>JAOTQQ010000023.1:26431621-26497676 GCA_026546715.1 Gallinago undulata
CTTTGATCCCTCAGCTTTTATACTGAGCATGGGGCAGATGGGATGGAATACTCCAGTTGGTCAGGTTTGGGTCACCTCTCCTATTCCTCCCCACAGATGTGACCCCTCTATACTTTTCCGTTTCTGACCCTCTAAGGGGCAAATAACGAAAATTGACTGACCTTGGTTGTTATAGCAATAAGTATAAGCACAGGCCTCTCTGCACACCATTCCTTGGCATGTAGCACAAACATTGGCCTTGTCATCCTGAGAATGAGCAGTTTTCTCTGCTCATTATATGCCATTAATTTCAGAGAGTTAGAGGAGGCCTAGCTAAAATGTAAAATTCCAGAACACAAAATTGGTTTGGTTTTACTTCAAACTGGGACAACCGTACACCTCAAAAACGTGTAAGGATTATGTGGTTTACCAATCCCATAACCACCTGCAAATGTTTTAGTCAAGCAATCTATGTGCTAGGTTACATGTTGTTTTTACATTCCTTACGCTATTTGCAATACATTTTAAAAATAATAATAATAAACTTGTTTTCATCTATTAAAACCAAACATCTCCCTTCAGGAAGTTTGTTAACTATTTTTCAATACTCATCATTATATTTGTTTTTTTTGCCAGAGTACGCAGAGCAGGTCTACAGAATGTTCCCTAACCAAGTGGAAATAGATTATTTTAACAAATGAAGCCTCGCCCATTAAAAATAACAGCCCATATCCCACGTAGATGGGCAAGTTCTTCGCCCCAACTAGGTGAGCACAGCAGTATGACAGAAGCAGGAACAGAACTTTCCTTTTCTCCCTCAGGCCTGCAAGGATAAAGCTGCTACCAGCTTCCCCATACATCCCCTTCCCCAACAGCTGCCGTATCTCTTCCCACTCTTTCCTGCTAACAGGAACTGTAGACAATTCATTCTATACTCATTGCTTGGTAAGGAAAATCCTAGTGAGAGACATATGGGTTGCTTTTTCACGCTTTGCACTGTGAGTCCTATGGAAGGCAGAGAATATTGTAGTTGTATCACTGTAGTGGTTTAATTTCTGTATATGGATCTGTGTGTATGAGGAATACAGTGTGCTCTTGAGTATACATACTCAAATAATAAATACAGTGGCATTTGTTACATTGACTCTGTGGAATTTAGACTCCTTTGTCTAAATGGGCAAAGTAACATTTAATGTTGAAATCTAAGTATGTTTATTCATCAATATCAGTCTTTCTAAGGCATACATAGTTATTGCTTAATGATATTTACAGAGTTTATCCCTAAAACAAGTCGGGGTACAAACAAAAGCAAACCTGTTCTTCTTTCTCTCTGATGTTACTGGAAAACTAACAGATATATGAACCGTAGTGTACATGGCTGGCTCTAACTGTATGGTGGGGATCACATCTGGTTTCTTACTCTTAAGAGATGGTTGAATTCTTGAGAACGTATCATATATACCTGAGCAAGCTAGGTTCCTTGTGCCAAAGTTTTCACAAGCTTGGGAAGGAAAATTAACTGGATCTTTCTTTGGCTGCCTTAATAGTGTAGTTCACAGCTCCAAGACCAAAGCTGAGGAATGGCTCAGCAAAGACTATTCTGTGGGGGGTTTGTGGTGTGCAGAGGATGATGAGGCAAAACATTCTTAGAGATGTTTTACTTTCAGCGTGCATAGGGAAATGATCAGTGTTATAGTCAAAGGAGTGAATCTACAGGAATGTATTGGAAGGACTGCGGAAATTAACTGGTGAAGTTTTAAGAGCAGAAAGTCAATCTTGTGTTTTCTTATTCTTATATTAGAAGAATATCGACATACTAATGATTTCTAAATCTCCCTGCATGTTGTCTATGAATGCCTATTCCCACTTCTTTATTCCCACTTCTGTCATGAAAGCTGTTTTTAATGTGGTGGAAGAGAAATAACTAGTGTAACAGTAGAAGCAATTAAAAAAAGGAAGAAGTTTAATCCATGAATAGAGATATGCGACATACATACCATGTGTGTTATTCAGAGCTCTCGTAAGATCAGTTTCCACAATTAAATGCATTGCTAATAATTCTAATAAGCAATTTTTATGAGAAGGGAAATGCAATATGATTGTGGGTATATGACAGCGGTATTTTGATTCTTCTAAATCAAGAAGTGATTTAACTTTAAGTACATATGCATCTATGATAGATCTAGGTGCCCCAAGTGTTTGTTAGGGAGCACCTAACAAACCATTGGTATTTAGGCTGCTAGAAAAGCATTTACATAGGTGTGCAAACAAGAGTGTGTATTTTTCAAATCTATTTGTGACACATTCCTTTGATCCTGTTAAAACAACAATATTCAGCTTTACTTATGGTGTGGCTATTTGCCATCTCTCTGTAGTTTTCTGAAAAGAAACAGGCAAACAGGATTTATAGTACCTGAAATATTCTAATTCTGAAACCGTTAACCAGCTCCTATTTGCAAACAAATCTATCATATGCTCTACAGTTGAATATACCTGACAGCTCAGGAGTTGGGATATGACAGATCTCAAATGGCATACAAAGAACAGAAAGGGATCATATTAAGATTAAAAACTATGTTTTACTTGTTTGATTGCTGATATCTTACTGATGGAGATTTGTTGCGCTATTTGGAAAATATTTCCTATAGTAAATAAGGCAGGTAAATTTGTTACGTATTCAGGGTCAGAAGGAAAGCCAAATCTGCTTTCCATATTGTAACATTAGCAATAGCTGCCTCATAACTTGAGTTTGATAAGGACAGCTGATGTATTCAAAAACCAGGAATAAAGCAGGAACATAAACCAGGTAAGGGATGAGAGAAAAACATGAACATGACCATAAGAGAGTCAATGCTGCAGAAGGATACTGGATGAAGAAGGATGTCAAGGCAGGAGCCATTTTATGGAGGAGGAGCTAGTACTAGAGTCAGAAAGTTTAAATTTCTCAAAATAATGCTTTTAAAGACAGCTATTTTTTTCTCTAGTTCAGGGGAAAGTTTTTCGAAAGGAATGGAAATACATCCTCTAGTATGTTTTTAGACTTTGAATATTGAACTGTGAATGTTTCTTTTTTAAACATAAACCCTCCACATTCACTGTATTCCAAGATTTTGTGTTCACATCAACACTGATTTTACAGTTACCTAGTTTACAGTTCCAATGTTACCCAATTACGATGTTACAAAAACATAGGAATAAGTTATTCCAAGTAATGCTATACTGTGGGTCAGTCTAGCAGAAAGGTCTGAACAACTGCTTTCCATCAAAGACTAAACTGCCTATCGCTATGGTTCAGTAAAAGCAATGCAAAGGACAGTTACTGCTCATTTGCCAGGGCTGCATTTGTTCACGCAACATTACGTTTCGTAATGGAGCACTAAAGAAATGTAAAACATCAAGGGGGTACAGTGGAGCATGATCTCTTTTCAATCCCTTCTTGCCAGGGACTGAAAGAAATCAGCCCCCATTCTCTTATTGATTACAAAGAATTTAGCGTCTCTGATGTGGTGCTGATCAGTTACATCCTATTTATGAAGTTAAGAAAAACTGTTTAACCCTTCACAACAAGACTCTGTTATATTGCAGTTCTGAAGATTCATGGGAAGGTTTTGCAGATGGTACTTCACAGGATCACCTAGGTTGGAAGGGATCCTTTAAGATCATCAAGTCCAATTAATGGGAAAAAAACAAAACCAAACCACAACAAAACAAACCACCACCCAAACAATAAAAAAAACCCACCAAAAAAACCCCCAAACCAAACCATACAAACCACACAGCACACCCAAAACAACACCAGCCAACCCAACACTAATCCATATCCCTGAGCACCATGTCAACTTGTCTCTTGAATACGTCCAGGGATGGTGCTTCAACCACCTCCCTGGGCAGCCCATTCTAATGCCTGACAACCCTTTTAGTAAAGAAATATTTCCTAATATCCAACCTGAACCTCCCCTGGTGCAACTTGAAGGGGAAGGGGAATCAAGGCAGCATTTTGCAGTATCAGTCATCATGGCAGATTTTCTCACAGTTATGGAATTTAGGTTTGTGTCTTCTACTTGTTAACAAATAATAAACATACTCTGTCTCATTTAAAAAAAAAAAGTAAATTTGATTAAGTAAAAAGGAGTTCAGCTATGTTGACCACAGGGTCTCATTTCAGATATGGAAGGGGATTAGTGTGGTGTCATCCCATAACATCTGAGCTGAAGGGAAGGTGTTTGTGTTTGAATTGAATTTCACAATTCCCATGAATTTTATTTGGTATTTTGTTTCTGTTTTGTCTTCAAATTGGAGTGTGCTTTTTAGGATATTAATAATTTAATAATTATATTCCTTTCCTTTTGATTGACATCTGAAGACTTAGATGGCTCTTATGCTATTTCCATCTTAAGAGTCTTGCTTTACATGTAGATGTGTAGGAATTTAAACAAAATAATGCATATTTTTAACCCATAGTAAGTTTGCTTTCTTAAAAAAACCTTTAATCTATCAGTTCAGCACTCAACCAAGGAGCTATATTTCTTGTTCTATTAATGACATTAAAAGAGCACCTAATTAGGTTTGAGGTTGTGGACATTTCTTTTCAGATACAGTTTCATCATGACCAGTATAGGTATTGCCAGGGAGGAAGCACAAAATTCATGCACATGTGTACAAAGGAAGAGATAGTAATCATAGAAAACAAACTCTTTTTCTTAAAATTATTAGCTGTGATAGCATTCATTAAAGCTAAGACACTGTTTTGTCTGTCATTAGCTCCTTAACTTCTTTTCTTGTGTTGTAGGTTGCATTTAACTTTTTTTTAACACTGTTAAATACCAATCATAAGTTAAAATATACTGTAAGGTGGTAAAGAGTTTCAAGATCTATTTGATCATTTCCTTTCCAGATTGTTTTTTTACCTTTTATATGGTATGTGCAGGTGATTCTACAATGATGAAACACATTTGTATTAGCTCACAAAAAAAATGAAATACAGCCTTGCTTGCTCTGTTCTTCCCCCTCTGGAAGTGAAATCAGGAGGCTGCAGTGAAACAGGTTTAGATGGTGACAGTTCTAAAATACCTGTGTGAACGTCATCAGTCCCAAGGAATGAGTGTTTACACATTATCAAACCCGAAATACTTTGGATTCATTCTCTGTAGCCTTTCCTGGAACTGAATTGAAGTTGAAGACCCTGTTTCATACATAGAAGCTAAGGGAAGCATCATCATAGCTCCATGCTTCAGGTTTATTCTGTCTCTGAATTGAGGGAAAGCTTTAGACTTTGTAAGGCATCTGTGGACACAGTTTTCAGGTATATCAGAAGATGCTGTAATAAAGAAATGTATTCTACATTGGTTCACAGAAAGTTTGATAGCTTAAAGGTGCTAACCTTTTCTGCGCTATTTTATCATACAATGGTTCAGGCTGTGTGCAAGGGTTTAAATGGAGGCATGCGTGTTTGGAGTTGGATCTTGGACCCCTATGAATAGTATGCCTTCACTAGAGTTTGAGGGCTAAGAGCCTCAGTTATTTTGGTTGCCAATAGAAGTGTTCTGGACAATGTTGGAATAAGCCTGTATTGAAAACACCTACAGAGCCCCTTTTGTCCATTCGGGCCTTCCTCTTGTCCATAGCTCTTTGCTTCTCTTTAATAAATGGGTGCAATCTACTTGAGAGTAAATCTTGTCTCAAACTACAAGAAGAATAGAAAAAGAGAAGAGTAATAAAACATAAAAATATACTGAACTTGAGCTAAGGTTGTTGGGATCTGATTTTTTGAAGAAAAACTCTTTCAGGTTTGAAGAGGAAAATCGAGTGCTCATATTATGCTTTCATGCTCTTGAGGAAAAGAAGCCAGGTCTTTGCTTATTAATCAGGCTGAACTGAGGAAGACTGTGCTGTGTTTGCACAGAAGTTACTAAGGGCAAGCAGTTAACTTGGTTACACTGGCAGCTGGCTGTACCTTGTGTACATACAAGGCACCCAAAAATTTATCAAGAAATCTTCCAATTAATTCATAGGAGAAGTTAAATATTAATGCAAAAGTAAACAGTCTGTTGACTTGCTGTGTGGCTCATTAGTTAGGAGCATAGCAGCAGTGCTGAAATACCGATAGCTTCAAGAAATGTATGCTATACCGAGCTCTCTTTTCACAAAACAGCTATGTACTGAAAGGGATCATAGCAAATCCCACAGTAATTTGCAAAGGGAGAGTCTGTGTGAGATTCATGTTGTTCTGTCTCTGATCATCCCAGGCATTTTTAATTTTGCAATGTATTCTGTAGCACGGAGGATGGTTGTGTCTGTTAAAAAGTTATATGACACATCTTCGGTATTAGGATCAGTGGTGTTGCTGACATTTTTCAACAGAATCACAGTGTAGCCGAGGTTGGAAGGTACCTCTGTAGACTGCCTAATCCCTAACCCTTCTGCTCAAGGCTGGGTCAAATAGAGTGGGTAACTCAGCATTGTGTGTCCAAGCGGGTTTTGAGTACCTCCATGGATGGACACTCCACATCCTCTCTGGGTGGCCTATTGCAGCGTATGACCACACTTGTAGTCAAAGTAAAAAAAATATTTTTTCTTAAATTTTAGTGGAATTTTCTGTATTTCGATTTGTGCCTATTGAATCTTGTCACTGGGCAATGCCGAATCTTGTCCTTTCATGGGTGTTCCCTCCTCACAGGGAGCCATCAGGAGTCCAGGCAGAACAGATAGGAGAAAAGTTTCCATTCATATCTCGCCAAACTGCTGGTGGCGGGACTCTGACTGGGAGCTGGGGTAAAGATGTGCTGTAAAGAAGGGGCAGGGCAATAGGTGATGTGCAGCATTCTAGGCCATGGCAGCAGGACACAGCTTTTTGCAGAGCATAGGCTGTGGTGCAGGGTATGGTCCTTTAGATCCAGTACTGTGCATTAGAAGGAGCAAATGCCTACAAGAAAGGAAGTGCCATTTCAGAGAGGCAAGGCTTTTGGTGAAGAAGGAGCTAAAGATTATGGAAGCAAGGCTCTTTCTAGGTGTCGTCTTAGGTGACAAGCCAGTGACTTTTTTTTTTGCAGTTACCCTGGAATCTGTGTAGGTTGTCAAAGGTTCAGGAACATGACTGTGCATTGCAGTTATGTGTAAGTGCATTTCCAAAAATTTTATATACAACAGGCACAGAGAGAACATTTTAATCTTGGGGAAAAGGAGAGAAAGGAATTATAGCAAATGATTTCTCTTAGTTTATGTGTTTAGGGTTTTCTTTCTTTATTTTACAGTTTTATTGTTTCAAGGACTACAATTTGGAGACCAAGATGAAGCAATGTTTATAAATGAGCTTGTATATAAAATTCCCTCTCCTCCAAACTGTGGCAAAGAACATGGTAATTTAAATGAAAACTGAAACCCTAATGATTCATTTCAGATCTTTTATTCAGTATGTGTTCTTCAATATATCCCTCTTTTTCAAACTGCTTTTACTAATGCCACTTCAAGGAAGTTGACAAATTGATTTTATTTTGACTTGTTATTGATTGACTGTTATGACCTTATCTAGATGCTTATATTCCATAACTTTACGCTTTCCTGGTTCTCTGTTGTCTGGCTTTAGTGTAACTCAGGAAGGACAGCAAGCCCATGTTGGCAGGGAATAACCAATAAAAGAAAAAGTCAGATCTTCATTTGATATTTTCACTGGGGATTTACACTTTATTACATTACCAGAGTCATTTCTTTCTCAGGGATATTTCCTCTTTGATAGCATATTTTATATAAAGCTTCTTTATGGTTTGGTATTGTAGTAACCAGTCAGACACCTGAATTTAATAGGAATTGAAATTAGAAAATGAAATTAAGAATTTGGCTTTATTGATTGTTATCAGAGAGTAATTTTTCTCACTTCATTGAAGTGACACTATATTCTGAATAACCAGGTCCAAAACTGGCTTTACCAAACAACGGAACTTTTTAATGTGTCAAAGATCTCTAGCATTTTCCAAATCCCTTAATGGATTGGAAGATAAATTGGGTTTTATATAAAATTGCTTATACTTTTTCTTAAAATAGATGGTCTAAAAGATATCAAAAGTCTCCCAGGCTCTGGAAGTAATTTTTATTAGAACAAAACTTATTCAGACTGAGGCAATCTTTTATAAAGCAAATTTTGACCTCTTCAGCAAGAACGAAACACTCTAAAGGTCTGAAAAGAAATCTGTCTCCCACACGCATGTCCTTGAAAAAAGGGCCCCGGCAGAACAGTCTTGGTTCCTGGCCTTTCAGCTTCGCAAATCTTTTTGAATCATGCAGGGTCAGTGCAGCCTCCTCGGGCTCCCCATGTTCCCAAAGCACTCCCCACCTGAGCAAAACCCACAGCTTTCCAGGAAGCTGTCCTGCCCTGCCACCGGTATGTGCTGAGACCACGTAAACAAAACCCTTCGTTTTGGCTTGGGTCAGGCTCTTCTAGCAGAGCATTGTGTACAGTAAACTGAGAACAAACAGGCGAGGCAGGTCTGCTGTCCATCAAAACGATGTTGGGTTCATTATGTCCTGTGGTGTGGGGCTTTCTCCTTCCTCCCTGTGACCCAGGGAGGGGCTCTGCCTTCGCCTGCACTGAGCTCCAGAACGGCTTCAGAGGTCTAAGGGCTGCTGGCTGTTTGCTTGGTGTTGAGGAGGAAAAGGTCAGCTATGATTTCAGAGGTCATCTTGCAGAACTCAGCAGCAGACTGTTACACTGAATTTTGTGAAACGCTGGGGAAAACCCACACCGAAACTAAAGCTCAGAAATAAAAACTTGCACAGCTTAAAAGAAAAAAGTTCTCAGGTCTTTTGAACTGAACCCGTCATGCCGATTATAGATTCAATTCCAGTAATTTCTATTGCATATGCTTTTCCTGCAGGAAATGCAGGAAATTGCATGTATTGTTTAAAAAATTGCTTTCTTAAATACTGTAGTTGTCTTTCCTGGTGACCAAAGGAGAGAGGTTTAATCTGCATCCAGACATCAGTATGTTTTGCTGTAACAAATCAACAGAGCTAAATAGAACACCATATTACGAAGCTGTACCGGTCGTTTAATATATTCCTAATGAAAATATTATCCTGTTTGATTTTTTTAAATTCTTTTTACTTTAAGTTCATTAAAAATACTTACCTTGAATTGAAATTAAGACCCAACTTTTACGTATGAACTTTGTATATATTTAATATTTGCAAATATTTAGTTCTAAGGGAAGAAATAGTGCTGACATCATTTTAATTTACCTGAGCAGCTCATGCTGGAACAGGAAAAATTCTCTTTCCTCATATCTCATTAATGTGTATTGCTAGATAAGCCAGAGGTGTTTTTTAAAATGCCTTTTTCTTTGTAACCTACCCAAATGGCTTTTGTAATGTTCCACACTTACTGTGTGTCACAGGCCTCCTACTAACCATACTTTGTAAGCAGAAAGCTGAGATGACTGTTGTTTGGGTTTTTTTAAGTTACAACCACAAAAATGTAAGGTTGGGCTGAATATTGGACTTAGTTGCCCCCAAATTATACGCTTTCTAGTCTCTATGGTGGAAATTCTGAATCCTCACTTACACACTAAAATTCCCTGCACAGACCAGTGCAAAGCTGAATCCAAGGCAGTGGATTAGGGAGTGTCATACAGCTAGCAAAAGAACCCAAACCAGAACAAAAAAAAACACCAAAAAAAACCCCAACCCAACACCAAACCAAAAAAAATCCCCCAAACCCAAGAAAGGTCTAGGAGCAGCAGTATATCTGAAAACCCAGATTCGCAGAGAGTTTAGACTGCGGTACAGTGTGTCTACTCTAGACGTACTTGTATCAAGGTAGATGTGTTGTTGTAGAAGTTGATTTGGCTGTGAATAACTTCATGCAATGCATGAGCTAACTTGTTTAAAACTAGATTAAGGATCTCTGAACTGCACGATTTGCAGAAGAGACATCTCTGGCCTCGGCAGATGTTCATCTTCACAAAAGAAGCCTTTCTGCCAGAGGAAAGCACTCATTCTTGTTTTATTTGAAGCAGAACTGGAGGAGAAAGCAGGGTCTTGAATGGCTTACTAGTTAGGACTCTCTCCTTGGAGGTTTGAATTCTGTCTGATGTGAATGCATAAATCCCCATGACCCCCACATGAGCCAGGATGGTGGAACATCACGCTGTCCCTTGCTTACTCTTGCTGGCCCATTTGGTATTGCATTTCTTTCTCTGGAATGGCTTAGCATCAATTATATTGGAGCGTGCACTCTGCGTAAAAGGCTGGTGGTCGGGGTGCTCTCCTGGGAAGCGAGGTGTTAGGCATTTGAATGTCTGTAGGCTTAGGAAGCTGTTGAATCCAGCCCTCTCACTTGCTGAGTCCTGCAAACATTAAGCTGTTGCGTGAAAGGTGGAGGTTCCCACCCATCCTTTTTTAAAAGACAGTGAGCAAGTCTGCATTTTCTGAGGAACCTCATCTTGTCAGTGTGCTCTTGGTATTATTCAGTAATTAATGTTTTGGATGCCTTAGGGGACCTACACATTTGCCAAATTTCTAGATCCTATCTTGGGAGGGATGTGAGAAATAGGTGCTGAGCTATTTAGGCTGGGGCAATTCTAAGCATGTACAAAGCAAGCACCTAGGAAACTTTGGGGGCAAATGGGGAGGACTGCAGTAAGTTTAGGCACCCTTCTGGAGTAAGAAAATCTTACTAAAAAGTATTGTGGATTTCATTTTGAAAATCTCGGCTTCAGATCTGAGTCAGTTCTTGTTTAGAAACTTGTGTTCTTTGCTGAATGTGGCTAATGGTCACTGGAGAGTTGAAATATTCTAGATACACACAGAAAGCAAAAGTGTTGGGAATTTTGAAGATCCCCTTTTTTATTTCCAATTTGAGAACTATTTATATGTTGGCTATTTTACTGCTGGTGATGTCTTGATGTGAGTAGTTACTGCTTTTTGATGGATTCCTTAGTTTCCTGATACTCAATTTATGGACTCCCTTTTCTACTTAATATTACTGTCTTCTACTCAGAAACAAAATGTTCTGGAAACACAAACTTTAGCTGGCTCAGATGTTAGCTGAAAAATTCTGAGAAGTTTAAGAGTGTAAGCCGTCATGTCTTCTTAAAAAAGTAAAACATTTGGTGATCTCATGTAGCCATGTCAGTAAAGTATTCGGAAGACATGCTTGACTCTTTATGTTTTCATAACTATTGCTTTGCAATGAGAGGTTTTACACAACTTTGTATATCACAGGGAAATCAAAATTTTAGGATAGGTAAGGAGAAGATTTCTGCATTAGAAGACTTCCACTTTTTGATCAGCACTTACACTCAGGACACAGTCAGAGTGACTTTAAGTTTAATCTGGCTATCTAGATCAGAAGTTATTTCCCATGAATTCACACCCATTCACACAATCTCACTGTGCAAAAGCTCTCACCTTCAAAAAGCAAAGTCCAAAGTTAAGTACGCTTTCCTGACTGGAATTATTTGCAGCTCAGTTTCCCTCAGTCAGGAGATATAATATCACATTCTTGTCTGGTTATCGCTGTTCTAAAAGTATCTAAAGAGCTTTGGTTTTAGAGGTTTTTGGTTTTGTTTTGTTTTTTTTTTCCCTTGTCACCTTAATGATCCCATCTTTGGTCAGTGGAAATCAGGTGCTATTTATTTAATTTCTGCAACACCCACTTCATGGGAATCTGTGTACCATTAGCTCTGCCCATGGCTTTAGAACAACGAATCTATTCTGCTTCAGGAATGCCAAATGAGAGTAGCTCGGTTCAGACATAAAGGAAGCAGGAAGAGAACAGCAGTGAACAAGGAAACATTAGTATGAAAACAATTTCACGTTTATGACTCATAGAGCCTTTGGTGAAATTAATTAAACAATGTGTCCTGGGCACATTCAGAGAAAGAGTTCAAAGACAAAACATCTCTATGAAGGTGAAATAAGTTCATAATATTATTTGAAGTGTTTTCAAGAGTGTTTGTTCTATACACAAGGAAAATGTGAAAAATTGAAAGTAAGCCGGTGCTTGCGGGCAGACGTAGCATATATTACTTTACTGTTACACTAGAGGAAACCAGTAACACTTTTAAGCACATAAGCCTGTCATCAAGTGACAGAAAGACAAATTCTTGAGCCTCATGAATAGGAAGAATAGACTGATACCAAAGGCTTTTCCGTTTTTCCCACTATACCGGAGTCAGTAAAATAGTTTTTGCCACAATCTCTTGCTTGTACTACCTGTACAACATGATCACTACAGCAACGTTCATGCAAATATGAAAAGACCTTCCATCCTTTTCAGTCACAGCTGTATCATTGCACCATGCTGAGAATTCTGAAAAAGCAGATATCATCCAACCCCTGAATAAGTTGAAATGTAGTTTCAATTTTGTAGTTTAAAGGAAAAAATCTAAAATAAATTACTAAAATTGTGTACAACTGTGTACAATTTTGACAATATTTATACATTTTTCTACCAAAAAAGAGTGTAATTTTTGCTCATATGGAGTACTCATGAGAGTACTCATGTAGACTTTTGCTATAGTAGAACTTAACTTTTTTCTCTTCTTGTAATGTTCTGGCTGTTTTTTTGCTTTCTACACAGTTTTCTGTTGGTTGCACTGCACTGCAAAATAGGCCTGAGATTTTTCTTTGTATATGCTCTTCTTTCAGTTTTTTTTTAAATTTCTTTCTTTTTTTTTTTTTTTTTTTTTTTTTTGCCACTACACGAGTCTCGTTTAAGCCAGAACTGTATTTTTAAAAAAGATATTTCTATGTGTTCTTGCCAGTCTTTAATGAGTACATTAAGGCTTACTATTAAAGTGAAGAACAAAAAAACAACCTGTTCTGGCTTGCACTGGTTTGCATGTAAATTTTTGGCAGGATTCTTTCTGCCCTATCTTTACATTGGTTGCTCTACCAAAGGGAAGATGGTAGAGCATCTTTCATTCATTACTTTCATTCAGTAGAAGAAACTATAGAACAGTAGTTCCATATTTCCATATTTGAAGAAGGATGTCATGAGTGATTATTATAGTGGCTTATGTTTCATTGCTATGTGGAGAGAGGAGGAACACAGGTGTGTTCATCCCACGGGGATGGTGGAGCAAAACACAAGAAAAACATGTAGTTGAATGGCAGAAGAACATTCAATACCAAATTCTCTGGTGCTGTAATAAACCAGGATGATGATGTCTTCTACTCTGTATTGAGTACTGATATGCATTAAATATTATTGAATTTGGATAAAACTGTTTTAACAGTACACAATAAAATAGTAATTTTGCTTTGTCAGAGTTTGATTGCTAGTTAAGGAAACTTCTTTTTAACAGTTCTGCTAGCAGAAAATAGCATTAAAGTAAAAGCCAGCATATTAGAGTGGGTTAGAAACTTTCCAGTGACATGAAAGCTAAATGCTAATTTCTTAAACCCTGAACATTTTGTTTGAAATACTTGGATTTGGCATATTCCTAAAGAAATGCTTCCTAGACTTTTACTTGTTTTTTCTTGAAGTCAGTGACATTGAACATCTTAGGATACCTATTATCTGGGGCAGATACATCTGGTAAGCATCTCCCAGGGCCAGAGACTGCTGGAGCCTCTTGCAGCTGTTAGTGAAATGGACATTCTGCTTGCCTTATTGCGGAAGTTGATAAGAGATGAGTAATAGTGCACTTCATTAAACTACACTGGTGGATGAACACTGGTTGATTAGTTAAGATGAGATTAAAGCCCAAATTTTTAGGGCTTGGACTTAGCTTGCAGTTTATTGCTTGTTTTCAGACATGAGAAATTCTTGCACAAACTTGAACACCCAAATCAATTATAATTTGAAAAACTGATTAAATGGTTCCACTGCCTTCTTGCCAGTGAAGAATTTTCCTTATTTTTTACTTACAGACTTTTGTATTGCAGAGCAGGAATTTTAATTTTCTTTTGATTTTTACATTTAGATGTTCCCAGTTTTGGGCTCTGTTTGAATCTGGACCATCATATAAGAATTTCAAATTTTAAATTTGATGTTAACACTTGAATTCAAACTTCCTTAAAGTCTTTGGATGGTGTTGGAAAATGGTGGTATGCTAGACCAGTCACATCTGTCAGTTACTACAAGGAAACGAAAATTGTGAGAAATGATTTTCAGGAAATATTTTTTTCTAGCAGTTATTTGTTTCTCTCGCCCCCAACCAGTTTGTAAGATCAAAATCTCTTCAGTTTTCATTGTTTTAAAAAAATCACGCAATGCATTCGGGGAGATGGGGGTTAGGAGTGGGCTTCATAAAATACCGATCGTCGGGCAAAGATAAATGAAGTATTTTTTCTTTTGAAGGCAGTATGTTTGAAAGCTGGATCATCCACTGTCAGCAAGTAGGACAAAACCAGGAAAAATGATAGAATCAAACACTTACATCCTTAGCACAGCCTAAAAAATAAATAACCCTGGAAGAGTGCCAGCATGCCTGTACTTACTTGCAGGAGACTGTTTGCAGCCCCCTTGTTCTTACTCCTTGTGCTGACAACTTCCAGCTGTGTGGAATATTTAAGAAGGAATAATTCAAGCCTACTGCTAAACTCAGTACCCTACAGTGATCCTAATACTGTCATTTACATCTTTAAAGAGTGCTGAGTAAAAACTGGGGAAAAATACAGTTTTTAAAAATTTTTAATTGTGTTAAGAGTTTTTTCAGGTTTTGAAATTCGTTTGGTTAAAAACCCCTAAATCATCTGCTCAACACCTTCCTGTGCTTTTCCCTAAAGGTGGTCAATAGTTATCTGTCTTATCAGCTAATTTATCAGCACTAAAGATTTTCTTTCAAAAGTATCTATCAGTTATTTTTTGTACCAGAAACAGTCCTTAAAGTTTTAGGCTGCTCCTCTAGAAATCTGTGTTTCTAGCCATAGCCCTTTCAGAAGTTTAAGCGTATCTTGAGGTTCTAATATAAACCCTGAGATGGGAGTACCCTTTGAATTCCTTTCAGAGTTTTAAATTCCTTTTATTTCATTTCATTCTTCAAAAAAAGGCATTATATTGATTTAGATATTTCTTTTTGAGATAGAACACAATTGATCTGAGAGTTTATTATTGTTGCACCTGAGTGCAAGAAGCATGTAAATTTCAAAGATTATGTTTGATTACTAGCCTTAGTCTCAAATAGCCCATTAAATTTCAAAGATTACTCTTGTGGGCATAAATACGTGCTTATATATATATATTTATATTTCTCCCTCTTAGTTTCCATTTGCATATGTATGTTCATATATCTCTATACATGTATATATAGATATATCTATATGTGTTTGTATACATCTAGATGTGTAAAAAAAGTTTTGGAATTTGTATTGCATTTCAAATCAGCACAATGTGTCCAATTTCAGCATACCATCAATGTGAAAAAAAATATTTTGCTTTTGAGCAATCCAAACATTTCATTTTCATGGGACATAATATTTTGTGTGTCTTAAATTTCAAATTGAAAAATCATTTCAAACATACAAACTGGATTTTTTTGTTTTGAAACTGTCAAAACAGATCACTTCAGAAACTTTAGGAACTTGGTTCCTGAAGAAGACATTAATTAAAACTGTCTTTTCCTCCTTTAATTTCAACCACCTGATGTTTTCTAGCAAAATAAATTTATTTAAGAAAATAAATCATGAATGGGTGTGCTTTTCAGAGAGAAATGTACAGTGTTTTGTTAACTAATGGGTAAAATAGTATATAAAGATTAGTTATAACTGTTCAGTAACTTGGGAGTGCCTATTTTATCTGCAACACAACGCATTGTTGAAGACACAAAATAAAAATACACATCCAGTTTAGATAAAAATTCTCATTTTAAGGGATTTAAACAAAGCTAATACCAAATGATGGATGCATAATCAATATAATGTACTTCTATTCTTAAAACATTTTAAGCTATGGAAAATGTAAATATACCATCAATTTATTTTTTTTTTTTTGTGGGGAGCTCCAGTCATGACTGGAGCAGTATAACTATATTTATATGGTGAACATGTTTCAGTCTTTTGATAGAAGAAAACCTAACCTATATAATAATGTCTAAATTAGTTCCAAAAATCGGGGAATGATTTTATATTTATGCAGAGTCTTAAAGATACATTAGGTCTGTGCAGCAGAAAGAGGGTTATAATAATATTTGGGGATGTTTTAGGATGAAAGGGTCAAGTGATATAAACTACCACAGAATCTGCATGTTGTCACTATTGAATTAAATAAGGGCATTCAGGACAATAGTATGACTGGGGAAAGGGAGTTGCTTTATTTTTTGACTTTGATGCACTCAAAGTACATAGTTTTTAAATGTATTTTTACATAATTATTTATTTAAAACATGGAAAATATATGAATGGTCTCAACAGCAACTGTAAAAAGAGTCTGTCCATAGCAAGCCCAGGGAGAGTGTGGCTGCAACTCTCAGATGTAACTGCCACTCTTTTGATGAAAGTTTTAAAAACATCTTACGCAAATTGTGAGTAGAAAGACAGAATAATTACTGTAATCAGAACATCACAAGCTGGGCAGAGACCTGTGAGTGTTTGTCTGGTGTTTACTTTTTCTTTAATAACAAGGGCTGTATATTTCACATTAACTCTTTATTTAATATTTAACATTTAAGAAATACAAAACTTTTTCTCTGAATAAGTAGTTTCCAGATACTACTTTTTTTTTTTCCATTTCAATCAGCAAATGCACAAATATTGTGTTTTATTACATTTTTTCAGGATTTTGTTTTTGGTTTAACCAAAGTCCCTTTAAGCAAAACACTTTACTGCTTTCCATTTTTACCCAAGCAGATCTCACAGCAGGTTCTGTTATTTTCCCTGTAAAGAGGAAAAATTGATGATAAAGTTTAGTGTCTTTAATGGAACCCTGATTATTTACAAAGACAGTCCAAAGGCTGTTTTCTCTAAGCAAGGGAGGAATCAGGGAAGGAAAAAGAAAGGAAAAAAGAAAAAAGATTATTTCATCGTTCCCAGCATTGAGGCTCTTTGAGACTGCAAGCGTATTCCAAATATTCCATAACTCCAAAATATACTCTCCAGACTTTTCTTAAGAAAACACACTTTGATTTCTCTGAACAATAAGATGGAGTATTTCTGGCTTTATGTTACTCCTGTGACTTTCTGAAACAGATGCGTGGTTGAGTTATGTCAGGCAGTGAACTAGGGTCCTGAGGCCAAGCTTGATCTCCTCTTCCCTGCAAAGCAGTCAGTAATGTTATCCCAGCAGGAGAATATGAAGATAGTGACCTCCCCAAGCTGGGTTTTTTGTTGAAAGGCAGGGGAATGCCTCGATTTGCAGGGAGCAGGAGTGTTAGCTTGGAGCCACGCGAGACACTGTGAGCACTGCCTACTGCTATCTGTCTTTACCACTCTTTTTTCAGTTGTTTCCAGCCAGCTCATCATAGTAATTTAAGCTGAATTTTTCCATAGATTGTTCCTTCATCACATTAGATTTTTTTTTTTTTTAAGTTTCAACAAAAAGAGATCATTCGTTTCCAATAAAAAGGTTGGTGAAGAACAGGTGTTTTTTTTCCTGTGCTCATTTTCTTCATTTGTTTTTTTGAACAGCTGTGTATCCTCTGTGGTTTGGAGATATATATTGAAACTTGGCAGTGAAGTGCCTTTCATTTTTCTCATGAGATTCCCCCTTTTTTAGTCAAATTACAAACCGGGGCAGCAGGATTTTATGTCTTTTATTTGTTTGCTTTGTTAGTGGTGTTACTAATAATTCGATACTAACTTTATTCGGAACTGAGACACACCAACTCAAACAAAAAATTAACACAGAAATATCAAAGTATTTAATTTTGCCCAGTTCAGCTCTACGTCGTGCAGAAATACAGTAGTAGTGTGTGAGAAGATAAGTACCATGATGAACAACCAGAGTGCAAAAGGACAGGACATGTGGTGTACCATGGGAAACAAAATTTGTTTCAAGAAATATTCTTCTATGGAAAACTTTGATTTTGCATGTACTCCCATGATTTCTAAAAGAAACCTCACTCTAAGTGAGAGATTTTTCTCTGTTCAATTCAGTAGAGACTTTTACAAAGAAGGATGACTACCATTTGTCAAACCTGAGCCTGAAATGGATATTGAAAAAATTAATTCTGTCACCTTGAACATAGTAAGAATAATGTTGTTATTAATAATGAAGAATGTAACGTATTGCTCCAAGAATGGCATTAACTCAGAGATTGAAAACTGCTCCAAAGAAGTCAAAGAAATAATGAAAATCCATCTAAAATTAATTCCTACATTTTTCAGGTCTCCTTGCTATTTCCTAACCTTTTAATGGAGCAGATGAACCAAGAACCACCTTACTAAGACATTTCAGACATCTGTTTCAACTTAAAATGCCTCCTTTTTTTCCTATTTTCATCAAGTTTCTTAAAGAACTTCTCTCAGCCAGAGATCCCGAGCCAGAGATCCACAAAGCCAGATCCCTGGCATGGTGATCTACGTGAAATAATCAATATCAGTATGCAATAACCTGCAGTGTGATATACTGACAAATACAAATTAGACTAAGCACAGTATGGATCTCTTGTTTCTATAAATATGTTATGCTTTCTTAAAGGACTTAAATTTATGAGGGCCTTAGAGACTTACACCTGCAAACATAACACTTTGTTTTACACAATTCCAATTACATTTGAAAATGTAGAAATTTCTCTGGCATATGAGTTCTCAAATGCTTTGTCTGTGGAGTACATGGTTTGTGAATTCTGGCTTTTTGGAGGATTTTTTTTTCTCAATTTGATTTTAACTTCTTAGAAGAAGCTACAGCTAAACTAATATTAATCAATAGAAGCAATGGTTTTCATACAGTTGCCACTAAGGTATTTATGTCATCGTAAATATTAGGGAAAAGGTTTGTGCAGGAGTGGGAGAGCAGCTTGGCTAAGAGGTTATGTTTATCTTTTGTCAGCTTGAATGAAGACACATAAGAAACCAGCTTTTATTACTCTACTTTTTTTTTTCCCTAAGTAAGGCTCCAAGTTTAGCCTCCATTTTCTATCAGTGCCATGTAGACATAGTGTTCTAAAAGTACACTTTTTAGATCCACTGTGACAATTCTTATGTTACTTTTTTTGCCATGGTAAATCCTTTAAACCCTGAAATACTTTATATGCAGCATAAAATCAAGGTCATGAAAAAAGTAATATTTTTGGATTTTTTTTTCAAATTTATTTCAATAGGAGCTGTAGCCTTACAGCTACAAGAGCACTTCGATCCATATTCATGCTGAAATAGGTGGTCACATCCTCTCCTTGCTGCAGCCATTTCTCAATTTCTTACTTTTCCCACCATTACTGTTTGTGCAACCTAGCATTGAGTTAAATCACTAGAGCACAACCTTTTTTGGGGGGTGCTGGGGATGGGGACAAGTTGGTAAACAATGCTTTTTTACATAATGGCTGAAAGTAATGTGCTGCAAATACACAGCTTTGATACTGTATTGGGAACTACTTTATGATATAGTACGCAAAAAGTTAATTCCACTTTAGTCTGGTAAAAATATAGGCAGGATGAAGCCTAGCTAAAAGACTAAATGATAAGAATGAGAAATGAAACTGTGTTAAATATGCTTAGAGAACGGCAAGGAAATCATATAATAGTGGTCATAGTGCTAGTGTTAGGACCTGTTGCACTTTTAATCTTTGTTACTGACTTGGAAAAAGCAGTTAGCCATCCAGTAAATTAACAGCCCCAGAATTGTTACAAGTGTGAAGCTCATTCTAGACAGCGACATGAAAAAGGCTGTCATGGTAGAAAGGAAAACTGGGAAAGGATTAGTAATACAAGGTTATTCTTTTAATAAAACAGACAAACAAAACCTGAGAACCAAGAAACAATCCCGAAATACTTTGTCCTCTCGTGGAAAATGATTCTGGGGAGAACACAATATTAAAGATGTCAGGTTATGTCAGTGTATGTCAAATGGACATGAATTTGTCAAACAGTATGAATATGAAAAGACTTATGCAGTTTTGGGCTTATGAAGCAAAAGCAAAGATTACTGTGATGAGCTAGTACTGGGGTTCCGGACGACAACCTACAATAAAGATGCTGCCACAGTGGAAGGGGCTTAACTAGCATTATTAGGTCTTTAAGTATTGCTTTCTGCAGTGTAAAAAGTTAAATGTATGCAATGTATCACAACTTAAGTTAGTGAAAAATTTAAGGCTGAAACACCTGGAGAAGATTTTTCCGCCAATTGTTGTAGGTCTGTTGACTTGGTTTAGTTGCAATTTCCTGGGCCAAGGTCAAATTATTTAGCTGGAAACACATAGACAAGGTAGAGTAAAATACAGAGTAAACATATATTGAAAATATACACACATATGCACACGATCCTTACAGTGTGATAAAATTGCCTGTGGAATGGTCTACTTAGGGAAAAGTATAAATCACATTGTTTGAAGCATTTAAAGTGATTCTGAGCAAAGCCCAGTGTAGCGTGCTGAAGCAGAGTAATCTTCCACTGGCTGGAAAATGGGCTGTATTCCATAGCCTTTCCAAATACTGTTATTCTTTACAAGAAGCCACATAGGAGAAGGATCAAATTTAAGTATGTATGAAATAAGCCATAGAAATTCAAAATTACTTTCAAATCAAAACCAGACTTATGAATCACTATTACTGCATTGTCTTGATTGAAGACAGCACCTTTGTAGGCTATTTGTGCCCATCATTGAGGATTTGGTACCCAGATGTTGGTCTGTAAGCTTGGTAGAACCTCTGATGGTAAATTAAGGAATCAGCTTTTCAATTCTATAGAAAGATCAGATTCGAAATCCTGATAAGTTTCTGCTTTTTGTCTTTTTCTTTAAAGAGATTAAACTACAGTAGTATCTCTACATATCTAAAAGTCATCCTGATGTAAACAAAAGACTAAATATTGAAAATACAGATATATATGAAAAAGTTCTGAATTTCCCTCACACCCATTGCTCTTTTTTCAGCTTATAATCTAAATAGTTTTTCTCCAATGGCATCAGTAATTGTGCCCAAGAGTTATTTTGAGTTTCAGAAATATGTCAACTCAGATTTTGAGGTTTCTTTAGATACAGGAAAAGAGATACAGTCCCTGCAACAAAAGTTCTGCCCACCCACACACAGTAGCCAAAACTAAACCAGAAGGAAAAAAACATGCTGCTTGGCAGAGATACGAGGTAAATTGCATAAGCAAAAGCTATGCCTGTAGCCACCATAAAAACTTAATCTTCATTTTGAGAGTCCCGTGTTGTGTTTCAATTTGTTCAACAGAGAAGCTAAAAGACAAATACAGTTAACAAGATAGTCACTGAATAGTAAGGAGAGAGGGGGCAAAAATGCACAGAAATGTTCTTGTAGCTCAATTTAGTTGCTTGTATTTGGCTTTGAGAAAGAAGCTTTGCTCTCTTGAATTGCAGAGGGTTTCTAGATTGCTAAATTGCACAACGCTGCAGTAATGTGAAGTTGTAAAACTAGCAACATTGATAGTTGTTCAGTCACTGAGTTTTGGTAGTATTAGCGTTATTCTGTGTTAAACCAGAGCTGCTTGAATCATTTGATGTGTGTTTCCTTGGGTATAAAATAGTGTGCTTTAGTCAGATGTTTGGATGCAGCAGATACTATCTTTAAAATTCAAGAGAATTCCCACTTTTCCACTCCAGCAATAGTTGTAAGCAGATGTCAAGGCTTAAAAAACGACTTCTGACGATACCATGGCTTCTCACATTTCATCATGCCATACTTGAAAAGGGAGAGGAGGCAGGCTGCTGATAACCACTCGAAAACAAACTAAGATGTATGGTCAGATGGAGAATTACAATAAAATATGTTGGTATTGATGCCTGGTTTTCACTGCAGGATAAGGAACAAGTTTCTCAAGAGTATTCTTTTTCTACACCAGTGAAATCTGCATGTAACGACACAAGTTAAGGGCTTGTATCAGGGATAGTGCTGTGCGCTGAAGACAAAATGTAGAGCACCAGACCAAACTTATCAGTTACTCAATTCCCCGTAGACATTCAATCAAGTGTCTCTTGCTTCAGAAAAGAGAATTTTACTTTCCAGATCTACAATTAGGCTGTACGTAGGGCAAATTACCATTAATCTCCAAGTACGCAAGTTTTCCTAATTGCCCAGGAGTTGAAGTTAGTGAGAGAATGGACAGCGTTTATATACATGCCAGAGAAGTCTCCGTGCTGCTGCTGCTCAACCTTTCTCAGGCCTCACTTTCTAACAGCTGGGATGAACCTGCTGTTCCCAGGGCAGCACGGCTGTGTGTGGTGTTAGAAGGTCCGAACACAGTTTGTTTCTCTGGGAGATTTGTTCCCCTCCACCCCAAGAAGTACTTGTTGGCTTCAGAAGAGGTGAATAAAAACATATGTCAGAGAGCAGAGCTAAGCAGATAGTTTTATTTTAAAGATGAAAGTATTTCAGTGTTCTGTTGTTTTACCGAGTTGCCAGGAACTTGCTCAAGAGTTCATTGTGTTTTATTTTGCGTGCTTGTGATCGTGTGGCAGTATTTAAACTGAAAGCCATGGGTTTGACCTGTGCAATCTTACCTCATGATGTGCTGTCCTGACAGAGAGCGAGGCCTTTAAAGTAGGGACATCTACATAACCAGTGACTTGCTGGAAGCAACCCAGTAATTACTACATGAAAGTATATCTCTGACTGACAGCTTGTTCTCTTGCTTCTCATCATGATGAACATGGAGCCAAAGCCTTTCAGTCCCTGCAGAAAAGTGAAAATATGCCCTTGAGTCTTTATTAAGGAGAAACTCTGATGTCCCAGGAGGGAATCAGGCAGGTCTCCTTGAAGGCCTGGGCTTATTTTCAGCAGAATAAAGCAGTTTTCTCTGCTTCAATTTACAGCTTTTACTGTGATTCAAATCATAGCAACGGTTGTTTTCCAGTGACCTAGATGGACTTTTTGCCTGGCTTGTTGAATGAAGTGTTCAGCATGCTCTGGGTATCCTGTGTTTGCGTATTTGCATGTTTGTCCTTTGTAAATAATCTAACTGGGTCATAGGACAATTTGTTTCTGGAGGTTAGATCTCCCTGTCTTCTGTTAGCAGCCTTTAAACTTCCAGAGATGTCTGCCTGCCCGTGAAGTGAGCAATGGCATTTTCAAGGTTGTGACTCAGAGCTCAGTTCAGTAAAGGGGACCAGTACTTCCAACAGCATAAAGGTTCCAGTCCTTGATCATCTAATTTTTTCTAGCAACACGTATTTGAATATATGTGCCTGTTGTTGCTCATGCTTAACTGAAAATAAACTATAAAAGCTCCCAAAAAATTCTGAGCACTGCCCCACCTGCCCAAATCCTATTAGTGACTGGTATGTCAACCTACAAAATAAAGCTGTGATTGCTGAAGGAGTCCATGCTATTTTTCCATAAAAATTATCTAATTTCCTTTAGCTCACACAGCTGTCTTTTGCTGTCTTAACATAGCTCCTTGTCGATTAAAATTCCTGGCACAGCACAGGCTTTACTTATGTGTACCTCATCATTTGGATTATTTCTGTTCCTCAGGGGAACTGAAACCATGTAATCTCTGATTTGTAAAACAGTCTTGTTACAGGTATCTTATTTTATAGGATGTAAAATATGGACGTATTTGGTAAGTTCCTTTGATTTAAAAGAATATTCTAGTTAAATACACTTTCTAATAAGATGGTTGTGAGGTGGTTGTAGCTGCAGACCTAACCAAAATCTGTCCTGACTTCATAACCACTTAACATGCCTTGATTCTACACTGGAAGTCCCTGATTTCTTTTGAAATGTTCCTCTTGCCTACAACAAACAGTTTCAGCCTTTCTTTGCTCTGCCAGCAGAACTCTGGTAGCAAGTGGTGGGTTAGTGTACCAGCCAGCGAAGCTGCTCTATTAGGGCACTTAATTTTAGGAGCTTAACTTTAAACACCAAACTTTAAGGCAGCTCTCATCAGTGTTACACAGCTACCTTGTAGAATCTCTCCGGTTCAGAAGACTGTGAATTGATAAACACTTTCCTTTTATTTAAGCCAAAGCTTTAGAATTATCTATGAATCAAATTATCACTTCACTGAAACCAAAATTACATATGTTAAAATGTTAACTTTTTTTGCCATGGCTGTGTTAGTCTACTTAAAAAGTCTACTGCAATAACTTTCATAAAGTACGCGGAGGAAGTTGCCTTATGTATTAAATGTATTTAGTCAAAGTCATAAAAGATAACATTTAGCATAAAAAAAATTAGCATGAAAATATATGTTAATTCAAGTTCATCTAAAAATGTTATTTTGTTGAAATAGAAGTGTTCCGTGGAAAGATTTTGACTTAGACAGGGAGTGATTATTAAAACCAAACAAAAATAACAGCAACATCTTTAAACACTTTTTTCCGCTCTAAATCAGTTCTTGGTAAAGGCTAAATTAGAGTTTAATACTTATATGTCATGAAAACAAAAAAGTTTGCTCAACCTGAATATTTTTTCCCAGTTTAATTTCAAGAGAAGTGTAGGGAATTTCTTACTTTATGTTGCAGAACAAGAAAATATTCAGAACACTGAAATTTATAAAGGAACAAAAACCTGATCCTTACATAACGGTAACAGTTATATACCTATATACCTTCTTGTTATATTGTTTTGCAGTAAATTACTTCAATCTTAAAGCTTACTTAAATCTTACTTAAATCTTAAAGATTCTTTAATAACTGAGTTTAGATTATTATGCTGTAAAAATCATGGTTGTTTTCCAGTTAAAATGCCTTATTAATGTAAAGTCAGTTATGCATAAAAATCTTGGGTTTTCTGTGGTGAAAACCATCAGTTCTTATAATTAAGCTTTATAAGTTTGCTTATTAAACTAATCAACTAGATATTACAGGCATTGTGAAATAAATAGTTTTCTAGAACCATTTAATTTACAAGTTCTGTCTTTCATTTGAAAAAAAGAATTCCAGCATTTACTTATTACATGCAAATGTTCATAGTGAGAAAATATTCAGTATTATCATTCAATTAAAATAAGATGTATAGTACCTGCTAGTGGGATTTTGCAAACAGTCGCAGAGAGACGTGTATGCATGTGTATCAGTACCTATGGAGACAGGAGTTTGGAGAAGCTGGAATGGCTGCTGCTAGCAAATGTTCTCAAGGTGATTTTCCTTATCAGATTGTCAATCAACTGGGTTGTTGTGTTGATTACATTTTCTTTGGAAATACTGTGATTAATATTTTTGAATCTTTTTAATTAAAAAAAACCCAAGCTCGTTACGTAGAAACTGACTGAAACTGGATTATGCCTGATATAAATTCATTACTATAATTAATAAGCTAAATTCTGTTTCAAATGCATGCATCCAAACTCTTTTTGAGTTCTTTTGAGTTATGTGGCATATATGTAATCTGCTGCTGTAACTGTACCCTGTTTCTTTAAACAGCCATATTGCTGGAAGCATCCGTGTTTGGAGTTACTAGTTTCTATGGAGGGGAAAAAAAAGGAAAGAAAGATGACATAAAGCAAAATCCATGAGCAAACAGAAAATATAAAAGCAAAATAACATTCAGGGTCCCATCTTGATAAAGTATTGCAAGTTTTCCAATGCATGTTGTTCTAGTCTGTGCATGTGCAAATTGATGTTGGTAAATGCAACAAGTATATGGTTGCAACCATATGTTTTAAATGTATCTAGATATTGAAAAATGTGATCCATGAAACACAATATACATTACCTACACTATCTATGTAATCTATACAGTTATTACCATGGAGATATTAGCAAGGACGCCTGGTTTCTTCTTCTTATAAAGTTAAGCTTACTTTTCTTGAAATTCTCCTCCTTTCACATTACAACTTAGTCTTATGGATAAAACATATGCAAAGTTGTTTTCCTGGTCAACTTTGTATTTAATTGCATTTGGTGTTAGAATAGTTTAATCAGTTGGCAAAACATGTAAATTTTTCAGATCCCTTACCTGCAGAATGTTGTTTTTTTGGGTTTTTTGGAAAATCTAAAGCTCAAAATGAGAACTTCATAAAGTGATTATTTTACAAAACAGAGTCAAATAGATAACATTAATGGCTACATCATAGAATTAGCTAAATTCCCTCTGATTCTGTAAATTTCAGTCAGGCTTTTCTCACTTTTTTTTTTCTGTCTTGGACAGAGGTGTTCCAGTGTGTAGAGCTCTGCTATTATAGTATTGAATGGAGGAACATGGAAAGAAAAACCAGTGAGCACCCTTAACCTCACTTCACCCCACATTGGTTTTAAAATGCAGCTGATATTCTTTAGTAGAAAAATGAATTATAATATTGAACCGCCTGGAAAGTGAGGGAAATGACTGCAGCTACCAGTTACTCTAAGCAATCCACTATGTTTCAGGGTAATGTACTATAAATCAAGGTATTTAGTGGCCAGTTTAATTTTTATCACCGACAGCCAAAGAGGGACAAGTATTTCATGTATTTCTTTATATCCTGCTGGAAACACTGGAAAGGTCTTGCCTCAGTGTGAATCATGGTCAAGTCTTACAGGTATTTTCTGTTATCTGTTGGAGCCTTGTCTTACTGCTATTGAGGTCACTGAGAGTTTAGTGATTGAAAACATGTTTGCAGTGATAACATCCCTCTACTCTCTTAATAATCAATTCAAACAGTTCTAAAGGAGCCCTCTTATGTCTATCTCGCTTCCACAGTTGTTAAACATTTTCCTTAAAGAAATGCTGCTTTCTTAGTATTCTTATTAATTTATATTTGTGATCTCAAAGTAGACTATAAATGGTACCCTTTTGCTATTTGTGATATACAGTATTGCAGTTCTCACTTTCTATGTGAGTCTACTCTTCCTACAAACATATTTTTCCCCAGTATCTTTTATAGGTAATACATGACTGACCGGATTCACTGATTACACTTTATGGTGGCATTTGGAATTTACTGAGCAGGTTTAAATTTCAAGCAAGATTCTTCAGCTGTGAAAGTAAACTGAAAGCCTGCAGCAATTTTTGTGTTATGAGGTACCATAGCAGACACAAAAGCAATGGATGGCATGGGGCAGAACCAGGTCAGTGGGGCATCAAGGAACTCCAAAATGCAGAGAAAATGCATCCATGTGTTGCGCTGTACTGCTGTAAATGATCTACAGTGATCAAATTTTGATAGTTAAAGGTTAACTTGAGTACCTTTTCATGACACTGAAGTAATTTGTGTGGGTGCAGTAAATGTCATTTACCTTCCTCTAATATGCATATCAAGCTTGCCAGTTTTCAAATAGCAGCTCTCCATTTTGTGTCTTTGACAAGCATTTTCTGCTTTTGCTTTCCGCTCCAAAAGGATCAGCCTCTTTCAGCATCCTCACTAATGCAGTGGCTCGAAATTCAGTGAAGTTTCAAGTCAGAACTTAATTCAGTTTTCTTTAAATACATGTAAAGATTTCTTGTTATTGTTTTACCTCAACTGTCAGGGATGTGATCCTTAGGACAGAAACAAAGAACATACATTTTCATATTATATTTCCATACTTTCAACTTTGTGGCTTCTTTCTGATGAATGAACAAAACCCATCACAGACTGAGTAAATGTTACAGGAAAAAATGACTCCTGAAACATATTAGCTGCCTACAGTGACAGCCCAGGTCTCAGTTCAAAGAAAGTTGTCCTTAGCATCACAGACACGTTGGAATATGTCCTTCCCACATTCCTCTGAAACCACAGACAGGACATCCTGCACCATAATAATAAGAGCCTGTGGGTTGTGAAGAGCCAGGAAAGAACAGCATGAGAATAAGGGAAAGAAGTTATACTTGAGCAAGAAAATATCAGATCTTTCTGCTAGACTCCAAATTACCAAACTGATTCCTGAACCAAGTTCAAAAGACTCATTTGTGTTTTCTACATCATTTGAAACTTATTTATAATGGTATGATGTGACTATAGGGTAATACATGCTGTTTATTTCGTAAGAGAACTACCTCAGCTATAATTTTATCTTGGTTGGACTTGAGGGATTTCAGAACAAACCAAGCCTACAGGAATAAAACCTAAAAGCAAAATAATGTGTCCTTGGCAGTTAAATATACATATGTATGCTGTGTTATTTACTGGTTTTCTGTCACAGAGTGCAAAGTCATAATTAATGCTACTAAGTTCTCTCTCAAAGACTTAACTGGAAGATGTTTTTGGGGCACGGTACAGCTCACGCTCAGAGATCTTTTCGAATACCAAATTGTACTTCTCTACACAGTGTGCACTCTGTTCTCTCTTACTTGTTTAAGAAGAGGGCAGATCAGAGGCTATGGAAATGTCCGTGGATATGCATCCAAATCCAGTCCTGCTATGTTTGGTGAATAGCAGCTGTTTATGGGTGCTATTTACTTTGAATATAGAGTCAAGAAAGGCCCTGCCATTAAACTACATCTGTCTGAGGATTCTTCTCCAGGTACATGAGCTTTGCCACCTAAGAAATACTCATATATTCCTGTAAACAAGTTTGGTTTCTATTAATTTTTTACTTTGCTTGCTGTATTCATCATAAATTTGTTATATATTTAATGCTCATTCAGAAGAAGAATCGTTTTTCTGTCCTCCGTAGAAAGGCTAAGAAATTGAAATGGTAATAGTAACTCAAAGAAATGGACAGCAAACAAGTGGTAGTTTTAATTATTTGAGTCCTTCATAAATTGAATTAACTATTCCTGATAGTTTTCTTATTCAGTTTTGCTTGAAATCTTCCTTGTAATTTTTTTCCTGTTCCAAAGTGGCTTTATGCAAACCCACGCTACTTGATAGTCTCTACTGTCCTTAATGCCAAAAAACTGTTCAGTGGTATCAGAGACAGAAACCCTCTGAGAGGGGAATGCAATATTCCACTTCACCAAAATGAAAACAAAATCCTTTGATTGTAGTGGAGTCTGTTTCTTTTCTTACAAGGACTGAAGATATTTTGGCAGCTGTGCTGCCTTTCTTGTGATTTGTGGTATTGTTTATTATGAAAACAAATTGCCCATCTATTGGAGGATATTGAGCCAAATTTGCTGATGTCAGTGAAGATACCCTGCGGCTGAAATGAGGTTATTATAATCCATGCAGCAACTTAAGAGGCTTAGAAAACTGCTGCAGAACATCCCAACTTTGCAGCTTTGGAACATTTTTAACTGGGAACCCCTGGCAGTGCAAAGTGAAAGCAGGGTCCAGCTTTTGGGTTACGCTTCATTTTTAAAGGTAGGGCTGCACCAGTGTCTGTCAGCAGCAGCAGCCTCCAAAAGTACAGGGGGGTAGGGGTCAGTGTTTTAATGAACAGTGGCTCACCTGTGGTGGATCAGCTCTTACTTAAACTGACCTCAGCCCAGCACCTGCCTTTTCTGTCTGCAACAGCATCACCATGAATGCCAGGGAAATCATCCCTCAGGTGGAGGGAAACCTCTGCTCCATCTGAGCCTTTGCTCTGAGGAAGGCAGGTGAGTGCTAAGAGAACAGCACAGGGCTTTTCTAGAACCTCCCCTGCCTTTGAAGCATAACCAGCTCTATATTAAATTCTGATGAGAAACGCAAATTAACTGCTTCTTTCCATAATAGTGTAGAAAAGTGGATTTCCTAAGCACTGATGATTATTGCTGCCCAGTGGGGGAAGTGCCAAGTTATAAAAGGTTGCATCAGAACTTTCCCAAGCACTGAAAAGATCAGAAAAGGCATGATCAGGGAAAATATGAGAAAGTTTTATTAGCCTGTTCTATATTGTGCATGTAGTTTTGTAGCAGCTTCAGGCAAGGGACTGTTTTCCAGCTGCTTGGTAGGTGAAGTTCTGTTCTTCTGCTAGGTAATGGGATGAGAAGGAAAAACAGCTCACTTGCATCAACAGTAAAAAATCATGTGTTTTACTTAATTGTGGGAAATACAATGTCTCAAATTTTATCTGTTAACTAGTATTTATAATAGCCACACGTCACTACTGTAAATTGAACTGCATCACCACCTCTGTGATCCATCTTCATAATTATTCTGTGTAAAGAGAACATTTCAATAGTGAACATAGTCTTGCTTCATATCTAGTTTTATTAGGCTGTGACAGTGTACTTTCGCAGCAATTAGTTCAGTCAGTTCTATTAAATATGACATGTTGCAAGCCTTTCAGCTTCACTCATTTCAAGTCTGAGAAACTGACTTCTAAGATCAACAGTATGATAAGGAGACAACGCTACCCCCTTTCACCTTGGAATATGGAAATGCAGAAATAATACAGACTGTTTGTACTTCATGTCTTATTAACATCTGTATCTTTGATATATATAACCTAACCATTCTATATATGTAACTTATGAATGTGATATACTTGATTCTGAAAACATGACTTGCTGGCTCAGTATGAAGCCCATACAGGCCACAGGACTCCACTAGATTGCTGCTTGCTAGCTTCATGTAAACTCTAGTCAAAACCTCTTTTTTTTTTTTTTTTTTTAATAGACATGAGCTTCGAGCAACAAAACAGTTTTAATTTCACAAATGGACAATCATTGGGAGATTGGATTAGATCTCAGTTTCCCTCTCTGTTTAAGGGCAAAAATATTTTAGCAGAAAATTGCATAATTATGTTTCTTTTACCTAAGGCAAGTTCTGCCAGTGAACCTCCATCAACGGTATGCATTTAAGCAGGAAACCAGCATTTCTGGCTGGAAAGAAAAGCAGCATTATCTCTACTTTGTTTACTTTAACAGGACCAGCAACGATTTAGCATGAACATGGGAGTTTTGCCTGCACATAGCTGAGGGGAAAGAGAGTGCCTAAGAGAGGGAAAGAGATGAAGTCCATATGTTAGATTTGGGTGTATATGTGTTCATGCCTTGCTTAGGTTTAGCATACATCACTGAGCAAAGCTGTGAGATGTTATCTCATTGCCAATACATCAGCCTGTTTTGCTTGGATGAAAATTGACCACCCTTCAGAATGCCAAGTCATTTATCAGAATAAAAGACCCCAAACTATCTGAGAGGCAGAGTGCAGGGTTGGTCGAGAGCCTATGTTGGAATGCATTTATCGTTTCTGAACTTCATGCAAGGGAGGCAGAATGCAGCTGCTATTAGCACTTTCCTCTATGCTCCCATAGGAAAATTTATTCTGTGAAAGTCAACTGACCAGATAACTATAGAAGCAGAAAAAAGAAAGTAGTAATACATGTGCTGTAAAACCTTATCTTAAATTGGTCTAGTAATATTGGGGGGAGAGGTACTCATGTTACTGCTTTTATAACTACCGTAAACACATTAAAGCTTTTTGTTACTAAAATCACATGGAAAATGAGTTTTTTGTCAAAGAAATTGATACTTGTCTCGGCATGCTGTTACAGCTTAAATAATTATAAAATTAAAATCAAGAGGTTTTTAAAAATTGCATTGCTCTAAAAATATAGGATGCAGATGATTTCATAGATTCATAGAAATGAAAGACTTCATGAAATACTCTTTCACAGAATTAAAATATGTAAAAGGTATTGTGAAAAAGTATTTTCTCGATATTCCCACTTCACTTACTTTTGTGCTGTTAGCATACTATTAAATGCAGTGATGTTTTCATTTGTAATATAGGCATCATCCAGATCCCAATGAAACCGATGGAAAGAATTCTACTAACTTCAAAGACCTTGGAATTGAGCCCTTACATAACTTGCTAATTAAGCTTGATTAGTAAGCAAGCTTGGCCAAAGGAAAAAGTTAACCAGATTTATAGCCTACTTGAATAATAGGTAGTGGAATTAGTGAAGGTCTTACAACTTTATTGCTGGAGTTCTGTTTTACCACAGCACAGCATGATCTATGTGCTTGTATTGCTTTCCTTGTATTAATTCTGTGCTTGGTAGAAATAAGGCAAATGTTTTTTCTAACATGAATTTTTATTGTTTACATAAGACAGGCTTCCTTTTCATTAAAACTCTTGTTATGTTTCCTTTGAAAAACAATGATATAAATTAAGGGAAAGGGAGTATAACTTGCATTAATGGGATGAAATGAAAAAAGGAAGAGTTATGCAGAATATCAGGGAAAACATCCTGACAGCAAGATCTATTAGAGTACTGAATTGTGGCTTGCAGGAAGTGGAGGAAGCCATGTCACTTGAGACAGTTTGAAACTAGATTGGATGAACCACTGAAAAATCCAGAATATAAATGAGACTGGGAAATGGGCTGGATCACCTAGTAGACCTTCTGTGTCTCTGAAGTCTAGAATAATTTTAGGAATTGTGCAATTTTAGGAAAACCTATGTATGTCTAGGCTCAGTTATGGTACTGATTATACTAAACAGTTTACATTAGGCAGTTTTCAGTAACCCATGTGTAAGGCTAACCAGGAAAATCCTCAAGGAAAAGGAAATCAAAATAAGATGAAAACTAAAGCCCTGTACCTCTAAAAAGGAACTTAATGTGCCTATACTTTCTGATTCATACCTGTTTGTCTCACTGTGGAATAATTGCTTGACTGTCCAAGTGGTGGGTAGGATTCTAACCTACTGGTATAAAAAAAGAGAGGTTGAGTGAGGTCAGTACTTGGGTGATGGTGCTCATTGTATTAACCTAATTCTCTGGTTATCAGTGCTTTGATAGCTTAAGCATGTTGTATGTGCACTGATCTGGCACTAAAAAAAATCCAGTATACTTTTAGGGATAACTATAGTTCGCTATTAGATTTTTGGTTCCACTGGTTTAGTTTCTTGAAGTCTGCAGCTGGCTGACTTATTTCGTTTGGTTAAGAGACTTTGCTGTGTGTATTTGAACTCATTAAATGGAGGGTGTATGCAATAAATTGTATTAAGTATGGGGTAGATAAGAACATTACATACCCCCAAAAGCCCTCCTAATATGCCATGAAAATATTATTTTCATTAGAATGAAAAATGCTGCTGCAGAATGTATTTTGGAAGGAAAAAAAAGATCTTTTCCTCATGGCTTACTTAAAATTATTAAGGTGTTCTTTGAAGACCATCACAGTATGACTTAGAATTAATCAACAAACTGTTCCTAAACACCATTTGCCAGGAATAATCAAACAGGCATATGTTCAACACTCAGGAAACATTTCAGAGGATTAAAAGTCACAGCGTGGAGAGGAATATGAAATCCTAAACCTTCCCCTGCACTCAGACAAGCAGACAGCCACATCATGAGCAGCTGAATCAGACTTCAGGAACTGCTTGCACAAACTATGAAAATGTCTGGCAAGATAAAATGTACCCTCAGCTGGAAGAAAATGATTCAGTGGTCACATGATGTCCCATGGCCGTAGCTTTAAAACAGACTTTCAGAAACATTCAACATGTGTTGATGATCACACAGATGAAAGCATGCATTGTACAGATGGGAATTCCAGTGTCTTGCACAGAGCCTTCAGGACTTATGAAAGGGAGTATTTACAGTGCACTTTTAGGACAACCGCGGGGAAAAGAAGTGCCTTTATCAGTCAGCACAGTAGTTATGAAAGCCTTGTTTTCTTGAACATACTGAAGTATTCACATGTACACATACGGTATTAGAGATTAATTCATCTGTCCCTTGATGCATTCCTCTTTACTGAAATAGAAAAACGAAACAGAAGAAAATGGAAAAGACTGCTGTGGAAAGAAAAGCCCCATTTTATTCAGTCTTAAGAATGACAAAGAAAAAAGATGGTTGGGGTCGGTCTTTGAATGGTTTTTTGCATGCCCTGTAGACTTAAACTCCCACAAGATATTTTACTGAGCTTTATGACTGGGTAGAACAGCCCTAGATATTTACTTGGTATATCATGAAGGGATTTTAAAAAGCATGTGTAAGACAAACCCACACTTTTTCCCTTTCTTTTTCCTGCAAATTATTTAATAAAAAAAAAGGGGGGTGTGTGTTTCAGTCTTTAAAATAATCTCAGTTATAGATGTTGTTTTATTTTCTCTGAATGCGTATATCCAGGGTACTTCTTTTAGGGGAGGCCCGTTAAACCTCAAAGCAGACAAACAATTTTCTTAAGATTGACTGTAGCTTCAGATTGACATTCTGTAATGAGCCTAAGCCCCAAATCCTGCCTTGCTGAAAACAGTCTAGGCACACCAAGGTTTCTAATCTTTCAGTTCAACTTTCAGATGTATAACAAACCCTCAGACCAGGCAAGAAGTCAAAATAAGCAAAGAACTTTCTGGATCTTTTCAATGTGTTCTCTGGAAACACATAAATCTCAGTGTAGGTTTTATCAGGCATATTTTCCCTTGGAGCTAACCTAACCTGATTTTTCTCATGAAGTTCTGTATTTGTATAAAGGCTCGGACATAAAAAACTTAGTACAATCTGGGCAGATCTGTATTATGGATATGAACATAAAAATAGGATGGAATAGACAATTTTACATTAGGGACCTATTTGTAATTGTGAATTTAAAGAAATAGTCACATTTTTGTAAACTGTAAAATGTTTCAGTCATGTATATTTTGTGAGCACACAGGTATGGTTTCCAGTTATGATAAATCAGCTCTTTGGTGATCTAAGTAGGGTATAGTGAAACTGTGAATTATGTCTACAGAGTTTAATGTTACAGTTAAGGCTCCCTTCCTTTGAAAATATTCTCAGTTTCCAGGATGATTTAATCAGTTGATTTATGTACATTTCTCAATAGTAAAACTGCTTAAATGATTTTAAAACAAATGGTACAATTTGAGACAGGACCAACTGTCAACTGAGATAGGTGGAATTACATCAGAGATTAAATTGGCCTACTGTAAAAATTATTAATGTTGGCCCAAAGATCAAAATTTTAACTTGGTCCTCATTCTCTCATAATTCCCATTGACCTTTGTCAGGTTTTTGCTTGCAGAAGTGAATAAAAAAATGAGACTTTGGCTCCTTAAGCTGTATGTTATTAAAACAAAATTGGTGACCTTTCTGGTAGATGATCAGAGTGGTAAAGTCAGGTTTCTTGCCAGGCTGGCTGGCTATAAGATTAAACTTTGAGGATTTATAATTGCAGTAAAAATTAGTTTTGCCATATCAAGAAACTGAAACAGTTTAAGACAAATGCTTTCAGTAGGTGCAGTCATTCCTGTAGAGATCAGATTTCCTTTGCGCTTTCTTTTCTGTACCCCGTAGGTAATAAATTCCACCTGGATGTATGGCAGCAGTAGTGACATTTAGTGTCTCAGTCAGCCACCCAAGGTAGACACTTTGCTCTTACATACATATCTTGATCTCTTTGTCTTGGGTAATGCCATCACACATTACAATGGACCATTTAATTCTGTAATTTCATTGATCAGATTTACCACTGCTCTCTTTGTTGCTAATACCTGTAATTATGTTTGGACTTAATGAAAAGGACACAGCAAAATATCTGAGGAGCCCTATAACCTGTTTTCCACATTCCTGGCCTTTTGTTAGTTCCAGGATTTGTAACATGGTAATTTATAATGATAGGTGGTAGATGAGATAAGTGGTTTTACTGTAATGCCAGGAAACTAGTTTAATTGCACTTATGGCCAGAAGTGTATCTCATCCAATCGTTTTATAGGGATTTGCTAGAAAATAAAAATAGTAATAATGAAGTTTTTAAAAAAAACCCAAACCAACAAGGAGAGAAATTCTGTAGCTCTATTTCCAGCAAAATGTCACTTCTCTTTGTTTAGTTCTGGCTTTAGCAAGTTGCTTGGTAATAGGTGAGCCAGAATAATAACTGGCAGAAATTAAAATCTGAGGCACATAGGCAGTTAGTGTAATTTGGCAGTATCATTTTATCTGTGCTATATTTTCATCATAAATATCACTTCTACAATTTTAGTTGTATTTTCAATATTACTGCCTGTGTTAACATTGCTTTGGTGATGTTTATTTAATGTAGTTTACAACATTTCTAAGATACATTATGGGGTTGAAGCATACATTTCACATCTATGGTAAAGATCATATTTGTGACAAGCAGTGAAGGAGGAGGACAGAGCAGAATCTTTTCAGTCAGAGGACACTTTTTATTCATTTAAATTCAGTGATATCCCTTCAAATAACAATCTGCTGGAATCTTGGGACTTAATTTGTAACATATCCTCTGGGAGCAGACCCATTGATTTTTCAGTTCTGGATGTTGCCAACATTTTGCATGAAGCTGAAATACCCAAGCTTTAATATCATCAGAGGCCTCAAAATGTTCACGGTGAACGCATCTTTTGTGTGTTATTGAGGAAGAACAATGTATTATGACTTTGGAAAAGAAATTTCTAGGAAGTCACTACAGTAGGTTACAAATGAGATGGAAGACTAATACGTAAAAAGACAAAGGACTTGTGAAGGGTAATTGCACAGCCAGTGTTTCCCAGTTGGAAGAAGCACTTAAATGTGTCAACATCTGCTGAGCACATTTTGATGCCATCCTTTATAGACACTCATTTTTACAAAGCATAACCATTTCTGAAACATATCTGAGGCTACAGTTCTGTAAGCAGCTGAAAAATCAGCTTCTTGACCCTGAAAAGAGGTAGACCTCTTCCTTCTCTTTCTGCCTCTCTTTCCACCGTTCCCTGGTCTTTGCTGATTAGTTTTGCGCTGGGTTAAGAAACTGAACTGATTCAAGGAAGGGTCCAACCAGCTTTTGGATATTTGTCTGTATGGACTGTGTAGCAAAAATGGATGTGACAAAGATTGAGTGGAACCTCTTTCTTTGAGAAAAAATGTGTTATTAGAGTAACTGCAATCCACTAACTGCATTTTGTGGATCCTAAGAGATGGTGGTAATTGAAATATTCTGTTTCTGTTACACTGGTAAAAAGATGCAATATTATGGTCAGTATGGGCTGGAAGGGAAAATGTGTTGGACTTGCATCTGAATTCCATCTGTTCCACTGTGCCCTGGACCTACACATCCAATTATCTGAATTGTACACAATCACTAACTAGTTTACGATATGTAAATGATGTCCTTATATGGAAACCACACAAAAAGGTATGTTCCGAGACTGCAGGAGAAACAATCAGAAATCTAGTTGGTGTCATCGAAGTTCTGAACACTGTCAGTCTAGTAACTGGTCAGTTGTCTTCCTCTGCTCATTTGCACAGAGGACATTATGAAATCCAACAAGGTAGAGTAACAAGCGTACCGCAGTTTCAAGGATAAACATTTTCAGGATAATTCTGCATGGAAATGTTATGATCAGATATCCAAATAAACATTTTCAGACTTTTTTTTTTTTCCTAAGGGAGTTGGAAGGATCTTAGGAAATGAGTAATTCTTAGAATAGTCAGGTATTTACTTAGGAACTTATTAATTGCTGGATACTAGAGAAATACTGACATGTCCATTATTCCCTGGGCATTGGCACTACTCAGTGGATGTCTGTGTGATTAATGAAATGAGCATGGTCCGGAGAATTAACAGTGTTAATAAGACCTTTGCAGAGCTTATGGAATGTCCTTGGTTATTAGTGTTACACAGAGGTGCAGAAAGTTGAAGAATTTTTGTAGCTGTTGGCATTTCTTGGGAGAAGTCCATTAAAAATGCTGGAGGTGGAAGATACATTAATTTAGAGTGGGCCTGCAGATCATATGCAAGATAGCTATCCAAGGAAGAAAAGCTGTGTTTGAGTCTAACAAGTTACACTTGGGCAATAAATGACAGAGTGCCATTCAGTGTGTGAATAAATCATGGGCACGCAAAACTAACTTGGACTTTGTGAAATGCTTGTGCCCTGTCAAATCAATGAATGCATGTGCATTAGTAATAGACTAGTCCTTGTATGCAAGCTAAAAAGCTATATCAAGAAACAAGCTAATGAAGAAAGTAATTCTGTGTATTTATGTCAAAGAAAGTCAGGAATATGAGGAAGAGAGAAAGAGATTTGCAATATCGCTAGAAATTAGTATGCCTTATAATACATCTTTTAGTATGATTCTCCAAAGAAAACAGCACGTTACTTGTTTACAATTAGTTCAGACAACTAATACATTTATTTTAGCTGTTTGCCTTTGTTAAAATATTTTTTTAGCTAATAAATCTGTTAGAATACAAAAATATGTACATGAGTGTAGGAGGCACCCTTTTTAGTATATTACTCAGGCTGTTTATTTAATTCATTTAATTGAATGCTAAATGCTTTGTAAAGAGAACTTGGAAAAAGGTGGGAGGATTATATCCCTTGTTAACAACCCTTGTATGTTTCTGAAAAGACTGATGTGAGAGAAAGCCAGTTTTGGGAACGTGCTTCAATACATCTTATGCATCTTGCAGTACTGAAAGTCAGAGGACTTGAATTTTAAACTTTTGATTTAATGATTTCATGGGTTTATACATTTCTTTACAGTCTCTTTTTCTTTAATTTTCTTTTTTATTCAGGCATATGTACGTGATGGACAGAATATTTATATTATTTGATTGGCTAGTAACTAGCAGTATTTTAATCTATGAAATCTATGGTTAAAGGTACCAGAACAAAATTTAAGACCACTCTTTAAAACATGTTTGCAGAACATTTTGTCACATATTTCTACCCATGCAAAACCTCATAGATCCACATCAAATATGTTTTCCTTCCATTCTTCTGAAAGAGTTTAGCAAAAATTGCCTTTTAGGTAAGCTTAGTTTTTCTTTAAAGAAGGTAACTTATGTTGAGTGAACTAACCAACAGAAATCCAGGGTAAATTCCAAGAGAGGATGCCTTGCATTTAAAGAACAGCCTGCATGCTAGGGGCATCTTTGCTTTTTAAAGTTTTGAATTGGTTTTTATTGTATAGCTGTGTCCTCAGAGAACTAAGATTTACAGCCCTCATTAATGTGATTTATAAGACTAAATGACATGCATACTAAAGGATCTGCAGCTGATCCAGTCAGCAACGTACAGATAACTCAGATTTGTCCAACCTGGTCTTGTCAAGTCAAACAAAATAAAATCAATCAGCAAACAGGAGTGGGAGTACTTGAGCTGAAAAAGAGAGTCTGTTTCCTGCTAGGGGACTGTGGCTGGTCATCCCGTGCCCATTTTACATTTCAGAGTAAATACTGCAGGAAGTGATTTTTTTTTTCTTTTTTTCTTTCTTTTTATTTTTTAAGTGTTGAAAAACTACTGACATTCTCTGAGAAATCCCCTTCTTCCTTTCATCTGTGCCATCTATAAAAATGGCATGATGGCAGTGCTTGGCAATAGCTTTCTCAAAGACAGCCCAAGTCAGAAAATTGCTGTTTGCCAGAGAATCACATTTCCATCTTGCAGCCACTAATAATAACCTACAAAAGTATTCACTCTCAGTTTTAAATGACCTCTTGTGCTTGCTGCTGCCACTGAAATTAACAGTCAGTCAACACGACTGGTATTTTCCCTTCAACTGAGAACCATCTGTGAGTGTGAGACATGTGTGCCCTGACTGAAGAGAAGAAAGCTGAATACCTGAGCAGGGGACCTGATCACCTCAGGGGACCTGTGGATTCCTCCCCACCTTTACTTCCCATTTGGCTGCACATGCATAACCAAATAATGCAATTTCAATACTTGGGTTGAGCTGGGATGTGGAGGAGATGCTTACTTCTGCTACCTATTGCACCAACATCGAGCTGTGTATTTCACTGATCAGGGGGTGCTTATGAACAGCCTTTCTTGAAACTTGAAGAGAATACACCAACTTTATGTCCAATAATGGCTGCTGAAATCTATCTTCTTGCTGAAAGGACAATGGAGAACTAACAAGCCATAGCCCCCATAGCCTTGGATGTATTTTAGCTGATATCTCTAACGTGATGAGTGTCAATGTACCTAGTGCCATGAACTAGTCAGAGACATGTGAGCCTGTTTGTGAACAGTTCATTGAGCAAGGGTTTGGTTTGTGCTTTATTAGCCTTGTTTTCATGCTTGTCTGGAGTGATATAAAATGGGGTGTTTTTAGTTGAGGACTTCTCAACATTTTTAATAACAAAACCTAGTTTGTTCTAAGTACAAGCAGAAGTCAAATCCCCTGGTTAGTGGACAGAAGCAATGCACTACAATTTACATCTTGGCTTACAAAGACTAAAAAAGCACATTCCTAATACTGTTTACTTCCTGCCACGGCAAAAAGAAGTAGAAAATACTACATGTTCATGAGCAGGTGCTTGGCTCCCTTTGCTGGTGGCTTATTAGAATGCTGTGTAACCAGGTTATACACAGGTGGACAGTTAAAAGCCAATAATTTTAATTAGTGCTTTTTTAGATCAATGTACCCAAGGATCTCTAGGAGCTTGACCCTGGGCCAGAAACCAGTCTGATGTTTTAAGTTGTGGGCCTGCTAAGATGCTCCTCTTGCTAGTGACTAGTTTATGACTCATTCTCTCCTTAGTTAGTCATAGTATTGCAACTTTCCACAGTGTGAAGTTGCGACTAAGAAGAGGAGGAACTAGGGCAAAGAAAAAGCTAGGGAAGAAAACTAATATAGGAAAGATTTATTATTATTATTATACTATATGGACTGAAGGAAAAAAGAAACAAATTATCCAGACTTTTTCATAGTCTAATGTGAGGTTCAGCAAGGTAAACTGCAAGGAACTGTTAGGGTCCCATGGAGTCATTATACATTTCTAAATTAACATTAGATATTAAAGAAAAAAAATTAAAAAAAAAAACCAAAAGCAAAAACCACAAACCAGAACACTGGTTATCATGAGCACCTCACCAGTGAATCTTTGCTCAGTGTGCCATGGATCACACAGGAAAATCTGTCTTTGAATAGCCGTAGCTGTGTTCTGTAAGCTAGGGTGATCCTTTATTCAGGTTAGTTTGGTTGGGTAGGTGGTGGTCTTACCCAAATAACTGGGAGAACTAGAAAAAGTCCAACAGCAAGTAATATAAATCTTTGGACTGATAGGCCTAAGGGGACAAATTTTGAAAAGGGAGCGAGTGAAAAGCTTCATAGGAGAGCTTATGCAAAACATTTAAAAATAGTTAACAGTAAACAATAAAATCTTACCTGATTATAATGTGTAATGAGAGGACATAAGGGTTTAGAAGTTTCACATTTGAAACTGGTTTAAAAATGTTTCATAAAGCTTTCATGTGCTCAAAAACTTAGACACCAGGTAAGTAACAAAAATACAAGCAATTTAATCCAACCATTGCCTTCTTAGACCTTCCTTCTTAGGCTATGAATTCTTGAGATGGTGTTATATTCTTATCTATTATGGGACAATAGTGTGTCATGTTGACACATTTAGTGCTCCAGCTAGACATGTCCTGGGTTCCCATTTAAAAAACCAAAATCTTGCAACCAAAACAAATACTTTCTTTCTGTATAAACTGAAGACTTACACAGAAGATCCCAGGGCAGAAACAGCTATAGAATTCGTGTCCATCCACCTTTGTCTTAATAACACACATAATGACAACTTCTGGTGAGAGAGGAAGCCATGTAATCTTTAGGGATAATCAGCTCTAGGGATACTTTTTTCCACTGAAATGACAGTAAAGACTAGGTGGGTGACGTAGATTCACTTTAGAATGTAATGGCTTATAAAACCAAAACCCCACTGTCATGGATTCTTTGCAGCAGATTTTGTAGCATTTGAGATACAGATCTGCATTTTGCCAGTTTATTGGTAAACTGGTACCAGTTTAATACCATCTGCAGTTTTTTTCTGAACAACCTATTGCTACTTTTTTTTTTTATTTTTACGTCTGAAGACGGCGTGTCTTCAACACTGCCGGTTTATAAGCATGCACTAGAAACACAAGAGAACAAGCTGGAAGCATTTGGGATGAAAGGCTTTTGTTGATTAGATGTATAGAAGTGCCAACAACTCTTCAAATGGATAGCAACCAACACTGAGCCTCAAAAAATTTAGACTGCTCAGTTCAGATAGACATCCAAGAATTAGTCTGCTTAGCCAAAACTTGTCCAAACCTCTTTGGTCTGGAAATCAGGCTGGAAATGTTACATGATCAGACTTTCTTATGAGTTTTCCAGTGCTCATTTCCTTTTGCCAGCAAAGAAATATCATGAGAACTTCTTATAGCATGGTGTGTCTGCAATTAGGCTTCTGCTCTTGGCTGAAAAATCCCCCAACATTTAACTAAGCCTGTTTTGAACTTATGCAGGGAATGGATTTGATGCAAAGCCCATCCCTAATAATTACATGGGAGAGATAAACCATATAGTCTCATGAAATGAAATACTCATAGTATTAATTCCTTTGTGAGATTTTGAAGCCACTTCCTTTCTGCTTGTGGCACTAAATCCAGTAGTTTAATTTTAAAACTGAACTTGGAGTGAAATTGAGTTCACTTGTAAGTGAACTTCAGATTGTCTACCAGTAGAAAAATTGCTAATGCCACAGAATTGTTTCTACTCTTTCCTTTTCAATGCCTTTTAGTGTATAATCATATTTTGATCTGTATACCACATGAACCTTTTAATGAAAACCAAAAAGACAACTTTTACTTAAATGGTTCTGCTTTGAATTAGGCTAGGGGATCTGGCTAGCATTGGGAAAAATGTATCTGAAAAGGATACGAAGTGGTATGTAGTTGATAAGAATATGTTAAACATACAAGAGCCAGGTAAGTCCTAAAGAAGGCAGAAAAGCTTGCAGAATAAGAACAATTAAAAATAAAGCTGAGAATACTGCATCACTGGCGTAGGAGAAATATCACCCCAGACCCTGAAGTCAGTGAAACTGGTTACTGTTTTGTCTGCTGAGAGTTAAGGTGAAGAACTAAGAGTCTTCCAAGACTCTTAGTCTTCACTGAGACTGTAAGAATCTTACAGAGTCTGTTCCTGTGACTCCTTTCTATTGAACTCAAACGTTTTAGAAGATAGGAAGTTAATGGACAAATTGTGAACTGAATTGTTGCCATCAGATATCCATATGAATGGCTATAATAACACAGTTGCTAGCAGTTTCGTGTGGGTGCTTGGAAGTTCAATACCATCTGCAATTTAAATTTTGTTTCTTCCTCTGACTAAAAATCAAATGTGTTTTAATCACTAAGGGTTATATTAATCTATAACGGTATGAAAATTTAGCTTCAAAAACAGGAAAACTGGCCATTACTAAATAAAGAACTTCTGTCAGAGTGCTAAATCAGAGTACGAAAGTTGGAGTTTTTACATGCAAGTATCAAATAACTTCTCTGTGACAAAGAGGAACAGAAAGCTGGAAAGGAGACTTTACCCTTTACCCATCAGCAGCCTTTCCCATACAAACTTGCCTGCCTGTTTGGCTTTCTCGGTGAATGAAAAAGGCTTCCACACATTGCTTGTGTAATGCTTTTTCAGTCAAAAAAGGAGGTTTCAGAAGTGCCTAAGGACAGATTTTCCAAAAGCTTTGAGGTGACTTAGGTGCCATTTGTAGCATAAACTATAACACAAAAAAAGCTTTAAACACCTTCACATTCAGTTTCTTTAAAAACTGGAAGTCAGCTCCTACATAGATTTTCTGGGTTTTGGCATTTTAACTATATAGATAAGTAGTTGGTTTCCTTTGTTCCACTCCAGGTCTCCATTTAATTTGTTGCTTCATTTTAATTCTGTGTATTTCTAAGAACACACGTCAGTTTTGTTTGTACTCAGCGAAGCTCTCACCAGCTATTTTTTTTCCCATAGCTTTCTGTAAACCAGAAACACCAGGCATATTTTATAGTTTACTTTTTTTGTTGCCACTAGTCTGATTAATATCTTATAGACACATGCTTTGGAATTTGTCAGGAAAGGGATTCAACTTTTATTTCAACTGATTTCTGATGAAATTGTCCACAGAAGTAACCACAATGTCAGAGGATAGGGGAAAAAGTCTGTTAAAAAAGAATAATTCAAGACACCATCATTGAGAAATGTTGTTATTTCTCCCATTTTCCTCTCATCATGTAGTTTCTTTCTGGTTCTATCACACTCAAGTCTTTGAGGTTTTTCTTTGAATTGTTACTTACAGTGCCCTGAGATGCTTCTGCCTTAAAAGCAGAAAATCATACCAAAAAGGACCATAGTTCATTAAAAGAACTAATGATCCTAAGTAGCCTGAACACTCAGGATGTTATATGCTGTGGAGCAAGGAGTTATTTGACTAGTTATTTGCTGAGCTCTGAATAAAATCACTGGGTTTGTATCAGTAGAATGTCAAACCATGACTATTCTTCGCTCCTTCTCCACTGTTCCTAAATGAATGCCATATGCATACAGAGGAGGGAGGACAAGAATTACTTAGTGTGGTTTCTCTGAAAATGAAGCTGTTTTAAACTAGTCGTAATAAACATTTTCTGTCTTGTTCTTACACTCGCCCTTATTTTTATTCTTGGCAAAATGCACACAGGCTTAAATCTTGGATAACAATAAAAGGAAGAAGTGAAATGAAAGACATGAATGAAACAATGAAAGGCACAAGTGTTGTGAATGTAGGCTGATTTCTGAGACTCCTCAAAAACAAGAAGCCTGACTGCACCTAGGGTAGGCAAGAGGCTAAAGCACTATCATATTAGTGAACTGGGTGCTGGTAAACCAGGGATAATTTAGGCCTCCAAGGGTGAGTAAGTTGTCTAAGGATTTTGCTAGATCTGGGAGGGGCAAAAGAATCCAAGGAAAGCTCAAAGGGTGTTTTAAGATGTGTTAATCCCAATGCACCCTGTGTGTAGAAATACTGTGTGGAATTCAAGGTTATTAGGGCAATTCCCACAGAGTAAAGGTCATGTAAAGGTTCTCTTCTGCCTTCCCTGACTGATGTCTGAACGAAATTCTGACTGGTCAGCCTTGTAGGAATAAATTTTCAGTAGTTACTTTTGAATCTGCTCTTGCGTTCCTTCTATATTGTTGCAATAAGTAAGAGCTCATTTTAACCCTAGTTTTCCCAAAATAATCATTCTTGACAAGAAGTTACACAAAGTAATCTAGGCAGTATGTAGAGCATGGCATACATGCAAGTATGCTTTCCTACATCTTATTTCAATGCCTATGGCAATCTGAAAACCCAGGGAATGCTTCAGATACATTATTTTGGAAAAGAACATTGAGGCACAGTTGAAAATGACATCAGGCAGCAATAGTAATTTCAAGCACACTTTCCTTTCTGGGAAAGTACATCAAAGAGCAGGGGCACCATTCTCTTGTGTCATTTACTTCAAAAACAAAGGAAGGTCTGACCTTATATATTTGGATTATGTTAGTCAAAACTGAAAGAAAATATATTAATCAGCTCTGATTCTTGATAGAGTCCTTTTGTCATGCAACTGTTCCTTAAATAAACTATGACTAAGGGAAAAGAAGTTGGAAACTTAAGTACAGAATGTGATCAGGCTAAAATGCAACTGATCAGACTGAAAAAACATTGGCGGGTACAGAAAGAAACATGTATAAACTTTCTGTCTGTTTTACTGCAGATATAATCCCACTGTCATATGAATATAGACAGAAGAATGTAAATAATCTGCTGGTCCTTGATAAGAGCCTCTTCCAAAAGGCGAAGTGAGGGAAAGAAGAGGCAGGGATCTAAAGACCTAATGACAATTGGATCATTGTCCTTCCCAATTCTGATGATTACATGATTAATGTCAGTAGCATGACTCCCATTGTTAAATAGGTTGTTATAATACATGCATCACCTTTGTTGGCCTATGTATTCATCCCCTACAAAAAAAAAAAAACACCACAACAAAACAACCCAGAGATGCAATGTAATTACATGACCACTTTTCTGCATAAGAAAGGAAAGGCTCAGTGTAGAGTGGAGAAGTTTAGAAATAGACAAGAACCAGGGTGACATAGCAGACCCCATCATACTGAAATATTGTATCTTGGCCACTACACACAATTAAAATTAAAACTATAAATTACATTTATTACCTGTAGAGAGTCCAGTTTGGTCAACCATATGCACCTGAGTAATTGTAGCAGGCTTACTTGAGCCATTTATGTGCATTATGATGACAAGTGGAAAGAAAGGTGTCAAAACCAGATCCATTAAATATAAGTAAATCTTGACTTAACACCAAAAGATATCAATTCAACTATATAGCACTCCCCATCTACAAATCATTCTCCTTTCTCCCATAATGTACTGCTGTGTCTCCATAGAGAAAAAGCTACCAGGATTGACATGCCTGTCACTCTCTGCATATGCAACAGCTATGTAGTGGGTAATTTCACATAAGCCCTCTAGGTACCATCAGAACATTAAGACTACTTTCACTTGAGCATGTTTACCACAAGATCTATTTTTTTTTCCATCATGATACTGAAATAGGAGTAAAAGGAAATATATGATATAGTTGTCTGTAATATTGACTGTATTGGATTCTAATCCCTTCCAGGCCCCAAAACCCCAACTCCTTGTTGTCAAAGAAAAGAGAATTTCTTTATATTATTCTGAATTCATTCTGGTATGTTCAAGGAGGAATATTTTTTACGTAATTTCTCTCTTTATTGTGAGTCAGCAGAGAGACCTATGTCCATTTCAGACAGAGGAAGGAATGTTGCCTGTATATGTGGATGATGATTCAGACACAGCCAGCAGTTTTAGCAGACTTCTTCCCATTCACATAGAAATTAAAAATACTGGAATTAGAAGAAAGGAAGCTCAATAGTATTCCTTCCTGAGAACTATAGTTTTCTAATTATTCATTCTAGATTGCAAGAGAGGATAGAGAATTTCACAATGAAAAACACAGGAGCATTGAAGAAAAAAAATCTTTGTCTCAAAAGACTATTTTGATTAATTAATTTATTTCAGTTTAATATGTAAATTATAGCATTTTTACCTTTCTTGTCAGACTCTGTGACATGGGAAAAAAGTACAATTTAGAAGCTATTCTGTAGCATACAGGAATAATTAACTTTATGACAGTATATTTGAAACAGGCATGTGACTCAACCTGGAGTTCTTGAATCCCCTTTCAGTATTATTAGTTATGAGTTACAACTAAAAGTTTCTGACATATTTAATTGACAAACGATTCTCGGGATAAAAGCTTAACTATGACAGTATGAACATTCAGTAGTTTCTGAAATGCTGCTTTAAATTTAGAAATCAAGTTTTCTCATGAAAATACTAGTGAAGTTAGACAGAATTTGTAGGACATGATAGGACATGAGTTTTGATTGAGATGCTACCAGAGGGACTGTAATGGGGGGGACATATAGACACCTGAATTAACTTATTTCCATGAAATCCACTGCAGTATGAACTATTTAGAGCATCATTACCTGGAGAGACCTATAATGCTTTTTTAGACTCCAGACTGAATCCAGAGTCACTGTGGCTAAATGCCGTTTCAGGATCATAGTGGAAGCATTGTTTGAGGTTCTGAATGAAATGAGATTATACAGTATCTAATGCAGCATTGCTATTGTGTGAGCACTGCAGAAGACTGCCTGGGGCCAAAGGGAAAAACCCAGATGTTGTGCTGCAGCCTTAGCTGACCAGGGCTGACATGGATGTGGTGGGACCTCTGTATTGAGAAGGATTCTTGATATTTACAAAGCTGTCATAGTGCCTGCTAGTATCTGAATGACTTCCAACACTGCTACTGTCACCATCTGTGAGAATTGAAATTGTGCTGCTTGTTAAAAAAAAATAAAATTTCAAAGTAAATTCTTTACTGTTGGTGGCTGGAACTAAAGTAAGGGTGAACTTTCAACACCAGCTCTGTTTTCTAGGTGAGAACTATTTTTATTCCCACTGCGAAAGTTTCAGTGGAGAAAAAAGACGAAAAGGCTAGACAAGTAAAGCAAATGGTATAACTAGGACCCTCTTCCAGTGGAGGTGTTTGATGGGCAGTACTTTAAGGATGGTGACAGCAGCTCAGTTTTGGCATCTTTATTTCTTGTGGGAAGCTTCACACTAACAACCTGGTAACATGCAATTTTACAGGCATGTAAGGTAGGCAGAAGTTATAAAATGCTTAATCAGTCTGACAAATGAATTTATGTTTCCTCAAAGACAAAAATCCAAAACTTTATGATTTGGTGATGGGTTTTCTTTTTTGTTTTTAACTTTTCATCAGTACCAAGAGGCAAGCAGGATTTAAAAGAACTAAAGGTTGTTTGCATATGCATAAATTCTCTGCAGTCTTTCAACTTTTCAAAATTTCAAAAACGCAGGAGCTCAGTGTAAATAGAAGTAAGGAAAAAATTCTGTCTCTGGAGTGTTCCACAACAGTTACAAACTGCAGTCACTGGTTTCTCTTTTTCATATGCATAAATTCAAATTTAAAACTTCAGCATTTATATCACCTCAGTCTGTAGTTCTATTTCTTCTTCCATTCTTTGTTTTTATCTAATCCAACATAGTACTGCCTGGGACAAAGAATTATGAGGTGTAATACTCTTGACACTTATCATGACACTTATCATGTCAGTTTAGACTTGTGAATACTACATACATATTAATGATAATTAATAGAACTTTGTTTTTACCTTTAATGTCCAATCACCATGAAGGAAAGTATCTCAATGGTTTCCCTTTTTTGTATGGTGTAGTGTTGCTGATTTAATTCTGCATTTTGATCAAGGAATCAGCATCCTGTTGTGATATTTTACAAATGCATGCTGTAAAAATACATCAACAAAAAGTAGCCTCTGTTGAAGACATAATTTTTTTTACACTTTATCTGATGTATGTTTATTAATTATGATAGACCCCAGATGAAGTAGTTTCCACCAAGTGGAATTTTCATGTTTTAGTTATGTTCCTTGATATTAGAATCAGACAGAGATAAAAATAGTAATTCTTTTTCTCAGATGTTTTTGTTGATTTGACATTTGTATTTCTTCCAGTTGAAGAAATAGAAGGAAAATACTTGGAACGTGATATTAATGGGATCTTGCACTGTTTTGAGGAAAGACAGTTGGTAATCTCCAGGCCCTGCAATTCCAGGTTCCCAGCAGCCTGCTGTGTGGGCTGCCAACAAGCTGGATGATGTAGCCAGCAAGAACCCAAGTTCTAAAACCTGCCTGGCAGTGACACTCATATTGGAGCCTGCGTAGGGTCTGTCAGACCGTCTTTGAAATTTAACCATGTCTGTAAAAAGTTCTAAATTGGCCAAATCATCAAATTCCAATGAAACATTATTTGGTAAGGATTTTTCCAACCTGGTCTAAGTAGAAGGAAACTAATCACCACAGCCACTGTTGTGCCTGTTCAAGTTCCCAACTGTAGTTGTTTCCAGTGTTTCAGGTTGAAATGATATGTAGGTCCACAGCTTACTCCTAAAAGCAGGAAATCACTCTTTCCAACAAGGGAAAAAAAAAAAAAAGGAGAAAAAAAACCCGCAGCAATGTCCATGGCCAGACTGTTTATTGTTCTATCACCTTATGTCTTTTCTGAGAAATGTTTTGTTGTTTTTTTTTAGTAAAAGAAGTATTTCTTTCTACAGAGTTTATTTCTAAAAGATATTGTGTCCTGATGAAGAGTTTTAAAAAGGTCATCCAAACTGTGTTGTTCAGGCTGTCTGAAAGAGATTGCTCTTAATTGTATCTTAAACTTAATATTCCCTGGAAGATTAACTGCCTTATAAATGACATTTTGACAGATTATTTCAGCTATGAGGGGATATGTATATGAGCTGAATTTTGAAGTCTGCATTTTGACTCTCAAAGAGAGTGGAAATGAGTAATTTATTTTTCTGATGTTTAGTATGTTATGTCATTTCTGAAATATATATATTTTAATCTGGGGAATACAAAGGATACTGTAGAACCAGCAGCACTTACAGCTCCACACACAGCCACTCCCTTTGAACTAGGATATCAAAGGAAACTCTCAAAATGCAAAGATAGATTTTAAAAAGCAGTGCATGCCGAGTTCTTTAGAAAATGTGCTTGTACATGTCAAAAGACTGATAGGTGCCAGGCAGTTTGTAAATCACCTTCATTGTAAATTGAGGTGTTTTTGGGAAGCTTGTTTATGGTAGCACTGATGCTATCATGACAAGATCGAAAACAGAAACGTCATCTTGATTAACTGACTGTATTTCCTAGACAGGAACTGATCTATTTCTTTATGTGTTTACTTTCTTGGCTCTTGCATTATAGCTCTGGCCAGGTGAAGAATCCCCATGTAGGGGATAGTCCTTATGCAGTGTGTCTTTCTGCATAGAGAGCAGGGCCTATGTTAATACCTGTGGCTTTAGCTACTCCGTACCTGTTCATGCTGCAAGTCCTTTTACCTGTGTAGAGTCTTGCAAAGGTATCTTGTGCTAGTCTGATCTTTGCAGGTATGACAACACAAAATGTCTGGCATAAGCCTAGAGAACCTGCTTCTGCTCCAGATCTACAAAAATTAGATAGGAAGAGGAAGCTCAGCAACAGGAGGAAGGTCATTGAAGTGACATTAGTTTCCACAGGTGGGTGATTTGCAGTCTTTCAAGCTCCAGGAAGAGCTTGAATGGACTCAGGGACTTTGTTTTTTGCTACAGGAGTTCAGGTTTTACAAGCTGTTGTTATGTGTGCTTCAGTGGCACGTTATTTAGAGGAAAACAGAAACTTGTTCTTTTTTGTTTGTTTATTTTATTTTGGCTTCTCTCTACTTGACTCCTGCACATGTGGCACAGTCAAGAAGTTCTTTTGAGAGCCCCTTGCCTTGCAGAATATCCTGGATATTATCCTGTGCCTGCTGTAATAACAGCCAGCTGACTGACAGCAACTACCAGTTCCAGATTATGCATCTGTCCGCTTAGCAATTGCTGAGGCGCGCACAGCTGGTGTGCATGGGAAGGATTGGCCTGTGACCTAACTATTCTGTAAGAGAAAGAACCAGCCATTGGGATTTGCCCAAGCCTCACTTTATCCATGATGAGCTGTAATACTAACCATTTTTGAGTGAGTCGCTACCAAAACCAACTGGGAAATAGGCATTTCGGAGGTGAAGCTGGACAGGCTGGATAGTCTGTGGTATTCTATGGAGTGATTTTTAAATGTTGTATGTGGAGCTGCATGGATGTATTTTGCCAATATTGGTGGTCATCATGAGCTAGCTAAAAGTTTCTTGTCCATTCTTGAACACGATGGAACATCCATTCAGTATATGTCTGAACAAAAACAATTCTAGCGGGTTAGTGGGTGTCATGACTGTATAGCTTCAGTGCATCTTCCTGACTATTTTAAACTATTGGTCTAGTGTTTATTGCTAATATGGGAGCTGTGAAAACATCTGACATATCTCACAGCCAAAGTACTTACAATGGGAAAGCTCGATCCTATGATTAGCTGGCCCAGCCAAAAACAATGATGGGAGATAGATAATACTGCTGACGCCCAACTGAGTCTTCACTAACAGACCCTTTGAGACCTAAAACATTTCAGATCAAGATTCTGTCATGATAACAACCTGAGTGAAATAAAAAGCTTCCAAAAGTCTCCACATCGTGCAGGGCAGTTGTTTTGTGTAAGCTAAAGACTGATGATGAATGATTGCTTGCCAACGTGATACAAATATCCAGTGAATAAATGTGACTATTTAGCATGCTGTTTTTGCTGGTGAGTAATATTTTTTTTGAGGGCTCAGGAAATATGTAACGCAAGTAAAAAGGAGTCATAACACTGGAAGGAGATGACCTATTTCCAACACAATCTTTTTTTTGTACAAAAGTCAGATTCAGAGGCACCCATCTGGATTTTGTCACGTGAGCTGACTGTACTTCATGCTTCACTGTTTGTGCTATATCCTGGGGGCGCTGCGGTCCTGCATGGCAGGTAAACTGCATTTGGTTAGGATCATTATGATCTGTAATGGCCTAATTCAGTGTCAGGTTTGCGTGCCTTTACTGGCATTTGATATACAGCACTGCAGGCATCTAGAAATGCTTTTCTAGAAAAGAACCCTAGAGTGCACGTTTAATTTCTTTAAGCAACTCATACATGATAATGTTGAGTAAACAAGCCAGTGAGCCAACATGAGAAGGAGGTTACAAGTTGGTCCTTAGCCTGTGTCATGTTGGTAGAGAGCCTTGCCTCAGCCTAAAGATGAACTTTTCAGATTAGAAGGAAAGGAATTGTTAGCAATCGCCCAAGGTGCACTGGTTGTCTCTCTCCTGTATTTCAGTGTTAGTTTGGCCACGCTCATAAACTTTCTTTTTTTCTGTGAAAAAAATTAGGGGCTCTCAGTAAAAATTCTGAGATAAGTGCTGTCTGAAGTTTTGTTAAGCCCACTGCTTCAATGAGACATTAGAAGGAAAATATTTTGGTTTTTTGGTTTATTTTGGCTTTTCCTTGCTTGGATCCTTTACAGTACTCTACAGAGGAGTGTGTAGGATGGGAAGCACACCAGGTTTGCAGCCTGTACTGTCCTTCAGGCCCAGAGAGTTCCATTAGAAGAGCTATAAATGCATTCTCTGCTGAATGCCTAGCAAATGACAGGGGGAAAAGGGAGGACAAGAAGTGAGACTTTTTTGTAAGCAGAGAATTCATCCATAGCTGGACTCTCACATGAAAACTTCTAGGACAAGACATAAGCTGCAGTGCTTCTGATGATGCGAGCCCATAGTAGAGCTGGGAAATGGGCATTATGCAGGCATTTTTGCAGCTTTTTCTTCCTCTGGAAAGGGAAGGTGGGTCGATGACACTTTGTAAGACCTGTTGATGAAGCTTCATTTTTTAATGAGACTCTTCTAAAATTGGCTTTCAATTTTCTTACTTAGTTTTATAGATTTTGAAAGTGTATTGAGTATGTTTATAATATTAAAATAGCTGAGGATAGAATCAAGGGAGAATCTTACTACAGTAGTCACTACCAGTGCAGGCAAGTGATAACGTTTGAATTCCCTGTTGTGAAACTGCCTTTGTGCTCTTGCCATGTGGCTTAGACCCATGCTTGGACATGACCTATTACTTTGGGTTCAAATACATATGAAAAATAGCAGGCATCCTAAGCACTGAAAGAGATTCTCATCATTCTATGAATGGCTCACTTTATGTAAATATCTATATGCAGCTTTGTTTTGTTTACTTTGTGGATTAAACCTCAGTCTTAATCTGGTATCCATTTTGGCTTTGAGGAGGCATCCATGCCAGTCTACTGAAGACATAGACAAGAAATGAAAAGGCAGTTTTTGTAGTCATTCCAACATTACAGGAAGAGAACACTTAAAACTAGCCACATGTGGTACTCATGCATAGAAACTGAGACTCTGTGTGCTTGGCAGTGTGGAAATGAATAGAAAGAGAAATTGAACCTAAAAGATGACAACTAAGACCATAATTATGAAATGCAAGCTCTATGAGTAAACTTTTGCTAGAAAATCAGTCAGTATGTAATGCAATCAGTCACATATTGTGAGACAAACCCACACATAAACAAGAAAAGTCTTTTTATTGTCCCTAAATCATATGTAAAGCTGAGAAATAATGAATTTGAATAACTGGCCCCAGATCATACCAAATTAATTTGAGTGTTATCTTAGTTTTTTCTAAAAACAAATTAAGGGCCTTATAAACAAGACTGTCCTTCCACTCAAATAGAATTTAATAGAAAAATCATAATAACCAAAAATAGCCAGCTCTTAAAAGACTTACAGATATACTATTTCAAGTTTCAACAAATCTAAATTGATGTTTAAGATTTGCAACTAAACTGCCAAAACCCTCCAGCTGCCACAAAAACTTTCTTGATGGAAATGTCAGTATGGCTTTCCTAAGTCCCAGACACAGGCTGAATTTCATGGGAGTCTTAGACAAGTGCTTCATCTTTCAACCTTCATACTCCTCCTCCTTACCAGTGTCAGTAATATTGGCAATTAGTTTGTACTGCACAGTGAATTGCAGTAATTTCTTCATTTTTTCATTATTGTCAACTATGTAAGATAATGCGAAGTCATGCAAATGGACAAACACAACTGTAAAGCATAACTGAAAATATTCTTGGATGTACAACTCTGAAATTATTTTTTTCCACAGACATTAAAATCCCTCTGCAGCACATACAGTGTCTCCTGTATGGCCAAGCTCAGAGTCATCATTGCTCTAGAATCACTTCTGACAGGCAGAATAAAGGATTGCAGTCAGCCTCAAAAGTATATCTTTCCAGCTCTCTTGCTGCTGGTTTTATTTTGTTAGCAATCCAGTTCTAAATTGTAGTTTTATCTTTCATTTCTCTGTGTGTTCAAACTGAACTAAAGCTGTAGCTTCTTGCCTGGAGCTTCTGGCTCCAGTGAGGTAGAGCGGTCCACAATAAAATTCATTTTAGATACACGTATAAAATAGTGTCCTCTGAACTGACTGCGACCACTCAGGAGTGAGACCTTGGTGCTGTGATAGACAGCAAAACATCAGTTCAGTGCTTAGTAGCAGTTTAGCAATCTGTCATGGTTTGGGCTGGACTGGCCACTGAGATGAATGTTAGGCTCTTTTAAGAATGGAAAAACTGGAAAACATCATTATGCATAGTTCATTCACAATGTGAATGATGTGTGCAGTTCTAGTCTCCCTGTCTGAAAAAGATTATATTAGAACTTGAGAAGGCACAGAGGGTGCAGGGATGACCAGACATGCGGAGCAGCTTGCATGGGAAAAGTGATTGAGATTAGGGCTCCTCCACCCTCAGAAAGGGTACAAAAGAGGTCTGTGAAATTGTGAACATCATAATTCCCTGCAGTGTGAAAACTGAGGGCCAACAGCTGAAGCTGGTAGGAGCCTAGTTCAAATAAAAAGTAGGTAATTCACCTGAAGGAGAGAAATTTTCATAAATGAATGGTTGTCCTACAGAATGCTATAGGACACTGCAGATATAAGAAATATACACAGGTTCAAGGGAAGACTGGACACATATTTGAAACAGAAGGCCCCCAGAGTTTCTGACCAGATTAAATCATAACAAGGTCAGAAAATCTGCTAAGTTAAAAGCAGCTGCAGGGTGGAAGAGAATGAGGAGAGGAAATAGCCTCTATACTTACTCTACTGTGATTTCTTACATGTCCAGTTATGACTACACAATATTTGATTAGCTAGATAATTGGTTTGTATCAGTATAATCACTTGTATATTTATGTTCTAACAAGGGCCTAACTGTTGGTGTGATCCAGAAACAAACACTGAGGCTCTAATTTCTGTAAGATCCCTTTTTTTTTTCTACAGAAAAAATGCATTATTGGGCTTTACAGCTGTGGGATCTACAGTGTGTATGAAGTTGATCAGAGTTATTTTTACCCCTCATCATAGGCTTTCCAGAATCTGAAGAGTCAGTTAGGAGTGTATACTTTCATGCCTGTATCTTCACAAATGTGTGATAAAATGCTGAATTAAGCTGGTGCTACAACAGAGAGTGAGCTGTGAGGAGGAGTGAATTCTGCATTGTGTTTCATTGTGTCAGAATCAGAAACCACACGAAGCCCTGATATTCTAATTTCACTTGCTTTGCACACATTCTAAAAGGCCCTATGAATGTTTAGAGCATCCTTTTGTGTATGAAAATATGAAAAGTAAAGTATTACTAGAAACATATTTTCATCTAGTTGTGAACTGAATATTCTTCCTGACAATGAAATCAATATCTAAAATTATCATTCGGAGAGAGGGAGAAATGGGTTCCATATGAGGATAATTATGCGGTCGTCTTCTCTTGAAGTAATACAGAAATCACTACCCTGATGAAAGAGTCAGGAATAACTTGTTTATCTAGTATTTATTTAGGCATTTATTTGGGCATCACAATGCTAAAACAGGTCAGAAGGAATATGACCCAGATATTTTATGTCTTGATTATTGGTTATGAAAGTGAAAAGTAACTTTTAGCTAAGGCAAGCTTACCGTAAATCCTACTAACTTGTTTTTTGAGGCATCACCTCTTATGGTGAAAAGATTGTTTTGTGTCTGCACTCAATTCAGTCCTTGGTTTCTTTAGTGAAATATCCAGAATGGGTGCCAAATGTGGCAGAGGTTTTGGTGGTGTGGATTCCTGTCCATGAGATCACCAGCTCGTTAACCAACCATGACTTGGTAATGACCACTTGGTAAGTGACCTACACTGGATTTGAACTGGTGACCTTAATGTGGAAGACTCTGAATGCCAATTCTAATCTCAGGAGGATTTAATTTCTGTTTTTTTTATTCTAAAATAGACTCTGTTCAACCTCAGACTTCTTCCTCAGGCAATGTTGTGACAATAACCTTTTCTCTTTTACCTTGAACTGCTCTGTATCTTTCACAGCCCTAAACTGATAATTTTCATTATTGCATTCAGAAATAATCTTAATTTACATTCTAATAGAATATTAGAAAACTTTATTTTTCGACTAATGTTTATGGGAACAACAAGAAAGAATTTTAACAGCTATATTCAGTACCCTTGAGAAAACATGGTACACACTGGAGCATGGGAACAGCCTTAAGTTCCTTGCTCCAGCAAAAGCCTAAGTCAACAAGCCTTGTGCCTGAGGAACTACCACAGGACTGACACAAATATTTTGATGTTTCTGGTTACAGAAGTACATGAAAAGGAGAAAGAGACAAAAATCATTCTAAATTTCAGAATAGTTAGCCGGAGCCTGTTTATGTAGCATTTTTTAAAAAATAACTATTCTGTAAGATTAAGTTGTGTAGCCCTAATTGAACCCAAATGTGTATCAGATATACTGATTTAAAGCCCACAATGGTCCAGTTATTTGGAAACACATTTTAAAAGACGATATTGGTTCTGAGTGTTTTTTCAAGTAGTATTTATGTATTGATTGCAATTATCAACCCTTGACTGAAATCTTCTATTTTCATAATCAAAATAAAAAAAATGAAGGTGGAAACTAAAACGTTAGTGTATTCAGTATTCATGAACTTTCTTAAACTGACATTATTGCTCAAGGCATGAGCTTTTATAGTTATTTGACCCTTATTTTTTATTGGCAAAATATTCACAATTTTATCTTAGAAAATCTTGGATTTTGTAAACCCTTTTTTTCGGGGGGGAAAGAGGAAATATGTGTGTAACTTGGGTGCAAAGTTTAAATGAATATTATCAACAAAGGGCATACAAAGTTGGTGAGGATCTGGAGAATGTCATATGAGGAGAGGCTGAGGGAGCTTGGGTTTTTCAGTCTAGAGAAAAGGAGGCTGAGGAGAGACCTTCTTACTCTCTACAACTGCCTGAAAGGAGGTTGTAGAGAGGTGGGGTCTGGTCTCTTCTCCCAAGTCACAGGCAACAGGACAAGAGGAAATGGCCTTAAGTTGCACCAGGGGAGGTTCAGGTTGGATATTAGAAAACATTTCTTCACTGAAAGGGTTATCAAGCATTGGAATGGGCTGCCCAGGGAAGTGGTTGAGGCACCATCCCTGGAGATATTCAAAAGACGGGTTGACACGGTGCTCAGGAATATGGCTTAGTGATGGTTGTTTTTTGGCTTTGGGGTTTTTTTAGTTGATTGTTTGTTTGTTGTTTTTTTTTTTGTCAGAGCTAGGCTGATGGTTGGACTAGATGATCTTAAAGATCCCTGCCAACCTAGGTGGTTCTGTGATTCTGTAAAATTATGAATAATTAGATCCCATGAATCTCAGTTGATAGATATTCTTGAGAGTTTTCCCTCTTCTATGCATTACTGATTCCTGGCTTGGGGGGGGCGGGAATTTTACAATGAAATCCTTCTCTTTTGGTGCATAGCTTATATGTCCAGGCATAAAATTTAGAAAGATAAGTGAACAACCCTTCTGTGAAACATAGAACTTGATCAGACTGAATGCAGTAAATCAGTGCTGCTTCTTCAAGTAATGATACAGAATAACTCAATATAAAATTGTGAACATAAACAAATCAAATCAAAACAAAAAAGGCAATGAGTTCTTTTCTTCTCAAATATCTGCCAATTTGTTAAATATATTACGGAGCTAGACATACAGCCCTTCTCCTGTAAATTATAACATGGATACTGTGACTTCCCAAAGATTCCAATATTGCTATATTTTGTTACTGAAATTTCTCCATCTCTTTGATCAAAATGGCCAGTCTTCAGCATCTGGTCAAATACTTAACATATTTTGTATAACATAACCAGGAAAATACATTTTTAATTACAGATCCATTAATCCATTACAGTTAAGAAGGAAAAAGAATCAAAAGTTTCATCTGAAGTCAAGCTGGCTGACTGATGAAGTGAAGTCAGATAGGAAATGAACAAAGATGCATATTATATTGTGTATTTGTATATACTATACAAAACTGAGATCTGGTTTGGAAGACTGTTGTCCCTGACTTGCAAGACTGAGCAAATCTGGCAAGGGCATGGACATATGCTGAGTTTTGTTTTCCAGTGTAAAGTCTAGGCATTTTTCCTACAAACCAAAATGTCTGTTTTATGAGGTCTGTGTTATGCTTTCAAAAACATTTTTCTACCATACATCTGCTATACAGCCTTAATCCAAGTGTGCTATACTCTTCATAGGAAAGCAGATTGAAATTCTTATTTCAAGATATTTTGAACTAAAAAGGGCTGTTCTTTTTCACTTTTTTTCCCCCAGTAAAATGTTAAATTTTTAAAAGAAAGTTTTTTCTTTCTTAATTTAATTACCTGAACAGATAATGGCCCTTCTCTCTAAAAACATAGTCTCTGCCTTTCTCTGAAAAGGACAACTTTTAAGAGAAATTTAAAAACTATGGAATTTTAATGATAAATTAAGAAAAAAAAAGCTTTGACCTTTCTTTCCAAAGTTCTCATTTAAATGCTCACTATTTTATGACCTGCTTCAATGTGGCAATTTCTGTTTAATTTTGATTGGATCTAGTTACTTTCAGAATAATCAGAGAAACTTCATGTGTAGAGTCACTGGACACAAGAAACATCACTTTCATCCATGAGATTGTAGGGTTTCCTTCCCAAGGGTGCTGAAAATTTTGAGAAAACACTTTATTTTGCCTACAGTTTACTCAGTATTTTCCTCACGTTTTTTTCATTATAAAATGCAAGTTTTGATAACTCTGGAATGTAGAAAAGGGCCTTGAAATATTGTCTTCTGAGGGATGAAATGTTTATAGTGTCTTATTTCTATGCAAGATGCAAATATGATTCATTCCATGCTAAAGTTTTGAACTCTTTTTACAGCCATATGACAGCCAGTTGATAGCAGTTTAAGGGGCTCACTGAGGAGTAAAGCTGGCCAAGTCTCTTTTAAGCTGATAGCCTAATTTACAGTAAACCAAGCAAGCCCCATGGAAAGCACAGGAGCCTGCCAATTAATAGCTAAACAGCAGTAACAGCTATAAATTCGATCTCATACTGCTATCAAACATGTCATTATCTCAAACCCTTTGAGCACCATGTTGGGTACCAAAGAAGACTGTCGGCAACTAGGACCACACAGCTGCTCACTCACTCCCCTGACTGTAAAAAGATTGGGGATATTCTATTGAAAATGTAGTACACATAAAGTAGATGTAATGCTGCTCTAAGCAGCTGTACAGGTTTTCTGCAGTCCCTGATCTTTACAGGGAAGACAACATTTCTGCTGTGAGTCACAGCTCATATATTTTTCATTTCAGTTCTTTAAAGACAGGAGTAGTCCATGGGATGATCATGTGTATAAAATTACTCCAAGACTAGTTCTGAATGTGTGAAATGCTTTTGGATTCTTTTGAATGAAAAGCATTACAACTTGTAAATGCAAAACAGTGATATGTAGGTTGTTGTGTGTACTGGCAGGCCAGGGAGATGTCGTCTCAAAGCAGCTAGTAGCAGAGGGTTATACCTGGAAGCCTTTCTGCTACAGGTCTTACTCATTTCCAGCTTTTCTCAGACCTCAGCCTTTCTCTTGATGCAGTGTGTGGGCAAATCAGTTGGTCTTTGATCCAAAGTTCTTCATAGCTGAGGAAAACCTTTCCTGTGACTTGAGTGAGGATGTATGGAAGGTGTATGAACATGAACAATTTGATTTCTGCTGCATGTGTTTGAAGTATTTATAAAGTAATGGTATGGTAACTAGGCTGTTCTTGATGTGGGCTAAGTAGCTCTTCTATCTGTTGTAGTGTCATACTTTGTCCTGTGTTTTGGATGTGATCTTTTACTTTACTTCGTGATGAGAATGACTCTTCTGGTGACGTTAGTATAGAATTTGCTGTGACTTCCTTATCAGGTTCAGGTTCTTCAATACGATGTTGCTGCTGGACAGGAGGAGGGAAGAGACCCCTTGAGACATGGGAACCAGTTGCCCACAGAGATTGTAGATGCCCCTTCCTTGGAAGTGTTTAAGGCCAGGTTTGATGGGGCCTGTAGTAACCTGGTCTAGTGGAAGGTGTCCATGCCCATGGCAGAGGAGTCAGAACTACGTGACCTCTAAGATCCCTTCCAGCCCAAACCATTCTGTGATTTTATGATTGCCTTGCATTCAGTTGGATAGCGGAAGAAAATTTCCAGAGACCTCTTTACAATTGCAAGCAAACAAAGGGAGAAATTCCTTTATTACTTGATCTCTGTGAATAGTGACATTACTCTGATGACTATAAGGCTAAACAAAATGGGATTTCTCTTAACCTTTTCCCATTATATACTCACAAGATATTACACTAATTAGTATCTGCTGACAATTGTGTGCAGCATAATTTTATGTAACACTTTACTAAACAGACTGTTTCTTTCCTGGGATGTAAAACAAATTAATCATACAAATTTGCTGTATGTCACTTAACTTCCATGTTACATCTGTTTAAACACATATGCCTATTTTGTCAGAGATTTTTATATAAAAGCTTTTAATGTCCACACAGACTTCTAGAATATCTAATTACATTCTCAAAAAATGGGAGGAAGGTGACTTATTGAAAAGAAAATATTTGAAGTAGTGGAGACTTATTCTTCAAGCACTAGTGGTCTCCAAGTATTTTTGGCAAGACATTTGTTCTCTTTTAAGGACCAGTGCTAATGCACAAAGGTTCAGAAGCTTAGGGATGTAACTTTTCCTCTCACAGTGGTATATCGTTAACAATCTGCAGCATTATTGATCCAGGGACCCTCTTACTGTGGGCTGTGGGGAAACACGCTCCCCTAAGTTCAACTTTTTATGTTTGATTTTCCCTGACAGTTTTTTCTAAACTGTCCCGGTTTGAGGTAAAACCGAACCGATTTTGTGTTCTGTAATTTTGCATTTTGGTTAGGTCTCCTCTAGCTCTCTGAAATTAACAGCATATCGGAGAGAAAACTGCTCGTTCTCAGGATGATAAGGCCAATGTTTGGGCTACAATAGCAAGGAACGGAATGCAGAGAAGCCGTGCTTATATTTATTGTGATAACAAGCAAGGTCAGCCAATTTTCGTTATTTGCCCCTTAGAGGGTCAGAAACGGAAAATTCATAAAGGGGTCCCACCTGTGGGGAGGAACGGACAGAACAGGTGACCTGAACCTGACCAACTGGAGTATTCCATCCCATCTGCCCCATGCTCAGTATAAAAGCTGAGGGATCAAGGGCCAGCCCTTCTTCTCCAGCCCTTCTTCTTCTCCCCGGCCCTCTTCTCCTGCTCCTCTGGCATCTACCAAGATGGCCGACATCCAAAGAGGACCCTGTCTGTTCGACTGCCTTTGATCCTGATCTGTGTGTGCCTGACTCCAGAGCTGGAATCCAATTCCTATCCATTGCTGAGTCCAGTCTGGGACTCCCTCAAGGCCTGCCGGTGACGGGACTGATATCCTGGGAGCTTGATATGGTTTTGTATATATTGTATCTCTTTCGTTATTTTTCTTCTTTTTTATTTTAATAGTAATTCTTCATTAAAGTAGTTTAGTTCATTCTAAACTGCTCTCTCTCTCTCTCTCTTTATCTCTTCCTCTCTTCTCGTTTGGGGGAGGGGGGAAGGGACATCTGTCGGTCCAGTTGCAGTGATTTTGGCTGAAACCACGACATAAACCTTCAGTAGTATATAAGAGCTAATTTCAAACTAATCTTAGTTTATTTTCAGTGATTGGAGATTGGGGGTTTAGAGTTATTTCTTTTGTGAAAACCCGATACAGCTATAGAGAAGAGTAAGCCACGTTAGGGATTTTGCAGCCTTGATCCATCTTTTTTATGCATGAGGAAAAAGAATAGCATCAGGCAGAGAGATGCGTCCCTCAAAAGGCTCCATGACTTGAAAGCTGATGCTTCCTGAAGGGAGCTTTGTCATCTCCCTTTCCACCCACCCGTTTTCCTCTTCTCCTCACACGTGGAGTCATTACCACATTCAACAGCATTTGGCTCAGTGGTCAGGTAGTGTTGGCACACAGTTTTATGTGGGGCCTCATTGTGTAAAGGAACCTACTGTCTAATTTTGCTGATGAGAGAGTCCTGCTTTTTCTCCTCTCGCTGGTGTTATCGATGATGGCTCAGTCCAAGTTAGGACTCTGGGCCACACAGTCACAGCTACAAGATCTGCTTTTCTACAGGTATAAAAGGAAGAGAAAAGGATTGGAACTGGTCCTCACATAATAACTCACTAGGAGGCTCAGAAGACAAAGTGACAAATGTGGCTTCTGTGTAATGACTTGCAGGACAAGACTCTATGGAGGCCCATTTGAAGATGGTATACGTTAGAGCAGCCCTATTATTGTTGCAAGCTGTGTTTATGGCTGAGATCCAAGCTGAGAGTCAGCAAAAGTAGATGAAAGCAAACAGCACTGTTTCCTCTATGCCTCTTGCACTAATGAACTCTGTTATCTTTATGAAATTGTTTCTCACCTACAGCTTGCAAACGCAACAATAATTTGGTGCTTTTAGCTCTTGCATATTCTTTAGCATACTGTTCCCAGGCCGATTCAAAATCACCACAGCATAAAAAGATTGTTCTCAACAGCATTTTTATACTGTTGATTTGAAATACTTTGAAAACCATTAGATTGTTCCAGGCTTACCGGGACATTTCCATAAAAATAAGCAGCAAGCCAAAGAATCTGAGATTCATATATTACAGGATATGGTCTCCTCACACCCTCCGCCTACTCATTTGGAAGTGTCTCATGGTTTTCCTGCATCATTTGACACATCTGCAGTCATTTAATTGTTCTAGCCTTTCAGACTATATTGTGAAACAATTGCTTACAGGACTCATTAAAAGAAAATATAACAAAAAATTCCCATGTGTTGTACCTCCTCCACAGTAACAAAAGCCTTGGAAACTTGCAGGGTATCCAAAAAGTTATTATTTTTTTTAACAGAACATTTTGACCTGTGTTAGAGTAGGCAGCCAGTATGCATCATGAGTATTTGGGCAATATTTCTCTATGTCTAAACAAGTCATGAGTGGAATGGGAGTGTTATACATTGCATGGGATTTTTTTAATTGTTATTTGTTTATTACAGTTTTGGCCCTGACTCAGAAAGGTACTTAACCACTTTTTTTATGTCAACCCTCAAGTAGAAAAGCTTTTTCTTACGTCCTGTTGAAATTAGTGGAAACTAAACATATGCTTAAAGGTAGAGCATTAGCTTGAAACTTTTTGCTGACTGGGATATTCTCTCACACTAGTCTTTGGAAGTTGACCTGGCACGAGATGTTATTGGAGTGCATCTGTTTATCTCAATTAGTATTGTGTCATACAGAAGAAAACACATTGCCAGATGCCTGAAATTCCACTGTTCCCTATTTCTTAGCAGAGAGGAGAACTCCCTGCATCTCCAGCTGAGGTACTAAACATCTGGCAGATCTCTAAATTCCCATCTGACTCAAGGTCACAGAATAAAACTCTTGATATTGATGCTGGACTAGGCTTCTGCAATGTAATGGATGTATCTAGTTGCAAATGTTTAGAATTGGTTGCAAAAAATGGTGTTTAACAGTTTCTGTTGAAACATTCATTATTGGAGACATAAATGTGGATCATTGACTGATGAGAGGCTATCTGGGGAGTGCCACAAGGAATATATAAAAATGCTGCTTAGGTTTTGAGGGAGGGATCATATCTGAATCAATCCAGAACTAAATTATCCACTGACAAATCTAGGTCATGAGAATCTTTTGGATGGAATTTGGTAGTGAGGCTGAGTGTGTCAGGCAGATCAGATGTCTTAATGTGAAAATGGCTTGGCAATAGGAACATATAAACTAAACATTCTTTGCTTTCTTCTGTCTTTTAATGGGGCTTGAAACACCTATTTTTTCAGAGGTGAAATGTTTTATTTTCTCTGAGGCAAAGTTTTGGAAATATTAAAGTTTTGGAAAGACTAGAAAAATTTTATCACATCCATAAGTGTATTTTACACTGACTTTAAAACAGGTTACATAAAACCAGAATCTATTGTATGGTACCTGAAGAAGAGCTAGATGTGTGGCTTTCTTAGCTTAATTAGTAGGCTCACGTGATGAACAAACTTCTTGAAGAGGATTTTACCATATTTAAGACAGACATGTAAAATGTATTGTGCTGCTTCTCAGAGTATCAAGTGAGTCCCCGTTTATTCCAATTTGTCCATACTTTTATGCCACGTTCATCATTACATTTGACTGCCTGGAGACTTCAGTCTTCTCTGGTTCAGCTTTTCAGGCACACAAATATAGTAGAGATCAGCTTTCATTAAAGCTCAGGCTCTCAGGCTTCAAGATCACTTGCAGAGGTATTGTAAGCTCTGCCTTGAAAGCTGGGGATCTCAAATGCTGGCCCTGTTGCTCAGGACTAGGGCCTTCCCCTCAAAACAGCGGACACAGGTGGTGTACGTCCTGGGTCAGGTGCCATGAAATCCTATGAGAGGTGTCCTGTTTTTTCCTTCTCCATCCTTAATCACTTTCTCCTTATTTCTACCATGATTTCTCCCACCTCTGATCTCTGACCGTACACTGGTTTTGGCAAACACCTCATCAGCTTTAAGTGAAACATAGTAGGTTCCACAAGTGATCATTTCCAATATAACTTCATTTCATCAGAAGATCATTTACTTTCTCTGGATTCAACCCTTGCCCTAATGACTCAGAAACACAATAACCTATAGCAGATTTTTTTGGGACAGCCCATTGCCAAAGGTGTTTAGCAAGTGTGCATTACCTGGGGAGAAACAAGGAAAATCATAATTTAGCAAACATGGGGATAAGTTTTGTGATGAATGTGAGCACTTGAAGGGAAGCAGAAACAGTACAGTGACTTCGCAAATCCCTCCCCAAAGGTTAGTGGTGTTTAATAAAACAGGTGCCTCTCTTTGCATCTACTGTTACACTCTATGCCTTATCAACTGTACCCAGTATTTCACTATTTTCATTGGAAGGCCTAATTTGGAGTTCAGACTGCACAGGGGAATAGTGTGTGCAGCACAGATTTTATCATGCTTCCCGTCTCAGCTGGCTTTCCAACAGAAAGGTGATGTAAGCACTCTGAGGAGCAATTTGGTTATATTTAGAAAACAGATTCTTCTATAGGTTTTTCTCTCATATTGGTTTGTTTTTATTTGTGTCTTTGCATAGAGACAGCATTAAACATGCTGTGTGTAACTTCAGACACATCATGAACTTTTGTCAGTTATAATAGATTTAAGAGTACATATGTGTGTACAGGCATGTGTGTGTACATATATGCCAAGTATGATCAACATAGAAGAGCACGTATGTGTTTCCAATCTTAACAGAAAAGTTTCAGAAGAAGATAAAAGCTAGTGCAGGGCTACATATGTCTTTATTAATAATTGTTTTTTAAATTAAACACCAATTTCATGCTGTCTTCCAGTAGTAATTGAATTGAATTGAGTGCACCTAAAATACCAAGGTTTAGCAAAATCCAATGTTCTAGACTGGGCATCTTTGGCAAAGAGAATCCCAGATGTAAGTGTATTACAGCAAGTCATTTTACTGGAGCCTGATACACAAAGTGTGCACACAGTGCATCAAATTTAACAGCGGATATGCAGTTTGCATCGTCTCTTTTTTCCTCTTAGCCAGTTTTTCCAGCTAATGGAAAGAGAATGTCATTGGCTTCCTCTTTATTTCACCCTCATTCCATCAGGCCCAAACTCTGAGTTGGATAACTCCCAATAGGATCAGTACACATATGGTCAAAGCATATCACTTAAGTAATGCTTCTGAATCAGCATATGCATTTGCAAAATACATTTTTACTCTTAAATTTCTGTGTGAGATCAATTCATTGTTCAGCTTACATTTCTCTGTGAACAAATATATACGTCTATTTGTGTGCACACATACACATGCAAACCTCATGAGATTCAACAGGCCAAGAGAGGCTGAGGGAGCTGGGGTTGTTCAGTCTGGGGAAGAGGAGACTGAGGGGCGACCTTATCGCTCTGTACAAGTA
>JAOTQQ010000023.1:26498234-26596889 GCA_026546715.1 Gallinago undulata
TTTTGTTTTTTTTTTGTGGTTGGACTCGATGATCTCTGAGGTCCCTTCCAACCACCACAATTCTGTGATTCTGTGATAAGTGCAAAGTCCTGCACGTGGGTTGGGGCAATCCCAAACACAAATACAGACTGAGCAGAGGATGTATTGACAGTAGCTCTGAGGAGAAGAACTTGGGGGTGTTGGTGGATGAGAAGCTCAATGAGTCATCAATGTGCACTTGCAGCCCACCACATCCTGGGCTGCATCAGAAGCACTGTGGCCAGCAGGTCCAGGGATGTGATTCTATCCCTCTACTCCACTCTCATGAGACCCCACCTGGAGTACTGTGTCCAGCTCTGGGACCCCCAGCGTAAGAAGCACATAGACCTATAGGAGCAGGTCCAGAGGAGGGCCACAAATGATCTGAGCACCTCTTCTATGAAGACAGGCTGGAGAGTTGCGGTTGTTCAGCCTGGAGAAGAGAAGACTCTGGGGAAACCTTACAGCAGCCTCCCAGTACCTAAAGGGGGCCTACAAGAGAGATGGGGAAGGACTCTTTATGAGGGAGTGTAGCAATAGGATGAGGGGTAATGGTTTTTAAACTGAAAGAGGGAAGTTTTAGATAAGATATTAGAAAGAAATTCTTTACTGTGAGGATGGTAAGACACTGGAACTTGTTGCCCAGGGAAGTTATGGATGCCCCATCCCTGGAAGTGTTTAAGGCCAGGCTGGATGGGGCTTTGAGTAACCTGGTCTAGTGGAAGGTGTCCCTGCTCATGGAACTAGGTGATCTTTCAACTCTAGCCATTCTGTAAGTCTATGTACACATATAAGTAAACATATTTTCTCTATCTTAATAGACCTCCAGAAGGTGGTGCTTTCAGCTCTATGTATGTGAGCTGCAAAGAGACGTTTACTTCTGTATATACAATGGCAGGAAGTGGGATGTACCAGCTCACATCTGTTAGCTGTTAAACAGTGAAATAGTAACAACAACAATAATAAAATACTATTTTAGCTAAGTCAACAAGAACAGACATCAGACATAGAAAGCTGAAGGTGAGTTAAAAGAAGGGCCCCCACCAGCTGATTTCTTTAAAGGCAAAATACTATGTAATCTTTCCTAGTTTTCTGTTGTGCAAATTCCGCCTTCTTGGATCATCATAATATACCATCAGAATGAGTGGGTTTGAGGATTTCCTGTTGAAAACTATAGCTGCATTCATTCCTGCAGCAGTGTTCTGAGATGAACAAGTGTGGACCTCAGAGATTTTTGGATTCAGAAAAGAAACAGTTTTCTTACACTTATTCCCACTTACCTTCTGCACTTCATTTTTTTTTCCCCAAGAAGCTGCTGAACAATCGTAAAATGGATTAATTAGAAATGCATGCCATTTTTCAATAGACACTACCTGAGCGGTTATCAAGAGTTGTAGGATTTGTTTTAATAGTTCTTGTGTGATGTATTGCATCACTAGAGAGAACAAGAGGACTGACTTTCACTGAAATCTGTTCAAGTTGATGAGAATAAAGGAGGTTTCAGAAGATCATGCCCCAGGATGTTGCTTTGAGTGATAAAGCAATCTATTATTAGATTTAAAGAGAGATTGCTCTTTTTGCTGATAAGCATGCTAGTTGTTACCAGATAGCAGCTGCCATTGCGGAACACTCTGGCAAGCTGAAGGAACATCATGATTAATTGGAGAACTGGTATTCACAAAAAATGGCTGGCTGCCAATGGACTGCAAAAGTAAATAGCATCAATTAAGTCAGCATAGCTAATTTTGTCCTGAGCTTGTAATTACACTCTATGCACAATGACCTCTTTATTAAAATAATAGAATACTGTAGTTACTATAAGCATAGAACTGTTGAGTATTATTCAAGCAATGTCTTGATGATATAGTAGAAGAAAATATATGCACTGACTTTTACCCACTTTGGTCACTTTGGCAGGTATCTGTTCCTACTTGAGTTCTCTATTTTTACTATTTCTGCTTCATCAATCTGTTTGTGTGTAAATAAAAAATTCGAGCACTTGGTGGAGCATTTATAAACATCGATGTGCAAATATTTGGTACAAGTTTGGACCTTAGTTTTAGGCTGCTCATTTCATTTTTCAAAGCCCCAGTGTGTTTCTCAAGGCTGAAGTCAGAGATCATGTGGTGGTGATTCAATGGTCACGTGGTGTTGGTCATGCCTCACCGAGAGGACAGCACCGAGCTTGGCCTCTCAAGTCAAGCATTCATGTTCCTGTGTTCACAGGGACAGGACAAAGGGTTTCCAGGGCTTTGAGGACCTGTTGGTGCAAGCGGACTGTCAGGAAAGAGTTTGTACCAACCTTTGGTATTTCAGTAGATATCGTAGGGCTCAGTGACTCAAAGGCCCCTGTACAGTGGGTTGCGCTCACTCCCATTTGGCAGGGACGGTAAGGGAAATGGATATATGTAGCCTTAACTGCTGGGCTCAAATATAATGTTGTGTTGGCTGATCCCTGAGGAAATAGCAAAATGACCCCAATGACAATATCATTCCAGGTGAGAAGGGAGTGGTCTTTGCATGTTTACATAGTGTCAGGTAGTAACCACGCAGACATGCACATTCAGTGTTTTAACTGTCTTGCGGAGAAAGTCAACAAATTATCTGAATCCTGGCCAGACTTCAGCAGTTCAGAGGTTTGGTTCAGAAAGAGCTGCAGTCGCTGATCCAAAGTTTATAAAAGCTCTCCAATTTTCTGAGACTGTAAAACTGGGCTGGAGCAGCATTTTTCTTGTAGCTTTCAGCACTTCTGTTTCCCATCCTAGCTGGACAGTGGAATCGAAAAAACACTTCTTCAGAAATTCCAAGAGCTTAAGAACATTTGGTCCCAGTCTGGTTCTAAAAATGAGTAAAGATCTGGGAGGCTGTCTGGTGGGGTCATATCTAACCTATCTAGTCTGTCCCATTTTGTCGGCACTCCCTTCATACTAAGTGTTATTTTTGTACCTGGAGTCCGGTACTTAGCATGCACCCCAACAAACCAGCTCATATTTTCCCAGCTGTGTAGAAGTTCCTATAGATCTTGATTCAGATTCTGTTTATTTTTTTGATAGTTAGCACTGTAATCTGGTAAAGAAAGAGCCCAACAGTTTGACAGCTGCAGTATTACAATGTCAACAGGGAGTCTTAAATTTCAGAATGCTCCTAATGCCTTGGTGTTTCAGATAGGAAAATGCTGGTTTTAATATCACGTGACTGAGGCATGGGCTAGTCAAGTCATGGGAAGAAAATAAATTTCAGCTCCTGCTGTTAACTCTTTCACAACACTGCTTTGGGATTATGCTGTAAGGACTAATTCATCCTTTTTCCTCCTGCCTGGAAAATGCTTGGTTTCATGCTTTGTGCATGCCAGCAATGACCACTATAAGGACAACAGCCTAAGCCCTACCGGTTCAGCTGAAAGAGAATTTGTTGTGTTTGAAAACATAATTTCTATTTTGTCACCAGAACTTTCCTTTATCCATGATTAAATAACTAAAGCAATACCCTTCAAGAAATCTAAGCATAATTCATATTTTTGTAGTACTGAGAAACCTTTAAGTTGAAGTGTTCGAATGCAGTGTTCCTTTAATAGTGTATATTTCCTGGTGATAGACACAAAGTCAAGTTAGGCAATGAATTGTGAATGGCAGTTGCTGCTTACTCATGTCAAAAACTCGCATGGGGCTTAGCAGAGATACGTTTTGTAGAGTGAAACTGGGGTTTGCATTGTGTTAAATAAATATTCTAGTTTAAGCTTTATTTTGTATTAGCAGAGAAAGTTAAAATAGTAGCTAATTAATAAAAATAATGTAGAAATTTTCCTCCCTCATCACAAGATAATTTTACCAATTACAGGTTATTTGGACCCTGAAAGTAGGAGATATTTGGATTAATAATGTGTTTGGACTTATAATCGCCTACCAAAGAGATTAATTTGGTCCTTAGTGGATATAATTTGCCTCTCTTGTTTTTATTCCATATTGCATTTTACTCTGGTTTCAACCTTTCCTTGGTTAAAAAAGTTAGTATAATAGTGAGGCTAACAGACTCAACAAGACTTTCCACTAAAAATATTATGCATATGTGCTACATGTGCAAGTCCACATTAAAAGAACATTATTAAGCTTCTTGAGGCAAGTAATTTGAGGCAAGTAATTATGAAAGGGAAGTTTGAGACTGCATGTACAATTTCAGTTTGGGTCATGCATTTGCATTTTAATCATATAGGTAGGTTTTAAGCCACAAGCCCCTTGCATTTTTCAGTGCACAAGATACATCTGCTCTTAGGATGCACCAGAGCCGTGAAGTCAAGAAGGGTAGTGCCTTTGGATTTGGATTCAAAGATTATTTTATCATCTGTATCAAATAAGGCAGAGGACAACTCTGGTCTCTGCCCACATCTCTTCCAGAATTCTGGTGAGATGACACTAAGTAGGTCACTAAAATCAGACTTGAAAAAACATGACTGAGAATTTTACATTTCTCTTTCCTGGACCCCGTGTTCAGAGGTGCAGCAGAGGGCAATAGGACCTGTGCTTTGGACATATAAGAATCATGAAAACTTAAGTCCCAGGTGCCACAACTGAAAAAAAAAAAAGAAATTGCTACCGTTATTTCAGCTGCAAAATGGAAACTACTGTGGAGATAATTAATACATATGAAACACTCAGATACCATTTACTGAATATGACATAAAAAGTCTTGAGGAAATTAATAAGGCTATCTTGATAACAGCTTTTGAATAAGGTTTAGCGTGTAAAGGCCATGATCACACACTGAAGAATAAGTCAAAACAGCCAAGGGAATGTTGATTTTTGTAAGGACTTAATTTCTCATCACAAAATGAGGCAAGGTCCCACTCAAAAAAGACCCAAAAGCTCAACCCTGAATGTGCAATCATCATATTATATATTCATGGGGGAACCAAAATAAGGTCAAGTATATTGTCATTTTTGACTTTCTGAGTGTTTGACTTGGCAACTTTAACACTTTTCATGTGTCACTGGGAGAAAAGTGTTGTAAATTCATGGTCAGTCTCTTTTTTTATTATTATTTTAACTTCTCAATGTCAAGAAATAACTCAGTGCATCCCAGCTTCACTCATCTTTAAAAGAAATACTAAAATTAGTATTTTAGATGTGGTTTTGTATTTAGTGAAGAATGTGAATTTGACATAGAACAACATTAGTTCTTTTCAGGGAAAGTTTGGTGCTAGCAACTTTCAGAACTAATTATTTTTTCTCATCTGAGGCTGAGTAAAAATGAGCTGCATTTAGAAAACTGCTCATCTTCTTCTGTGAAGATACCAGCACTGTTCTTTAATTTTTAAAACAACTTTGGACAGTTGGTCAGGAAGGAATGGGAGTAGGGAGAAATCCAGGGAAAAGCTCTTCTTACTGTAGAGGGTGAGAAACAGACCACCTCTATGGGAAGTGCTGTTTTCCTCATACCAGCGATGTTTCTCGCTCTGTGTTGAAAGATAATGTTTCTTTCTTGATTCTTGACCGTTGTCATATGCTACTGTCAAGGGAGCAAGAAGGAGGAAATAAGGCAAAGAAAAAAGAAAAGACCTGTCTATGTGAAGGGCATAACAACTTTAACAGAGCTCGCAGAAGAAACCCACACACGTCCCCATGCGCCAATTGCCCTGAAACAGCCAGCACGGCTACACCACACACAATATCCTGCTGGGCCTCCAGCCAGAGCTCAGTCCCCCTCAGAAAGGAGAAAGAGATCTTCAAATTGCCACTCAGTTATCCAAATTACCTGCTTTTCCTCATAAACCAATGCCATTGTTCTCTTCTTCAGGTTCTTACACTGAGTTGCCAAGTAAGGCAACATCTGCTGAGGTTAAATAAAGGGAATGTTGTTACAGAAGTATTTAGACTCTACTCAAAATGCTGAAGGTGGCAAGGGCTCTAGATTTTAGTTATCATATTGCATTTTTTTTCGCCTCGGGAAGTTGTTTTCACACAAGAAACTTGCAGGATCAGGCCATTGTCCACAAAGACCTGCTGCGGCCTGACAGCCTACTGCACAGCCATTCATTTTTTGGTGAGAAGGCCGTTACCTTGGCACAGTTTTACTCAGCCAAGGCAAGGTGTAGGACTGTTTCAGATATGCTGCACACTAGGTCAGCACGGGGCTCTGCAGTTTTCCCAAAGGAAAGATAAACTTCTAAAACTGTCAGCTGTGTTTATTTCAGACCAAAGCACTGGAGATACCAGGGTCTGAGAGGAAAAAAAAAGAGGGTGAGAGAGACTAGAGAGTAATTTTCCTAATTCTGCAATGGGCATTTGATGAATTTTATTGATTTTCTGTGACTTTCTCTGTTCCTTTTCTTCTTCATATATTTAGCATCCTAGTTTGGGAATAAGGAATAATAGATGTAGGGTGTTTTCCACCACTTTGAGGGAAACGTTAACAGGAGTATATCAGAAAGATGGAGAAATGTGTCCCTCTGGCCTTTCAGTGGTTGTATCTCTGACTGTGTTTTTGTGCAAGAAACAAATATATATTACAGTATTATATTGGGAGTAACTGGATAAAACTGCTCCACAATGTCTCATAAACTTTTTTTAGCTTGAAAAAAACCCCATCAGACTTTGAAGAAATTTTCTTTTCTTGTGAGTTTAGGATCATGCAGTTCATTTTAGGAGAATTGCAGTAAGGAAAAGGGATATTCATTTCGTTCACTCTTTTCTATGGTCTTTAAATAGAAAAAATGAAGTGGCAGAGATGCAGTGTTGATGTCTTTGTTGAAGTCTCTGCTGAGAAGGGTCTCTAAAGGTTGTTTGATCATCTCTTCGACTGTTCAAAGAAAATTTCAAAACTTACTGTTGCAAATTCTTCTCTACTAGAAAGCTAAACTAGGAAAATAAAAATTGTTCATGGTCAGCATAGGCTTGATCCAGTAAGAAACCAAGTCTCATAGATAATGGATGCTAGGTCTGTGTGAATAGTCCAAATATCATGCAAAACCAGATTACAGTTGAAATCAGGCTGATGGTGGTGACAGCAAGCAGGTAAATGTTTCAGAGTCTTCCTACTTGTTTGCGGTGGTTTCATCACCCCCGTAACACTTAGACTGTGTTTCTCTGTAGCCATTTCTATTATGTACTCCATTCGTTCATCAGTTCTGTTTCCTTGTTCTGGCTGCTTCAGGCACCAGGTTTATTTTTGGTGGTTGTTTAAGCTGATGAAGCATATAACCTTGGATGAACAGAGTGTTTCAGATTTGTCTCTCAGTATTGCCTGTTTTTCTTGACTAGGAAAGCCTGGGGTAAACACTACACATACTAGTAGTGAAATGCAGTACAGATTGCCTCTTCAACAACTCACACAGTCTATTTTGTTACAGAAAAAATAAATACATTGGGCAGACAACAAAATGGCTTACAGCAACGAGTGGGAGTTTACAAACTGAAGAGCTTTGATTCCTGTGTCCTCTAGTTGCACTAAATACCAAAAGATAATATCACAGCATAGCATAAATGAAAACACTGAAGGCAACTCATGTGTTTGTTTATTACTGTTTTGTTTAAATTTCTGGATACACATGTTCCACTCTGGATGCTTGTACAGTTGCATAAATATGGTTTTTCCCGGGTAGGTTTCTTTTTTATTTTTTTTGGAGCCACAAATTATAATGTTTATCATGCTGATGAAGCAATGGTTGGGGGGACAAATATGACATTAAAAGTAGACTTGGATTTCCCAATCATCTGAAGCATGGCTTTTAAGCCCATGCAGCAATGTTGATTTGTGGGTGGTTAATTTTCTTGGCCATTGTTTTTCTACTGTATGATGTTGTGAGGTTATTTCTAGGCAAAATGAAATATACAGTTATACATAGTAAGAGAATTGTATAGTAGAAAATGTTCTTGGCACACACACACTATTCAGAATGAGTACATAACGTGCGCTTCAATAGACTAGCTGTTTTTTGTTTGTTTTTCCATTGGCAAGCCAAGAAATAAAACACAATCCATTTTGAACTTAATTTTTCCATTTATTTTTTTTTTTTAAGATTAAGATACAAAATCTTATTTTCCTTTGGACCCATTTCCAAGACTCTGAACCAAAAGCTTACTTAAGTGATATTTCCATCACTCTACAGATGTTACTTATTCACTTTTCAACCCAGTTTAAAAACCTTGAAAGATCCAGATATTTGAGAAAACAAAAAATTATTTCCTTATGGCAGTATTGCGTTCAGGTTTTGATCCTGATATAAATATAAAGGTGAAATTCACCAGGGAACAGAGGCCAGCCAAAAGGCATCCATAAACACTATGTTTTGCAATGTTTACATGGGGAAATAGCTTGGTACCTCCTTTGTCGCTTCAGGTTTGCATTACCTGTAGCTGAGACAGTATGTGGTTAGAGAGAGCAGAGAGAGTAAGCTGGGGTTGGACTTGGGTTGGACTCAATGCCTGAGGGCTGGATTCAAAGCTAATTGAAAGAGAAAGGAGCTTTTCCTTTTATTTCATTGGTCTTTGGACAAGCCTCAGATTATCTGGCCCTAACTCATTTGCTCAACAGGGACAGAGACTGTGGATGCTGTTCCAATACATGAACTGGAGCTGCTGATTCAGAAGAGCTACAATTTACTCCCAGGTTGTTTTTTCTTCAGGAAATCAGATTATTTGAAGTTTTTGAGGTTGAAACTAAAATCACGCACGTCAAGTGAAAGACAGAATTAAAGCATTTCTGGTACAACAAAACTTAATTTGCAGGGCTTTTTAAACATTCTTGAGCTAGAGAGGAGTTGTGGCACAGTGTCCTGTACTATGAGATCATTTCCCATCATTCTAGGAATATATTCTTTTATTATTCTGCCTTGAAATGGAAATACTGGGAGATGGATAGAAGCAGGATTTGGTCTATGATTTCTAGGTACAAAAAAGTCACTTCTTGGAAGAGGTGACTAATAATTTTCTTTATAAAAAAGGAGGGAATAAGTAAAGAATACAAGTGGCTTGAGCAATTTGCATGTTGAACACCGTATATTTTCTTCCCTTTTTATCCTCACATATGTAACAGAGCGGACATCTTCTTTTGCCTTGGAATTTTGCATTTATTCTTCCTTCTAGGTGATTTATTTAAAAACAATTTGCATAACTTTCCATCAGGCACTAAGTGTGTTTGGCATAGGTGGGGATGGAGTCAGACTAGGGTCAAAACATGATCTTTGGGATTCATGTCCTAAACTGGAAAAAAATAGTTAATAAATTGCAGCAAATAGATTGGCTTTATGATTTCTGTCTGCTGTTGCTCAGGCTGTCAAATGTTCCTAGAAATAGCAGTTAAGCAAACTGTTAAAAAAAGGGGTTTAAAAGAAAAGAAGCAGCAAGTTGAACAAGGTCAGCAATCCAGAGTGGACAGCTAAGAAAAAAAGTCACTGCATTCACATGTATTCTGTGTAGAAAGCAAGATGTGGAAAATCGGCAGTTTTCTAACCAGATTGTGCTAGTAATTTTGTAATTCCAGGGTTCTTTTCCTCCTCCATCCCGTTCCCAGCAGGGCTTCAAAATTAGCTGTAATTTTCATGGTTCAGTTATTAGAGTATGAAACGCATAAGATTTGGCGGGTAGCAACAATGAACCCTAAAATTAAGCATTTAGTACTGAAATGTCTATATTAGCCTACATAAATGTGCCTATATTTTTGTTGGATTGGTTCAAGAGAGCTAAATAGGCTGGGAAAACCTGAAGTCTCCTAAAACTAACTAGGTGAGGGGAACGGAAAGCAGTTATTTGAGTCAAGTGGTGGTTGGGGAGTGGGGAGAGCAATAAGGGGAAAACTGAGCAAGACGCTGGAGAGATGCCGTAATAGAATTGGAATATGGTGTTAATATCAGAGGGTTAAGAGATGGAACTGCTTATTCTCTCTCTATACTCTCTGTTTGTTTCCTTTGTGCTGCATTATCTTGCATTCATATTTTCTGGACATACTTCACTTTTTTTTTTTTTCTTTCCTTTTCTCACCAATTATCACAATTGACCCACTGTACGCACTCTATTTCTGTACATCTTACAACAGTTTTTGGACCCATATAGAACCTGGATATTGCTCTATATGTTACAGCAGAGGACTTTCACTTGTGCTGAAGGCCATAACTATTCAGATGAACTATTTACAACACTTGTTTTAAATTTCAGGTGCATGCTTAGGTCCCACAAGGAGCCCTAAGGTATTTACTGGCAGACAAGAATACTAATAAGGGTTGTGTTACTATAGGTGGAAGTGAGTGGCTGCCTACATAAACGCCTCCAGCAGTCCTCATTCTGGAAACCCCTTTGGGCTGGTGGTTCTGTCCCTATTATTGTGGTATTCTGACCAAGAACAATTCTATGAGATAATGTCATATGCAAAATATGCAGTAACATGTATTTCTGTTTGCCACAAACATTGTTTCCTAGTCCTTTTCTATTTAAACTTATACTCTCTTTAGTGAGACATTCAGCTTCCCTCCAGAGTGCTCACAGATATTTCTGCTTGAAAGGGACTTCCCTTCATCCACACTTTGTTCATTACCTCTTGTCTCTTTCCTTCTTTCTTTTGTCTTCTTCAGGGGCTTACCCAAAACAGAAAGAACTCCTCCTCTGTACCATGCTTGCTGTTTTCCTTCCCATACTCATTATCTCTGATCTCTTCTGGGAATATTCACTTGTTTTGCCTATGGAGTGTTGTCCTACCTGGTGCTTCGAATTTACTTTTCATTTCCCATATCTTCAGCATTGTCAGCTGATATAATTTACTGCAGCTGTATCTATGTGGGTGTACATTTTCCAGAATATCAGACAGGGTCCTGTCTGCTTCCCTTTTACAGAGCCAAAAAGGCTGCATCCTACTGACGAAGGCAGCTTGGTTACACAGAGGCTGCAACAGAAGAAGTTCCATATGCTGCTTGCAAATGACCCAACGAAGCTGATAAGGGTATGGAGAATTGTAGTAGAAATGTTAAAATTAGTATTTTAGGCGAGCAAATGGATAAGTCCAGTTGCAGAAACAGCAGAATGAGTAAACAACTGGAGAAGCGTTATAAGAATGGCACGTGCTGTTGGCAGCTTGATTAACAGGTCATCAGGACCCTAGCACACACGTGTGTGCATCTTTTCAAGTCACCCAGATTGGAAGATGAAGTAAAGTGAGTTAATCCTAATGACTCAGAGAGGTGGAACAGGATGAAGAGATAAATCACTGTTGTCCCCTAAAGGCTGCAAAAAACCACATCCAAAACCAGCACAGGCTCACCAGCTGAGGAAGAAGAGAAGACATGAGGAGGACTTGATAGTTGACAGGTCCTGTGTGTCACTGCCCAGAAGTCTGGACAGGACACCTGGATATGAGCATCTGGATGCCTGCATGCTGGGCAGACCATCCTTGTACAACAAGCCTTAAAGCTTGTGAGCAGGGATGGGGTATGTGAGGATGCGACGGATACCAGTTTTACTATAAAATAATATCCCCCTTCTCCTACAAGTTCTTGCATGATTTGCTGCATTTTTGCATCATTTTTTTCCTGGGGCAACTTTTCCATTGCAGGGATGGAAGGAAACTGAGGTTCCCCTGGGACAGCCATGGTCCTAACTGAGAAGTGGCAGGAGGAAAAAAAAAGACAATATCAAGTAGTCCTCTAGCACACACACAGGGCAGAGACAGTGCCAGTCATCACATGAAAGGCATGGGGGCCCAACACCTTGTTCATCAGGCCACCTGCTTCACCGTACAATCAAGCTGGGGCCTAAACCTTAGCACTGGCATCTAGGACTCTGGTGTTGCTCCCTCTGTGCTGCCAGAATGCTTTCCCACTCTTGGAAGAAAAAGGAAAAGGCTCTTTTCTAATTAATGCTACTGACGCCAGCTAGGGGACACTACCATGCTTTTATCATTTTCTGCATAAAGCAGGAGGAAGCCACTGGTATTCTGCTTAGAGAGAGAAGTGTGTCCCTCCTTGACAGATGACTATTTAATGCTGGAACATACAGTACTTGGCACAAGTTGCACCCCATTTATCCTTAGGTGAGCTGATTTGCAAGGTGTTACTTGGTGATCAGAAGTCTTAGCAAATTATGTTCTTTCATAAAGTCTTACAGCAAAATTGGAAGTGCTTAACAACCTGACTATCGTTCCCCATTTCCATTTGAGGTAATGGCCATATAGTCTCCTCTTAAGTGACAGATTCCAGATGATTTGCCATGTTTTCTAATTAGATGAGAGATTTGATGATGTCTAAGTGATTTAGACACAGAAGAGCGCTTGCAAACACAATAACATGTTCCTGAGAGAATCTAAAGGAACTGGGGGCGTACAGACACCAAGGTATGGAGGTTGCCTCTTTACTAAAGGAGTTAAAGGCTATAGATAGATATATGGGTGCTTCCAAAACCATAAGTATATTGAGCAAGGAACCCTTAGTAGGACTACAGCAGTTTATAGTCAGCCCATAAAACCCCCCTGAGCTCTTCAGTTTTAATTCAAGGGTAAAGAGAATTGTTTATGTCTACTCTGAAACCACAAACTGGAGTCCTCTTTTGAGGCAAATGCTCTAACATGGAAAGACCAGCATTTTAGTTGTAGCTCTGATTCTGAAGTGGAGTATTAGTTTAGCTGTAGGTGGTTTGTAGAAATAACTTGTATTTTATGTCCAAGGCCAGAGCAATCCTAAATTGCAATTTTTACTTCAAGAACATGTGTAATTGGCATTTCACAAATCTGTAAACTTACACAAAGCAGATCTCTTACAAAATGCCTGTCAAAAATTAACTCACTTTAATGGCATATTTAGAGGTTAGTTAAAGTTTAAGTCTCATTAAGAGACATTAGTGAGACACAAATGTCATGATACTTCCAAGGCCACTTCGTTGTTGGAACAGAATTACTAGTAACAACTGGGAACGAGATGGCCTGGCTGTCTTCTGTATTCATCTCATGCTTCCTTCATTTCCACTGTCCCATAGCACATTGTATGTGAGTTCAAACCTGCAAACACTTTTACCCAATTAGCAGCCCCTCAGTCAATGGTCTCATTCAGCTGTCTCAATTAATGTCGGTTTTTACCAGGTCCCTTTGCCATTTGGATTCAATAGAATATTTATGTAGGTGAGAGCCAGTGATGGGGGACTAGCAGGACTCCTGTGGGCGATGTTCCATGTTATGCCTTTGTAATGGATTTCTTTAAGCGTTTGCTTCTCAGAAATATCCTCTCTCACTTTTCATTTAAACTACTATTCTCAGTTAACAATTCTGCTTCATTTAAAGCTAATGCCCAGTTAGTGCTATTTTATAGGGTGTTTGCTTTGTAAATGGAGAGCTGGTAAATCAGTGTACTAATTTCTGTTGACGCCCCAGTGTTTCATTTTGTTTTTGTCAGACGATTATCTGTTATGTACACAAGAGTGTAGTTTCGTACTTGTCATTTGTTTCTCTCAGTTACAAGATCTTTGTTACACTTCTGTCTCAGGGCTACTTGCATACAGACATGTGACTGCAGCAAGCTTACAATTATTATTTTGTAAGTCTAAAAGATAAGAAATTGCAAAAGGGGAAGAACATTTTAAATATAACTCTGCATTAAGTGTGGTTACTGAGTCATTGTTTCAGTTTTATGCAGCACATATTTCTGGCTAGTGTAAAATGCACTAAGAACCAAATTTAAAAACCATCTGCACCTCCTGTTTCCGTCTAAGACGTTATTTATGTTTTTGGCTTTGTACCCTGGGCTAAATACAGAATGTGTAAAGACTGTTAATTAACCCTTTGAGACATGAGTTTCCCATCAATGTGTGGAACAGGAACATGTTTTTAATTAGGTAGTAAAACTCCCAAGATTTATAGTCATTCAAAATTTGCTCCATAATGAAACCAAAGGGAGTACATGTTAAATGAATTAGAAGAAAAAGAAAAAAAAAAAAAGGGGGGGGGGGGAAGACTCTGTGTTTAAGTAAAGATAAATTTGTGTCACACTTCCACCCAAGACAGGGAATTCAAATTTAAGGCCAGTGGTGCACTATTAAAACAAAATATCTTAATGAACGTAATTAGGGTTAGATACATTTTTTTTTTCACTTGAAGACTCTTAGACTTTGGCCTTTCTCTTTTCTCTAACATGTTTTTGTAAGATCTGTTCATGCCCTTAGGAATTCTCCAGGATGCTCCTGATATGATGGATCAAACAGTCTATTAAAGAAGGACCTTGGTGTAAAGCTGAGCTCTGCTCAAGTCCAGCAAAATGTTTGAACACTTGTCTAACATAAAGCAAGTGAATAGTCTTGTTGAAACCCATGGAATTAGTTGCATAACTGAAGTTAGCCGCACACTTAAATACATTAGTGAATTGTGGCTCAAAGAAACACTCTGGCTGTTTAATGATAAAATGGGGCATTGGTCTTGTAATGTGCCATAGCCTGCCATAACCCAAACCCAACAGAATATTTCAGTGGGGATGCAATCTTACCTGTGGTATTATTTCAATCCTTAGTTAAACTTTATAGAGATTTTAATATTGATACATGTAATAAAACATGCTATAAATAAAAAGTTACCGAAGCACAGGGCTTGTGTTCTTCTCCTGCTGTATTTTCTACTCAAGTCATTTCAATTTTAAATCAGAAATTCCAGAAATGCCTAATTTAAGCAAAGGTCTTAAGGGTCTGGAAAATATCATGTTTTAAATAAAAGCTTGTTTAAGTTACACAAGCACAAGGGAGGAAAAGCAATTCAAACTGGGAAGCCTGTTTGTTTTTCTTTGTGCATGTTTAACTTAAAATTAAACACAATATATTTCTCTTTTTTTTTCTTCCTTTCTTTTTTATTTTGAAGGATTTTGATGAAATTCTTTATGCTCCTATATCATATCTTGGAGTCAGTCTAAGTGAATTTTTGTGGACAAGTGATAAAACACTAAAAATAGTACTTCAAAGTAAATGTCTCTAGACCAGCTGAAAAGAGCTTCAGCTGTGTAACTGTTGGTCCAGAGAAGCTCCATGGGTTTTCTGTTTGGTAGAGCGCCATGAATAATTTTTACTTTTCCCTGGAGAAAACTTCCTCCTCCCTTGCCATGTCCTTTGTAATGACGCTGGTCAGAAGCAGGGTCTGATCCTGCTGGCTTCATAGGAAAACAGAGCCACTGCTTAGACAGGGCTTGCGGTCCAGAGCCTGTTAAAACTAACTGAACAAACCCTGAAATTCAACAACGTGGCTTGACTGTAATCTTGTTCCCGGCGCAGTTATTTGCACCGATGCTAACTGGGTATAAATTGATGATATTCATATTTTGTTTAACCTTGTATTTCATTCAGGAGCTGGTGTAAATGAGCACCCAAGTTGAAAAGCAATGGCTAATCAGGTTCATAGGGTAGGCAAGGAATATCTTTGGAGGATTATTTCTTCATGAGATTCAGGGTACAGGTTCAAATACACATATAAATGGGCATGAGGTACCATGGCTTTCAAAAGTAGCAACCTGCATTCTGCCACAAAGTTTACCACAAAGCCACCCAGAGAGCCACACTGACACGATGGACACTGGTAGGGGCTAAGGAGCTGGGGACAGGGACAGGGGCAGGCCCACCATCGCTGTTCACTGAAGAGCTGGCATAAACTGTTAGTGAAACACCAGCTTTAGAGGTGTTAGCACTGGTTGACCACAGAAGTACAACTTGGAAAAATTAAAATCTTAAAAATCAAATTGTAATTTAGACTATGGGCAGTAAACACATTTTTAATGCTTTCATATTAAAAGATACTATTGCTTATACTTTTATGTTACATAAGATCTCCACATGTTTGGCAGCAAAGTGAACATATAGCTCTGTACGTGCCCACATGAGACCTTCAGATCTCTCAGGATGTTGTTCTGCACATCGCCTGGGATGTTCAAGTGTCTGAGAACTAAAGGCAAAGCACACTCTAGCACTGAAAGACCTCTGTACTGGGGTTATGAATAAATACATGAGCAACAGGAGGGAAATTGGGATAATACATCTCTTATATCAAGGTCATTGCCTGGTGTGATAGCTTCTTCATTTCAGTGCTTCCTTCTGCTCTGCTTTCTGGCTCCCTACCTTCTCCTATACTTCAGGGTGCTGTGATGAGAGAGCAGATCTGGTGACTCACTTCTGTTGTTTTCCCTTTTGGCTGCTCTTTGGCCTGATGCTCAGGCTTGCAATCCCATTACCCTCATCTGGTTTTTCTCTAATCCCTTGACGAACCGATTCAGTTTGCTAACACAGAAGAAAAGTATTTGGTGGTTGTTTTTTTTCTGAGTTAGTGTTCTTTTAATTTAATGTCCTGGGTCCTTTCTCAGAATAACTGGATGAATATACAGTCATTAGGACTCCTAAGACATGTACTAGTAGGAGTAAGAATTTTAACTCATCTTAACATACTTTTTAGTAACTATTGTACCAATGGTTGTTACTTCAGTATCTTCTGTGTTGCAGGTATTTCAATTCTAGGTTTAAATTGCAAAACTTTTAGCTAATGTGATCCTTTACGAGGAAAACCTGAATTTGGTTTGTATAAGTAATTAAGCATTTAAAACACCTGAGCTGCCTCCTCCAATGTCTTTTACCTTGCATAGTCATTCACACCTGCTTGAAGTGAGCACAAAGTGGGTGCAAAATGCTACCTCATTAACTGGTAATGTTTCACAAATGTGCAAATGACTATACAAGCTGCAAAGCTGTGTAAAAATCAGGCTTCTTATCTTAGTTGATTGGGGAGAAGCTATTGCACTTTTTAGAAGAGGTCTTGCAGGCTGCTCCTCTTTCTTCATATTCAAGTGCTTGAGCGCTTCTAGGGAGGTGAAGGTCAACGGGGAAAATGGAGAGAAGGTAGGATGTACCTATAGGGCTTGTATGCTGTTCTATGTTCACGTCAAATACCCAGCATTGCTGAAAAAGCTACAGTACAGTAAAGGGATTTATAAATCAGGATCCTTCAAGTGGTATCTACCCGTTATGTTTGTTTGTATGTTAAAAGTGTAACGTCTCTTGCTTATTGTTGTGGTATAATGGGAAAAGGGGTGTAGTACATCTATTTGCTAAAACCCATTGATTGGTCTCTCCTGTCTTTGTTATCTCTGATACTGGAAAATCAGAGGTGGCTGCACAATTGAAATCTGACTGTTTGTGGCTTTCAGATCCTGGAAATAAATAAGCAAAGCAAATAATGTGCTGGGGGTTTTTTGTCTGTTTGTTTTTTGTTGAGAAAGCTGGTATCAACACACAAATGTTTTTGTTGTGTCTTTTGGGTGTGCAACTGGGCCAAAACTTTTTGCTTAGAGCGTAAGTGGACTACAACAGTACACTGCTGTGGTTGGTTGGCCTCTCCGGGCAATGTAGTGTTCTGACTTTATCCTCTGCTTCCCCTATCTTGTTATGTTGCCCCTGTTCTTATACATTTTATGTCTGTTATGTTTGCAGACTATACTACTAACAAACTGTTTCCTGATACTACCTTTCAATGTGAGAGGATCAAAGCATTCTGATATAATTCAAATATTATTTGTGGAAATACAAGGAGAGAGTATTTCTATACTCTATCACAATAAAAAAATTTCCTACAGAAGTTATGTAGAAAAACCTTGAGTAAAAGGCTCATCTTTGAGCAATGTTGGTTAATGTTATGTATCTTGTTAAAGAATAAGTCTCTTGGATAATAGGGACTTAAGAGAATAGTTAAACACTGGAGTAGTTTCTTAGAAATGCAGTGAAATTCCTGTCCTTGGAGGCTAGGTAATAAAAACTTTACTGGTACTTACTAGTCTGATGTAACTCTTAAGCTGGCTGTGCTTTGACTGAGAGCTTGAAGCAAATAAACAGAAATCTGCCCCAGTCTCAGTTATTTTGTGTTTCTGTGTTTTCTGAGATGTACTCTACATCCTCAACCTGCCCTTTCCAGTCATAGCTAATCTTTTGGCTCAGAGGAGTACAGCCTATAAGCCTGGCAGTGATGATTTTTTAGTGACATGTTAAATGACCTCGACCGGTGACTGGTGCTCCAACAAGTAGCTGGTTTATTTTGGTGGTGTTGACATACAAGAGGCTGAGAACTAGAAGCAATGAGCAGGGAGACCTGTATGTAATTCTGAAGTTAGATTATTACACGCATGTGAGCGGCCTACTGACTTCTTCCCCAGCCAGCCTAAATCTGTGAAAATCCTCACCCCACCTGCCACTCTTATTGCTTGATAGATGTGTATCCACCTACAGAAGAGATCTAGCCCTGAAAATTCTTTATCCCAAACAGTGTTATTTTGTGCAGGATAGGTAATTATATAGTATTTCTTTAACTCCATGAAAGGAATAAATCACTTCTATTGGGTACGCTTGAAGAATATTTCTTGTGGAGAAAGCAAAGCTGCTTTGTGGCATTTCTTGTAGCATTTGAATCAGTAGGCTGTTTGAAACACTATTTGTAAAGTAAATGAATTATTATAATGATATATGAGACAACATGTCATTCACTACATTTTTTGTGTATTTTACATCTGTGCCTATACTGTAACAGAAAAATAACACAAAATAGAAATTAGAATTCCAGTGCAGTGCTCACAGGCAGTTGAGCTACTTGATATGTAGAAGCGTCTAAGAACCAAGTGTGGGCTGTGCTTCCTATAGAGCTCTAAGATAAACTACATGCTGTGTAGAGTTTATTCATTCATTATAGTGGTGCGCAGAAAGGCTAAGCCTACACCAGGAGACCCAACAGGTCTTGCTCGTAGCCTTGAGCACTCTTCTGCAGGTGCCCCATACTATTATCATTGTTAGCATGTTTCCTGGCATGATTTTGATCTACGTCAACTGGCAGTCTCCTAGGAAGTTCTTGGGCAAGCTCCAAGGAACAGCACAGGCCAGGGGCAATACCCAGCAGACAGTGAGACGTGGGCATGCATTTAGGGTGGGAGAAGAGTTTAGCTATATTGAAGGTGAACTAGGTCCTGCCGCTCGCCCCTGTGGCCTTCAGCGCTCTTGAGGCTCCTTCGGTAGAATAGACAAAACACTTTGGATTTTGTTCTGTAAAATCACGTTATATTTGAAAGCTGTCCAGCGTGAACTAAATTTTCCTATCAGTTGTCCTCATCTCCTTTGAGGCTGGCTCTGTACTAGGGATGTCTGCCAGCATAGCTCTGTCAGCCTGCATACAAATAGGTGTAATTCCTGACCAGCACAGCAACCCCAGCTGAACTGTCTGGTAGAGACACAGCTGCCCTGTCAAATTATTCTTTAATGCTGTAGCTGGTTTAATTTTATCAAAACAACAAACAGCTCTATAAGTTGTATCTGTACTAGACTTGAGTGCCATGTTGCTGCATCGGCAGGGCTGCAGCTCAGGATGCAGCCTTAGGTAGAGCAGGATCCAAAGATTAAAGTGATAAACTGGCCTACAAGGTAGTTTGCAGGTGAGCTGTTACCCACTGTCCAGCCCCTGGCAGATTCTACAAGCAAATATTCATTACCCTTGCAAGCTCTCTGTGTAGCTTTTTGCATGCTTATTTCTCCCATGCAAGCAGGAGCATGTTGTATATTGACTCAATTGCTGGAGCGAAACTCTGTTTGAATTTTTTTCCAATCCAAATGTGAAAACATAACTAAGTGAAAACATCGTTCTCTGTCTAAAGGAAAAGCAGCTGCAGTTATGCAATATTTTTTTCCAATGTCACGCCAAAAAGGTCTGCAAAGACCTGTGTGGGAGAGGAACTGTAAAGTTTCTCATTTAATTCATTAATAGGAACCATTTTTGTTGGTGGCTGGTACACCGCTGAAAACTGGCAGAGCAAATTTATTTTTGCACTCTGTGGACCAAACTCAGCTCTGGGATACGGAGACTGAAATTCCACTGACGACTATAGGAATGGTGCCCATTTGTAGAACTATTTTTACTCTAACCATAGAACGAGAAATAGTGGTATTGAGCAAACCTTATCAGAAGGCAGGGATATCTTGCTTAAGACTGAAAGTCAGCGTCTCCTTTGTTGAAGTCAATTCATTAAAACACTCTTTGCCAGACCCCGTAACAAATTTTCTTCATTCCCTATGACACAAAAGACTGAGTAGGAAGGTGAGGGCTGATGAGGTTATTGCACCATCTGATTTTTGTGCACCTACTCTATGGTGCCAGCCACTAGCCTGTTGATCTTTGGTTATAAAAGTGGGTGTACAGACTGGGTTTTAAAGCTGAAAAATCAGTGACCCTGCTGTAGTAATACCCAGGGGATAGAAAGTATGGAAATGTGTACTTGATTTGATGATAAGGTGTGTCAAAGATGTATTGCTTGTAGAGGTCTGTGACTATGAGAGGAGGTGCTAGCAATGATTCATGGTTTATTTATCCTTCTCTACTCCTGAAGTCCCATAATCACTAATTTTTATAGCGTTACACGTGACTTTTTTTTCCTGAAATAACCTCTGTAGACCAGATAGCTGTCTGAAACTTGAAGGAAGTTTTGCATCCTCACATGAACTGCTTAACTACATCATACCTTACATAGAAGTATTGTATTTGTAGTTCGTCAGTATTCAAAAGGAGGTTAGGGAAGAAACTGGATTTTGGAGAAGAGAAGCTTCTATTGATCAGTCTTGAGCTGACAGTGGGACTAAAAATGCTCTGTTGTGAATTAGTGCATGCCTTGTTTCAAGCAGCGACCCTCTAGTGAAAGAAAATATTTTATCTCCCATGCTATTTTGCCCTTGAATAACACCCCCTGTTCCCTAAATCCCATAAGAAAGAGACTCAGTGAGATGACACCAATGTAGCCTTTCACAACTGGAAGAGTTTTCCTATACTAGGAAAATCTTTTGCTGCCCCTGTGGACAGATTTTAGATCCCATAATGCATTCAGAGCACTGCCTGTTAAAACTGCAAGGCAGCATCAATACCAATGGGGTAACAGGCTTTGTTTTTCTCTCGAGTGCCTTCCTTGGATGTATATGCCTTGGTTTCCTCTATGAGGCTGGATCTCAGGAGGGGCTTTGGGAAGAGATCACCTTGATCTGTGTCTGCATTGCCACCCCTCCCACGCTTTTGCAGGATCAGTTGTAAACATAAGTAGCCTTGTCTTGGAAGGAAGGGAGTGGGGAAAGTAATATGACATGAATGGGATGCAGTACGTGTAGTTTGGAGGTGTGGGGCTGAGGGAGGCTGTGACAACTGACTGAGATGTAAGCCAGTCATTTCACTGCTAGCATGTAGTAGCAAAAAAAAAAAAGGAAAAAAAAAAATGAGACTAGTGTAGCTGCAAGTGCTTGTCTTAGGACTTCTTGGCAGGTATAGGAGGAAGCACATTTATGAAAGCAAGGTATTCTGAGACAAGCAAGAACAGTGTGTTAGCCCATGTCATGAAGTACACATCTCATTTTTATTTCCGCAGATTCTGGAATATTTGGATCTGATTTTTCTTTCTTGCCAAGCTTTTGTCTTTAATATTTTGGATTTATGAAATGATGGCAGAGAGAGCCAGCTCTGAATGTGCAGGCTGGCTAAGCTGCTGGATGAAGGAATGGCATATAATTCGGTAACAGAAACATTGTACTAGAGTTTCTTTTGCGTTTGTTTCAGAGGAAGCATCATCGTGGACAAAGATCTTGTGGGCAGGACTTCTCATTTTGTTAAGGCTGTCTGCCCTTTATATGTCTCTTCACCTCTGGATGGCAGCACTATTGAGGTATCTTTGTCTAGAAATAACGGATGACAGGAGAGATTAGAAAGCTATTTCTGTTAATTGTTGGAATTCATTCGTATGGCAGCAAAGTGAAAAGCTATGAGTAATTTTCCTTTCACATGGATTTTCTTTAAGGATTAAGTTCCCTCCTTTGAGTATGGATGAAGAATGGTGCGAAAACAAAGTAAAATATTAAGGTTTCTATATAATTTGCTCAACCTCACTACTTTTGGAGTTTCAAGTGACTGATGAATAATTATGCAGATCATAGAGCTAAATTGTAGATCATTATGCTTACTAGATGTATATAATGTATATATAAAATGCAGATTCCTAAATAGGTTCTTTACATCTGCAGTGTGATAGAACAGAATAAATGTAAACATAAAGTATGCTTCTTGAGTCTATGAAAATAAACAGAACCTGGAGAGACCTCAAAAGACTTGTACAGATGAAAATGCAGATGAACTTGGACCTTACTGTGCCCACTCTTTTATCTGCTTTTCTTTGACATAAGCCAAAAATAACACAACATTTTCAAGGAGTCTGAAAGCAGAAATTTTTGCTGGAGTTATGATTCATTTATAGCCATCGTTTGGTGGCAGGAAAAGCTGTCTGTGAGCCACATGCTAACCGAGTTGGTTTTCCATACATATGTTCATACGTTCCCTATATAAAGGTGCATTTTGTGTGGAGAGTGTGTGCACATGCTTGAACCTATAATAAGTGACATAATACTTGCTTTGGCAGTGGACAGAGGCAGGATAATAGAATGATACTTTAGGCCTGCTTTTATTCCAAGTTTCTGATTATTAGAGTAGACCTAGTGCTATCTATCTACTACTATTTATCTACTACTAAGTATTGGGACGCACAGGAACTATGGAATGGATTCTTAGAATCATAGAATCGTCTAGGTTGGAAGGGACCTTTAAGATCATCTAGTCCAACCATCAACTGAACTTTGATTTTAAAAAAAAAAAAAAACAACAAACAAACAAAAAAACCCAACAACCATACAAAAGAACCCCCCACATCACTAAACTATGTCTCTAAGCACTATGTCAGCCTGTCTTTTGAAAACGTCCAGGGATGGTGCCTCAACCACTTCCCTGGGCAACCCATTCCAATGCTTAACAACCCTTTCAGTGTAAAAATGTTTCCTAATATCCAACCTGAACTTGCCTGGTGCAACTTGAGGCCATTTCCTCATGTCCTAATATCTGTAACTTGGGAGAAGAGACAACCCCTGCCTCACTCCAACCTCCTTTCAGGCAGTTGTAGAGAGTGATAAGGTCTCTCTCCCCTCAGCCTCCTTTTCTCTCAGCTGAACAATCCCAGCTCCGTCAGTCTTTCCCCATATTCCTCAGATTCTTGTTGCTTTCACCTACAATTAGTAGCCCTAAGAGGAACTCCACTTGCAAGGTCCTAAGGGAGAAATGCACTGCAGAATTGTTGCTAATAGCAGCACTTATATCAAGCCAATGAGCGCAAAGATTATAAGGCAGGACCAAGACAGAAATAATGACATAAAGTGCCATCTTTGTTTCCCAGACCAAGATCCCCAGCTGTGCTCTGTTTGCACAGACTACTAAAAGTGCCCACGGTAGGAAGATACAGCCTGGGTTAGAATATCAGTCAATATGCACAGACATTTTTAATCCAGTCAGTTTATTTAATCATTGTACTTATAGGTGAAAATTAACTTAATTTGGCCAGGTGAAAAATGTCTGAGAAGCGTGAAGCTTGAGAGAAGGGAAAACAAGCTTGAAGACTGGAGTACTAACTAGAAGTCATTTTCTGTGGCTCGGTCTTTACAGCTGGACTGTATTTCCTATAATGTACTATGTCTGTAGGATTTCCATCATCCACTACTTAAGATTCAGCTAAAGGGAAGACTGCAGAGGTCACAGGAGGTGATATCTAGTATAGAGCCAGCCCATGGAGGCGAACAGAAAGAGACATCCAAGCTATAGTTTTCCATGAATCATTGTGGCATCTCAGTCAGGGGCAAATTATTGCTGAACCGACCCTAAATTGTTGCTTCTTGACAGCTGAAATATCTTGAGTTGGATTCACCTAAAACTGCAAATGTTGCTAAAATTTTCCTGGTGTACAGTCAAAAATATAGTATTTCCTGTAAATAATAGTATTTAAATGGAAAACTGTTTCTCAGGTAATGTCACTTTCCACCTATTTTATCTAGTTCTTCCTGCATGGCATACTTCAATTGCTGGATATTATTTTAACTGATAAAAAGGTTATGTAAATAATGCAAAGAAATTATCAAAAGGGGTTAAGGAGATTTTTTTTTTTTAATTGGTTGTACCATTCTAACCTTTTTTAAATCTTCTCTAACGTTCTCCCCACATGGTATGAACTGTTTGCTTGGATATATTTTTAGCATGATAGGCATGCTGATAAAGGCATTAACACTAATATGTATGCTTACAAGCTTGCTGGTTTTTTTTTCCTCCGGATGTCTTTGCTATGCTGTCTGTAGGCCAAACTATGTATCACATATTTACAATATTGAGCACTTACTAAAGAAATACTTAGAAGATTTAGTGAGGTTGCTCATGTAAGTAACTACCATGAAGGGCTGGGGGCCAGTGAGGAAATAGCACTGAGAACTACTTTCCTCTTTGTTTGGGGGTTTTTAGGATTTTTTCTTCTATTACCTGAAAGACAGATGCAAATCCTTGTTTTCAACCTTGAAGGGTGAAGTAGATTCCTTGAGCCAAAGCACACTTTTTCTTTTTTACATGTCCCAAGTTGATTAAGTCTTTTGTTGCTCTATTTTTAGGGAGGTTACAAAACGAGGGTTTTCTTGGAATTTGATTATTTTATTTTTAAGACCACCTCTGGCATCAAGTCTCTGCTTTAAAAAGGTTCAATTGTTATTGTTTGGCAAACCTCAAACAGGTCTGTTTGGACCAAAATAGTTTTTTTTTAATAAGGAAATGAGCTGAGGTAAGATGAATATAACTAAGTTTGTGTATAAAAATAGAGCTATTGTTGGTCTATGTCTGGATAGTACTTTCATTTTGGCACTTAATCTCTGGCCAGTTTTTGATGGTTTATGTATTTGGACAACCCCAGGCTGAAAAAGATCTAGATCCCAGCTTCCCACTTCCCAGGCTAATGCTCCAGACACCCAGTTATTACATTAAACATGGCCATTTAAAAGGGTAACCTCTGCTTGAGACTTTGAAAAAAAAGGCAGTGTCTTCTGTGAAGAGGTGTCTCAGGCTGCTGATCTCAGGGAAAAATATCCTCACTGCAGCAATGAGTGAAGGGCAGAAGCCCCGGGAGGGGTAAATATCTGGGGCAATGCCTCACATTCAGCATTTTATCTTGGGCGGTTTCAAGTAGCTGCATGCTGAGCACGCTTATGTCAGTTGTGTCTCCTCGTTCAAAGGCTGCTTTAGCTTCTATACTGAGGCTCCTAACTCTCATTAACTGTATAGAAATGTGAGACACTTCCAGCCTCTGGATGCCACAGGGAGGTAGGCAGTATGCCATTTTATTTTAATTGCATCTGGCTATAAATGACATTGGAACATGCACTCAACTGATTTGTGTTCTTCATTTCCAAAAAAATCCCAGCCACAATGAAGCATTTGAAGGTCAATCTCATAATTTGACAGAGAAGATATTAAACTGGAACAATTTTAACCAGTGTCTTTAATTTTCTGTCTTAAATAATTTATTTCTAAAACTTCTCTTTGGAATCTGAAGATTTCTTTACAAATGTATCTTTCTGTAATGACCAACATTTTCATATAGAAGGCAAGAGAAAGGAAAAAAGAAAGGTGGTCCTTCTTAAGATGTACCTGTCTTATTAGTAACATGTAAATCAAGCGGCTGATATTAGTTTTAGAGCCTTTAAAAAAGGCTCAATGGATTTTATCCATTACTGCCCATGGCCCTGATTCAACTTTTATAGAAGTCAATAGGTGTCCTGGCTGTTTCCTCCCATAGATGCTTCGATCAGGCCCAAGACAAACAAGAATAGCCATGGGGAGATGCTACAAACAGTAAAATTGAGGAAAAAAAAAAAAAAAAAAAAAGCTGAGCAGCATCTGGCGGGTGTAAGTAGAAATGCCCTACATGAGTACACCATAAACTTTAAACAATGTTTTTCTGCATGGTATTTGTTTAAAGAGTATTATGCTTCCTGGGTTTTCAAACTGAAATTCTTAGAGTGGGGATAAGGTTAAATAGCTCACCCAAAACTGTTTCTTCCCTCTGCTGAGCAGCAGTTTGCAAGTGAAGCCCGGCTGCTAATGACAACTATGCTAATGACGAATGCTAATGACGAAGGGGTGGTGAGGGCCATGCCACCTGCTGGGATGTCCCCTGCTGCCACCAAAACCGTGCTCCTGGTCAGGAGCAGGGTTCAGGGGCTCTGGCCTCACTGCTGTCATCACTCTTCCTTGGGGCATCAGGCAAGATGCCCTCAGGAGGCGGGGGGGAAAAAGAAAGTCAGCCAGTTTCTTTAAGGGGGGCTCTCTATGAGGGGCCCTCATCCCATAAGCAAGCTTGCACAAAAGGGCTCAGAAAGGAGGGTGACCTCCTCATCTGCAGTGATGGCCAAAAAAATAAAAGAGAACTAGCCCTGAGGCAGTCCCTCAGGGGTGCGAAGTGATCCTCCCCCAGGCCTCGCTGTGGTTTATTTATAGATAGCCTTATTTGTTTGTATTGTCAAGAAGCAATAATTCCTAGATTATTTCTTAAGTGTCTAGTGAATAAAGATCAAATGCTGCCAAGTGTACACATGACAGATAAATGAGAGTATAACACCGGAATCCTCCTTTGTCATGGAAATTGTGTTGGTTTCCTGTTAAGAAAATGAAAAGCAGATGTTAAAAAACATAGCCAGTTCTGTGCGTACTCATGTTGCATTGGGATGGCTTGGATTATGAAATGGTGAATACTCAGGGGAAGGAGGGTGGTTTTAATTTTACTTTTAAAAAAAAAATGTAAAAAAGAAATAGAGCTGCCATTCAGATATTACTGGTAAACTAGAATATATTACCTTCAGCTAGTTGATGTGATAAGAAATACTAATGAGGAGCCTCTCTAGGTGAGAGTGCCACAGCAATACAGCAAATACTGGGCTTTCCTAGCTTTTCTGTCTTAAAGCGAGTACTTTTTGTCATGAACTTCGAGAACTTGGGTGGGTCAAAGCCCCCCCCATTCCTTTCCCTCCTCCTCCTCCCTCCATCCTGACTTGCAGTCCTTCTAGCTGGCAGCTGATCTTGGCTATCCCTCATCAGCTTCTTGAAAAAAGAATCCGTCCTGACTTGCCTTCGAATGTCGCTTCAAGGTGGAAGGCAGGGAGAGAGAAGGGATTAAGGAGGGGAAGGCACATTGCTGCTTTCAGGGTGTTTCCTACCAAACGAGAGAAAACAGCTTTGAGTGAGGTTTATTCAGACCCTGTCCTGTCCCCACCTGCTGTAGGAGTGTTGTGTGTATGGAGGAGAGAGCAAAAGAGCAGAGGGGATTAAGTGATGGGGAGGGTGTTCTGGAAAAAGGCAGTGTGAAAATATGTGATTATTTATAACACTGCTTGTTCAGGTAGTTCCCCAAAGCATGCGTGTCTCTTCTCTGAGGGTATGAAACTATGTGAGATTTAGGATGTGCCAACTGTGGTGGAAAAGGCCTGATATCCCCCACCTCCCCCCTTATTTTTCATATGACTCTCCTGATTCTTAGTTGGTCTGCATGCTTTTTAATGACCTGTTGCTGCAGTGCTGCTTCCTGTTTGTACAGTATGTTGACATATTGGAAGCTTGAAAGACTGCCCTGTCTTCCCTGTTATTGATATCAAATATATATACATACGTATATGCATATATACAGGCTCGTAACAGGAAATGGGCAGGGTTGAGGCAGGCTTCAGCTTTAGCTATGGGAGAAATCCTCCAGGTAGGGAGAAGCAGCTCCCCAGGAGAATGCCTCCAGGGATGTCTCCCCCAGAGATGGTGAGGGTGATTAGGGATGGGCAGGGAACCACAGCAAGACCAGGAGAGAGGAAGCCAGCGCTTTCCCCCAGTGTCCCACCAGTCCTTCAGGAGCATCAGTGCTGCTCTGCTTTCGAAGTAACACTGGGTCTAGCTGTGCTGTTCCAGGCTGTACTGCCTAGATTTACCTTGGCCATTGCTTTGTGACTACTCCTAGTCCCTGTTATGCAAGGGAAATGTGTATTGCAGCCAGTTGCTGAGGAGTCCCGGGGAAGGCATGCATGCACGCTCGCTGTAGAACTTAATCTGGTATTTCTTTTTATGCAGCTAAATGTATTAGGACTGAATGTTCCTGAGATAAGGCGGGGGATGTAAAATACTGTCATATTTCACAAGAATAATCAACATTTTCAAGGATTTCCAGAAGTTGAAAATACTCATTTTTTTTATTTGACAAATTGTCAGCTGTTGTTTTTGTGTTTCTTTAATTGTCCTCTATCTTTGCCTTCTTATTTTTTCATTTGCATTTTTTTCTTCCTCTGTAGTTAACAAGTAGTTGCAAGGGTGTGTGTATGTATATGAATGTTTTATACATATAAAAATATTAAATTGACAATCTGGCTACACTCTCAGTGGATTCTAAGAGCAGAAGGCAGACAGCTCACTTGCTCTAATAGCTTTGCTGAAGTTGCTTAAGTTCATAGGAAGATAGTATGGATTCAGTATATAGGTGAGAGACAGATTTTAACACCACTTGCAGCCAACTCTGCTATGAACTACGTTTGCACTTACTCTGGGAAATCTATTTCTCCCTGTATACACACAAACGTGTAACCTTAGCATGCGCTTCCTTTTGATTCTGCTGCTTCTCTTCCTCACTCGTTGAATGTCTTCAATCCATGTGGTGAGGACAGACACGCTCTACGCTCCTGGATGCAATTAAAAGGTCATATCCTTTTGCAGTTGTTGCTATTCCACTTACAACCTCAGGATTGCAGGAGAGAGCAAGTCTTGAAATGTTCAGGGACTTATTTTTTGGTTGAGTATCCAGCAATATTTATCTGAATCATCTGACGTAAAACTGTATTGGACAAAAAAAATCCCTTTGGAGTATATTTCCTCATTAGAGTTACATTCGGAAAAGAAATATTTCATATTTTGCTTTTGGACTTTGTTTCCACATCCATCCTGGGTAGAAATTAGACAAAAGAGATGTATGGAAATGCATAGGTTATTACTTATGCTATCTGGTGACTAAAGTGAAATTATATTGATGACATATGGACTAAATGACCAAAGCACCCAAAATGGTTCAGGGAATTAGACCTTTTTTTTTTCATTTTTTTTTAAACTGTAGATGGCATCAGAAGAAGCCCTTGGTGACAGTTGCTTCAGAGAAGTAGACTGGAGAGGTTCAGAACTTATTCTTACACCTTAATGGGCATGTGTCATTTCAAGTCATATTTAATGTACTTTTAGACAGCAAAATGCAATTATCCCCTCTGCTGATCCCAACTTTGTGCTGTGTCTGTAACTTACCAGAGCATTTGAGCTCTGAAGACATCCATTTGGCAAACTTCGTGACTCTGAAATTCTTTGAGAGGTGGATTATTTATTTTTTTGTTTGCTGATGGTTCAATTCACAGACAAAATCACAAACTGCAGCCATGAGTCTTTGGACACGGGACAAAGAGATGGGTTTCCCAGGAGTGGTGCTCCTTGGTGAGTTGAAAGGTTCATTAGTGAGGAGCTCAGCCTCCCTTCCAGGGAGCTGATGGCTGTTTGGCCTTTCCTTCGTTGATTTAACAGTGAGTTGTATTGCTGAGTTCAAGTAGGGAAGATTATAAAAGTGTATATTCCCCATATATGGCATTCTATCAGATTTATATATGATTAGAACGTTTTTAGCACCCACTAACATCTTGCTTTTTTTTTTTTTAAATGTTGCTGTAGGAATGTTTAGCTATGGAAAAATTACTTGTATTAGAGGAACATTTTGCTTCTGATTAAAAAAAGTTACTAGCAAAAATATTTTCGTGGTTTTTTTTTTTTTATCAAAGAAAACAACAGAAGTAAACTCCCTTTATTTTTCACAGTAGAAAGACTGGAAACATTCTTAAAACATCAAAAACAATAATAAACTTTTTAGGAGGAGGCTGGGTTAAGCCGAAATTTAAAAGGCTTCCCATGAGTTTTAAGCAGTTCTTGTAAAAACGTGTTTTGTCTGGCCCCATCCCGGTCCTCAGGGGTCCCCGGGCAGTTGGGCTGGGGAACGGGACCCTCCCGCACCAGCCCGGGGCTGCAAACAGGGTCTTCCGCCCTGACCAGCCCAACGCCCGTGGGGGGTTTGAAGCTCAAGCAAACGCTAGCAGTCGCCGGTCGCCGCTTGTTTTCAGAGCCTGCCACTAAATTCCTTGACAAGAAGGTGGCGCTAGCACTCTGAGATTGGGATTTCTTGCAGTGGATGGATGGCTTTGCGTCCGCAGGGGTACCTTTTAAGCAATTTCTACAGGCTGCACCAAGTGGAAAAAACAACTTCCCTGCAGCTGTTTCAAGTTGTTTGGTGTGCTTTGGTTGGGGTTTTTTGTTCCGATTTTTTTTTTTTTTAACGCTTGACACTTGGAAATCCTGCTCCCCTGCAAAGAGGGTCTGATCTTCTGTGAAATGCAGCCTCAACTAGTTCACTTCTTACACCACCTTCACCCGCACTAACCAGTTTTAGAAACATTTTTGGTTACAATGGGCTTCTTTGTAAGGAGAGTGGGTGGCTTTGGGGGTGACCTCAGCCGGCAGTGGTTCATTTCAGTAGGGTGGAGGAAACGGTGCCATGGAAGAGGACCCCCTGTTACAGTGTTAGCACAGGGTTTTCATAGTTTTGCTGACTTAAGAACTGAGGGTGTAATTTTAAACTTCTCTCTGTTCCCAAAGCCTTTTTTTCTTTTTTTTTTTTTTCGTGCCCACCTCATGTTTGCTTGTGTTTTAAGTCCATGTGTTGGGTACAATTTTATCAAGGTGAGAGGTCCCCTCTTCTCCAGGCTGCCTGTAAATGGTGGATGTTAATGAGAGTGCAATGCATTCACTTTAACCCTGAACTTCAAGGCATAAAAATTCACTGTCCTTTTCTCTCCCAACACCTTAGTTTTGGTGTTTAACCGGTTATTTTTGATAGTACCAACCATATGCATTGCAGGGAAAATGTTTGCTGTTATTTTCAGTATTCTTTAGTTGTGTGTGCATGGTGTATACATAAAATACATGCTCCAGCTTGCAAGGTGCTTGTGTGCCAAGTATTTCGTCTTCTGAGACTGCATACTTTGCCACATGCTGACTATAATTTTCATGCACATTAAAATAAGTATAGGATATGAAAGGGTTAAGTCTCTATTGTCACTGGCTGCGCAAATGGCTTGTGTGTTCATAGCTGTATTTTTTTCCTAGAGAAATTTTATTTTCATAATGTAACTGTAGACTTAAAATCCAAGTTCTTAAATCCTATGGTTTTTATAGAGGGAATAATTAAATCATAAAGTACTATTTTAATCACAAATTTATCTGTATTAATTTCTCTTTTAAGTCAGTGGGGGTAGTATGGGAGAGCTGAGGAGAAGGCAGCATGTATGAACTCAAGGCTACATTTGGCAATTTGGTCGAGCATTTCCTGCCAGTACAATGGTTACCCCAGTATGCAATTTGTGCAAAATGGGTAGATGATTTTCTTCATAAGCATTAAGTACAAAGGGTACTCCATGATGCCATCTAATTGCTTAATCCCCAAGGAGTTCTTCAGGCATTTATTTAATGCTAATTGCACGTGTAAATGTTCTTAATTTACAGCGTGTGAAAGTTGCAATGAATGCACACAACAGAGGATGTCAAAGTGACACTTCATGGAAAGATGCAGTTAAGGCAGTGTTAAGTTACTCCTAAATAGGATTAATCATTTATTAAAGCTCAAAGCTCATCAGAGCACAGGAACAAGTGTATGATGACTTGTTATTGTTCAAAAGTAACTTGTGGAGGGGAGTCACACATCTACATTTTCTATGATATAACATGGTACATTGCAGTAAACGATGAACTTAAAGAGCTAAGCAGGGTGAACGATTCAGCACAAGGCAAAGAACTTGGCCTGGCAACCGTTGCACAAAGCCTGCTTGGGCTGTTAATTAGTGCTTGCATTGTAATAGAGCTGTGGAGTCCCAGGCACTGTACAGAGCTGTGGTTGGAGGGTGGGGGAGGCGTGTGGGGTGTGTGTCCCTGCTCTAGAGCTCGTATGCTTCGGTCCATGAGATATGACAACAAGGCCAGGGCACAGTACATCCATAAAGGTTTCAGGACAGCTGAGTGTCGTTATTTGGAAAGGAACCTGCGGGCCTGTTGCCTAGTGCCCTGTCAGCTATTTCCCACCAGCGGAGTCAGAACTTTGATCCTCTCTGTAATCTTGAATGTCACTGTAGACACGCACACAGGAACGCAAATAACACCTGGCACCTGAGCTCTCAGGAAAAAAAAACTCCCAAGTCCTCAGCTCTCTCTGTTTGTGCTGGATTTCACTGGGCAAAGGAGCTCAGAAAATCATACAATAAAGAAAATTATACTTTTTGTGACACGATTATATGCTCTAGAAGCATAATTGCCCACGAGCCCTACTTTGTGGTGCACACTGCTCAGGCAGACAGAAGTAGCTTCGTAGAGAGTGGGGACAAAAGGATGTTCTATGGTATCAACAGGAGCAGAGTTCAGGAAGCCCATGTTCAGTCAGGCTGCCTGCCTAGCTCAAACACAACCCTAAGTCACACACCTTTACCCCGTGTGAGATGTCAGCTCTAGGACTCTTCTGGTTCTTCAGTGGATGCTGATACTTATACCTGTATCTTAGTTCTTTCGGAAAGGCAATAATTCCCACAGGGGCTAGAATGTGATAATTCATGTGGAAAGGCAATCCTGCTAGAATTTGTCAGAATGAATGGGAAAGATGATGGCTTGCACGTGAACTTCCTTGTCCGTCTGTGAGACACCTTGAGCTCTTTCTAGCTACAGTAATAACACTGATTGAATACCACCTGTTCAGAGACTGGGGACCTAAAATGTTCATTCTCTTTGTTCTGAAAATTAGATGGGTATATTCATGCATTTACATGCACTTCGTGAATGTGTCTGAATCTCACGTAGTTTCATGCGTTCAAGTTTAGTCTTGATTATCCTTGGATCCATAAGGAATAGCATGTGATTGTCTCTTCTCTAGCTGTGCAGGGCTCTGAAGGCTTTACTTTCAGGCAGAGCAGAAAAAGTTTGTCTGCTTTGCCACAGACTTTCATGGTAAAGACCAGAGCCACAAAAAGGTCTAAGCGTTGTGTCACAGTGCCTAGGTATTTCCTACATACTAGAATCCGTAACATAAAATTTGATGCCTTTGGCGCGGATGGAATTATACATGGCAGAATGGGATTTGACAACATTGAAGTACAGGGGAAGGTGTCATCTACAGTTTGTAGAAAGCCATGCTGAAAAGAGGCATCTGTTTCAAATTTAGCCCCGCTTCTGTACTTAGAACCGACATTAAAGTGTGTTCTTCAGACGTCTTAAAGAAGGAGCATGTAAAAAGGGACAGAAGAGCTAATAATAGCTGAATGCCAAAACCAGAAATTAATTTGTATGTGAAATCTGGTCCAGGATTCAAGCCAGGTCTTTTGTTAGGTTAACTGGCTTCACCCATCCCCATGTGAAACTGCTGAAGAGAGCTGGAGGAAGTTTATACATGATGAGGAAAACCTAACTTCTCCTGCATATATCCTGGGCCCTTTGTGATTAATGGAAAGAATCCATTAATTCAAGTATATGGTTTTGGTCTCTAGGGGAAAAAGTGATTAAAACCCACCTTCTACTCATGTAGTTTAATTTCCTCTGTTTTTCTCAGATGAGACCAAAAATTGAAAAGGGGTATGGATGGCCCAAACAGTTTAGTTTAAAATAAAACAGAACAGCCACAAATCTCTGCCTTCCCTTTATGCTGAGCTGCGCTGAGAGGCTTTGGTGCTCTTTGAAGGGTTGGTTTGTCTCCTCGCTCGCTGCTTGCTTTTTGGCAGGAGTGGTGTGTACTGAGCTTGCTGTTATCCACAGCTTCTAGAGTGAGGAGATTGTGGAGGGAGAAGACCACATCTCACATAGTGTGCTCTGCAGTCTGTGCCAAGGAAGCCCCGTAGGTGTGAAATGCCAGACAAGGGCACAAGCCTGCACCTCCAGTAAGGCAGGACCTCAAAGTGGAAGGAGAACGTGGTGCACTGGTGGAGCTGGCTGCCCATGGAAGGCTACAGTGGGTCTCTGCAGGAGAAATCTGCTGCTGTGGGAGAAAAATAAAAGGCCAGTACTTTGGATGTCTTTGTGCTGGGTCAGCTAAGAAGGAACAACTCTGCTGTTGCCAGCAGGCAGAGTGGCACTAGGACACATTTAGATAATGTCCATTTGGGTGCTGGGTTTAAAGTAAGTTGTACCTGAACTCTAACGGATACCAAATTTTCCCTTTTCTTTTGAAAGTTTAGCTGTTTGAGCTGACAAAACTCATGCTGTCTCGTTGCACAGCAGAGGTGTGTACGAGCAGCATTTGTTCCTGCATGTGGTCTGCAAAGACATGTGACCCATCAGTGAGAAGCTGGGAGGTACAGTGGCATTCCTGGAGGGAGTGGAGTTTGTCCTCCTGCCGGGGTGCTACTGAGCACGTTGGAGGGGATAACAGAGACCAGAGGAGAGCCATGGTGCAGACCTACCCATCTCTGATGTGGAGACAGCAGTGAGGAATAAGGAGCAGGCAGTTTTCGGAGAAGATGGGAGGACACAGCAGGGACTGACCACTGCTGCTATTCTCAGAATAACTGGGCTACGTCTAACAAAGTGTCAGTGCCTAAGGTCCCTCCTGCATGGACACTGCTGTTGAAGGGAAGAACCATGTGTAAAATCTTTCCTTTTCTGTCCTGATCTATTTATTTGGAAGGGGTTGTGCTTAAAGAGTTAGCTTCTTAGATTTTATTTATTTAGTTCTTTTTTAGTTCAAGAGCTTTTCAGTCTCTTTTGGTGAGCAACTGATGAGAGAAAGTGTAGATAGAGCTAGCTCAAAACTGGCTGGCCCAGTGTCTCACCATAAAGTACTGTAAGAGCAAATGTGATATGCCTTTTTGTACCCTCTTTATAAAACCCTTGTGCTCCCAAGTGTGCATTTGTGCAAAAACAAGCCTTTTGAAACCAGAAGCCTATAAAAATGAATCCTACAATTAAAATAAAAACTGCCAGTGTAAAAGTAGGACACCCTTAGTAAGGATAAAATCATACCTCCTCTGGGGGTGTTTATAACCTGAATGTTTATAACCTGAATGTTGTTGAGAACCCCCCAAAAAAAAATAATCTGCCATTAGCTATATAAGCAAACTGTCTTTCATGTCATTTGAGTACCTTATTAAGGACTATTCTTGTTGACTGGACTGGGGTTATGCCTGAGGTAAAATATTATTCAAGATAAGGACTATCCCAACTCATGCCATTAATGGTTTCTAAAGTTTCATCATTACAGTGTGTATGCTTATAATTACCCCATTGACACCCTTTAAATGTCCCCAGTAAAATGTGATATAAGCTTTCAAGGTTCCCCAAACGAACATCAAAATGGATCTATATTATAAAACTTGTAAAATAGGCAGTTTAAGAGAAGCCTTTACTTAGCATTGATTTTACTGTTGGTGGACAAGATTCTGAAGTGGACCTAGTTTTTCACTGAGACAATTGCTGTGCATTTTCATGGAGTTTTGGTAAGCTAACACTTAAGAGACTGGTTCATTTAAAATAGCTCGGTACCATACAGGTGTGTGCATTTAACCTGGAGGGAAGAGAGACAAGAAGGACAACTACAGGATTTCTCCCCTCCCTTCCCCTCTCCAGTTGCCACTCCTGCTTGCCCAAGAGGAAAAAGCATCGCATTTCAGATCCTAGGAAGTCACACTTGCCCTGTTTGTTCTCCGATATAGGCCTATAAACAGAGACATTCAGTCTGTAAACAAGTCAAGCTTACAAAGTGACTGAAAGATAACAGTCCCCAAGTAACAGTGGGAGAGGAGGGAAGGAGCAGGGGGAGGGATGATAGAGAGGCTGCAATAAAAACAGGAAGGTCTCTGTTGGTCCTCTTGAAGTTAGTGGTTAAAAACATCAAAGCTTGGTGTGTGTTTTTTTCAACCAGACTGCTGTGTCACTTTATAATTCTTCATAAAGCAACCATCCAGCCACTAACATACTGCAACTGTTAGTGTGAGCTGTGCTTTGATTTAAAGGAACTGTATCCAGCTCCAGGCATGTTAGGCAAAGGAATCTCTTGTAGGTTTACTTGGCATGCTGTGTGCCATTGAAGAAACTATAACTTTTCAGAGCTGCTAATTGCAAGCTGTTCAGGATTTTTTCCTTTCATTAAAAAAACAACTCACAAACAAATTGCACTCACTTTCTCTCTTGCCCCTAAAACCCAAATCATTTTCCCAGACTCTGAAGCCTTCAGAATTTCCTACGTTGAAATGTTAAGTGAAAAACAAGATGGGAATGGAAGGGAGGGAAAAACAACTATACCATATATATCAAAGCAAAAATGTACATATACTCAGCTCAGTTCTAAGAAATATAAATTATTCAACAGCTGCTTCAGCAGAAAGGTATTTTTAAAGTTCGAGGCCAGCAGAGTGCATCAGTTCTCTTAGACGGGGGAAGGTATTTTGTTCTCTGAAAAGAAGAGTTTCAGAGAATTGCATGGAGCTCTTGTCTGCCCTTGGAAAAGCAGCCAAATAAAGATAGGTGGGAAGAGAAGCAAAGAAGGGCTGGAGCCTTTAAAGTGGGAAGAGGAGCAGCATTGTTCTGGGAGGGGAATAGTGAGCTTTCATGTAAACAGTGTTAGAAGCTTCATTCCAGTGCACTGCACAGGCAAACCACTCTGATTTATTATTGCTCAAAAAGCCGACTTACACTGAGCAGCATTTGTTTTTAGCTTTAGCATAGGAAGAAGAGAGCAATAACAATTCTGTAGATGGAGAGAGCAGTCAGACCAAAGCCAGCCTTCGGACTGTACTAGGGCAGCCTAATTGGGGTTGGAGGCTAGATTTTTAGCAGTTTTCCTCCAAAGGAGTAGCTGCTGTAAGATTTCCCTTGCAGGGTAAGATACTCTTGCAGGGAGTAGTTGTGTAGGAGGGGCTGCTGTGGATGGGAGGAGGAATGGAGGCAAGTGTACCAGGTGGGGGAGATGGTTGATGCTGATGTGCTCCGTTACCAGATATGATAGGTAAAATTTCATGCCTGAATGATAATTTAAATTTCCTCCAGCTGTGAATCAGGATTTTAGCCTCCATTCTTCACTACTGATCAAAGCTAGCAACCACTCTCAGCTGTGGTGAAGCTGCAGCAGAGATTTTAAATGGAGGTCAGCAGTGCAGAGCTCATTCAGGGGACGTAGTTTCTGTGGGCTTCCATGCGCAGGCAGAATTTCAGCAGGCCACCATCCACAGATTGAAACACACCTGCATACTTCTTTCCTCTGGCAAATCTTAATGATGCACCTAGTTAAGTACTTAGATAACTAGTATGATTTCTATAAGGTGTTTCTAAAGTGTCTCCTTTTTTTGTTTTGTTTTAATTGCAAACACATCTTTGCATATGCTTCCCCTTAGGGGAAAAATTGTTCTGCCTTGCAGTTTTTAACAACTGAAAAAATAAATAGAAGGCAACTTAAACTTTCAGTTTGCTTCAGGTGAACCTGTATTTCTATATAGTGCTGATACTTACTTCCAAAATATATATTCCTTTTCTTATTATCAACTGTTCATGTATGAAATAATAATTGTACTAAAACTGTACTAAAAAATTTCTGCTCCATATAACATCACTGATAGTAATCAGCTACAATAATGTGAATGCATGTTTTGTCTTTAGCACAGAATAAAACGGAAAACCTGCAAAATTATTAGTTAAAATCACTTATGAGTAGTAATATACTAAAATAAAGAGCTGCAATCATTCTCTGTCCAAACTCACAGCCATATCAGCTTAAATTGAGAGCTTGCTTTTAACTGTTGAGATGTGCCTCAAGTGCTACACAGGCATTTAAAGGTGAATGTGCAAACACCCACCCAGACAAACATGTAAAAAAATTATGTAAATAAATGTAGGTTAAAGAGCGTGCCTTTTTGGGAACCTCAAAAGGCTTAAGTATCAGTTCTTCAAAAAGGTGTATATAATGGCTACCTGCTCCAGACGATAGGTTGGATACAGATCCCCCAAGCATTCCCTTAGAGTCCCTTGCAATCTTCTGCAAAAATAACACAGTCTTAGTTATTTCTCAATTGATGTAGAGGTTCGCTAGTATAATAGAGAGAACTTGTCTCCACTGGTGAGTCCAATGGAAGGAGCTCATTGTGAGAAATCACGGAAACTTCCTGAGTACAAGCCTAATTTCTGAACATGTACATGTAGTTATGTTTTAGAAACTTGCTTAAGCAACGTCAATGCCCAAAGGGGCTGGTGGAAAATGAGAACTGAAGTTGCCTGGCAATTTAAAGGCTTTTTTCCTCCACTGTAGAAGTTTGCTGGCAGTGTGAAAAACTTGAGTGAATAATGAAACAAAGTATTTGCAAGCATCCATCAGATAAAAGCCACAAAAATACTTCAAAGGTATTAGTGCATCTTTTTATTTGCTTTTCATGCACATTCATATGCATGACGTTGTGTTTGGAAGACCATCCATGACAGAAATTCCAGAAAGTTTGCATGAATAAATATGAGCAAATGTTCATCAGATGTTCATACCACAAGTAGCTTGCTCAGTTCTCCTGCCTGCTTTTCAAAGCCTGTTGTTCATTCAGAGCAGACGAAACACAAAATGAATGTTTGCAAGGATTCTTTTTTTTTGGACATACACATTCTGAAATATATTAATGGGATATGGTCATAGAAATATTATAAGTAACAAATAAATTGAATTTCATTTAAGTTCCTTCATCAATAAAAAAGGCTGTTTTCTACTGGTACTTGACACCTGTGTTGGACCACAAGTGAATATTTAAAGTTAATTTGAGTATATTGGATACCTCAGGAATCTGTCATATTTTAGGTAGCTGAAATGAAATAATCCATTTACTTTTTGAATTGCTGCTTGTTGTTTATTTTAATCCATCTGAGATAGACCAACAGCCATGGAAGTTACCTTCAGGAAGAACTATTAATTGTAAATTACTAAACCTATAGCTATTATGTAGATCTTATACGTTGCAGTTTCTGAAGAAGTGTGGGTGCCATCAAAATAATTGAAATTAATAGGGTCCTTTCTAGTGATTTTAAATCTTCTTTAGTTCGGGCTGCACATATCTTAGTGACAGAGCATCTCTCTTTTCTCCGTGTGTTGTATATTCAGTTCCTTGTGTCTTTTCCAGGTGAACAGGTGCATTTCGGTGCAGCTGGCAGGGCTGCAGTGCCATGAGGCAAGTTTGCCACCAAGCTTGCTTTGAAATCCCCTGACTTCAACTAAGCTAAGAGTGTGTCAGCACAAGTATGCATGCATCAAACTAATCCATAGAGTATTTGGAAAAGGAGTATGTGGCACATAGGCTGCTGGATAAAAGCAAGATCCCATGTGTGATTATTCAGGAAAAATATTATAGGTGAACAAAAGTTTTTTGGTAATCCAATAAAACTTATTTCTTATTTAAAAACCTGCATCAGCAAGCACCTTTTTCTCTTCTTCATTACTCTCATATTGAAAATAAATACATATGTTCTTTCTTTTTACTATTTTTATGTGTTTGAAATAATTAAAGTATAATAAATAATAATATTAACTATTAATAATAATAAACTGATGGGTTAGTATGTGGTTCTCTTGTTTGTGAGCCTGAAGTTTCCGAGACAGAATCATCTGTAAGGGAGTGCAAAATACTAACAACAGTGTCACTTCAGAAAGGTGAACTGGTTTCTCAGTGGGTGCAGAGGAGAACAGAGAGGGCTCTATGGCTTGATTTCAGCTCACTTGAAGCCTGGGGCACTGTGGATTTTATATGGCTGGAGCTCAGCAGAACAGAGCTTTGTCTTGATAACTCAAAATGACTAGATCATGCCTGGTAGCTGGTCCTGGAAAGCTGACCCTTGTCACAGGCTGACTACATCAATTTGCAGTAGATTGATGATGTATAGAACTTGGGTGCCCCAGGGGAGGCCCAAGAAAGGCCTGAGAAACATTGTATTGTTAATCCATACCACTCATTAGCTTCTGCTGTGCTGGATTTCAACTAGCTGGCAGGGCTAGAGGAGTTGGAGGGAGAGTGTGGCGTTGTCTGGCGTTGTTATTGTTAGTTGCCTTTTGAATGAAAGGATGTTTTAAAATACCTTTTCTCCAAAGTTTAATACATCAAAACTGGCAGGATTCTTTATTTTCCTCTCTAGCCCTCTTGTTAAGTGCCTGGAATTCCTAGATTTTATTTGTGTATTGATTTAGTGCTCTCCCCTTGACAGCCTGAGCTTTATCTCTTCCTGATAACAGTCTCTCTCTATCCTTTCCCAAGTAGTGGCAGGCATATTATATATGCTGTAATCAATTTATGTTTCACTACTATTCGTCAGCTCTTGCACTGCTGATGGAGACTGTAGCCCTGCCTTCACTATTTCTTTATGTACTTTGAGACACGTTGCTTAACCATTTCTTCTCAGCGCTGTGCAAGGTTTCGATTTGAAGGAGGCTGTAGTTTTAAACGTGGTTTCCATCAAACAGTAACATCTTTGTCAAACTTCAACAGAATTAACCTTAACTGCTAAGGAAGTTTTGACTGCTGTCATAAAAATGTTTGATTAGTGTTAATAATTTATTAAATTGGTTTGTCCTGACACTGCCAACATGTTGGAAATCTCTCAACCATTAAAAAATTAACAGAGGTTGTAATACAATGCTTCTTCTGTTCCACATTTTATTTCAAGACCACATTCTTACGAGCCTGGTTCTGTGGTGTTCCAATATGCTCTCATTAGGACTGCATTAAAAGATGAAATATGACAAATATTAAAAAGCGTGGGAATACGGAGTAGAGCATGGTGGGTGTAGTTTTGTGGGCAACTCTGCTGTGATTAAATTTTTGCAAAGCAAACCTGGTTTTGCAATATGGGGAAATAAAATTATTAGGCAAGTATTTAACTGAAACAGGCCCAATGTGTTTGAGTTATTCCTTCAACCTCCTAAAATACATCAGCTTAGTTAGAATTTCTACTAAGATGTGAAAGCTGATATTGGGCCTGCTTATGCTGAAGCATGCCATTCCATTATATAAGAAACAAAGTCCTATTGGAGAAAAGTATCAATGCCTTGAGAATAGATTGATCAAATTTTTATTTCATCACTTACATCTGCACTGGAATTGCTGGTGGTAGGGGCTCTCTTATGTTCTACCAGAAACACCTGTTTTGGGTCATGCATACTCAGAAATTGCATGTAACATATTCTGTGTAAAAGGCCACTTAAACAATAACAAGAGTTTGTTTTATTTCCCAGCTGGATGGAAGGTAGTTGAAATGGAGGCTCAGTCAATGGTACAACTAGGCCCTTCTTCCACTTAGTTTCCGCAGATTTCTCCTTTCTGTTACGTGCAGGATAATTTTATGGAAATCATTACCATAGATCAGCCTTTTTGCAGCTCTCTAAACTTCAGAGAGTCATTCTTAATAAAGTACCAGCACTGAAAATGCTAATTTGTTTTAGTATGTACTATGTCTTGTAAGATGTTGGCAAGAACTGTATAGCAACAGTACATTAATACATAGAAAACAATGTTTCAACATCAGAAAGTAATAATCTCTCAGCTCGATAAATTAGCAAAAGATATGTCAAATATGTAACTGTTTGGAGAAGAGACTGAGGGTAAACATTAAAATTGTGGCTCTGGAACAGCCAGGAATAGAGTTACACTTGGTTTTTTACTTTAATTTTTTCCTAATTACTATGTGATGTGAGATCTTTTAACATGAACTTTCAGGTGTCCTTTTTTTTTTTTTTTCTCCTGCTTGACAAAGTTGCCAGAAATCAGACTGTTTCCTCATGGTTCGGGATCCTACATGCTGTTAGGAACATTAGATATTTTGTACCTTGACACATTCATCTCAGTTCTTGACTGGAGTGGGATAAACTAAGACAAGCACTCATTACTGTGTGCTAAGAAATTTCTGTCTTGAGAGCACCCTTAGCTCCTCCTGACAGCACACTACATGTAAATTATCTAAGAGTCTTTCCAAATTGTAAACCTAAGATGGTATATTGCCTGCACAGAATCTGAGGAATCTCATATTCCCGGTTAATGCATTCCCATACAATTTTTTTCCACAGTAAAGACAGTTGGAAAATTAAGTCCATAAACCAATTATTTTCAGTTCTAATCTTGTTTCTGTTCTGATGAAACTCCTGACTTGATGTTTATGCAAATGGCGTGAAGTTACATGCCCCTGAGTGTGGTCTAATGAGGGTTGGAGGGTGTCTCTTAGTTCATGTTGAAAAAATAAAGGAACTTTTTTCCTCTAGTTTTTCAAACTAATTATTCTCTCTTTTTAATATGGGAATAATCCTTTATATATATATACACATATGTATAAATCCTCTTCAATGGTACCATTTTCCTGTCCGCAGCTTTGATGTACTGCAGATACTTACAAAAAGGCTATGTTTTGGGAACAGCGGTCAATAGATATGGTCATGGTCCTAGCTGTTTAACGGTGAATTCAAATACAGTTGTATGAATGAACTGAAATTTAACAGAGGAAGAGAATCTCTGTCCTATTCATAATAAAACATGCTTTTCATCTCCAATTGTTTTTACCCATGTTGTATCCATGTTTCCATCATTTAAGGACAGTACAGTTAATGAATAAATGGACCACAAATACCTTTGACCCTCTTCTCTGCTTATGTCCTGTGACCTGATGCTTGAATTGATGATGCCTGTTACCTGTATCTCTGGTCTTAATTTCTGTGTGTTTGGTGACTTTGTTTACCCTTCTGTTGCACTGGCTAATTGTCTTGAATCTCTGTGAAATAAGGTATAAGCAAGAGTGCATGGTTTACTCTTTTCACTGCCTTTCCTGAACAGCTACAAAATCATGTTCTTTTGACACTTTAACAAAAGATCCCGTTGCCCAAATATCTGATAGTTCAAAACGGCGTGTTAGAATACTACTTCCTTATAGTTATCTTTGCCCAGCATTGACCTGGAAAATTATTACAGAGGCTGGCATTCACGGTCCTTGACTAAGTTGTGTAATCTCTGAATCTCTGCAACAGAAAAAATTCTGACTATAATTCTGTATGTAGCTCTGACACAGTTTCTTCAGTTATTAGATTAATAAATGTGTATTGTACAGTTATTTAAATTATTTGTATGATACTGGAGTCCAAGAGTACATTGGATTAAAAAAAAATAAAAAAAAACAAACCCTAGAAGTGCAAATAGAAGATGAATTTTGACTGTAACTCAAAACTAGCTTAATTTCTGACTGTCAGCTTGCTTAAAATGAAAAATAAACAACACGAGGCAGAATGATCCCATACAGAAACTGTGATCCTGCACAAGGCGAAACAAGAGGACGTAAAGTATAGAATGCCTCAACTGGTCATGAGTTGATAAATAAATGGTACTGTAGAACAGAAAAAAAATCAGTAGAAATAGCTGATATAGAAATAATAAATAAATAATGAAAATCAATGTTAGACAAGCACTAAATTCAAAGATAGCTTTGAAAATTGGAACAGCAGGCAAGAAAGACAATGGCACATGAAAATGAGAAAGTCAGGCTGGAAAATGAAGACAAAGGAATGAGGCAACACCAAGTATAGATCTCGTTGTTTGGGACTAGGAACTAAGTTGCACTTAGTGTGCCATGCTTCTAGTTTGTTTCCTAGTGCAATCAGGGTACATATTTCAACCTGTTATAAGTCTAGATTAATATCCCTTCTTATGTCTCCATATCTGTATCTTTCTAGATGTGAATTTAACTGCTTGATCAGTACAGAGCCATCAGACAAGGTCGTGTGAATTAATAATGACGTCTGCATAAATGTCAGTTCCTCAGTCACTCAGGAATTTGACATTTCTAAAAGCAAAGATGGACATTTTGTTACTCATGAAGCCTTTGAGTTGTTTGGGTCAGTCTTTCATGGTTTTGTGTTGTCTTTTGTTTCTACCTGTGCTACCTCAATAGTTAGGAAGTTAACTTGCGTTCAAGAGCCAGGCAGGAAAAATAGAAAAGTAGCTGCTGAGCTATTTCTTATCCCTAGATGACCACGTTATCTACAGAATAGTGTCTGTCTTTTAAACTGCAATTCAACTTTTCCTTGTAAACAGGGGCAGAAAAGGCCAAGGCAGACAAGGACTACTAATTTTATCCTGTGTCTGCATGAAGACGCGTGTCTCATAGTTGGTGCGGCACAGTCTTGTGTTACAAGAGCACATCACGTGTGGAGTTCAAGAATGAAAGCTGTACCACAAATAGTCACTATTTAGCTATGACTATTTCAGTTGCACTGCTATTGCATGGGCATCTTTAACAGGAAAGAATGAACTTTGTTCCTTTCCAGTAAAGATGTTATCTTTATTAAAAGATCTCTCGGAGCTGTGGTGCACCTGTCCTTTTATATGCAGCTGCGTTTGACCTGTTAGAAATCTCTGTATCATCAGCAAAAAATTAGTGTTATTGCCTCTTTCTTTTTTTTTTTTATTGCTGTTGGTTTCTTTCTTTTTTCTTTTTTTCTTTTAAAGACAATATTTTACCACCTTTCCTTCATCCTGCTTAACTCCAAATCACAAACAGAAAATCACTTCCTGGTGCCCCAGTTAGAGGAAATTTTTTCAGAGAAATAACATCGGGCATTTTATGCATTTCTTTCTGGTATAATAAAGATAGGGGAACCTTTCAGCATAATTACTTAACTAGCCAAATATTTATTTTAGATATATTATAGGTTGTATTGCTGTATGGCACATTAGACAAAGTATATATTGTGAGGGTGGGTGGAATCTGGCGGCTGCCTTCATTCATCCTGACCCCAGGCAGACTTTTATCAAAAAAACACTCCAGGGACATAAGAGTTATCACTCCCATGGGAAACTACAGAAAAATTTTTATTATTGCTCTGGCAGGAGCCTAGTGGAGGGTAGCTTTTCACTGGCATGGCTGTTGACAGTAATACATCCTGCATCTTTCTGGAGCAGCTGATTGCACTAGAGAGCACTTCTTACAGGATGAAGTCTGTTGCGTGCACTGTGGTGGAGGGAGGTGGGGCTGGTTTGTAATACAAATGTTTGTATTACAGCATTGCATTATTTAAAGGAAAACTGTGCTCAGGAGGCAGTGAGATTGCAGCTGCGTCCTCTCTCTCGGTGGAGACTGAGCCCAAGGGACAGGAGTGGGTCTGAGAGCCACCCATGGAGGAAGATTTCTGCAGCTTCCTCCTGTATGCCTGTCTGCAGGCCGCTGGTACCATCAGATTGTAAAAAGACTTTTCCATGATGGAAACTTGAAAACAATGTTGTTATCCTGTACAGGGACCTTGTCCTTTAAGTGGAAGGGCTAGCATGCTGCAAACTTTGGAACACCGTATATGTCTTAATCTATGGTGATAAAGTATTCTAATTGATCCCTCCTTGTGTTTCAGAGCACTTTGGAAAAAAGTGCTGGAAGGCTGGAAGGCCTAAGCAGGAAAAGAGACTTGCTGCATAATTACAGGGGCAAGTGGGAGAAACTGGGATGAAACCTGGGTCTCCTGGTCTTTGTGGTAGCATCCCAGCCCAACAAAAGGCATACAGCTGTTCATGTTGGCTTTACTTAACTTGCTTAAAATTAAATCAAGTGAATAAGTGAATATTTAAGTACCTTTTTGTATTTATATATTGTCACTGCAGGCATGCCATTGTAGCCCAATTATTAATTCTTCTAAAAGAGAAACATGATATTATTTTACGTACGTGCAAGAGAATTTTCCTCCTCTGGCTGCACATTGAGAAGTGGGTGGGGGGCGGGAAAAGGAGTAACAGGCTGAGGGTGGAAAAATGTATTTTAACAGAAGAAAGATCCTGCGCAGTTATAGTCTCACAGCGAGAAATAAACACTGTAATCATAAACAAATGTAACCTTGAGTACAGAAGACAGTGATTTTATTGTATTGACATATGACGCTTGGGCAACAATGAAGGATTTGTTCTCTTACATTAGTCAGGACACGTCAGGCAGGGCCTTTCTGTGGTCATTGCTTCCAGATAGCATGTGTCAGAACTTGGATTATAAAATGTCTAGGAATGTACAGACAAAGGCACAGAAAAGGCTTGCTTTGAGGTGAAATGGGGAAACCTCTTCACCGGAAGGCCTGAATTTGAATGTTCTCAAGAATGCTGGAAACCAAATCAATATAAAGAAAACTTTCCTTCCATAGTGTGCCTGCTCTGTCATATTTAAATGCTTAGGTTTGCACTCATATTTAAATGCTTAGGTTTGCAAAGTGTTATCTGCATGTGATATCTCGAGGCGTAATAATCCAAAGCCAGCTCTACAGATCTATGCAAACTGTGACCATACAAATTGATGATGTGGATCCACACAAGACCATGCCCTGTCCTCCTGTGTCAGGTTTCTGCTATCAGTGCCACCAGCTTAGACTCCATCAGGTTTCTCACACAGATCCGATAGGATCATGTTTCTCAACCTGGATCTCAGTAAGAAGTGGGAATTGTTTCTTGTAAAACCAGCTACCCTGGAGGAAGGAGACCTTTATCGTGTGGATGAACACAGTCTGGACGGCACAACTAACTGACAGACAATGCTCCATAAGGATGTGAGAAAAGCCTTGGCTATACAAGAGCTGCCAGCTTTTCGATTAAGCAAAATCAAGAATACATTTGCAAGGCAGTACTTGTTCTTCTTTCTGTCTTTCTTTCTGTCTTTCTTTCTGTCTTTCTTTCTGTCTTTCTTTCTGTCTTTCTTTCTTTCTGTCTTTCTTTCTTTCTGTCTTTCTTTCTTTCTGTCTTTCTTTCTGTCTTTCTTTCTTTCTGTCTTTCTTTCTGTCTTTCTTTCTTTCTGTCTTTCTTTCTGTCTTTCTTTCTGTCTCTCTGTCTTTCTCTCTGTCTCTCTGTCTGTCTTTCTGTCTCTCTGTCTGTCTTTCTGTCTCTCTTTCTGTCTCTCTGTCTTTCTTTCTGTCTCTCTGTCTTTCTGTCTTTCTTTCTTTCTTTCTTTCTGTCTTTCTTTCTTTCTGTCTTTCTTTCTCTTCACCATACAATAGTGTAACTTCCAGGTTTTTGGTAACTCGACTGCATTGTGGTTCTTGCTGTAATAGGACAGAGCTCCTTTCCTGTAGGATTTTCAGTCCTATTGATTTAGAAAGACGAAGAGTGGCAAAAATATGGTATCAATTTCCTTCTTGGGGGGGGGGGGAGAAATGAGGCAGAGAAGAACAAAATATCTTGACCAAGGTTCTTTAGGGCATTTGTGCAGAACTGGGTATTAGTGCAAGATCTAAGTCTTGTTTGTATGTGCTTTAAGGGTATCTTCCAAGTCTTCATTTGTTTGTTTAGAATCCAAACTAACTTTAACAAAACCCCTGTTTTGTAGAGATCAGATTGCAGATGCTGGATGCAAATGTAACGTGAAGCTCAGATCCTGTTTGTGTTTTCTGTTTGTTCGCTTGTTTTTAGTTCTAACACTAGGAAGCTTTTAGGGATGTTAAAAACAAAAGCAAATAAAAAACTAAATAAAAAAACCACCCAGAGTTATTCTATTCCAGTCAAAGCATAAAGAGAGGGTCTCATATCAGTACAAGGAAAAAAAGAACAAGACCTGCATGTTCTTTCCCTGTTAAGTGTTTCCTGCTCTGAAGGAAACTGTCTCATTTACTGTCTTGTTTGAGACAGTAAAACTAAAGAATGTTTTTGTACATTGACAAGCATACACAACAAATTCTGGGGCAAATCTTCAATCCAGTAATGGTTCTTAATACCCCATGGACATATAGCATATGGACTCTTGAGAGAAACACCTTAAGGGTGACCCTTTATTTGTTGTTGCTGCCGTTAAGATCAAGCCCTGTTTCTTCTTAGAAAATTTTCTGAGAAAGCAGCCATGCAGCAGCTCTCTTTGTGGCAGGAAGTAAACGAGCCTGGAAGGGACCTCTAGAGGCTGCCTGGTCTAACAGCCATGCTCGGAGCAGGTCCAACTTTGAAGTTATATCCAGCTTCAAAGATAACTTGGGCTGCTTAGGGCTGTGTCCAGCCAGGTTTTGAGTATCTTCAAGGATGAAGACTCCTTGGCCTTCTGGGTTCCAGTCTGTGACCACTTGCACAGTGAACAAAAATTTCCTAACATCTAATTGGAATTTCCTTGGCTGCAGCCTCTGTCTATCGCCTCTTTCCTTTCACTCTGCACCTCTAGAAAGTTTGGCTCTGTCTTCTTTAAAAGCGCCTGTTATATAGATGAAGAAAACCATAAGGTCTCCCTTCATCTTCTCTTCTGGAGACTGAACAAACCCAGTTCTCTCAGCCTCTTCTCTTATGCTATATGCTCCAAATCCCACCAAGTCACCAGACTGGTCGCTTCATTCAAAGCAAAAACTCAAATTAATTTGCAACAGATATGTCTTCGGCTTTCAAGACATCAGTGAAGGCCAGACACGTGGGGTAAGTTATTTCCATGTTTGAAGGGAAATGTGTTGGCACAGACACAAGATACCTTGTTGCTAATGTAATTTTTGGCAGGTGTGTTCACTCAGACAAGTTTGTTAGATGCCAAAAGCAAAGCATAGTGTAACTTACATTTCTCACATGTGGCCTCACAAGCAGTCCTGTGTTGCCTTGGCTTTTCTCCTGCCATACAGCAATGCATATCAGAGAAGAAAATGCAGTAAATTATTCAGTAAATAGCAAAAGAAATAATTTCTGAATACTCCTGTAGCTTCTGACTAGAATTTCAATTTAGTTGTATGAATGCCCAATATTATTCCCTATATTCCAAAACATTAAAAAATGTTTGAAAAAATGTACGTATGGTTCAAATTATTTTGCAGAGTGATTCTTCACTGATTTCCTAGATAAAATCAATTCCAGCTTATAAAAATCCTTTCTGGACCTTGTCTGTCACCAGCTGTTATCTCATTTGCTGCATTGTAACTTGTCTTCATTGTAAACAGGGTTTCAAAGACATTGTGAGGACAGATTGAAACAGAGAAAACAAAGTCTAATTGTGTAGAAAGTTTACTTTGGGGTCTTTTAGGTGTTTTTTTCCCCCTCACAGAGTCAAATGGGCCTTTACTTGAATTAATTTATTCGTTGTAGGAAAGTTTTCTTTCTATATGGACTGCTGGGTATCTTGGTTATCTTTATTTAGTCCATGTTTCCATCCAAGGTGAGAATGGGGAAGTGCTTTCTCATGCAATATGCTGACATTACATCTTCTTGGCTGTGGAGGGCTGGAGTCATTTTGTATTCTGTCTATACAGGTGGCCAACAGGCTGTCAATACTGTGTATATATTTGTGTATATATATCTCACTTGCCTGCCTGTTTGCAATTGCCTTTAACACAGTTGCTTAAAATTGCCAGCAGGGAAAAGGATACTGTTGTGCTTCTCTTACTAGTTATCTTATAGTTAAAAAGGCCTTGAATCTATGCTTGCAGTATCATGTCACCTGATTGCTATTTGCACACTTTTTGCCTGTCATACTCCGTTGTTCAAATAATTCATTAAATAAGAATGATCTCCGGGTCGAATACTTCAAGGATACTTCAGATACCTGTTCCTCTGTAGGTATGGTTTCAGTGGTGAATCACTGATAGATATTCTTTAATCAGTTGTGAACATACTTTGTGGTGTTTACACTTAAACTATTTCTTGCACTAATTTTGATAGAGTTTTGTGTGGTCCATCAAAAGTCTTCTTCAAGCTGAAATAGATCTACCACTCTCCTGTTATCTACTGAATCTATTAATCCAACAAAGAAGGAAATTGGACTGGCTTTTCTAGTTCTTTTTATTACTGTTTTATTCTAGTAGTTGAAAATTGTTTGCTTAATCATTTGCTCCACAACATTTCTAGGGCTTAAGAGTGGTTTGTGATTTCATCAATCATTCTGTGATTCCTTCCTCTACTTTTCTTTTTATCCCTGTCCTCTGTATATTCTCAAAGGTGATGTCCTATGGTCAAAGACCATTTTGATTAGTTCCTGAAGTAAAGACCAGCTTTCATGAAGCCTTTCTTATTTAGGTATATCTGTCTTGTCCAAATAATCTGTCTTTCTTCTGTTCTCTGGTGACTTTTTTTTTTTTTTTAATATCCACAGAGGAAGAAAAGTCTTTCTTTTAATAAGAAATTACTTTTCTCCAGCTAATTCACAGGTCTAAAATGCAGAGTATCAAACAAGTAAATGTCATTACTCTAAAAATATTGGTACTAACCCCATTTTCAGAAGAACTACTGAAGTGATTTGGATGATAGTTCACAGCAAGTCAAAAGTAAAGGAATCGCACCCAGATGTTTTTGTCTCTTTCTTATGATACGTTTCTAATATGAGCAGCAAATCAGAACTTGGCCCTAAATCTTCCTCTCAGGAGCATGTTATTTCCTAAATGAACATCCCATGACCATGCAATATGAAAGTTTCCTTGGTGATGCTCACTCTTCTTGAGATGAAAAAGCCTGAGCAAATTCATGCTGTGGAAACTGCAGTTACTGAATTTGACCAATTGCCCTTTCTGTTCAAGCACCCCTGCAAACAAAATTACCGTCTTGGGCTGTCCTTGGCCTCATTGTGCACAGTTTACAAACCCATCAGCCTTGCAAAGACATCTAGAAATATAGTATTCTTTATCTTATATTGTGAAAGGGTCCACATGGAAATGCAATGTTAATAGAATATCTTTAGTCTTTGTATATAATTCAGCATTCAAAGTCACAACCACACCTAGAAGCAAGATCAGATAGCTTTCTAATACCTCCTGTACATTTCTGTGGGCAATTGTGTTTGCTTTGTGCATTCTTGTATTTTCATTGTGCATATTTTTATTCTCATCCAGGATTCACCCATCTGAGAGGAACAGATTGAGCGTATACATGCACACTGTCTGCATGCTCTGTCTTACTGTTCAGCCTCTATTTTGTGTCGTGTTATTTAAATACTCAGGCCTGTTTTGTGAATGTGCAGCATGATTGGCAGCATAGGTGAATCCAGGGTAAATAAAAACCCACATATTTTATTGTTACCTTGATGGGTTAACTACAAAATTTATCTTCTTTGTAGCGTCACTTTAAACTGGCAATTGAAAAAAGCTTTACAGGGATTCATTTGGTATACAGAAATAAATCTAGGAATGCACAAGCTGGACTTATGGAGCTGTTCTACCTTTTACTGTTTTGTAGTGTTTGTGGGGACATGGGACCAATAGCTATATATGTTCAAATTGAGGGTAAAGACCTGAGAAGATGAAGACTGATTATGAAAAGACTGCTTTGCTTATTGCTAGGAAGGCAGATTAAGATACTTTAATATACAGTTACTAATTATTCTAGGGATGTGTGCATATAGGCTAATGATGTCTAGATAGCATGTATGTGGGAGGGTTTGAAACTCTTCTACAGAGCACATTGTGCTATGATCTTTCTGACATCTGAAAATCTTTAAGGGACCTCACAGATAAGTTAAGGATGTAACTAGCTACATGCTGATCGGCTTCCAAAGTAAAATCTTAGATTATAACATTAGAATGAATGTTCATATTTTAAGGAAGGTCTTCATAACCTGAATAACTGGAAAATGGACAGTAGAGCAGAAAGTAGACATGTTGTGCATGCATTTTAGCGGATATTTCAGTGCCGTGGGTGCTACATGTATGGCTTATGTAGTACACTTTTACCTCACTGTTATGTGGAATTTTTATATTATGTGTGGATCAATTGAATCTTTAAACTGACTATAACTTTTTCACTCTATGAAAGCAGGCAAAATGTTTCACATAAAGGCTTCTGTATCTTGTGCACCTCCTTTTAGATAACAACTATACTGATTTGCTGACATCAGATGGTTTTCAGAGTGATACCCAAGCATGCAAATAAATTGCATAGCATATCTTTCATGCACATTAGAAGCACAATTTTGCAAATGTGTAACTCAGCATTTGGCAACACCATCTCTGTGCTTGATTGACAGGTTATTTGATTTGTAACAATTCTCAGCCTGGAAGTCCCTCTCAAGCCGAACATACAGATTTAGGCTATCATTCCTAGAGTTCCCAGCTGTGTTTGTGAAGGCTGTGGCCACCACATGTGCACGTGACTACCGTTACTCATGTGAGCCATCCCAATTAGATACACACAAGGCTGCAATGCCATACCCTAAATGATCAAAGTAGTCCAAATCCTGAATTGTAACTTTCATTCAAGCACACACATAATCCTTTGTGTGCCAAGTAGTGTTTTAATTAGCCATTGAAAGCAGTAAGTGTTAGACTCTGAAACTGATTATGCATCTAAAATTCACTTGGGCTAATTAAATAATTTAGTTTTCATTCATGTTCCATTGGCTGTTTCTCTTCTTTCATTAATTTTAACACACAGAAAACCTCACTAAGATCACCCTCAGTGTAAATGCATGCTCACAGACTGCTTTAATTCCCACAGAGTGTTGGATATTACTTTCAACTCAGACCTAATTAATAGTGTATGTTGTTTATTGAAATCAGAGCTTTTCTGTATATTATGGAACATATAAACAGATACTTGTTGTGTGCTGTCATTTTCAAAATATTGTTCTTGTCCATGTCTGGTGCAATCCTTAATTTTAGAAGGCATCATATTACACTAGAGATTCCTCTGACAGAAAGCAAACTTTAATTTTCTTCTTTTTTCTTTCTAGCATATTTGTACTGGTTTTAAAACTGTGTGTGATTGAAAATTACACTCCAGTTTCCTAATGAGAAGTGTCCTTTTCAAAACTACTAGTGATGCCCTCAGTGAGGGAGATAGGATTTGAATGGGAATTGAGATTAAAGGTCTGTCTAGATCAGGTGTGAGTCCTGGCAATACAGCAGTATTGAGAAGGTGACTGCTACCAATAGCTCAGTTTCTGTCAGTAGTACAAGGATTTCACGACAGCACAAGTCATAAGCACACATTTAAATCCTCTTTGAATTTAAGGTGGAAAAAATCTGTGCTTTGCAGAAGTCCTGCTTTGTAGAAGATTGGCTTGATTGCTTACATTATGAAAATGAAACACTTTATCAAGTGTTTCACTGAACACTAAAACTAAACTGCAATGCAAAAAAAACTAAACTAAAATGCAAAAAAGTCAAACAAAAACATCCAAGCAGCAGTAGATAAGTGGTTAAGCTATTTAGAATAGCTGTGATGCAACATCTCATAGTCAGGATGCTACTTGGACATCTAGGCCTGCCAATCACTGGGATTAACGCCTGACTCAGAGAGAAGGCCCATCCGCTTCCCTGGGGCTCAGAGGAGTTATCCTAATGATTGACGTTTTATACCTGGGCTACTGAAGGCATAGGAATGTCAAGACTTTGCTATGGCCAGAATGAGTAGCTGTAACTAGATTTAAAGCTCAAGTACCACTTGCTATTCTCAACTCTCTTCAATGGCTTTCCCCTACTGTTTTAAGGTTCTTCAGGTCTGCATTGTTGAAGTGAAGGATCACTTGTCGTGGTGAGGGAGGCTGATTTAATTTTAAATGCAGTTGTGTGGTAAGAGTTTGCTTTTTTTTTTAAATTTTCCTGACATCTTAGAGACATTTTTGGAATTCAGTCCCTTTAGCACCTCATTTATTTAGTTGTTGGGATAGAATTACTTTTGGAAGTCTTATTTCAAATGAATCATTGTTTATTGCTAATATTTAGCAGAGGGAACACTGTTTAGTGGTTTTATGCTTGGTCATTGACACTGAGTGGACTTGTCTGGAATAATAAAACAGGTTCTGATAAAATGACTGTGGATCCTCCAAAGAATTTGATTTTTGGCCTAAGAATCTTCCAGCCAGGTGGATTTTTAGAAACTGCTTATGGGTAGCCATTGATTATGGAACAGATTTATTTAGGATAGCTGAACACAAGACTTAAGGCTACATAATCTTTTGGATTGTATTTAACAGTATGCAGCTGAGTTTCTAAATGCATAGAGGTTATGTGATTTTTATGTGCAAGCAAATGGTACTTCTCTGGACAGTTGTAGTAAACCCAACCCAGATTTCAGCAAGAGTTTCTGCCTTCAAATTGTGCAAGAACTGCTTTTGCTGGAGGTGATTCTACAAATTCCTTTGTTAACTTAAAGACACAGATAACTTAATTTTCAAAAGTATTTTTTGTATTGGAATGCCTCAACATTTGAATGCTCACTTGAACACACCTTTTAAAAATATGAGGATGTGCTATTTTCTGCAAAACTAGGCTCTTTTCTGTTGGTTCATGTCTGTTGGATAAAAATAGAAGTATCTTAGACCACTATTCTAAGCAAGTATATTTTTCTAAGCAGAAAAAATAAGATAGTAAAATAAAAATTACCTGATGCTATTTGAAGTGTGCCTGAAGCAGCATGGACAACTGCTTGAGGGACACCTGGGTTTGCCATTGATCTATGGACCTCAGGCAAGGTGCATCCCCCCTTTGTTCTTCAATTCATAGAACAGAGATAACGCTCAAGGGTGCCTTTGTCACATGCTTTCAGATCTTCTGATGAAAGGAGCTTCACAGAAACAAATAATAACCCTATTCACTGAGAATTTCATATAATGGCAAACTAATTTTCCACGTTAGTGAAAATAAATCGAGGAGTTCTGGAACTAGGAAGCCCAATATGTGCTCTAGGCAAGCCCAGCTTTTCAAGTGAAACTTGTCCTGCAAAACAGACACTTTGTAAGTCTCTGTCCCTAAAAGGATTCTGAATGTCTGATATGTTATCCTCTTATTCTTATTCAGACAGTTCCTGTTCTGGGTTGATTTCCCTTTTTTTTTTTCCCCTTTTTTCCCCCTCTCTTCCTCCCAATCTTGCAAAAACTCAGTCTTTGAACCCTTCATTCCTGTCAAATCAGACTGACATTGATCTACAAGATCAGAAGTTGCTATGGCGGTGGGATGGGTGGGCAGAAAGTTGTGTGTAGCATGACTGTCTAGGTCTCCTATCTTCAGGAAACCAGGGCAAAAGTCATGCCTGCCTTCAATCTATTTGCTTTGAAACCAGAGTATAGATTTGCCAAAACAGTATCTCCAAAACAGAAGCTATCCTTATCCCTGGTTCCATGTGGTGTTGAGCTATCCAGAGAAGAAAAAAGAACATATGCTTAGCCTTATAAGGGACTACAGAAAGGAGAGGAATAGTCTGTTTTCCATGTTCATGGTGATGAAGCCAAATCTTTGCAGCAAGAAAGAGGTAAGGTTAGATATTTTATGCGGGAGAAGGAACCTTTCTGATGCAAAAGTTGAATGGATTGTGCAGGGAATAGGTGGAGCCTCTGTCACTGCATGGTTTTAAAAACAGGATTATGCAAATGCCTATCAGGAACGGCATAAGAATACCTAATGACTACACGACCTTCTGAGCTCCCTTTGAACCATCTTTTCTGATTCTTCTATGAAGTCTAGGTTGCCTTGTGAAACACAGATATACAATGAGCTGAAAGTTTGGCTTGTGTAGAACAAACAAGCTCATAGAAATAAACTGTCCCAAACAAGTCATTTAGTCCTCGGAGGAGGGAGAATCAAAGCCTTTGCAAAAAGCTACAATTTGCTAAATAGCAGCAGGAAGCTAATGCAGTGTGAGACGATGAAGTGTCATCCATATCCTGTCCATGGTTAGAGAGAGATAAGGTATTATCCAGTGGTGAAACTAGCTGCTCTTTGTTCGGAATTTGGATGACAGAACATGGCAAGTGCTGTTGCATCTAAGATCCAGATCCCAGAGCCTTACCCATATATCCAGTCCTTGATTAATCTCTCCTGGAGTCAGGTGTTAGTTCAGCCACGTAATAATTTCCTGAGATACTGACAGAAAACTCTACCAGCTTAGAAGCCGGTAATATCTTAGGGCACTGCTCAGTGGCACGAGAGTTAGCAGCAGAATTTGTGCAGAGTGCTGAACTTTGGCAAAAGAGCATTTCACTGCTGCTGTTTCTGTCTCCCTGTTGATGCTACTATAAACTTTTTGACTTATTTTAATGGATGATTATGAATAACTGTCTAAACTGAAAGTTTAACATGAAATCACAAAATTTGATTCAGAAGAAAATGTTTAACTGAGGAGTATTGCATTTTCTACTAAAAAATAACCATCAAAATGTTTTTATCAGAAAACTGAAAAACAAAAAAGAAAGTTAATGACAATTTATTACACTTTCTGTTTTGCTTTCTAGTCAAACATACTAAATTTACTGAGAAAATCCCCTAGTTCTCCAGTCAAGACAAGTACCAAGCTTATAAAAGAATTTTTGCTCTGCGGAAAAACAGCATAAAGAGTTGCTTATGGGGATATAGTAACTTCTCACTTTAAACTTAGTGAACCTGGAGGGAAAAGAAACCCCAACAAATCTGCAAATGGTGATGCTTGCAGTCTGCCTTGAACTCGCTTAGTATGACGAACAGTGACACTGCTGTCCTAATGTATTGCTGACAGAGCTGCTGTACTCATTAACCTTTGATGAAACAAGATGTCACTTTGTTCACATCAAATGCTCCTTGATGCCAGTGCTCAGAGACTGTTTTTGTTGCTGATGCAGACATCAGTTATTGTTGTTGAAAACATTGTCTCTCCCAGCGTTTCACTGCCCAGGAGGATTTAGGTGCTGATCATTATCAATCTGCAAACACAATCTGAAGTCGAGACTACATTTTTAGTTTCTGCAGGTTTTAATGATTTATCGTTATTAAACATATTTATTTTTAAGTGTAATTTAGGTATATTTGAACACCTGAAAGTGTTAAATTCTTGATGTGCTGTGGGATGCTGCCATGAACTTGAGGATATATTTGGGTGATCCCATCATCTTTTTTGAGGCTACTGGAACTATTAAAGAAATATTTACAGTATTTAAAACGCTACATAGTAGAAAGCACATTGTAGAGGGAGGAGAGGCATTGAGTTGTGAAGTATTCTGGTCAGCATCATGATTAAGCAGTGGTGTAGCCTCCATTAGAATTTAGATCTCCTAATTCCTGATCTCTAACTATTTATGAGCATTGCCTTCTATTATCAACACCGATCTCACTGTTCTGTGTACAGCTAATATCATGTTGCCTAGTCAGGTAGCCTGACTGACTATCTCTAATATGGAAATAATGTATACCAAAAAGTGTCATTTTTATTTAGTCTTTACTTTGCATGATAAGTACAATAATTTTGCTATGAGATAAATGAAGGGGGAGCAAGAAGGAAAAGAAAAATTTTGGTTTCCTGGCTGAATGTATACATTTTTAGAACTGAAACACTGTGAGATGAGAGGTGCATATTCTCACAGTTGCGTTTGTGTTTGTTATTTTAGTGAACAGGACAATATTTACAGATGACCTTGAAGACATTTTTTCCACTTTATACTCATTATTTTTTCCCTTACATTAGGGGACTTTGCAGGTTTTGCATGTGATTTGTTTGGGGTGCTTTTTGAATTTCTATTTTTTTTTTTTCTCAATTAGGTTTGCAATCATTACGGATGTTATGCAGTTGTAACATCTTGGGAATCAGCTGAAGATAAGAGTAGGGGTTCTTCTAATTTGCATTTGTGCAGAGAGGGAGTGTCTGATCAGGGACTGATGCTGGAATTCTAGCTAAAGGCTGAATCACACCTAAGGGGGTCCTGAGCTTTCAAAGCTTGGTGGAATAAAATAGCTCTAGAAGCAATCTGTAAAGAAAAGATTTGAAGGAAGGAAGGTGAAAATCACCTTGAAAACAGAAAGTCGCTTAAAAGTCATAAGAGCCATTTTAGACTCTTGCAGTGAGAGGAGGCAGCAGAGGTGAATCTGAAAGAAAGAAAGTGTAAGTAGATGAGATGCAGGCAGAAGTTTTTGCATGCGAAATGTAGGAAATATTATTAGTTTGCTTAACACTGAAGTGCATCTGTCCCTTATTGAGTGATGAAAGCCCGGGAGATTGACCAACCACACTAGAACAGCTTTACAAGATGAGCATGTGAAATTCACAGAATCGCTAACTTACGTGAAATATGACCGTGCTACTAAACAGCAACACAATGGAAAGTGCATCTGAGAACACTCATGGAATATGATCAAGCATAGCTCATACAGAGTCCTTGAAAGGTGGTAGTAAATACACTCATTTAAAGACTTTCACCTGTTGCTTTAAATCATTCATACCCCATGGCATGTCTGCCAGCGCTGTGACCCCTGGCGCAGAGCGAGGAACATCAAAGAAAGAAGCGAGCAGATCAAGTCTCAGGTAGGCGTTGCACCCTTGTTATTGATAAAAGAAGTGTCAGTAAGTTATAAAACAGGTGGAATTGGAATATTGTAAGCCTGACATGAGTGACCCAACAAATATTAGTAGGATGGTACTATCTGTTAGTGCAGAATCATATAGAAGGCATTTTAAAAGATCATTTAAAATTATTTCTGTTGTCTCAAAGACATGTGTAAATGTGGGCTATGTATTGCTAGCTTGGTTAAAAGCTCCTCTTGACTTTTTTTTTCTTTGAAGATTTTTTTAATCCAAGAAGGATTTACAGTTTCTGATACTACCTACAATCACCAATGAAAATAAGATTCTTAGTTTACCTTTTATTGATCAGGTTAATTTTTTGAGATGTACCACCATGCCATGTATCTTCTCTGATCTCTGCTGACAGGCTGCTTATGGTCAAGTATTTACTGTCAGGCTCTGTTTTCTGCTGAAATGGCTGTTTTCTCTGGAAATACACACATGCTACTTCCCTTCTCTAAATGTTCTTCATTTGCTTTTAGGTACAACATGTACAGACTGGTTTTAAAACAGTAGAAATTGCTCTCTGGAAATGAACTGTAGTTAAAATGGAAGACAAGCCTATTTACAATCAGAGCCAACAAGTCTGCAAGCATACGCTCTGGGTATCTAATATCAGGCCAATTTCAGTAATGTTCATTTGTCTATGTACTATATTATCTGTTGCTACTGAACCAGAAAAAGTCTGCTATGAAAGTTTATCACTTTTTTTTTTTCATAACAGTAGCTGTGATAGCAAGACCAGAACCATACCCAAGTCCCCACTTTAATGTCTGCCTGCCCTCTATGTTTATACATATTTACATCCTGTCTTCATCACTAATACTGACAAGACCCCTGGTGCATTCCTTCAAGCTTTTCATACATGAACATCCAAAAGGTTAAAACACTGTTGGACAGAGAGTTGGTGTTTGGTGTGGTTTTTTAGTATTCCAGTTGTGATTTTCTTTTAAAGTTGGTATTTTTTTTTTAAGGTTAATTTTGGTTGGTTGGTGTTTGCTTTTCTGGTAGTAAAGCATTTAAGGGAGAAAGGGCCAAAAAAAAAAAAAAAAAGCAGCTTTGTAGTCTTCTCTGAGAAGCCAGAACCTGGCTCTGTCTAAACTTTCGAAAAGTGATTTCAGTGAGTCAGAAATGCTTTCTCTAGTGTTTCTGTGTACTTTCTCTGGGGTTTTGCCATCCAGAGTATACCGCAGGAGTTCAGATTTCATAGTGCCCTTAAGCTAAGTGTGTTTCTAAGACAAACAGCAGCCTGATGGTTGCACTGAAATGCAACACTGCATAGTTGCACTGACATGAGGAAGCTGGGTGAATGCCAGTGTCATGTGGGCCTGGTGGAGACATGGTGGTCTCTGCTGCAGAGAGAGCAAGGGCATTTTCTGGCAGCAGAAAATGCATCATGTTCACATTCAGTTTCAGAGAGAGTCAGTTATGGTAATCAACGCTTATTTGGGTCACAGGAAGTGATAATGTTTTCTGTAAAGCAAGAAGTAAAAAACCCTGTCTTTTCAAAAAGCCACTGCTACCCAGCCACCTCAAAAAAGGCTTCATACCACTCCTTTGTAAGATGATGTTTAGTGATGTTCAGTGACAGAGGAGACAATATGTTGTTTTGTGCTTGAGAACATTTACCATTTTTAATCAGCATGATTTCGGTCTTTCCCAGGCTAATGTTAGTCAAGAGGTCTTCCTCCTCTTTGAATTTCCTTACCCATTTTAGTTATTCTAGCCTAGCTTGGTGTAAAGAAATCTTCACAGTAAGTAATGGTGTATAGGGGTGTTCAGTGATATCTCTCAGTGGGCGCTGTGGGTGCAGTTCCAGTAGACCTCTGGTTTATGCATATGAAGGTTCGAAGGTTACTCTGCTCTCCTAACAAAGAGAAACATGATCTTGAAATGAACATGATGATAAATATGGAAAGTTAGCTTTTACTATTTTTTTTCAGCCAGCTAACAGTAAGGTGTAATTTGTCACTGCCCCTTTCTTCTATTTCAGCTGTGGCTGCTATAGGCATCAAAGAGGACAGGAGGAATGGAGGTAGGCAAGAACATGCATGTAAGGGGAAGGGGAGAAATCAAGTGCCTAAAATGTAGGCGGCTCTACACTAGAGATTTCTCTGAAGTAATCCCAATTTAGACTCTACCTCAACTTTAAGAATTTTAAACGGATCGGTTGTGACTCTGGGACTCAAGCTCAGATCTGAGGGCAGGGATTTGGGCCGCTTTCTGTACTGTAGACAGAGCTGTTGGAAGCTGCCTGGAAGCTGGGAATTTTGCCTACTGCCAAAACTATGTTCGCAAATGCCATCTTGTAGTTTTTCTTCATCTCTTTTCACGTCGGTGTTGATTATCATTGATACTGGCTTGGAAAAGGAGATGCTCTCCTATGTAGTCCTGCAAGCACCACAGTGTCCAGACATCTCCAGGGGAACCTTTCTTCCTGCCGTGCTCAGCACATTTTTGCAGCGGCTGCTCTTGTAGCGTAGGCAAGTTTCATGGCTTAATGGGTTGGTGCCCACAAACCCAAATTCTTGGCAGGAGTAGCAAGGTTAATTACTTTCCATTAAGGTGAAATCTTGGCTTGCAGAGACTGTTCCTGGTGACTTCAACACGGCTTGGATTTTACTCTCTGAAAACCAGTGACTGTGCAACAAAAAGAATGTGTCCTGCTAATTTGTGAACCTTTGATTTCAGTTGCTGTTGTCCTACTTAGCGCTGTGTGCTAGCTTAGCAATGTCTGGCAGCACTACGCTGATCCTACCCACCTCCTGGCCCTGGATTCACCCGTCCTGTAACTGATAAACAACGTATTATTTTATTTACTGACTATCTTAATCTCTAACTATACTGCACTATGTTACTGGACACTTTTGTCTGTTGTAGGAACTTTGTATTTTATTTTAGAAAGTTGGCTAGTAGCAATCTAACCACAAAGGCTAGGAATAGGAATAGCAGCATATGTCTTGTGAAGAGAATGGTTTGACAAAACTGCAACACATCACAGAAATTCTGCACATCTCATATATACAAGGAGGGTTTATTTTTTAAGGCTGTCATTGGTCCTATATATCTCCACTAAACTACAATAGCTAATTTAAGTTGCCAGTGCATAGCCAGTTATATTCTTTTCCTTTTTTTTTTGGGGGGGGAGGGTGGGGTGGTGAGGGACAGGGGAGGAGGGGCAAAATATATATATACATATATTTAGTTTTTTTACTTGTCTTTGAAGGTTTCTGAAGAATATATTTTCCCTCTTTGAATTATCAAAGCCTCTTGACCTCATGGTTAATAACTTTGTTTGAGGGTGCAAAGTTAAGACAACTCAAGTAAATAGTCTCATTGACTTTAAGAACATTGATTATTAACAGCAGTCAAGTGCAAAAGGGTTTTCAGCACTGGCTCTCACTTAAACTTAAAATTCAGCAAAAGTATCCACTGAAGTCAACTGGAAAGTTTTCCAGAGTAGGGAGTGAATATAAAACTGAGGAGAGTCTTGAGGACCAGGCCCATGTTAAATAGTTCTACTCCCTGAATGCAAACAGCTGATGGCTTCTGGATAAGCCAAGACAAATGCTTTTCTTCTGAATTCTTTTTTCTTTGATGGCAAAATCTAATTTTTTGCAATTAATATGATAAATGCCACTAAGGCAGCATGGAAATGGAATATATCTGAAATTGATATGTCACTTCAGACTGTAGTTGGTACAGTCCGTTTCTCTTTGTAACATGTATTTAGTTCATATCTAGTCCCAAGTGCTGCTCATCTTATTCCAGTTTTTTTATTTGTAGTATATAGGGACAATTGAGGCACCGTGTTCTTTCCATAAACTTTTTCCTGTCATAGCACAAGGCTGGAAAGAAATTAACATGAGAGGAAAGTGTGCTTCACCAGTGCCAGAAAATAAAAGTATACAAAGTTAAAGCTTTTAAGTTAAGGAACACAAAGTTAAAAGTTCAAAAATCAACTAACTTTCTCTGAGTTTTATATACCTGGGACCAATTTTCAAGATCAGATTTTTTCCTTGTTTAAAAAGAAAAAAAGTAGAGGAAGCATGGTCTCCACAGATGTCCTTTTAATGCCCGCTTTTATTTTACCTTACTTCTTCCCTGGTCTTTTCACTCCTACTGACAAGCAATCCGAGCCTGTTAATCCTGACCCTTAAACCCTGCTACATTATAATTAACTTTGTGTCTCATGACTCTGATTTTGATGTATTAAATGCATGCCTTGTTATCCACTCAGTACAGAATAAGACATTGGCTTTATGAAGAATGAGATCCAGTGCTTGGGAGAAAGCTTTATTTGTCCATAAAGACAAATAAACCCTATTTCCAGGACTTAAGTGACATTAAAGGTTTGTTGATATTAAGAAATTTAATCTGTTCAAATGCTTAAAAAAATACTTTCCAACTAAATTCAGACTTGCACTAAATCAACTGATTTAGACTGTAAGGATTTTCCTCTGGTTTAACTTAATGGAATAAAAAAAAGTCACCGAAACCAATGTAGTTTTTATCTTGGGATATGAGTCAGCTGGCAGGTAGTCCTTGCATGATCCATTTGTAAGGTGATGATTTTCAACAGAAAAATGATGAGCCTGTTTCTGAAACAGAAAAATTTGAAATCAGTAAAGCTGCTTTCAAGAGAGAAGCTAAGTGATTTGCAGGGTAAGGGAACTTTCATAAACTTTGAATCGATTTCATCAAGTTTAAGACTGGAATTGCTTAGATTCAAAGTCAAAACTGTGAGAAGCAGAGCAGAGAGGGCAGGATCTTACATTTCTTAAGGCATGTGCTTCAGAAACAAACTGTTTCTTCCAAATGCTTGCTTCCAAAAGCTTATTGTTATTTTCCCAGGTTTTGATGAGAACAAAAAAGAATCAGATATTAAATATCTTATTTCCGTCAGAAATTCCATGTTATCTTTAGAACAGCAGATATCATTTCTTCAGATGAGAAAGGTGCACTTCAATTCACTTTTGCTAAACAAACTTTTGGCTTAATTGGCTGGTTGTCAGGAGAATTAAGTGAAAACAACAGCGCATTGCCAAAGTGCCAGAGACTTGGATTTAAAAACATTTCCACCAGAAATCTGTACTTCAAACCATCAGTCTGAAAGTTTTTCCATGACTTTGGTTAAACTGAAAAGGAGAGAACAGGGCCTAAAATGCGGAAGAGCTCTGCTCATTCACTGGTCAAGTCATAGGAAAAACTGGCTGTATTAATTTATTGCAAAATACTGATGTTTCTTGTCAAATGCACCCCTTCTAAAAGGCTTGATGAGAAAGAGGGACCTCTTGAAAAAACTTGATCCAGCTGTGGATGAGGAAAATTGAGGTTTTTGCTGGTAAAATGAGAAGCCTGAGGGTTGGCTGGGGAGAAGAGTAATTAAGTTTATCACTTAATTTCACGAAGGTCCAAAGGCAGCCAGGAATGGAAGTCGGAAGCGAGAGGATGCTGCTGTGGGCCCATGGGAGCAGCCAGCAGCTGAGGCTGGTGTGGGCTGAGCTGCCTGGGCAGGGAAGGAGCTGCTGGGATTGTCTGGCAGCGGGGTCATTAACTTGTGGAATCACTCTTTGCTTAGGCAAATCCAGGGCATGAATTGAAGGGAAATACTAGTGTTAATAATCTTAAAACAAAGGAACAGGTTGAATGGCTGTAGGACAAAAGGGATGGGAAGGTCTCCTTTTTGCTGTCCCCCAGTGACCAGTTTCCCTGCCCCATCTCACTCACCTCCTTCAGGGTCCTCACTGCAGCCACCTGCCCTCGCTGAATTTGGCCCAGTGGAAGGTAGAGAGCTGCCCAGAGCCCCCAAATTTTAGATATTTGAGGGAATCTCTCTGTCTCAAGCCGGTGAATTCTCCTGAGAAAGGAAAATGAAATTAGTTCTCCTGCTTGTTTATACATCTACAGCTGAGGTCCCTTAAGACAAAGGCTTCAGGCAGTTGGTTCCCTTCAAAAGGAAGGTGAACGCCCATGAGCTAGCTGCTTCAATTTAAATTGAGCTCCATCTAGAAGAACTGTGGCACTTGTAAGCACGATTAGAACTTAAAACTGCTGTCGCTTAGCCAGCAAACAATGCACATAACAACCACTTTATTCTTGGCAAAAACAAAGTTCTGTGTTGTTGGTTTGTTTGGGTTTTCTCTTTAACTGTAACCTTACTTAAAAGGAGTAGCCCGTGTGTTAGTGATGTACAGGAATTCTCATGGAAATTTTGAGAATAAATACCAGCTTTGCTAAATTCTCTATTTTAGAAGTGACATGAATGAAGGAGAATGTAGAAGAAAAATTTTGTGTGACATATAGCCTGTACCTCTGAATCTAAAAAAAAATGGAAGCCACTGAACAGTGCATGTGTTGTGGTGATAATAAGCCTTTTTTTTTGGTTGTTTGTTTGTATGAAATCACAAGAAAACTGATGTTACTTTTTATCTTTTGCCATTTCAAGCTTTTGCCAAAATGCTGGAGATGTAATATGATCCCCCATAATTACATGTTTTGAGATAGAGCATTCCTTGGCTGTTTATATGGATTAAAACTGACTTAAAATGCTAGAAGGCATTCCAGCCATAATGGTAAACTAATTAGCAATTAATACTGTGCTATGGTTTAAGAGTCATTTTTCTGTTATACTTTGTTATTAAAATACAAATATTTCAGTAAGCTACAAATGATTTAACTGATTTATCTCAATCTGATAAATTCTTTGGTCCTTTACAAACAGAAGAAAAGTGTCATGGAACAGCAATCAAAGAAAAGAATTGTGTTGAGAACAGCACTATGTATAACCTCACTAATTTCACAAAAGTCATTCCTTATTTGCAGACTTGCATTTATCTGTGGCAATAATTGGAAAAAAAAGGGTAGGATCAGATCTTTATTCAGATTTTAATTGCCACTGTAAAAACTCCACATGAATAAATGGACCAAAAGTTTGTTTTACCTCTCTGTTAAGGTGTTGGAATCCTGGAATGGCTAGACAGACCATAAAACAATGCTTCATAGATTTATGCTTATAAAGATCTATTCTGGCACCATTTTCTCTAATGATAGGTTAATATGTTTAGTTTACATCAGCTGCCAAGAATGAGTACTTCTCTGAACTGTATCCAAACTGAATATGTCTAAGATATAAGACTATTTTTTTCCATTTACTTCAGTAGGCTTTGGATCAAGTCCCTATTGAATCTTCAAAGTCAAATTGGAAATCTTGTGTAATCATACCATACCTTATATCCCTTGAGCTGATTCCAGCCCTAGAGCTGGCCTATTTAGAGATTTCCTATAATGTTGAACACAAAGTGAGCCTGGTGTGATTCTTTAAATTTGCTAATGTATCCAAGTAAGTTGTTGATTTCTGAGAACCTAGAGGACGAAATATAATGCTGTGTTTTCACTGGAGTTTTTTTTTTTTTTAGGGTTTCATTCCTTTTATTTAATGGAGTTACCATTCTTTGCTGTTATACTCAAATGACACAAAAAATCAGGTTTAGGGGCCTGCAACTGTCTGACTCTCAGTACTGATGGTCATTGTGCATCCAATTTGCGTTATTAGTAAAGGTGATCCAACAGGGAGGAGGTAGGCAAGAGCTTTGAAATAAAACCTTTAGAAATACATGTTTTCCCTATGCTTTGTTTGCAAATTTGACTTTGGAAGACTGGTAGAAATAGATGGAAGAGTAATTTCTTGCCAAGCCCTGGCTGTCAGTTTAAGTTTCAAGTGCCTGTTTGTAAAATATTGTTGGTTAAAGAGCGTAAGCGTTCAAGTAGAAAACTTGCATAGAAACTATCTTTCTCAGAAATGCCCTCCTGCTTAACAAAATAGTTCTGTCTTTTAAGCATTGGCTTTATGTGTTTCTAACACTTTGGCTGGAGTCCCTGCATGCCAGCCAACCCTCCAAAGAACTCAAAAAGACTTCCTTACAAGGGGAGTCCATCCCTAAGCAGGTCCCAGAAACCCTGCTGAAAACATCCAACATAAGAATTTGGGGTCTGAAGACTTCTGGAAGAAGTCAAAGGAAAGGAGTGAGGTGGGAGAGTGCACAGGTGTTGTCTTCAGAGGTTTAAACTAAATGAACTTTGGGCTTCCAAGAAAAACACACAGGACCTGGGTTATTCCCAGCTAATGTCATGTAAGATATTCCTAATGAAAGGCAAAACTGCTTACAATTAAATCTTTTCCACATTTCATTAAAAGTTTGAAAACGATCCAAATTTTATAAGGAAGTGGAAGAATTACATAATTTTATATTTTTTTAGCTGGAAATTTGCCAGTTTGGGGTGTCCCGTCATAAACAAGAAAAAAGTACCTCTCTGAAGTAGCTTTTCTCCCCCCATCGCCACTTAGCAGAAAGGAAAACATGAAACCACATCATCAAACGGCAAAGGATTAGCTCATAAATGGGTAACTTTCTCACTGTGGGGCATTCAACCCCTGAGCGTTTTGTAGCAAGCTGTATTTTGCAAGAGGCTTCTGGGGGGTCTGCACAAATCCACAGAGTCATGCCTCAGCCTTCCCCTTCCTTCCCCTTTGCCAAGGAAATGGTATCAGCACCCGGCTCTGCAGGACTTCAGCCACCTTCCTGTCTGCCTCTGCCATACTGCAAAGCCCAGGACCTCTTGTTGCTTGTGGGGGCAAACTGCTGGGGGAAAAAGTGCTCTAATTGCCACATTAATTCATTGGTGGCTGTGTTGTCACTGCTGAAGTTTCAGAAGTGCTGTGGCCAACTGCAGAGCAGCCCCAGTGTTGCTCCACAGGCGAAGGAGGTTCCTGCATACAAATTTCTCTCTACCTCCAGCCAAGTGACAACTTTTGGGGCAGGGACTCAATGTAGTTCAGAGAGAAATACCAGCCGAGCTCAATTGCTTCAGTGGGTCGTGTACTGGCTTGGAAGTAAGGAAGTCTTTCTTTCTTCAGCCTCCTAGTTTCTGTGTGTGCTGAAAAGAATTTTCATCTAGGACTCTGTCTTATTTACTCACGTATTAAAAGCTCAGATCTCAGAGGTATTTTGACATTGTTAGGCAGTCATGTTTAAGGATACTGGAGTTCCTTGAGGCAAGGATCGTACTTGCATCTTAATGCAGGCTGTTTCTATGTGGTGCAGTGTAGAGCTGTGTAGATAAACTAAGCTTTTCCCAGGGAGCTGGCTTTCAGGCCAGAAGCTGCTTGTCTGTGTTAATGCATACTGTCTCTCAGAACATCTGGTTAGGCCAAAGAGTGTGCCAAAACCATGCCTACACCTCTCCCAGTCTGCTTGAATGTCTTTTGCAGCATGGCACTGTGCCATACAGACCTCCAAGCAGAAGGCCTTATCCAGTAAGTCCCGTATATAGTCTAAAGGGTATGTGTGTCTTACAAGTAATAAAAACGTCTTGGTAGGATACACTTGCAGTGAAACACTAGAAATTCTGTCTTGGGACCATAACAGGTAAGAGAATACTTTCCATTCAAGTTCTTAAACTTAATTAAGACACACTAAAAGTTAAATTGACACAAACATGCCTTTACCGTGCCTGTCAGTCTGAGGTAGTGTGGCTCCAATTTCTAACCTGGATTTAAACTTTTGTCCTCAATTAGGTTATTTAATTTGCTTCATTTAAACACTTCAGGAAAATGAAAAGCAGGTGTTTCCATTATTGAGCACCTATTGTTATGCTTTCTTTTCTATTTTGAATTATAGTAATGGCATTTTAAGTAATGAACCAGTGCCTCTTTGTTTTCAGCAAAGTCAAATGTACACCAGAGGACTGGAATGAAGTTGATTCTCCTAGAGGTTACTGTCATAATAGATAAAGCTCTTCCATAAACGGGGGAGCAAAAGGAAAGGCAGGTCCAAACCATTATTTATCATCAGTGTGTCGTAGTGGTGCTTGTAATTTCCTGTGGCTACTATGACTATTAGAAAAAAAAATTTCCTGGTATAAAGGAGCAGAAGTAGAGGCTCTGGCCTCAGAGATACTATCCCAGATAAAACTGAACTCCTCTCACAAAGTTACAGAGCTCTCATAGTGAACTGCAGAGACTGCGCAAAATGTAAGGAAAGCTGTTGCATTGCTTGGCTGAATACTAATTTATTTCCCAGTTCAGCCAGAATGCTGAGCCTATTGGCATTCTATGTGTTAGTCTTTTTTGAAGGTCAGTGGTTAATCACTAGCTGCTAAAACAAAAGCTTATGGATTTGAGATAATCAAAGAAACAGACGTGTAAATTGTTTTTAAATCTTTCAGAGTTTGAAATTACCATGTTTGCATCACAATACAGTCATCATAATCAATACTGGAGGTACCTTATGATTAAAGAAAAAGGAGATTAATGTGTTTGAAACACAAGAACTCAGGGCTTGTTTTGGGGAGCCTTAACAAAGCACTAACTGGTCCCAGTACTGGGATCAGCAAGGAGTGTCCTGTTACCAAGTAAGGAAGGAGTTCCTGGAATAGCCTTTTTTGAATTTTATTTTTTTTTCCAGGAGGAGAGCAAACACTCACACTCTAGGAAGTGTTTTCTGGGAATTCTTGCAGGCTGAGGAGTTCTTAATCATGCCAAAGATTTGGATAATAATGACTTTTTAGGTTGATTTTCCACTGGCAGTGGGTAAATTTAATAGAGATCAGTAGTTTCATTCACTTTGTTAAAGGATGTTTATCAAAACCTTACCCAAAATTCTATGAGAGAAAAATCTTCTGAGCTTAGACACTTGGAAAACTGTTGCTTAAGCTGCAGGAAATCGGGTGCGATCATTTCATTACCAACCAGTTTGATTACTGGCTATCTGTTTGTTATTTAAGGGAAAACCTGCCAGAAGATTTACCAAATGTAGCACTAAATGTTGATCTCAGTTCCATGATATAATTTACTCCTCTGATTTCAACTGAAGCATGGCAAAACTGGGGCCATCACTTCTTTGAGGGAGCACAACTAACACCATTGCAGAGGCTTTTAGGGACAGGGGGTAGCACTTGGAACTGATGAAATTCTACTTGCCTTACTAACATCACAGTCATGGTATTAAAATGGTGGTTTTCTCAGCCTGCTGTGGTTTGAAACACTAGCTTTTATTTCGCAGAAGTTGACCTTGATCATGCAAGACAATGAGCAGTGGCACCGTGGAAAAGTCCCAGAATACAATTCTGTTGAAAAGAAGCAAAACAAAATCTGATCCACTGGTAACCTTAGAAGGTATTTAATCTAGCAGGAGAGACGACGGCTTTAACAGCAACGTTTAAAAACTTCTACCCATATACCAGTCCTGAAGAGTTTCAAGCACAAATAAGAACTCGGAATATTAAATTCCCAAATAACTTCCTCTTCCCCTTCCCCCTTGAAATGCCTTACCTTATAAGACACGAGCTTCACCTATAGATAAATACTGAGTGTGGTTGGGCTAAGAGGCTTCCATTCTTCCAGACTAGATTCATATGTGCACACGTTTTGCATACACCACACGCATGAATAAACACCAGGAAGGCTGTGCAAATGCCATGTTTCTGTTCTGCTCCTTCAATCACATTCCACGCTTCTGAAAGCTGCTGGGCTGGTGAGCAAGAAAGGCAATACAGTTCTGTTCTATAATGGCAGTTCAAACATTTTTTTCCCCACCCTGTCTCACTAATATGGGTGAATCAAAAGGGGAACTCTTATACAGCTGATAGTCTCATTCTTATGCCTGTGCTGTCATCAGCACACAGTGCCAGTGTGTGGGCAATGTTATTTTGAGGAGGGGGGGAGTGGGGTAGCTTGCTTGTTCCCTCTGTCTGTGCGTGCACAAACAACTGACAAACCAGCACTCTGAGGCTCTGATTTAGCAAAGCCTCCTAAGCGTGTGCTCCAGCCTGCCCATGCTGGTGAGGCTGTTAAGAACGTGCTTAACTGTAATCAGATGTTCAAATTCAAAAGGATTTAAACATCTGCTTCTCATTAAGTGCATGCTTAAGAGCTTTGCTGAATCAGGGCCTTAGCCATTAGGAAATAAACAGAGACCACCAACTTATTTTACATATACTCTTGAAGAGTGTTCGGGTAGATGGTAATGACTTTCAGTCAGTCCTGACCAAAGCTGGCTTTGAACTGCTGACCTAGAGGTGAAAGGCTTGTATCCTATTACCGATCCCTGGGGCAAACCAGTCTTACTTGTTTTTAAATATTAATGAATTAAGTCAAGTCATAATGTAGCCCCATTGATTGCCTTTTCCCCATATTTTTCCTGTGTCAGTATCAGTAACTGATTCTGCTTTAGAAAATCTTTGGGAATCAGTGCCGCCCACATTTCTCTGGTTTAAATCACTTGCATTGTAAGCAGAGTCTTAATAACTGAAAAGGTTAGTTTCTAAAAATATTTGGAAATGGACCTTTCCACAAATGTTAATAGTAACCATTCATCAAGGAAAACATACTTAAGTAGGATCTAATGAATTATTTAGGTATCTATTCTCCTTCCAATATGCAGACATAACTCTCACTGACACTAATAGGAGATTCATATGCATGCCAGGAGCAGGGAAAATCCTTGGAGAGTATTTAGACAATATTCCTTGAAGGACTGGAAGAGGAGGGGGAAGGGAAATCATTGATGTAAACATGAATTTGTCATTTTTCCACAGAGGATATGTGTATTTTTATTTTAAAAAGACAGTGGGGACCATTAACTAGCAAATATTTAAAATTCCATTTGCATCTCTAAAGGCAGAGCTTAGATGAAGGCCACACACAGACCTCCAGTTGAAAGTGGAGGCACACACACCAATATGAAGAAAAGCAAATGCTCCTGGTAAGTGCTCTTTTGAAAACTGTGGGTTTATTCTTGGGTATTTGATTTTTGGGAACCTTTATTTCCTACAAGAGGAGGCTTATTGAACCACAAGGTTTATCTGAAATTTGAGGGATGTTTCTTTATCATTTGGTATGGGATGTACATTGGTCAGTTGTTGTGAAGGCCCATTCCTGATATTATTTCCTCAGCTGCTGAGCAACCTATGCACGGTGGTGTCGCATGAACATAGGACCTGTGTGACCTAGAACAGATCAACAGACCAGGCACATCTGGTGCCTAGGCAGTGGCACAACTGCAAATGTAGAAGAGATTCAGGTGGTATGGCAAGAGATGCAGATAATTTCATTTTTGTTTCAGTCTTTTTAAGCCTTCCCAGCATCTCGGAGAGCCATCCCTGTGTACTGCTGTATCAGAGGAAATTTAGTCTGCTTTGGTAGAAATAGCTATCAAAAAATTATGGTAGTACCAAAAGGATGTACTCCATTCCCTGCCTCTGCTGCTTTTCCTCTCTGGAGCTACCCTGCTCTATGCTGCTCAGCCCGGGGTCTCCAACTGTGTCAGATATGGGTCCAAAACCCCTCAAACTTAGTTTCACCACTGTCCTCTGTTTATAAAACTGATTATTTGGTAGCAGAGAGGAGCAGCTCTCTAAATAAGGTCTCCTGGGGTTTTTGTTGGTTTGTTTTTACTTGCTTTTCCCCAAGGATGTGTTCTGTCATGGGCCGAGCAGGGACTGAGAAGGAGGGGATGAAGGGCTCTGCTTTTGCTGGAGCTTTTGGAGTGCATCTTGCAGTTTCTACATTTTTGGAACTGAAGTCCTCTGCCCTACCATGTATTTCTGGTGCTTGGTGTATTCAACTCCTTCCTGTGGGTTGCGTTGCAGGCTGGTTAATTCAGTTTACAGGAGGAACTGGGATGCCCTCGGTAAATGCTTCTGGCAAACAGCAGCAGGTCATCTGCAACCTTGAGAAAGTTATTGTGGCCTTTTCTCCTGCTGCACACCTGGCAGGAGGGCAACACACAGGGAATCATCACCCTGAGCTTTTCCTGCTTTTTCCTGGCTCTGCAAGGAGCCTGGCCCTTGCTAATCATAGGGGTTGTGTGTAACACGAGGAGGTGCACAACTTCCAGACAGAAAAAAACAGCTTTAAGTTGGTAGTATTTCTTTACTGTAAACACTTTCCATCAATTCTGGAAAACCACAAAATAACGATAATGCAAAGTTACTAGAAAGCAAAACTTATTAGAAATTGTGTCCTGATACAAAAAATAAGTCACAGCAAGCCAATGAATCTTTTAGGAGAAACAAAATGTAGAAAAACTAAGCGAATTTCCAGTAAAATATAAATTTGATTATTAAAACATTTTAATTAATCAAAAATCAAATTGGCAATTCACAAAAAGCCATCTTGAAAATTTATTATCTTATCTTGACAGCATGTCATTTGCAGTGTGGAAAATAATCAAGCTAGAGCAGAGGGTAAGGACTCACCCTTTGGCATGTAAATATTTCTAGGAATTCAAGTTTTTTAGCCTTCAGAGACTGCAGTTTATTTTAGCGTAACTGATTTTCCAAAAACATTTAAAACGTTTATAAATTCCTCTACCAGCCATTTTATCATATTTTATATACTGCTGAAGATATTTACCACTTTCTCCAATGTTGGATTTTTCAGGTTGACATAAAAGAACATGAAGGAAATATCATCTCTTTAAAAACGGCCTTTTTAATAAAGACCGAAAAGCCTTTTTATGAGATTTTAGTTTGGTTGTGCTGGATCACTAGATTCAGGTTTGGGTTGTGACATATTTTCTTTAACTGACATGTCTTTTCACTGTAGTTCAGAGAAAAATGAGCAAGCCCATGTGAGGGGGGAAAAAAAATCACAAATCAAGGATAGTAAAACTGGTTTTATATCTTTTTATGGAAAACAAACATTCCTGAGTAAGCTGATATTTTTGTTGAAGTGTTTTAGCTTTTAGTTTAAAAAAAAAGTCTCTTTTCTCCACTCGAACCAATCCATTTTGCTTTTGTTTTACATGGTCCTTTGTATAAGCAGGTGTTTATCCACATGCATTGTCTGCTCCCAATTTCAGCCTTTATGGTACTTTGCTCTACAAAAAAGGAATGTTGCAGAGTAACTAAGCTGGAGACTCAGAACACTTCAGCTTGCTGTGCAGTTATGTCCTGCTCCTCCCTTGGAGTGACAGCTCTAAAACAGAGGCAAATGCAGGAGAAAATATTGACATTTCTAAGTGCTGAGGGAGCATTTTAACTGGATTGAACTGTTTGGTGTCTCTAAAACTCCTTCTTCGGGCAGAGATACAACAGTGTCAGGTAGGATAGCACATTAGCCCACTCATTTTCACCTAATGAATAGGAGACATAAGTTTAGCTGTTAGCGAAGGTAATTTATAATGAAAATGGGTTGCTCTTTCAGGGTTTAGGGTCAACATCAACCTAGGTCAACGCCTACTTACATGCATTAATATTGATGCCCTTTAACTAAGTGAAAAACCATTATATTACAAAGAAATACGGAAGAGGGACAGAGCTAATTAATTTCAGTCAACGCAGATCAAAAATACCTGTGTATCTTTGCAAGATCCCCTGTCAGAGAGGTGTCTGATGGGGAGGGCATGCTCCACCACCATATCTTTTGCTGCTTCCCAGATCTCATGCCCTTCTCTGCAAGGCGATGTGCTGTCAGCCTGCTGGAGACAGAAGGAAGGGGGGTGGTCACCCAAGGCACCCACAAGGCTCAGCAAAGCAGTAAAGGCAGGGGATCCTTTTCTGCTGTGCCAAGCTGCTGCTGGGGGAGAGGAGCTGCATGTCCCATTCACTGGCAGGGGCACACTCCCCTCGGCAGCCACATAGTTTGCTTATTTGCAGGGAGAATCTGAATGTATATCACTGAATGTGGTCTGAGAAGGGCTTTTTCAGGGTGGGGGATTTACCCAAACCTGTTTTCTAGATGGAGTTTTCAATGGTTTGGTCTATGTTTCCTTAACAAAGATACACGCTGGGATTAAAGGATCTTGAGCTAACCTCCCCAGCTTATTTAAAATGCACTCTTTGTAAAATACACATCAAAGTCATGAACTCTCTTTCACTCTGGGTGGCATGGAGGGTGAAGAAATGTTATAAACAAAGTAATACAGGGTAAATTGTAATTTAAGAGGCCATCTTTTTTTTTCCTATAGAAGGCAGTTGAACCAAAAATGCACTCCCTAGCTGCAGAACAGTGCTAAGGAGGATAATGTCTTATTATTATCATTGCTTTATTGCTATGCTGCTTCAAATCAGTATTTTGTACCCTTCTGGGAAAACAGATTGGACATAAATATACTTTATATGCGGCTGAGGTTTGCTGAGCACTGCTGTTGTCTTCAGTGAGAGGAAGTTGCAGGTGGCTCACAGGTTGGCAAGTATGCTGTGTTTAACACTGCTCAGCTTCTGTAGTTTGGCCTTTGGGGCCAGGGATTCACTAACATCTATTTACCTTATGGCAGTTCCCAAGACACTCCCTTAAATACCAGCCGCTGGTTGTGCTTTTCTACACTTGTCAAATAACAGATTTGGAGCAAATTGTGTAGAATTACAAGTGGCACAAATGCAATGCATAATTATCTACCTAGCTACCAGAAGGCAATGATAATTATGTTTTTATTTTAAATCACACAGTGGAGATAGCTACATTTCTTGTAGTTGTAGTGTTGCTATGACCATAATAACACTTTAGGCTTCTCGTTCAGTAATGTGGTTTAACCTTTTTTATTTTATTTTATTTTATTTTCCCTGGAGAAAATTATAGCCTAAGAAGCATAAGGCAAGTAAACACCTTACTTACTTACATTGGCACTTGCATTACAACAGGACACAGAGCAACAAATGCACATACTAGAAAATATATTTGCATATTTGAATCAAAGTCTATGTAAGATGGGAGAAGTTTCAAACTAAGGTGTGGGGAACTAGTCCCATAACAATATCAGAATTTGTGCTTAAATATCCTACGTTATTTGTACATTAAAAGGTACTTCTTGCTGTGATTTCAAATGGCAATGTTTGCATATTGAATACTCAGCAGTATTTTAGGGAAAGAACGGGTACAATATGGTAACTGCAGCTGTGAGAGGGAAGGTTGTGAGCTGTCAGTTGGCCCAGCTAGTCCTTATGGCAAAGATGTCAAACTCTGCTGCCTCTCGCCCTTTACACATGTCGCTCTACCTACTGTTGCTGTTTACTTGTTGCAATTTTGGTCAGAGCTTTGGGACCTTCATCCCACCTGCTCCTTTTCTCAGCACATCAGATGTGCTGTTGCATCTGTGGCCATGTAATTTGTTCCTGTCTGTTCAGTGCCGCTCCCCAGTTGTGGGCACGGCTTACCGGCCAAGAAGTCATCGGTGAGAGCAGAAGCCATATGGAATCAAACTCGTGTGTTTTTCTGCTTCGCAACAACATTTAGCCAAAACATTTTCTGCACCCTGATGTTCATATGGCCCTAATGCAGGGACGTGCTGGGGTGGCTGCTAGGGTGGAATTGTCAGAACCCAAAATATTTTTTGTTCCCCACCAAATAGCTGACAAAATAGTTGCAGTCCTGGAGAAAGTAATTAAATGAGGAATGAAATTGACCCTCTTTCTGAATGACTGAAGAGGATTGATCATGTGGGTAGGGGGAGCCCCAACCCAAAATATTGTATGTGCCCCCCAACCTGGCACATACACACACAAGATATTCAGAAGGTAAAATTGAGCAACGAAGAGTGTAAGATACTGCTAATTGTGCTGTTTCAGAACCTCAATAGCAAAGTTGCACATGGGATTATTAAGACTTATTTTCTCCCATAATGTCATCACCCCTGTTGTGATGTGGTGTTTTGAATTGAAAGGCTGATGATTCCCTGCAGCTTACTTGGGTGACCGTATCATCACTATATAATTTTTTATAATTTTTCCATCCATCTCTCCTGTTTGAGGTCTGAATCTTTCCTCTGTGTTAGAAATAGGTTTCCTGTTTACTCTATAACTCTGCCTTGGCGGGGATGTTATACACCCCCATGTAACTCTTTGTAACTCTATAAGGTCACATTTTAATAAGTAAATGCACTCACTCCTTTGCCATCTGTGGGTGATGAACACCTGCGTTAGGAGAGCACCAAATTCTTTCAAGATATTCTTGAATAGACTTGTGAATAGAAGTATCTCCTGCATCTCAAGACATGTGAAAACAATAGTCCCACAGAGTCAAAAGCACTGTATTATGAAATTTAAACGTGTTTTGCTTACATGGGTCTTAGGATAAATCCTTTCTTTCTTTCAGCTGTGAAATCCCTCTTTCAATCCTTCAAATAACCCGTCTGAAAGAAATCATTCCAGCAGAGCCATTACAATTAATTCTATTATGTAAACCCCTAGTTTCAGATTTTCATTAAACTGACAAATGGTTCCTCAGAGTAATTTTCTAAATTACAAAATACATCTTGGATGTTTTAAAAGGCCTGTTATCACACACTGTCCTGTAACATAGCAATATATTAGTGGGATGAAACTTAGTCCTCAACCAGGATTTTTAAGGAGCTATGTTATGTGCTGATGTCCATCTGTAGGCATGTAAAAAAAAAAGCCTAATTTTAAATTTCTTAGGATCCAAGGGAGTTGATTGGTATACAAGATTTTGGGGAAAAAAAGCTTCTATCTTTATCAAGACACTATGAAAATACTAGTGTTTGGAAAAAAAAAAATTGTGGCACAAATTACTAGGTAACATTAATGGCATTAGAAAATAGGATTTATGCCAGTCTTTTCTGGCAGTCCTAAGCAAATCTTCCCCTCCAGTGAAGCTCCTGATTTGTCTAGGCCACTGCTAAGGCAAACTTAGCATCATGGGTCTTGATGGAAGCTCCCAGAAGCGGCAGAGGTGCCGTTATATGGGCAGGCATGGGAATTTAGCTGAACAATCTCCTAAGGAAATCAATAATCAGATCATTTCAAAAGAACCTCTCAACAAAACCTTGGATAAAATGACGGATTACTTACAACATTGGTTTAAAGCATTTATGCTGATAATTAAGAATAACAGACAAAGAGTATTAAGTAAAGGAGAGCAAACATCTAGCCAGTCATTAAAAGAATGGAATTTTTCTAATCCTCTTACAAAGATGCTGTTTTGGGTCAAAGTCCCTTTCTGCATAAAGCAGCCACACCACATTTTTTAAGTGAATGAAGAGCTGAGAGTCACAGCCCAGACCCTCAAAACTACTTTAAACAGACAACTCCCACTGAGAGACAAGCATTTAAATTAATCTAGGGACTTGGGCCCATGAGATGAATAAAGAGAGTTTAGTTCACACTGTCTTGCATAGTAAATAATTATGTAGCCAAATTAATTCGATATACCAGAAATTTGCTAATGCTTTATTGGTTGGAAGTCTCCATATTCTGTACCACACATGTTTTATCTCAGGGTTAAGAAATGCTGAGAAGTGCTTTTTATTAGGTTAAACTGACAGATTTTATTTCATACAGAGCCACATTTATAGACAACATCTGGTCTTTACATTTACTCTCTTTTTTGCTCACCAATGATTGTTTGTTCCTGGGAAAGGGTATGTGATTGTTTCTGTCTGCCTCATAAGTAACTTTGAATCTGCAAAATAAAGTAAAACTTACTGTTTTATTTCTTAGGTACTTGTGAATCCCACTCAAGCCTCACGGTCTGCTTGTGCTATTCTGATCATTAGTAAGTGCTCTTAATTGCAGTTGTCTTCCTTTGAGTCCTTTTGACCCCTTGTAGGATCTATGAGTCAGTAAGGTCCAGTAGAAGATCCTTCAATACTAATTTCAAATCTTATCCAATTAGGCACCCTTGGAAGACATTGTTTAATGAGTTGGAAGGACCTCAAATTCTACCTCTAGCCTATCAAATCCAATAACAACTCCCTACCCTGCATAATCAACCTTCCCCTTGGGAATTTCTTCCACACTTGCTTTCACGTCGCCTTGTTCGAAGTCTCTGTCCAAAATGTCTTCATCACCCTGTTTATTGCTTGAGTCTAAAGGGAGAAGTCTTTTATTCTGTAAGGTCTATGAACCTGACTATATCAGCCAGCATAGTGAAGTAACTGAGTAGATGGCACTGTACCTCTTCTTTTCAGTCTCATTTTCTTGCTCTTGCAAACAGCATGTATGAGTAGCAAGGTCCAAATACTCCTGTCTTTAAGCTGCATATGAACTGATGGCAAACCTTGTGGGATCCTTATCAAGAGAAATGGAATTGAGCGAGTCCATGGAAATTGAAGTGAGGCTCAATTTACTGGAGTTAGTACAATTAGAATTGTAAAAACACACCACCACCCCAGTTGTATTCAACATTTTTGCAGTAAAATGTTGATGGGTCAATTTTTTTTCTCAATTTTTTCTTCCCTAAAATTAATACTCTGTGTTGAATTAAGGAGTAAACAAGAGGCTGATGCTTTTAGTGTAAGGAATAGGTGAGAAAGGAGTGAGTTGATTTTGATTTTTACACACCACAGTTATTTAGGACTCTTGTGGCCTAAATCCCAACCTGTAACATATTTCATTTCCAGGAAAAGAGAAGGGAAAAGGAGGTTTTGATCTGAATAAAACTACTTTGTGCCGCCACATAACAGCACCGTTAGAGGACTGTGGCTTTAAATGGTAAACTGCTCTGACAGATGGACTATATTATACCCTATAGGTACATAATTTTTCTTTGTAACTGACTGCCTTTTGGCCCTGAGTTCAGCACAATAATGTATTTAATTCCCCTGCACCCTCGGCCTATTTTCTGAATTAGTTTTTGTATTAAAATAGGAGCTATTCTTAGTTATTTTATTTTGGCCTTTACTTCTCTTCCTCTTTCTTTTATTTAGATACTCACTAATATAATAATGACTTGGGTGATAATTCAGGACTTGGTTAGTGATTCTAAGTTTCCCACTCTACCTCTAGTTTCTGTAGACCAAGTTACAGTACGTCATCAATTACACAGCAGGAGAGCAGACTCAGGCTACAAATAATAATATGATTCAAGGGCTCTTGAACCTTCTATAATTATTTCTATTAACAGATGACCTGGTGCTTAATTAGCGAGTCATTTAAAATCAGCACATACAGTAAGTTACATTTAACGTAAGATATTCTTTTAATAGTCTGTTAGAAAGAGATTTTTCTTTCTTTTGAGAAACAATGCTCTAGGCAATCCTGCTTCAGCAGGGGAGTTGGACTAGATAATCTCTATGGTCCCTTCCTATTCTAAAAAAAAATCAGTGAAATTTGGTGAAATCCATGGGACATATTTAATCAGCTGTTGATTGGCAGTTAGTTCTGGGGACGCTGTGGAGAAAATTGTAGTGCACAAAGTGCCACAGCCTTTGAAAACCCAAAGTATATTTTCTCATAAAGCAATACCTTTGTCATAATTACGATCATCTAGCTAGCAGTGGACAGCAGGGAGAAGCCCTGGAAGCTGGTGCTGTTACATACATACCCGCCGCGGAGGAATGGAGTTTTACAAACACTTTCTGTCACTGTTGGACAGACCTTGCTCCAAGGTCCTTCAGGGTCCTCAGTGACGTGGCTCCTGCCGCTGTTCAAAAAAGATGCAAGGATTAACAAAGTAAATGACCAAAATAATTGCTTAGAGCCCTTAAAAATGTTACTATATCCAGCAGCACTTAGTAAATGCTCAGCATCCTTAGACATCTTAATTTTCTTGTCTCATGAATTTAACTTTCAGAGGTGTGAAGTTTTAATTTTTTCTCCTTTGAGATGCTAATGAATTATAAAACATAATCTGAGAGTGATTTACCTTAAACTGTCTGTAATTTCCACATTAAAATGTTGTGTTCAGGGTGGGGGGAAAAAAAAATCCACTCTCTGACCTCGCTGCACTAAGCCCCGTAGCACTTGATCGTCCTCCAGTAATGTTGCTCTGTGAAAGCCTCTGGAGTCTCAGGGGATTACTGGAGTGTTTTGAGACTCATCAGAAATGTCCCTCTAGCTCAACCATAGTTTATGCTGCACTGTCCTTTAAACGTGCTGCTGTCTAGTTACACGGACGGTCAGGTGTGCTGGAAACCCCAAAACAGAGTCACTCCTTATCATCTGGCCCTGGCAGGCAGTAGGCAAAAACCTTCTCTTTGGTAATTTGGGCCTCTGAACTCAGCCAGTGATTAGAAAACTAAATTTTGCCAAGTACTGGAATTAAAATCACAAAGCGATAGAAGCCAAGTCTCTCTAAACTAAGTAAACCTGCCAGAAAGATATGACTTGGAAAACTAGGCTGGAAGCATATGCTGTGCTTTGGTTCTGTTCTGGGTTTTTTGGTTCTTGGTTTTGAGGTTATTTTAACTTTTTTTTTTTTTTTAAGTGCAAACAATGCAGATTGTTTATATCAGGCATATATAATACATGTTAACTTTATAGTCTTGTATAAAAAGTTTAGTGTGGTATTGTGGGAATACTTTCACACAAATTTCATCATTGCCAGAATACAACAAAAATAAATCATTTTCTTTAGGTTTGAAGTAATAAATCCAATGTGTATGTGATATACTCGTCCTCCATCTAAACTCAACTTGTGTGCTTGGTTGCCATGTGTTTAGAGATGCTGCTTTGTGACCAGAGATTCACATAGGGGAGTATTTTAAGGCTCTGAGAAGACTGCACAACACAGTTCAGCAAATCTTTACTACTTTATTCAAATTCAAGTTAGGATTTCAAAATGGTTTTGATTAGCTCCTGATGATTTTAAATAGTCTTGCAAATCAGTTAATGTGGTGTAACTATAGAAGAGGCTCAAAGAATCTTAGCTCTTTTGTCGGTTTATATATTGTGTCTTGGTTTGGTCCCTGATTTCAGAGAGACGTGTCCAGGCCAGCAGTCAGAAAACTGGCAGTGTTCAAGCAGTTGAGGATATAGGTTTTAGATCTTGAGGGTCTGGCTAAATGTCCTAAATAATAGGACATATTATGAGATTATAACTTAACCAGACCTGCTTTGAATAATAAGGCCAACAACTTAATCCCTGAATGTAGAGGTACTTGCACTGTAATTGGGGAGAAAATGAAGAAATTGTTTTGGATTTGAAATACCTTCTCAGTCAGGTGCAAAACAGAATAGAAAGAAAAAGGAACTATGTCTGTCCAAGCTCCTCTCCCCACAAAAACTCACACACACATTGTGTAGTGTGTCAAGGAGGTCTCTGCTCCAGCGTTGCAGCTTTGCTCGCCTGTGGATTGGTTATTGAATTTTTCCATTTATTTCACTTTATATCGTTTCTCGCCAGGAGGCCACCATTACAGGCCTAACCTGAATACTGGAGTTATGCAAAAGAAAAAAGTCACCCTGATGGGTGACAAAGACTTTATTCTCGTGTCCAGACCGTCAGCTGAGAGGGACCTGCTATCAGCAGTAACTGAGCCTTGAATTGCACGTTTTCAGTGCTGCAGGCAGGAGATGGTCTTGAGTTACAAAGCTAAGTCTCACATCAATTAAAGTCTGTGTGCACAGCAGCTGCATTCAGAAAGGTGGAAGAGATTTAATCTTCACCTTTCACCTTGGGTCAAAATACAAGGTTACCAAGAGACTGTTATTAAAAATGGATTGTTTCTGCCAACTTAATGTTTAAAGTTTGCAGTTATTACAAAAGCACTTTATTACTTGCTCCCTTTGTTAAGGACACTTGCTGTTAAATAGCAAGGAAGTAATAAAAGAGTTGAAAGAAACAAATATTTATGCCAGACTTCCAAAGTCTATACAGTTTCAGTCTTTCTTCTTGATAAAAACTGAAGAATTATTCTCTATGCATCTCATTGGCAAGTAGGTAGAGCATCCTGATTGAGTATAAAGACAGCCTCCCAGGACTGAATGCTGAAGGTGTAGTTAGCTTGAAGGGTTATACAGAGGGAACAAGATTTTATTTTAGTACAAATATTCATGTAAGAAACAAATCTTATATGAAGCACTAACTTAACTACATCTCTGAAATCATACGTCCAACTAGTCTCTGGGCACCTTCCATTGTTTCTCAGAGGAAGCTGAATAAACCCCTAGGGGAACACATTACTAATCTGTGTTCCCAGGATGCACTAAAGGTAAACAGGGTATGATTGATCACATTGGTATCTCACTGCCTTTTAGATGTTGTCTTAGGTTCAAATTTGAGGCCAAACATCTTTGTATTCAAATAAGTAAATTTCTATAGCCTTTGTGTCTCTTTTTGCATCTAAATAAAGAAACTGCCCCAGAGAGATATTTCTGTGGTTTTGTACAGCCTATTTTCCAAGATTTGTGGGGAAATATTTAACTGCAAGAATATATATGCACTTTAAAGATGGGGTCAAAACCTGTGTTTCATAAGGGTAAAGGTCTGCTACAGCTAAAGTCAATGGAATCTTTGTCATTGACTTGGAAAGGTATGAATGAACTGCCTGTGAACAAGGGAAACTTACTGTCATTAATTTACAGAAATTTTGTCATTCCAGTTTTACGTCATTAACCTCAGGTAGAGTAAAGCTGTCATAACAGAACATAACAGAACATAACAGAAAAAGCAAGCTGTACTGGTAGCAACTCTTAGTCTTTAAGGATAATGTTTGGAAAGACAACTCTGCCAAGAAAGTTGAACTCAGGGAAGGAATTTTCATCTAACGAAGGAGTCAAATGCACAATTTGGTGTGTGTCTATGCTGGGTTCAGTGGCACTCACACTGTGATTGTGCACCTTTGAAAAAGTGATTCTGACTATGCGTTAGTCTTCTGTGCAAAGAGTGTATATTTCATGACATGTTTGCATTGTTTGAGTTATAACTGAATATGACTTTTTAATATATTCCAGATATGTTAAGCAACAACTGAAGAAGTATGTGGAGCATGTTCTAATTTTTTGTTCTAACACACATGAATTTTATTTATAAATTTGAAACTCTACAGTCCTCACAATAGTTACACTCTGACATTTAGCATTTTTATTAAAAAACAATACCTTTATTAAAATTGCAGTACTATTTTTAATTAACTTTCTATTTAAACACTCATCTTAGTCTGTTTAGAGCTTGACTGATACGGAATGAGAGTGATCATCACTTGTACATTACAAAAGGTTTGTTCATTGGTTCCAGGTCTAGAATAAGTAATAGAGGGCTTAGATCCATTGAGTCATGTGATGATTTCCATTCAAAAAAGACAGAAATCTTATGGATATATGGTGTCTAAATGAGGGTTAAAAAAATTAACTTTCATTTTTATCAAAGTGCCTTCCTGAGTCTGCTGAAAGCTTAAAATAGTAGCTCAGAGACGTGTCAACCAACCTTCATCACATCCAATTCAGTGTAAGAATTCTGCAGAAATTTTATCAAAAAAAAGGGCAATAAACCCTCACATTTGAGGAGTCCAAGGGTATAAATACCAGTGGGCATTACTGTGTCTTTAGGAGAAAGGAGGCATAATACCTGAGGAGGCAGTACTAACTGAGGGGAAAACTTGACCTATGCTACTTATTTCTTTCAAAAGCAAGGAGCCTCAAGGACTTCCACTGCAGGAATGCCATAGGGGAAAAGCCATGTTGGGCCACAGAAGATTTGATTTCATGGTGTCCGAGAATCCACTGGAGCTTTCATATGCTTCTCCTTTGGAATCAGATGTGCAGGTAAAAGTGTCTGAGACACAACGAATCCTTCCAGCTACTGCTGTCACAGATCTTCTAACAGCAACTGAAAGGTGTCTTTTTTGCTTTGGCATGAAGTAGAAGAGAATATTTTATTTTCAAAGAATACAAGAAATGAAATGACAAGAATTTTAAATATAGAATATTGAGTCAAAAATAACGTATAAAAAACACAGAGATTTTAAAGCCTTAAATATATCTTTTGCTAATCAAAAGTCATCATGTAGTCCTTGTAGATGATGTCCAATTTTTATATAAAGCGTATGGAACAAGCTTTCCCAGTCTGCTATTGACACAATGAGAGGGAAAATGCACGTGTAGTTACTATGCAGTAGTCTCTCTACAGCGGTCTGCAAGTAACAGCATTGAAAATCTAGTATAGAGCAGAAAAAAGAAGGGGAAAAGCAAAAGTAAACCAAAAAAAAAGTGAGAAGAAGGAAGAAGAGGGGGAAAAGGAAAGGGAAAGGGTGAGGGAGAAATTCCCTTGCAGGTTATAACAATATGAAAAAAGCAGTCACATCTTTCCAAAACTCAACTTTCTGCCTACGCCCTGCTGTTGCATTCAGCTCACAAAGCAGAAGGGGAAACCCAGTTCTGAAGACCCAGAATTTTGCAGTGACTTCCACTCAGGCGGCCTCCTGACCTCCCGACTTTGGCACAGCTCGGTTGTACATCTCTCACCATATGCTTCCTCTTGGCTTCACACAGGTACCAGGATCACTTGCATGCAGCCTTGTGTAGGGCTGTTTCCCAAGTCACCTGAAATAATATTGGCAGTATAGAATATAAACACATCACTGTGTACCACCTTATTAAACACAGATGTGGCTCTTGCAAGGGCCTTGTTATCTAGAAGTGCCTTACCTTCATTTACTTGGGTACCAGTATCTTACAAAGAGATCTCTGTTGTACTGCATTAATGCAGCAGTGGCAAAACCAGCCCCAGCCTCAGGAAGGGGTTGCACAGATAGAGGGCAGACGGTGTTCCTACAGCCCTGACCTCCTCAGGAGTTAAGGTCAGAAGGCCAGGTTTGGTTTTTTTTGTTTGTTTGTTTGTGCATAAAGTATGCCTTCCAAAGTGCTAGGCTTTGGAAGGACAGAATACTTTGACAACTTCATCACCAACATCTGAAACACTTTATAAATAACCTTTGAAAATATAACCATCCCTGCCTGTTAATTCACTAATCTAGGAAACCAAGGGTATTGCACAGCAGCATATCAGAACTACTGTCAGAAATTCATGTAACTGATGCCAATTTATTTGGTGTTACTTTTTTTTTTTAAGTGACTTTTCATCTGTGGTTAATGTATAATTTACTTCTGGTAAGCTGCTTGATAAAAGCTGGACACACACCCCCCATTACAATTTTTATACAAATTTGTTGGTTTATAATAGACTTCTAATAGGACTTTTATGCTCCAGGACAGAATTTCTGCCCAAAATAGAGAGCCTTAGAAATAGAAACATGAGTGGTCTTATGTTCAGAAATGTTCCCAGGGCTGAGGGGAACTTAGACGCAAGCCTTTAGTCCGAGTCAGACAGACGAAAGCTCTGACTACCAGGCTTTTAACTGGGACTGAATAGGTCTTTCCTGAGTTTTTGTTTTTTGCATAAAACTTCAGAAAACCTTGTTTTCCCAACAGGGAACAGGAAAAGATTTTGCTTGAAAGCTGAAAATGTTTCATGGTACAGAAACACCAATTCACATCCATGTGTAATCCAGAATTGCGTCTGTCAGTGTAGTCTGAATTTTGTCTTTAATCTCTAAAAGAGAAAGATAGTCCATGAAAATACTGCTGAACTAAAAGCACATAAACAGGCTTAAGATACCACATTCTGATAGAGGGTAAAATGAAATTCTGATGAGTGTATCCCACCAAATCTAAAGCTCAGTGAATTTAGCACAGAGACTTATAGTGCAGTAAAGAGACAATTTCAAAACACTGAAATTTTATTTCGCTTTTTATCTAACCCTTATCTGAATTTCTTTTCGGAATTTCTAGTCTGATCTTTGGCATTTTGTTTTCCCAGAAGTATGGCAGAAGAAATCATTTCTTGGCAAAGAACATTCTCATCCAGCAGATTTGTCTGGAGAGATCATTTAATTTGATGAACACTTTGTATGTCTCTTACTTGATTCTTGCTTAGTAATAGATCGGCAGAGAGACAAATAACGCTTTGTCTCTCCCCAAGTCCTAGAGAAGTGTGCGCCAACCTTATTCCTTGCTGCACCTGCAAGGCAGCTTTGAGGGCTCTAATCTTTTATAATATCAATGAGAGCTTCATTGCCTGGCTGTACTTGGCATGCAGGGCACTGGAGCAGGAGATTGCTATACCACTGTAAAAGCTGGTGTGATGGTGGCATTTTCAGCATATGTCAACAAATTCTGGTAACCCCAAATGCCTCCCTTCAGCTGATCCTTAATAAGCCCTACAGTAAGAGATGTACCAATATTGAAAATAAGTTCTATGTATCTTAGCATGGATAAATTGCCAACAGAATGTAAGAAAAGTATGGCATAATTATGAAAAAAGCCATAAGAGCACACACTGGAGGTCCTACCGGCTCCACAAGGAACAATGGGCTTCAAGTGACCCGAGATGGCTTCGTCATTATCTGACTTTTACTCCAATTTTATTCACGGAAAACTTGTTTTCCTTTCTGAGCACTACAAATAATCAGTTACCTAAAACATTAAATAATGAAATTTGAATGTCCTGAGTTAATCACTGGAAAAGTGCTTCATCTGAAAACTCCATGGGGGATCACATTTCAGAACACAAGTGTCCTTGTACAGTATGTGTTTCCTCTTTAGTTCACAGGTTCACTCATGCAGAAATTTAGAGTAATATTGAATTACTGCCTGAAGCCATGCCTGACTATCTTTTTCATTAATTACCTTCCATGGCCTTGGGACAGATTAACTGATAAATATATGAATCCCTGGTGTAGTAACCTTTACCATGTACTTAGAATAACTGATAGGCATGTAATCTCAGAATCTGTGCAAAATCTTTTTTTTTTCTTCCTATAGATTACTACCATACTCTTGCTATCCAAGTTGCCTGTCCATGCTGCTCTATTGCCTTTGCTAAAAGATGTAGCTAAACCAAGAACTAGGACTTCTACAACAGACTTTGTCAACAGTTCTAAAGGAAGATAGGAATGGCTTTTCAGAAAAAGCATTTGTTTCTTTTTTTCACACGTTAGTATTAATGATGGGTGAAACTCAATAATGTCCTGCATTATCTTTTCTGGGCAACAGATGCTTCAGAATCAAATCAAACAACCATTTTTCTGTTGTTTTGGGTGGGTTTTTTCTTTTTATTTTTTTTCCTCTAGCAAAATGTCTCAGAAACTTGTCATTCTGGAAGGGCAATCACACTGTCTTTAAAAAAAGCCTACTTTTTGTTGCAGCTGGGGTTTATGTTTCTTTAACCCGGCCTTCAGCAAACTATCTGTTGCAACTTATTTGACCCGGTTTACCTCCTTCACTGTCTGAAGATTACTCAGGTTTTTAAAATTTATCAATTCACTGAAAAGCACGTCAGATACTTGTTTTGTTTGAGGACAGCTGTTGTCTTTTTTGCTTTAATTGTTTCTTGTGGGTATTCTTACTGCATAATCCAGCTGGTGATCTAGTCAGACAATATTACTGAACATCAGCCTTGGTGGGGTTCCTTGAAAATTCCCACATGTAATCTCAAAACCTTTGCTTTAGGTCATCACGCAAGTCAAAAGAATCACTTGAGCGCAGCCTGAAGAAATCAAATAAAGCTAGAAATCAATGTTAGAAAACATATATACAGAGTGAAATGAACTAATGTGCTTGTATCCTTGTTTCTAAGGCCTTTGCATTGATGTATGCAGTCAATTATTGATAATATGTGATGAGAACATCTATTTACTACGAAATTATCTCAGTGAACAAATCTTTTCACTAATGCCATTGTATGCAGTTTATCTATTCCCATTCACTGGATTGGATCTGAATTGGTTATCTATCTCTTTATCAGTTCCCCCATTTCCATACCCACAGCACACACTCATGTGTGCAGTATCTTTTGGCATGTATAATCAAAAGGATGCTTTGGAAGAGCAAGAAAGACTATGGAAGGCAGCCCAGGTGATGCTAGTGGAGGAAGAGGGAGTGGCAGAACATTTTGTTCCTCTGGTAAAGCAATGCTTGAATGAGTCACAATATTGCATATAAATAGGTCATGATGCAAATATAGATATGGAGCAGAAGATTCCAGAGCAAGATTCATGGATGGGACTAAAAAAAGTTGGGTTTCAAGGATGCGATTTTTTTTTTTTTAATACACTTCCTATTGATATATTAAAATTTGGTTTTGAGCTCCCAGCTGTGACGGATTAGATCTGAACCTAAGGTTTGCCTCAGTATTTCCCCTCTTTTCCCACATAATCATACAGTCTCTTTCTTTTACTCCTATAGAGTTTAAATAAAGTTTTTATGACTGAAAAAAGGGGGCACTACTTAAGTCCAGTCTTAAATAAATCTGTGGATGGAAAAATATACTGGAAGAATAGGGAAAGACAATTATGCTTTCAAAGCTTTAAATATGAAAGAGAACTATGGAGAGGCTAGAGCAATCAGAGCCTTTTTGATTTGTTAATCTTTGACACTGATGTGGAATTTCCTTCAGCAGAAGATACTTAGAAAATTACTAACAAGGCTATGTATGCTCAAAAAAATATGGGTGTAGCATTGATAGTCTGTAGTTCCTCAGGGTGAAGAGGGCCTTGGCTTGCATGCCCAAGCAAGCAAGTCCGTTTTATAGCAACCCTTACCCTCCTGAGCCTGAGCACTCCTATTGCTAAGCAGCCATATAATTTACGCCTGTAGGACTGCAATTCCTCAGAGTAATTTTTCTTCCATCTGTTCAGCTTGAATGGAGAACATTTGTTAAACAGTGTTTGGAGGGATGTTGGCAGTAAAATGCATGCCCACCCTGGTGTTAGGCTAGTTAACTGGTCTTTCTAGGCATAAAGCTGACATTGTTAGATGGCACAGAGCTTGCATAAGTATAAATATGAGAGCACGTTTTCTTATTTTCTTATAAACTTGAGTATTTTTTCCCATTGTTCTTCTAAAAAGAGTGAAGATAACTAATGAAATACCCACTTAGAATAATTAGAAGTAGTTGAAGACCACCTGTCAGTTGTATAAAGTTAGATATAGTCCAGTCTTTGCAGTCTAATATTTTTTTAGATTCAAGAAGCTAGATCCTTGTAAACATTGAAACTAATTATGTCTCCTTCTCTTCCTCTTCTTCCTTTTTATTTTTTTTCCACTTTTCTTTCTAATGTTAGTTGTTAAAGAAAAGAGTCAACTTGATTTTCTGAGAGCCTGCCAAAAAGCCTCTGGCATTCCCTGGGGGATTGAATTTTACATTCTTCAGCAAACAATGTCTGTCTCCAGAAATGCAAGAGGAAAACACTATTTTTCTTTTTAATCTAATATCAATGTCTAAGCCTAGCCGAGCTCTGATTTTTTTATTTTCAAGCCTGAGGAACATCTTGTGTTGATATTAGTATGTGCCTTTTTAAGCTTCATTTGTTATCTTTAAGCAGCTGCTAAAGTGTAAACAAGTTCTTTTTCTTTTCTGTGTTAAAAAAAGGCTCTTAGCTTATCCAAATCTCTACTGGTATTGTGCTTATTGGGCTACGCTAGCAGCAGTGAAAGAACATTATTGAATGCAGCAAATGTTTGGTTTATTTCAAAGCCGTTCTAAATTATAACTCGTCTACATTTCTTTTCACCCTTCTCTTTTTCCCTATTATAGAAAATTAAATGAGTGGGCCCGGAGATAGCAACATTAGAAGTTTTCTCTGTTTTTTTTCTTTTTTTTTTCCAAGTATAATAAAGAAGGAATTTCATATTTCTGACAGTGACTTTGCATATAAAACTCCTGTATGTTCTAGAATTTCAAATGTGATTTTGGATGAGCGTTTTAAAGGAGGCCTAGTTTCTCAAAAAAGTAGGAAGTACAAAACATTGTTCCTTTCAAGGTAAATGAAGTTGAAATCTGACCTTTTCTGGTTATTTACATACAGAACATATACACATTTCCCTCTCCCTGTGTTACCCCAGCTCTGTATTTCCCCACCACACCACAAAGACTTTCCAAAGATAAAAAAAAAAAAAAAGGTAGAAAAAAAATGGGTTTTTAAACACTTTGCATACAAACAGGAGCACAGATGTGTGTATGGGTGTTTAGAGAGGGAGTGCTACAGGTGACTTTCAGAACTGGAACTATTTACCCTCTCCATTAATGTGTGCCCCATCTCCAACAAAATCACTGCCACCAGATATGATTAGGTTACTAAGACCACTCCCTGAAGTTTACAGGGCATATAAATCTTGTAATCCTCTTCAGACTCTCATAGGAAAACTTCACAACTAAGAAAACAATTGTGTTGCCAAATTATTCCATCTAGTTTTCCAGAATGTTTTTTTATTTACTTTGTTTCATTTTAGTTTTTTAAGTTGAGCTCTGCTTGATATACAATTGAAAAGCAATGATATTTGCCTAAAAGTCCATGGCACACAAGCAAGGAAATGCACTAAACTATATTTTAGGATGGAACTGCAATTTACACATCTCCTTTAGTTAGCAGCATGTAAAGAGTGGCTCAGAAGTCTTCTAGCAACTTCAGGCCAGCAAGTGGCTTGCTCAGCCTGGCCTTATATAAAGCTGCTAAAGGACAGCACAGAGCTATGTGTAAGCAATTTCTGCCCCATCTGGTCAGCAGAGGCTTTTTGGACAGAGGGTGCTTCTGAGCGTCTTCTCTCTTCCACAAGGTTTATTCAGAAAACTATTCTGTTTTTTCTCTATACAGATTTTTATATCATACACTCTGCTGTCCTGTCTGAATATTTTCTATAGGATATTAAGCTTTGTGCTGTCCGTGTACATATGGGTATCTGTTCTGGAATGAATGGGTGTTCACATATGTGCTATATATTTATGTTGAGAATAAAAGGGTTAAAGAAATGTGCCTTATACTGGAGCTAAAGGCAGTTTGCTTATGAAGCAAACTCCCCGGAGAAACTTTGTTTCCTGCAGGTTGCTAGAAGGTGGTAGGGAAAAACATTACACCAGCTGCAAACCTCTTGGGGTCTCCAGCTCTTGAGGCAGTGTGTGTATATGTATGTATGTCTTTGTGGGGTAGTGAGGAATAAAACCTACTGGTAGGGTTTACTGCAGGAGCGAGAGGAAAGAAACCTCTGTAGGGCTCAAATGAGCCTTCTAAATAGAGGTGTGATTTGTCACAGGATCTGCCCTTTGCTACTGAAATAACTTAACTTTCTTTTGGTCATCTGAGATGTTTCCTGGGCTTAAACCTTCCTTCATGTACCCTGCTGGAAACCCTTTGCATTTAACTTGCTATATTTTTACTCAGTAGAACATATTTAGGGGAGCAAAGTAACATGTTCTATTTATTTTCAGTATCAGTAATATAAGCAGGCTTCTATAATTTTAGCACAAATGTGTTGCAGCATCAGGGACAAATTGTGCAGGGTAGTGGTTTGGTTTTGTTTTTTCCCCCCTGAAGTGATGCTTGGTTTTATTTCACATAGCAAGATTTAGCAAACTGGGGACAGCTTGCCACTCAAAGGTGTAAAAAATAGAGTTCTGTAATTTCGCCTGTGTTGGAAACTGCTATTGAGATGGATCATAACGTCTAAATATTGAGATGGATCACACTAAAAATCAAAATTACCAGAACTGTAGATGTTTAAAAAGCACTTAGTCATACTAATTCTTGTTCTACTCATCCCATTTGCCATTTTGGAAATAGTTATGGGGATCCGTCTTAGCAGGTGGTGAGCTATTCTGCACACAGCTGAGGACTCCAGGTTGGTTCTGTGTGCACAGGCTGAACCTTTACCACCTGTGTTTGGTTCTTCTCAGATGTTACAACCTCTAGACAGTGTTGCAGAAAGCCAGCAAGCCAAGTGATTTAATGCATAATTTTCTTCCCCCTGAGCCTCTCTGGATTTCATTTCACAGTAGAGGGCACTGTGCAGTTGGAGTTTGTCCTCTTGAGAAACTCTGCATAAACTCCTGGTTTCTTGTAGGCATAGAGATTCCAGGGCACTCTTCAAACTTACAATTTTAGCTCCGTTTGGTCATGTCTAATTAAGGTAGTTATATTTTACTTCAGCTCTTGCTTTGGTTTCTAATGGATTTTTTCCTACTCTTTGTCTTCTCCGCTGCCATGCATTGTTAAATAGCTGCACTGTTCCAGCCCTGATATGGCTACATTTTAGTGGTGAGACAGTAGATTGCTATACCAAGTATTTAGTTAAATGCTTTGTGGATCTTTCTGTATAAAAAGAGCTCCATTGAGACTAAGAGGATATTATTATTCATAATGTGGTGACTAGTTTCACACATGGCTGAAGCAAAATAAATCATCACTGTTTTCAACAAAACAGTGAGTAGATCTCTTGTTGACCACAGCATATTTGTGGTCAGCAAAGAAAGAATCTTTTATAGCTATTAATATGCTGCCAAGGTGCTTTAGCTGAGATTTTTGCCCTAAGGGAGGTGGGCTTCCACTACCATATATTCATGTTTCTCTGCTAAACCCATTTCCACAACCTTACTTTTACAGAGTGATGTGATACAAAAATGCAGCCCTGAAAAGAGAAACTGGTTACTGAAAGAATTGATATTGATACAATTGATACAAATGCAAATTGATACGAATGAATATGGCCCGGATGCCAAATCCAGTAAGAAAATTAACAATGTTCTCAAGTGGTAATTTTTAGTTCTGAGCAGTTGTATGCAAAACAATGGACAAATCAGCATTTCTGTTATGCCAACCACTGTAAAGCCTGAAGGTTTGAAGAAGGCCTGAGTGATACCGAGGATCCCCCTGCTCCTCTAGTTGTTCACTCTTCCAGTTCTGTGCAGTTAAACTGGAGTCCAAACATTGTGTTGTAACTGGTCTGTTTATTACACTGTCATGGGGATGGTGCTACTTGGTGATGTTGTCGTCTTCTGATTTAGCACCTGTACAACGGCACCTGACTTCTCTGGAATAACTTAGGGCAAAATATAGTAATTTCTTGTGCTTGTCTCCCGCTGAGCAGATGCTGGTGGAGCTAGTGCTGGTTCTTCAGTGCTTACTCTTGTCACTTTACAGAAGTTCATATGAACTTTTCAGCCTGTATACAGCCATCTGCCTAATTGGAAGTCCCACCAGAAATTCTGAATACTTTTCCAGCCAAAAAGCAGGAAGTTTGAACACGTTGATATGCTGTTTAAAGGGTGCAAAAGAAATGTGGTTTGTAACAGAAATGGCAAGAAGAAAAGATCCAAAGTAATACATAAAGAGTCATGCGTAGTATGAGTAGAAGGGAAGGATTATAAAATAGGAAAGCTATTCTCCATAGCATATCATTATGTAAACCAAAAGCAGAACCCTTACTGTAAAGGCTTACATTTGACTTAAACATGTTTCTCGACATACCGTTGACAAAAGGCCCTATTCTGATCTCAAACCAGTGTAAAATGGAACAGCTCCATTGAATGCAGTGAAAGCTCAGTGAATTTATGGGAGAGAAAACGTGAAATAAGAAGCAGAGCGATCCTTACAAACTTACCTAAACCTTCTTGTAGCTCTCCAGATGAACTTCTAGAGTTGCATATTTACAAATATGAAAAACGCAAATAGATTATTGAAGACATTTTTCAGCTTCTGGTGTATTGAAAAATAAATTTAGATTACATTTTAAGGCATACAGGGTTCATATTCTATGTTTACTTTGCTCTCCAACTCTGTGTTTTCATGTGAAACCAATAGTTTCTGCCATCTCTAAATGGCATTAAAAGCATCCATTATCTGATGTTTTTAAAGATATTAAATTTTGCGTGTTTGTTTGCCTGAAGTATTCTGTATTCTGCCTATGTTCTAAGCTGGCCAGATACAAGCCAGGTCAGAAATAAGATGACTGAATCATCATCACCACAAAGATGCATCCAAATTATTGCACACAATCTCTTTTTAGGACAGTTGTAGATTATAAAAAGTTTTTAAACATAAATCTTTTTGTTTTAATAAATACATATGTAGAAATACATTAGGTGCTTTAAAAAACTTCATGCTGCATGTACATTAGGTGCTTTAAAAAACTTCATGCTGCATGTGTGTTCTCTTCAAGCGGGTATGTCCCTGGTGCCCAGCCACAGTATGTTAGGTGGTTAATGGTGCTGACACTTCTCTGAGAAGGGATTATCAGTTTAAAAAATGAAATTTAATTGATGGAATAATATCTCAACAGATTTGATTTTCTGCCATCTGTGGCAAACACCCATGCTCCACAAAATTGTAAAGTAAAGCCTAGAAACTATTTTCTTAAAGTTTACTAGGATTCTGTCCATGCCTATAACTATTGTAATGCCCACGGTCTTGTTCATAAGCTTGGGTTTTTTTCTTTTCTACATTGGTGATACAATGATTTTAAAGATTGTTAAAAAGGTCTTGATTTGGTCATGGTTAATAACACACTTCCTGCTGAAGCAGTTCTGTTGGTTGCTATGGATCAGAAATTATAAATGGTAATAACAGGAGAGCAGTTAACATTTGATAATATTTTACTTTGGGGAAAATGTAATCTTTTTTTGTGTTTCAATACCTACTTCATGTAAATGTAATTAGCTCTGTGATAAAAAAATGAGTTTCATGGATTGTAGTTTTTGTGTATAATCAGACCCAAATGCCAGTTCACAGCTTTATCTGTCACACTGCTTTCTCCTTGCTTTCTTCCTTAAAATGGAATTTTTTTTTAGTTTTTGTAGAAGCTGCCACACTTTTTCTCTGGACAAGAAGGATGGTGTCTCAGGGAGGGCTCTGAAATTGTTTCTGGGGACTTAAATGCCATTTCTGCTGCATGATCTCTGCTGTAGGACAAGTGTTTAACCCCGCCCTGTTCCTGGGTCTCTGCCTGTGAGATGAAGGTGTTGCTTTTCAGTTTCAGGAATGTTCTCTGGGTGAAAGACACCTGTAATGGCTAAGAGTTAAGGTTCTCTAATGAGATGATGAATATTTATCGGGATTTAATTTCTATTGCTTGCGTCTCAATGTTAAAATCTTAGAAATATGCATTAGTACTTTCAGGGGAAAACTAATACTGAAGGTCTCCGAGTTGCCATGACAGTTATGAAACTTGCTCACAATAACTGAAAGTGCCTTATGAGGTCCATTTAGGTGATCTGCAAAACTTTTGCAGTTTGCAAAGCTCTCTCCGGTGTGTGACAGTTCAGTTGTTCCTCAGAGAGCAAAGCTTTCTACAGCAGCAATGTTGAACATCACCTTCCTCCTCCCCTGCAGAAGCTGAGTATGACACGTTGCTAGTGCCTTCCCGCCTTAAGATGTGAAAAGCAATGTTGGCCACCAAGGCAATCCCATTTTATCAATAAAAGGAGGGTGAGAGGACTTGTTAGGGTATAACAAACCTGACCTTTCTGTTCAGAGGTACCAGGCTGCTCAAGCTAGCCACAGATATTTTAGCTGGTATTTCTGTCTGGGCCAAGCTGTTCTTGAGAAGTAAAGCTTGTTTATGAAACCTCCACTAAAAGCAGGTGTTGCAGACATCCCATTAGTAACCTTTGACTTACCTTCCCCTTTGAAACTTTTCATCCCAAAGGACTGACATTTCAAAGCCCCCTTCTTTTTTTTTTTTTTTTTTGTGTGTGTCCCTCCAAGTTTGCATATTGTAAACATTTTTCTTCTCTGCTCTGATGGAAGAGAGCCAAAAACCTGCACAATGGGGGAACTAGATGTTAATGAGCAGAGATTGTGGGAAAATGTGTACCGGACTGCCCTGCCTGACCTGCATGATAATGCTACATTTAGCACATTCTTTTCCATTGGTGTAGCGGGCCTTGAAATGGTAGCAAACAACACATATTGTGAAGATTTGTTTCAAAGAAAACTGCTTTCCTAGGAGAGTGGAAATAACAAATTATTTATTGTGTACAGTTGGCAGACTGACAGCTGGCCCTGGAAATATTTATGCACAAACAGTGGTGTGAAATTTTATATTCTTCTTCATGTATTTGGTAAAATTGCTTTATGTGAAGATTTAAATTATGTAAAATGCAAGTATTACGTACAGATTCATACTGACTTGAGGAAGTTTACAATCAGTTTATGGCATGAGAAAAAAAATGGTTATTGGGCCTGTTAAGAAAAAATATTCTAGCATTTTGGCATCTTCTAAGTAGATATTTTTTAATTATTTTTTTTACTCTGGCTGTGCTCACAACCCCTATTTAATGTGTTTATGTCAGAGGAGTTTTGTTTGTACAAAATGCTCCTGAAAAATTAATTTTGGTTCCTCTGAGCCAAGTTTCATTTAATCATAAAACAAAATTTATGTCTCGATCATATGAAAATCATTAGGGGAAAAAGGATTCTGACAATATAAACAACCCCATGTGACTTAGACACCCAATTGCACAGCTTGAATCTATCAAGTGGTGAACATATTCAAATATTAAAGAGAACACTTACAGTCAGCATTTGGTGTGCAATGAGTAGGGAGAAATTTGTTTGCACAAATCTTTTGACTAACAAAGAAGAGTACCAGAGGAATTCATAACAAAAGACTTGACTGTAGATAGTTTCTGAGAAAGGGATTAAATACATTATACAAGATATTTCTTGTAAACATCTTACCCAGTGATTTTTTAATTACACTTTTAGACACCCAACTTTGCTCTTTCAGTTAAGGAAAGAGGAATTAATGTAGTAAAAATTGCATACAAATGTGAACTGTTTACAAATAGCATTCCAGATCCCCATCGAGAAATGCTTATTTCTTCACAAAGATCCCTAAAGAGCTTTTCTATGGGGAAGGAGACTTCCACTCATTACCTTAAAAACAACACTCTTATCTCCAGCATGGAGTGGATATGGGCTCTGAGCCATATTTTGCAATGGACAAAGCAAATTCTTTAGCAGAACATCTGCTAGATAAGAACAGCATTCCTTAGAATAGGTTTTCTGATGAAAGAGATGCCAAAGCCCGATTCCAAAAGTACTTGTATGCTAAAACAACTACTGCCTGTGCTATTTCTGTTACATGCTTTCAGGAACAACTTTAAACCCCAGCTAACACCAAAAATATGGAGGTGGTTAATAATACACTTTGGGTTTACTCAAGTCAGCTTACATCTTGCACAGTAAAAGAATGCAAAAGTATTAATCACATTTTTGGGAATCTTTAAAATGGCGTGAAATGCATATTTGACCAGGTGACAGGCAGTTTCTGTGCCTATTACAAAATGGATTTCACAGGATCATAGAATGGTTTAGGTTGGGTGCAACCTTAAAGACCATCTAGTTTGTACCCTCCTGCCATGGGCAGGGCACATTCCACAAGACCAGGTTACTCAAAGCCCCATCCAACCTGCACTTGAACTCTTCCTGGGAAGGAGCATCCACCACTTTTCTGGGCAACATGTTCCAGTGCCTCACCACCCTCCTAGTGAAAAATTTCTTCTTGATATCTAATCTAAATCTGCCCAGAGCTGGATGCAGTACTCCAGGTGGGGTCTCACCAGAGCAGACTAGAGGGGCAGAATCATCTCCCTTGACCTGTTGGTCATGCTTCTTTTGATGCAATCCAGGATACAGTTGGCCTTCTATGGTTGGCTTTCTGTTCTCCACAAATAATGTCTATGCTACAAGCAATCTATGACTCCAGCTGCTACACCTTCAGAGCTGCTCAGAGCAGCCAAAGGGTGATAGCTGTTCTGCATGTCCTGAAGTCTATGTGGTAAGGGAGATACTTACATTTGATCATGCTGTTATGCCACCAAGAAGACCTTGCAGCCATGCTCTGTTATTCTGTCATGCAAAATTAGAATGTGGCATTGAGAAAGGAAACATGGCAAAGGGGACTGAGTACAAATTTATCATGTATTCACAAAAGTCTCTTGCTAGTGCCAGGATAACATCTGTTGCATAGACATTCTAGGACTGGATGGCTCTGGCTAAGGCTGAACCCTGGGTTCAGGAGAGTGCTTGGATGGACTTGTTTTTTGTTTTGGGAAAATTTTAATGATACTGGTGGGCATCTATTACCAAGCTGGATACTTTCAGTTCCCATTTTTCACTCTCTGTCTTCCACAGCTGTTGCTACATTTTCAGGTTTCTGATGTCCCATGCTGCTTGGTACAGAGAGTACAGAACATCTCTACATTGTGAAAAATTTCTTCATAATGATTTGAACCAAAGTTTGACACGTTTATGGCAAGCACCAACTCGGTGACTTTGTGTAGGAAAGCACCGTGCTCTTTCTTGGTTAAGTTTTGGCTCATCTGCATTTCACATAGGGCTGTAACTTCATCACATGCCTTCTGTTTGTTTGTCTTCCTCTTCATTACTCTCAAGGGATGTTGTGCCTGTGTTTTGGGAACTGCCCCAGGTGAAAGAGTTGGGGAGTTGCACTGTAGCTGGAAACAGGAAAGCAGGAACACATGGTCTGTAGTGAAAAAAGAGGGATCAGGAAAGTTGCTTTTTATTTCATCCTCCTTCAGCTCCTGCTGGTGCTGACTACTGTGTTTCGGGTTTAATTTCTCAGCTGAAATTCTGCAATTTGTAGACTGTCACATCACATCATATATATGATGATTACTGCCCCACAACTAGTGAGGCATCCCACCTCTCTGCTGGTCCTGGATATACATTCTTGCAGTTTTTTTCCAGCTTTGTTTTCAAAGCCCCGTAGAAAGTATTTGTATCTCTAATTTGTAATTGTAAATTGGTTCCTGAGTTTCACTGTCTGAAATTCATGTATTCTGTATGTGAATGCTGTAAAAAATTGCCTCCAGCTCAGCTAATGCGCATTGGATTTGGCTGCTTCTAGTCAGCACTAACTTCCTCTTGAGCAATTACCATCGTTCAGACTAAGTGTTGTAGGGGGATCAGAAATCACAGAAATCACAGAATTGTGGTGGTTGGAAGGGACCTCAGAGATCATCGAGTCCAACCACAAAAAAAAA
>JAOTQQ010000023.1:26596989-26640915 GCA_026546715.1 Gallinago undulata
TTAAGACTTCCTCCTTAAAAAGTGTCCAGCCTTCCTGGACTCCTTTGCCCTTCAAGGCTGCCTCCCAAGGGACTCTGATCAATCAGATCATATCACATCTTGGATCTGGGTCTTTCCTGGACTGATTTTTGTTGGGCATTAGGAGGTATCTCACACTGCTTTCCCACAGGCAACTGACTACTCGCAGTGCTCCAACCTGGAAGAGTTAAGAGTAAGTTTTCAGCAATAGTACGCAGCCAACAACCATGCTCTCACTAAAGGAGAGTCATGTTATGTTAAACATGTTTCAGGTTGTTCTTGCTAAACCTTTCTGGGCTCCTCTAGTAAGTGTGAGGCTTATTCAGAAAAACATCACTATTTAGAAAAGCATTTGAGCACAAAAAAAAAAAAAGTGAATTTGGATAGGAATCAACAAGCATGTATTGAGGTGCTTTTCCATATAGGCCTTTATAGAGCTGATCTAACATCATCTTTTTATTTCTTATTCTGCTGGTAATAGGTGTCATCTTAAGGACATTTGCAACAAATACTTCTCAAATATTTGTATGGTCCTTTGCTGATTCCAGAATTTTAATACAGGTCCCTAAATCTCTCTTTTAAAAATATTACCAGTGCTCCCATTTTACAAACGATGAACTGAGTTAGAGAATGATTGAATAACTTTCCCACTCCCACAAAAGAAAAATTTGGCTTATGGAGTCCAGTCATCCTTACTTTCTTCATCACTAGCTCTTTTTGAAAATGGAGGAGATAATTTCCTTTGAGACACTGATGTTTCACAGAGTGAGTGCAGCTCTGCTCTCATGTTAAGAAATTTAAGCTTTTGAAAACTCACTTTCTGCCAAAAGACTCTTCTCTTTCAAGACTTAGCTATGGGTGACCCTCTGTTTAAAGTCTTGTCCAGCTGTGTTTTATAAATATCTCTTAACTGATAAATGAATTATTTCCTTCAGTTAAGCTCTCCATATTGCTATGCAGAGTTAGCAAATGAGCAGTTTTGCAGTAGACGTATTAGTTTGCCAGATCAGTTGTCTTGTGTTTTTATATTTGGTAGATATGCCCTCTATATTTTTAACTTTCTGGCATGATTTTGACCCAGTTTGGTGACATGTTGTCAATCATTGTTACAAGACATAGGAAACAATACTAGAAAATAAGATCTTGCCATTTTTAATCTAACAAAATAGCTCTGTTGCTGATCTTGTCTGGCTGTCTAACAGATGGGCTAGTGTCCCATGAGAAGACAGTACTTCCTTGCATAATAAACAAAGAAGGAGAAGTTGTCTGCAAACCATTAGTGTATTGTAAAGTTAGATGCAATGTCTTGATATTGTCAGAATGGGTTCCTCAAGCACATTTCTTTGACATTCAGTCATAAGTCAGATACAAGACAGCATTAAATCAAAATTAAAACTTTAAAAGGCTGCCAATTGCTTAACAGTTTCCAACAAAAGAACACCAGTAAAAAATATCCTTCATTTTCTAAATATTGATAACCAACTAATAGACAACAAAGGATTGAGCAGAGTATTTGATGGAGGCAAGGTCATTCAGCCCACGTGCCACATTCCCAACACGTGGTGGAGATTCCCTTCTCCTTTTTCCCTTTTACAAATAAGGATGTTAGAATAAAAATAAAAAAATATGTTCTTGCTTGAAGTACAGGCTGTGTATCGGAAGCTTATGAAAATCCTGGCAGATCATTGCATTAGAATTGTGGGGTTTTTTTGATGGGACACCTCGGGAAAATTATAAAACCCACAGAAATCAATGTGTTTTTCTTAAGAAGGGTGTATTTTTCCTTAAATTCAAAAGACAACACATTATACAGACATACAAGTCTATGGCTGGTCGCTTTTCACAAGAATTACCACTGAAGTAGAAAAAATGATGTGTTGCCATTTGCAGAGGAAAGTGCTTTTTGTGGTGAAACAAATTTTCCACCTTTAAAAAAAGCACTAAATATGGTGTTCTAATACTAAATTAGAAATTATTCTTTCTGGTCCTGCCAGAAAAAAAAAAAAAAAGAAAGTACAGCTCTCAAACTTTTTTAACCCATTACTTAACAGCAGTTTTGGGACTAAAAAAAAAAAGAAAAAGGAAAACATAGGGAAAAAAAATATCAAATTCCATATGTAAAGTGCTGTTTAATCCTGTAGGGCATAGAGCTTCTGGGCAATATGCTACTTACTTACCTGCCCTGACAGATCTGAAGGCCTTGCCACTAAAATTTTATGTTTAACTTAGAAGCTGAAATAAATCCAGTGATCTGGAGAAAAAAAGAACACCCAATCTGGATAGATAGGTGACAATCCCTTTTTTAATCTGTCTTAAAACTAAGAAGGGCTTAAAGCTAGAACTAAAATCGTTCATATGTGCATTGCTAAAGACTTTTAAGGAACAACTGTAAACTGAAGGAATGACAAAATCCAAAGAAAATTATAAATAATACTGAAGATTTGATAGTTTTATGACTTGTATTTTTGTTTTTAGAGTACATTATCGGCAGAGAAAACTTCAGAACATATACTGAAATTAATGTTTCTTAGGTCACAATTTCTTACTGTTTTTCTTTTCTGTTTGAGAGTGACTGAAATGTGTCTGATTTGTCAAAAATGTGTGGAACATAAATGGGGGATTTTTCAGAAAGATCAGTCATGTCTGAGTTTTTCTATTCAGAAAATGTGAATGAATGTGTGGGATATTACATATGTCCTGAAGTGGTTTTGGCTTTTTGGATTGGTAATTGTGCATATATAGTATTTTTTCCATTTGACCTCCTCTTTGTTGTTAAGTGCAAAAATGTAGAATTTTCTTAATTGGCTAGATACTAGAAAATTCTACACGTTTTCTATAAGTATAAATACTAAAAATACAACTTGATTTGTTCACTGGTTGTAACTCAACTTGTGTTTTGTTTTACCCCATACACTGTCTTCCTTTCTCATTCTGAAGACGTAAGCAGCAAGTTACTAAATCATCATAAGCCAGACGGTATTTCTGATGTTTATGTTAAGTAGTGAATCCAAATGACCCAGGTGTGCTCTAGGAAACCTCAATTTAACCTGAGGTCATATGGTAACTACCAAGAAAGCTTATTTTAAAATATCCCCAAAATAATCTCCCGTCTCTGTCGATCATTCTCTATTTTGTCATTCTCAGGAAGTGAAATGAAACTCACTTCTCTACAAAGGCTATGTAAATTGTAAAAGTAATAAGGCCATGCTTATAGATAGCAAATAATATCATTAGGAACAAGTGTCTTATTTCATTGCTCGTTCTTTATCATACAAAATCGAAGTATTTACAAAGGACCTTAGGGCAGTTCTGTGGGATATAAAACAGAGCAGGGGGCTTGAGGCAGAGTTTTGATGCCTTGAAGCAGCTTTCCAGAGTATTTAAAACAGTACAAAGAATAGTAACTTTTTCTTAATCCTCTCTTTGAATAAACCAGTGACATTTCAAAAAACATAATTAAGCTAAACCTCTTTAACTTTGCATCATACTAATTCTGTGGGATCATATGTAACCAATGGTTAAAGCGAATAACTGGATCAAGATTTGTGTGTCTAGTTTAGCAGGACCTCTGGTTCATACTTTGAACCAAAAAAACCCTGAACATTCTTTTCCTTCATTCATTCCTGCTAGGAAGTTTTATGAAAAATGCAGGCAGCACAATGCATCAGCTTCTTTCAGCAGGGCTTTTTGGGTCCTGGAAAAAGTGGAAGAGAACAAAAAATATTCAGGCTGCTCGGTTAGTAATGAAGGTCAGGGCTCTGCATTTTGTATCTGTTATTTTCCTCAGCAAGTTTGTATGCCTGCTAGGGTAGACTTGGAAAAATAGAGCTAGAATTCATAGATTTGTTCCAATTAGGCCATGAAACAACAGTTTAGTAAGATGAATACTTATAAAATAATATAATTGCAACATTTTGTCCACATCAATATGAAGAATAATTCCTAGTACCAGAACATTTTACAATGCTCAACAATACAGTTTGAGTCAGCTTTAAGAGTTCACAAATTGCATTACTTAAATTTTGTCCTGCATATTGGTTTTAATACTAAAATTTTTCCTTTTGTCCTTCATTGTTCCTAATCTCTTATGTCAGAGGATAATTAGGACCTCCATCATGAAATCTAAAGTAAAACTGGTGCTATTGATAATGTGATAAAAACAGAGAATTAAAACATCAGGCTAAAACGATGGAGGGAGAAAGTAAGGAAGGGAAAATAAATCAGAATCAGTGAAGGAAATGGCTTTGCACAAACCTTTGCAATACAGCCAAAGTCCATGAGAACTATGTGTATTCAATTTATATCAACACACACAGCTGGGGGCCTGGCATCAGGTACTGTGATCTGATGTGTATTGAGGTACATCAGAGGTCTGCTCTGTTTCTGAACTTCTGCATCTGTCCTGGCATGCTGGGTATCTGCGATGACACTCATTGCTGTAGCTGCTGATCTCAGACCACAGCACTGCCTGCGGTTTGAGAATCTGATTATCAGAAACCTTTGACAAAAGCAAGAGTTTGGGCTCGCTGACTCAAGTCCCTTGCTGTGTCAGACAACTGCATCACTGTAATCCCGTTTATAAATCCTATTTCCTTCATCCTAAATGAGGCAGCTTCTTGCCTTTGCAGTCTACTAGGAAGCTGTACCAGGAGACCACTGCTATAACAATTGCAAATTTTCTCCTAGATACCAGTCGCACTGGTGGCTATGCTGAACTCTTTGCCGTCTGTGCTGCCTAGCACAGATGAAATAATTGAGCTCATTCATTTGTGGCCTACATTTTACTAAGTTAATAAGCCAAGTTCCTTTCATTTTCTCTCATAAGGGAGGGTACCTCTTCTTCTTATCATCCAAATAGTCCTTCTTTGTACATTTTCTGGTCTTTTAGCTTTCTTGAATGTCAGTTATGAGAATTTATATGCACAGCCTCAGGTGAATTAGTACTAGGGCATGGTGCAATAGTTTCAGCAATTCCCTTTTCTACTTTGCCTGAAGCCTTGTGAGGTTGCATTTGCCTTTTTAAGTGCTGTGATCAAATAAAATGCCATACTCATTTTCCTCCTTTGTTGCCTAAACCATGATCTTTGAGATTTTAAGAGAAATTCTGGTTTTCCCTTGCTGGTATAGCATTGCACTCTGTGCAGCTGAATTCTGTTAAGATCATTCCTGTGCAATGCTCCTGTTTGCTCAGCATGGGCAGGGCTCCCCAGCTTCATGTGGTCACTAACTTTCATTAGAACACCTCTATTGAATGTTACCAAAGTCATTAATGAAAGTATTACATAGATTCTTCCAGTCCAATTGTCTTTTGATATGATCAGTTGTTGTTTGATTTCTTATACCTATTGAAATATACCTAGTATTAGTCTTTTCCATATTAAACTAATTTCTTCCTTTGGAAACATACCAAATGATTTTCTGAAAGCCAGATAATTTCCTTCTTCATGTAGTAGTGAGTAGCATCTAGCATGTAGCATACCCTTAGCACACCTCAGGTGTGTTTTATTCTATTTTCCGTTTATCTTGAATGGTCTTTAACCTTACTACTTCTTCCTAGGTTCTTGTGTGTTACTGAGTAACAGCCTAGGATGGAACCCATGATTGCTCAGATCACTCATTTTCCATTCTGAAATGCAGGGACTACTTTTGTTATTCTCTAGTCATGTAATGCCAATACAGTGGTATGAGATGTTCAGCATTGTTCTATGGAGATTGCTTGGTGTTTCTTGACTTGAGCGCATTTAACTCTGAGCTTTTCTTTCATTCCTCTACTAACATTCATATTAATCACCTTTTTGTGTGCTATTGTTCAACATCATTAGAAAAGGAGCTGCTCTCAACAGCAATAACAAGGTCTTTGTGAATAATTTCCCAAATATCGTAATTAAAAATCTATGTTTCATTAGGTTCTCAAGTGCTTTGTTAACTGTAGACTAAGGGGGGATTTTCATAGTCACAGATAGGATTTAGACATCAAATCTCTCTTTCCTCCACCTTTCACCTTTAGAAAGTCTTCCCATGTAAGTGTATATGATTTCTGACCTATTGTTTCTCAAGAGGTGGAGGGTAATATAAGGAGCAGATACCTCTGACTTTTTTTAACACCTGCTAGCTCTGTAGCACCTCTGGCTTCTTTCTTCAGGGCTTCAATAATTAGAGCTGTGTGAAGTTTCACACGTAGAATGGAACTGGATGATTCTAGTATCTAATCAGGTCAAAGGCTAAATTCCTCTGGTGTGCAATGTTACCCTAGGCTGAATTATAGCCCTGTAAACTGGAATGGTTAGATCCTTAACTTTGGAATATTAACTTGTTAATTTATTTTTTGCAACCAATAGGGAATCACCACATCACACAACTGTCCATTTTATATCACTACTGACATCTTTTGCCCACGCTTTGCAACCTGAATTGCTGGATGTGTTTCTATGCTGTGTTGCAATATCTCTTTGCTCTTCTAATTGCAGGAGAACATGTGGATGACACAAAGCACCACACAGCCTAGACCCAACAGGCTCATCCACTGCTGACATAAAGCAGTGTGGCTGCCTGATTGTGCGCTCTGTGGGCCTGGCCCAAAAAGTGGCAATCTCACGGCAAGTGGTAACCACTGGTCTAAACTGGAATGTGTAACCTGGCATACTTCATGTAAGTTGTATAAACTGGCACTGTCTCTGCCATCATAATTACAAGCTGTGATCACACAACCTAGAGTTCTCAGCAGAATAAGAAGGTAAGCAAGCTTTGCAGATAAGTAAGCACATGGGTAAAAGTTTTAAACAACCTCTGCATGAAATTTCACTTTGTGCCAAGCGCCTGAAGAGCTAGAGGCCAGTTTGCTGCATGCTTTCTAAAGTTGGACTGTTGATATTATTTTGTTTGTGATGTATTTAAAGTACTGAAACCTTTCCTGAAGATTTATGTGTCCTTCCAAAGGGCACCCAGTGAATAGGCTAAATGCTTGGCATGCTTTCACGCTGGCTACACAATCTGGCAACAGCTAGGGTAATTGGGTCCACAGGTGGAAAATGCATCTCTTCCCCATTTCCCAGATGAGATTCTTAACAGCACTTTTTAGTTTGGCAGTCGATCACTTCTATTAAGATACTCTTGCCTTTGGCCAACCCTGTGGGATCTCTGTAAAGCTTTTCTCAGCCACAAATCATTTCTTCATTCAGCATGTCACTTGACATCTTTGGGGTTATAAATTAGTTCAAGAAGGTGGACACCCATTTCACCTCCTCACCAAGGGCTTGGTTCTCATGTTTTCTGAAGTTATTTATTTTTGCTTTAGGGAACAATGCAGTTTTACCCTCCTACTGCGCTGTCAAGAGAACAAGTACCTTTGAGCCAAACACCTGCTTTCCTTTAGAAAGAATGATGGGGAAATGCTTTTTAAAAGCCTCTGTTTATCTACTTTCTTAATTTACAAAAAGTCCCTGATTACTCAGATCCTCAGAGATTTGGTAAAAAGGTATAACAGACCAAAGTAAAAAAAAAAAGGAAAAATAACGTACTGTCTTTCTCTTGCCATGGTAATGTGCCCTCAAGGTTACCAGAGCCTTATTCTCTCCTGGAGTCAAAATCCAGAAGAGAGTGGTCTCTGCTAAGAAAACAACAGATCATTCCATGTCTGTGAGCCCCAGCCTTGGGAGTCTTTGCTGACCAACACCTGCAGGTTGGAAGCCAGCTGAGACACACCAAGTGTTACTTCACCTTACAGGCTCCAGTCTCCTCAGCAAGAAACTTCCCCTCAAGATGGCTCTGTTAGAAAGTGCCCAGGATATTCATGGTTTCATTGACTTGTCATGAATCTACACTGCTTCATTATTTTCTATTTTCTCTAGAGAAAAGTATCACAAAACTTTATTCTTAGCTATAACTTTCATAAGGGCATAAGAGAATTAAGCATCTAAATCTTATTAAATTGCTAATTCTCTTAATATTTTTGAGAATCACATCCTGAATTCTTCTTTTTCCATAGGTTTTAAGCTGACAATTTGCAGACATAACGTGACTCTGCTACATAGTGTTGCCTCAATTTCTGGATACACTGCATCCTTCTGACCTTTGGCACGAGCAGTGTCTTGCAGTGCCATGGGGAAGAGGTGTTATTGCTGATACATCTGAGCCCTTACACAGCAGCAGAAATTTTAAGTAATAGATGATGTTCTGTGGCCTAGCAGGTAAGGAGCACAAACACTCCAAGCGTACATGTAACAGACTTGACTATAATCAAATATGATGTGACCTTCAATTACTCTTTTATTATATCAATGCCTTAAGAGCTCAGTCACACATTCTAGCTGTACTGTACTGCACAAACATACAGAGAAAAAAATAGTTCTTTCTACCAAATGGTTTAGCTTCGGGTCATCTTGCTTATAGTTTATGATTTTGATGTAAAATCTGCAGAGTGGTGTAGCCTAACTTGATTCTAATCTAACTTTATAAGACTAGCATAGGACAGGGACATGACTATAACAGTGGCCTCTATGCCTACAGCTGATCCTGAGCCCTTCAAGCAAAAGTTTGTGTCTGCCCAATTTTGGCTCTTGGCATGTGGCCTGTGTCCCATGAGTTACAGCACACCCCTCCACTGCTGCCTTCACATGACTTTCAGCATCTTCCTAAAATAAGTCCTCTCTAAGGCCAGGATATTGCATTTCTTTCTGCTTTGCCATCTGGGCTGCTGTGCATCCGGCTGGTGGCTACAATAAGGAGTCAGCATTACCTTCGGATTGGATCTTTTCTCTCTAACACAGTCCAGATTTGGGAAAGTATCTAGGAATCTTTTAATAAATTACATTAACTAAAGGTGGGTTTGTCTTTTGGGTTTTGTTTGGTTGGTTTTGGTTTTCTTTTTTTTTATCCCATGACAATGTGTAAATTCTGGTCAGAAGTGCCTGGTCTCAGTATATGCAAGATTCAGATGAGTGTCTTGGGTCACGGTGATTTGGAGCAAGGGCTGAGTTCTTCCCATCATAGGTGATTAGCTAGTCTGGAGACTATCAGCAGTTGTGTGGAGAAATATTCACTTTTTTCTCTGCTGAAGATGCTATACTTCATAAAAGAATAAATATTTATTGCATGAGCAGAAGAGGCAGGTTTACTCTCCAGAGCTGTTTTGGGGTTTGGTGCTGAGAACAGAACAGGGTTTTCAGAGAGGTGGGTTCAGATCACTGTCTTTCAAGAGGGCAGGGCCTTTCGGTGCCCTAAGCGCTAATCTTCCTCCTTTCCAGCAGTAGGGTGGGGACAGAGAATGAAATAAAAAAAAAAAAAAGTCAAACGATCTTAATCTGGAATCCTTCACAAATGCAATGAAGAGCCAGAAAGTATATTACAAATAATAGCATATTGGCATGGGAATGAAAGAGTTGTGGAAAGGACAAATATTCATGTCTTACTCACTGTATATTTTCTAGCTCAGGAGAAATGTGTTTTCAACTCAGTCTCAGATATCACACTGTAATATAGAGTACATATACAGTAAATTTAATGTATAGAGTTTCTCTTAATGATGTATTTAGACACTCTTTCATGGGCAGAGCATACTTAGAGCAAAGCATACTTCGAAACATTTTTCCATAATGGAAACTTTGAGATCTTATGTAACAAAAATGTGAAATAGTTCAAGACACAATTGCACACCTAATTGGAAAAGCAACTGCGTAAGCAGAATATCATATTTAATATAAATTGTATTCGATATTACTGTCACAGCAATTTTCTTACAAGTACATTTTTAGTAACCAAACATGTTTTCTCTCACTTGCATTCCTATTGTTCTACTTAGGACAGTGTCTTGTAGCTAGTGTATCCCTTTCATGCAAACACATAAACCAGGCTTTACAAAGAACTGCAAAATCAGTTGCACCTGGTGACAGTAATTTAGGTGAGGAAACATTGTATGTGAAAGAACAAGACTCCGGTGCTTTTTTTTCTAAAGAAAAACGTACTTGACAAGTAACCCCATGGACTGTAGTAGGATTGTGAGCCATAATAAATCTGAAAGTCTGATGAAATGTGAAAAAAAATATGTCACTTTTCTTTTCATTCTCTTTTTTAAGTCCTTGAAAATGTTAATTGAAGCTTGACTAAAAGTTTCTAGCGAATGTGTGAGGGTAGTCCGGAGGCTGAATCCAGAAGTTCTAGGGAAATCCTTTGTCTGTGCTTCTGTTGGCAGAGAGAAGCCTGTGTACTAGGGAGGGTTCTTGAGTTCTGAATCCATTTTTGTTCAGGTAACATTTTAATTTGCTCTTGTCTCACTGGATTTGGTAAGGACTTGCCTCAGAATGGCCCAGTAGAGATTAATTTTTAAAAATTACTACGTTCAGAAAAAACAATAATTCTCAAGAGCAAAGACATAATCTCATACACGAAACACACCTTGGGTTTTATTCATTTCTCACTGACATAAGGTGTAATTTAGTTGTCTAAAATGGAGTCATTCATGATTTACGTCAGAAGCAGGCCCACAAAGGCTATTTTTAACACACACAACAAAATGACATTTAGTTTTTTCACATTCACTCCCTAGTGTTGTTGTATACATCCTCAGTGGCGTTATTAAGTGGCGCTTTTCAAACAGATGAAGTATGTTACTTACTGTGGCTAAATTGTAATGAAAGAAGAGATGGCTGTTTGCCAGTGAATGGTGTGTAGCTTGTAGAAGCATGTAATTACATAAATCACAAACATATGCAGAAGATGTTTTCTCTTTACATTTAACTGGTGTTGCCTGGAGCTATAGCTGCTTGCAACTCTACTTAATTACCATAATTATTTTAAATGTGTATATCTGGGCAATCTCTGAGCTTTATGAGAATGTTATTCATACCTTATCAGTAAAAATCTAAAGGGTCCCATTCTTTCCCCAAAGGGACTGCAGTAACCAGGTTTCTCCAGATTTCAAGCATAGGGTGGCTGTAATGTTTATATCTTTCTTTTGAATTACAGTTTTTTTAAAAAAACTGAGCCTCTGAAACTAATCAGATCTTGAAATCTCAGTAGATGCTATAATTTCCTGGTAGGAAATTAAGCATTGTACATTGTTTGTGGAAAGAAAGTACCTGGAGAGGTCCTGATTAGTTTCTTTTACGTCTTAATTTGCCAACTGTGTAAATGTTGTTTAGCCAAACAGATTGACAAGTGTCTAGGAAAGGTATTGACTTTGTTAAAATGGATACTTCCTATGGGAAATGTCAAAAAAACCCTGACAAACTAGCTAGGATTTTCCAGTTCATTTTGTCAAACAGTAAAATGTGTTAGAGTGGGTTTTTTTTAAAAAATTCTCTTTTACACTAGTGTAAACCTGGTTCAAATAACTGATATTAATGGAGTTACCCCAGAGATACCACAGAATAACACAGACTCTAGGTTCATCTCTCATTTATGTCAGTTTTATGTTGACTTCATGCCATTGATATTGGTCAATTTACATGTGGCTCAGACCAATACAAATGAGAAAAGACATGAGTCCTGATATATAGGATGACTGGCCAATGTAGACATGCCTCAGTTTTCCTTAACTAATGTAAATTGGTGAGTATAGAATTCCTCCAGCTGAATACATTGGAAGTGGTAAAGCCCTCAGGAATAGGAAATTTGATAGCCAAATAACCTCAAAAGGCCAAGCAGTAGGACCCATAAGCAACTGTCAGACATAACTGATGAAGAATACTGATGACTACAGATACAGAATCCTTATGCACTGAAAGACCAAGAAAGGCAGGTTTTGTGAGAAAAGGGTAGTATAATTTATTAGTTCAACTCTGCATTCGTGAAAACACATGGTTTTGGACAAATGAGCTATGTTACAAAAAAACCCAAACAGTTGAATGCAAAGATAGTGAAATTGCAAACTTTTCATGTTCCATTAAAATAAAAAAATAGTAATTATTAGAAATTTTAGAGGGCCAGTTCTATGAATAAGGTAAATATAAATAAATACCCAGATTGTGCATTATTTGGTGCCAGGGAAGTAGTTGGCACCTTGTCCTTTTTGTCAACCACTATAGTTAACCTTGCAAGTGATTCCTCCTTAAAGCGCTTTTATAAGTCATGAGATTGTTTTTCTTTGGTTACAATGTGACATGCCAGCTGTAGATCATATGTGCAGTTTTGTGACACTGCTTAGCCTTTTCTTCCACCACCCAAGAGGCAACATACACAAAGCATTATTGTCAGAGATCAGTTACTACAATCTCTTGTGAAAAAAAGAAAATAAATGCAAGCCTCCGGAATGCTAGGGAACAATGCACTTTCCATGTCAGAGACTGGTTTGTTTAATAACCACAAATTATTTCAGGTAATTTGGCACCAATTTAATTGCACCCACAAGAATATTCTCAACAACAACAACAAAAAGAAGTAACAAAAGAACCACTCCTACTACCAATTCCGTCAGGATGAGCTGAAGGCAGAGTTTCCATTCATTAAATTATGATTAGCCTTGCTAATACTTTGTCTATCAAATCCCCATACCATGCCACAGACACACCAAAGGGAAACATACATGTGATGTTTTGAAAAGGAAGCTGATGGAAAGTGATACTTTTCCCACACATTAGAATGACAATAAAATCCTTCAGATGAAGGTACACACTAAAAGAGTCATTAAAAATGCAGAGTATGAACAGCTGAAATTAAAATCCGGCCAAGGCATTGTCAGTTAATGTCTTTCATTCAAATGAAGAGCATGACGACAAACACAATATTGACTAACTTTGAGGAGCAATTAATCTAGATTTGTAATTAGATTTTGTTCTGTTCTTCTTTTATTACATGTATTTCCAAATTACTGTGTGATTGCAAGACTCTGATGGTTATATTAACCTACCAACTCTGTAGTATTGGCATCTATACAGATATATCTATATATATGCCTTGACAATGCTTTTTGCTGAATAGCAGAAGATTGTGGGAATGGGAAATCCCCCTAGTTTTGCCTCCAGTAAAGATATATCTTGGTAATTTCAAATAGTGAAACTGAACACAGATGTTTGGAAGATTCATTTTAAAAACTGATACTGGAGACCTAATGTGAAATTCCATTCAAGTGTTTTGGGTTTTCTCCCACAATGGAGAAACTTCCTTCTGGTTTCCCTGAAAAACATTTACCTGCAGCTGACCAAAGGCAGTGCCATAGAAAGAGTTCTTTATAAAGAAAAACCCACCTTTGCTTTTCTACTCATGAAAGCCATGTTCACTAAGGCTATTTTCGCAGCGAGATTTTCTCCTTCCATGGACCGGAGAAGAGCCTACAGGTCAAATTTTGATAGAAAGTCCCTGACTAAGTATAAGAAAAGAATATTTAAAAAATGGAGTCAGTGTGATTTTTTCCTTAAAATCTGGGCATCATTTTGTTTGTACCTGATCAAGGATTCCTCAAGATAAAATGAAAATATCCAGTTCCGAGTCAGAAGAAGACCATGGTCTGTGTAACCGGTTCATTGTTCTCAGAATACTTATTGCCCATGTCTCCAGCTTTGTTTGAATGGCTGTATTTTGTCTCTGAGTGTTACATACTCCAAAAAGTATATCTCAATATGTATTTCCTTTATCTTTGAGTGTGCTGCAGGGAATTTGATAAGATTTTTTTTTTTTTAACATCCTAATTTTATCATTGTACCTTTTCAGTCAGGCCTATCAGTTACTAGCTACATAAATACTTCTACAATTAAACAGATATTCTCAAATCTCCAAGTGATACGGGTACTACAGATCAGTTGGAACAGTTTCAGCCTGAATTTAATTTGTTTTTCAATGGATTTCTTTGTATGGTGACTGAAACTGTTGCATGATTGATGGAATGGAGAGAGGAGGAAAAAATAGATTCTGCATGTTAATAATAATACTAATTAGGTGACACCTGTGAGATAAAGCATTACAGCACAAATTACCTAACTTCGTTTGACTTTAAAGTCTACCAGATTATTATAAAGTTTGCAAAGCATTTTATCATCTGTTGGGAATACATGGTAAATTCCCCATCTTAAAGTTATACCCATACAATGAAGGGCTGTAGTACTTGAGACTTGAAGTGAAAGGGGCTGGATGTGATTACAAATTGAACTGTAATGTAATCTGGGCTTTTCCAGTCAAGTTTTCCAGTGAAAGTTGAGGTTGGCTAACGATGTCTTTCCTGTGCACTGCCCTAAGGATCCATTCTGTTTCTCCAGGGCACCTTGGCAAAAGACTTGCAGATATTTAAAACCCCTAATTAATGCCAGGTATTTCACTTCACTTTTATTTTTAAAACGTGAAAAAAAAATATCGCTAAGCCAAAGAAAAAACAAATATTTTCCATTTGCCGTTCATTACAGATGTCAGACAGCCATAAATATAGAAATGGTCAGCTGCAGGTGTAACATAGTTCTGTTGTGTAATGCACATTCTGTTCCTGTAACATTACTAAAAATGGTCTGTCTGGCTAATAAATAGCACTACCATTACATAGTAAAAGGTGAAAATTAATGTGAATGCTGCTGGTGTGTTAGCTATATTAACAAGCCAATCATGTAGTATTAGCAGTTATAATGGGGAACAACATAAACTTTTAAGAGCTTCTGCAAAAGCTTTCAGTCCTTTCAAGGTTGGAAATTTAAAATCAGTGCTGTCCGGTAACTTTATTCCTTTAAATTTAGGAGGAAAAACACGTACACAATTTTAAAATAAATTCATTGACATCTGCATCTGAAAAAAAATAAATATTTGGGTCCAACTTGCATATATCACTTATCTCAGATGCTCTGCTGGTAAATCTATGTTGCCTCCATCAAAGGTTCTGGCCCATGAATGATAACCTTTGATAGCTAACTGATAGAGAACTGATAACCCCTTACTGATAGCAAACCTTTCCCACACCCAGAGCAAGAAGAGACTGCAATCTGAAATAACAGTGAATAAAGGGAGATGATAAACAAACAAAGGACTAATTGATTTCTTCTACCTAGACTTAGAGCTACGTCTGACCAACAGCCCATCTGGCCCTGTGTCCTCTCGCTGTTGTTGCATGGTACTTTGGGAAAAATTTCAGACCAGACCATGTAACCGGTTTCCTTCCTGGAAACAGCAGTTGGGGGAGTTTCTGAAATAGATTTATCTTTACCATTATAGATAATAACCAGTCACAGATCTATCATCTCCAAATTGTCTAATCCTTTGGGGTCTACAGCATCCAGCGTCAGTGAGCACCTCACTTTCACTGTATGCTGTGCAAAATGCAGCATGCTGAGAGTCACAGCCTTTGCCAGGGTGGTTCTTAGGTCCTCAAAGAATTACCCTTGTGTGTAGTCCTAGAATAGCTTCATCTCTATCCTCCACATCTGGGGAGAAACCACATGCAGTCTGGCCCAAGATGATAAGTAGGATGATGTGAATCTGCCTGATTAGTGACATATTTTGTGGGTTGTTTATATTTGAGTCAAATGTACTAATTCCCTTTCTCACTCTTCCTCCCATTCTTTTAATTTTATTCTTGGCTGCAGAAAAATCGCTAATGAAAAATGTACCTTGAAAGACAGACTGTTATGCTTGGCAATGCTTTATTATGTTGCTGTGCCTCAACACCATATTTGATCTGAACTTATTTCTAGGAGGTAAGTAGATTAAAAGAAAATCAATTGGAAATATTTCTGTTTTATGTATCAGTTGGTAACATACATCAAAGGGTAAAAATTAAAAGGCAAATGTCTATCAACTAGAAAAGCAAGTCTGCTCTCAAATCTAGTGCTACAAGTTCCTGTGGAAAACTTCACAGTGCTATGACATTCCTAACCTGCCTAAACAAGAGTTTAAACAGTGTAAAAAAAAAAAAGTGTAAAAGTATAAACACAGAAGAACTAATAGTTATTTTATTTGGTCCTATATTTCAGAAACTGTATCATTGAAAATTTTCTGTTTCCCAAAGTCAAGTGCCTATGAATTTGTGCCTATAACTGTGCTTTTAATTGCAGTCTCTCAAGTACTTCAATTAGATGCATATTGCAGTGAAGAAGAGGAGAAAGGAACTGAATTATTACATATTTGTAAACTAATGTTAAATTCTGATCTCAGTCAAGTTAATGCCAAAGCTGAGAGTTCAGTGGGAGCTGAGTAGACCCTGAAGATGTTTTGTTATCTCTTGCAATTGTCACCAACAAGTAAACATACAAGTTCAAAAATTTCTTGTCTCCAGTCTCTCTGCAGCTTTGAAACGCCTTGGTTTGGTTGGGAGCGCTGCTGCCCAAGACCTGTCGCCTTTTCCCAAGTATGGGGCCAGAAGACATGGATGCAGAGCCAGGGCCCAACAGGTTAGTCCACCTTGTTTCCCCCATGTGCATGTTCACGTGGGGTTTAGGTCTTTAAACAAGTGGAGGAGGTGCTGGTGGTGACATTTTTCATGCCAAGCCTGCCCAGTGCAGCACCCGCTAAGGAAGGCAGTGTAATGCAGAGCAGAATTTGCTGTCTGTGGATTTAATAGTTGGTTTGGGAAATGGCTGTGATTTTACAAGCCAGCCCTATGAAACCAGACAAAACTGCCCTTGGTGGTCTCTGCTTTGAGTAGCATTTTAAAGCTATTGAATTTCCGTGGTTGCTTTTGGCACACTCCCCCTGTGAAACCCAGATGAAATGCTGTAAGGAAGTATCACCCTGGAGTGAAAGGACACATGCTACACAGAGACAGGCTTAAAAGCGCCCCAGAGGGGCAAGATCCTGTAGGAACTGCAGCTTCTTGCATTATCTTCTCTGATGCCTGAGGTGAGCTAAAAGTCTTTCAAGAGTGGATTGCAAGGAAATGGCATCACTTTTGCAGTGCTAATGCTACCTTAAGTTAAAATATTTGATGATTACACACCCCTGCTCAACACAGTTATCTGTGAAATGTTATTGAAGAGAATGATACAGAGCCAAAACAGCTTGGCCTTTTGAAAGAGGAAAAAAGAAAGAATATCTGATTAGTGATTCTATGCCTCCTCTTATATTCTGGAGTTTGTATCAGTCACAGAAACAACTTACTCTTCTATTTAGGAAGGAAAATAGCTATAAAGCATACCTAAGTTATTAATATTTCCTATATAATAATTCCCACAAAGTGTACGTAAGCATTATCAGTGTTCTAAACAAACTTCCACTCTAGATAACTGTATTCCACAAATGGTGCTTCCAAATTCAGTCTTCATTTATAACCGAAATGGCAGAAAACACCCCAGAGAAAACATCGTTGTTATATCTGTATGAATTATGAAGTGGTTTTAGGATCCTTTAAGAAATAGATTCTGACTGACTCAAAAATAAAAGGTGGAAATCAACACAAGAATTGCTGTTATGTTAGACAGATGGCTTTTTCAAAAACCTGTGTTAGACAATGTATACATGAATAGTGAGGTGACCTAGTGTTTTTTATTGATGTGTCATCTCCACATTCTTCAGCTTTCCACTAGCTTTTGACTAGTTTGGTTTTTTTTTCCCAGAAAAAGAGCAGAAGTTTAACCTAGTCTGCCACAAATTAAAAGGGAAGAAGTTGAGGGTGAAGTACTACTTTCTAAAACACATTAGTGGAAACGGAAAGGAAAAAATGAGAAAGTGGGAAAGAGATAGGGCCATTTAAAAAGTTGGAGAGAAGACACAGAGTGAGAAAAAGCAAAAATGAAAGGAGACAGCATGGTGAAAGAGCTGATAGGCAAGTGAAATGAAGTAGCAATAAAGAGAATATTATTAAGAAGGGTCAAAAGTTAGTAAAAAAGAGAAAGAGATGGATAAATAATCATAGGCAAAGTGAATGAGAAAATAAAAGCAAATAAAAACCATAAAAAAACAAATGAAAACAGGAGATGGAAGGAGATCTGAAGAGAGGAAACAGGAAAATGTGGGAAAGAAACAAGAGATAGTGGTATTTAATTAATGCACGTTGCTGTCCTGTATCAGAGGAAGTAAATGCAGGGCAGTCATGCCATTTAGGGCTACAGGATGGGAACAGAGGGGCATTGTCTTTTTTTCCCCATTTTTAAAATTTTGGCTTTTTAGTCAAGGATGAGCATAATGAGAGCCAAGAGGAAATATTTAAAACACACGATGTGTGTTTGAAAGTGAAACGTGGATACTAGCAACAGCCCCTTCTGAGGTGGTCCCCATCAAGAGCAGCAGGCACAGTACGGGCACTGACATCATTTCTGCCATTCTAACCTTCCCTTCTAGCACTTGTAGTGTTTACCCTTATTATGGTATATTTTACAGAAAAAAATGGCCGATGTTGGTTGTCAGGCCTTATGCAGCTTTCTGTGGTTGCAGAGAATGATAAACAATCCTAATATTTGACATTCTGGCTTTGTGGGGGAGAACCATCTCTGCAGTGATAAGGTGCATCAGTTTGAAGCAGACAACACGCTATTGGATGCAGACAGCCGCCGAAAAATAGTCTCTCTTCCCTGCATTTTCAAGCTCATATTTTCATGTAAGAAGTCTAGCTTTGGTATGGAAAATACTGTGGTATTTTCTGTTGGCAGTGTTAATGAGTAACATTTTAAAACATAAATTGCAAGCTCTTTGTTGAATGTGCGTTGGTGAGAAAACCTCATGCTGATGTGTGTTACGATTAGACTCTTGCCCAGGAGTCACAAGGACAGTCGGTGGGGTTCCACCTGTGGCTGGTTTTCCTGGCATAGGTGGAACAGAGTCCTTCATAGAGCCACAGGGATCATACTTGCAGCCTAAGGAAGGACAAATCACAGACCCATTTTGCTGAGTATTAATTATCTTTGTTCTAAGTGGCAGTGGCCAGGAGAAGAGTCATTTTTATAGGTCTAAATTAAAAGATCAGTTTTTATCATCTGTCAGGTTGGAAAGCCTTTACCAGTTCTGGTTTTTTGTTCTTCAAGAAGGCTCAAAACACTTTGGCTCCCAGGTCATTGGTTCCAGGCTACAGCAGCCAGTGGAAGCATCAACACCTGCATCACAAATGTCAGCCCTTGTAACGCTAGTTGAAGTCTACTGATCAGGAGAGGGGAAATCCATAGGAGACAGAAACCTTTTATTCTTTGGGCCAAGAGGAAGTCTCCATCGACAGCATTTGGAATATTTCTAATGTGCAACTCAAACATAATAAAGGTGTGAAGGCTAAAAATGGGAAACACCTACCACAACTCCAACAGCCAAAGCAAACAGGAAAGAGCTCAGTAGTTACAGCTTCAAGTAGTATGTTCCTCAACCCTTTTCATACTTCACTGGCATCCTCACAGACACTGGCCCACGTACATAGCAAACCCCAAATGGGTTTTAAAACTAACCTAGAAAAGAAAAACATAAGTTTTATGGATCAGAGGCAGCTGCCTGGCCCTAGATGCTGTACTACTTTGATATGTTTTGCTTTTCTTGTTGCTTTTTAATATGTTTGTTTGCATTGGGAGGGGGAGTTGGTTTTTGTTGCATCCGTTCCTATCCTTTTGTCTAACTTTTCCAATCAACCAAACAAAAAGTTGGATCATCAGTTTTTATAGTATTACTGTATTTTATAGACCACTAAGAGAAGCTATAAAAATTAAACTATTTTGGGGGGTTCTCATTTTAATGCTAAAAGAGAAAACAACCGGAATTAATGTGGGCAATGAAGTGATTTTTTCCAGCAGCATCATAATCATCAGGGTGAGTCATAGACTGCTGCTTGATTAAGTATCTCAAATTTACTGTGATTCATTATTTTCTGAGAAAATCTTAACAACAAATGGATTCTGTCTTTACTATTCTCTCAACGTTTCTAACAATAACTTCTGTATATTTGTATCTAGAGAAATGAAACAAGTTGAAGTTAAGGCTATTACATTAATCTAGAACAGTAGAAAGATGATGCTTGCAGATTAGTCTACTCGAACAAAAAACTGAAATGAGATCTATTTGGCAACCATGTACAAACCATGTAAAATCTATCCATGTGCTGGTTGTCACTGAGAATTGAATGCATTTGGAAGACAAAAGTAGGTTCTCGCAGAAGGGCTGATAGTGCATCATCAAACCGCTGACTGCTGTCCCTACCTGTTCATATCTACAGACATGGACATACCTTGCTGCTACAGTGCAGCCACTCTGTCTAAAAATGATTTCTCAAATGTAATTCAGGTACTGGGTACCTCATTTTTTGCATTCCCTATTTAACTCCAACTTCAAAGATTACTGAGCACACAAGCCTCTGAAAAGAAGTCAGCATGTTTACCTCATTAAATTTATTTTCCTTATGAAAATGGCATCCAGATTGCATTTAGGTCCAGTTTTGGAAGTGGGAAGTTTTCTTCAACTTGATTTCACTTGGCTAAAGTAAAAGTAATCATGCAGATTCCCCTAACTTTGAATTCCATGTGGAGCTGTAAAAATCATGCTTTGCCTTAAGAGATCATTGCTCTCAGCCACACACTTTTTTTTTTTGGTGCATACTAGCATCTCAAACTAGTGAATACTGAGCTCTACAGGGCTGATCCAGGAAAGCATTTATGTAAATGTTTGATTTTGAGTCCTGTTGAGGGCCAGTTCCTGAAAACATAAAGCTAGTCACACATTCGACTACTTGATTGGATCGAGACCAGGGCACGAGGTCTTGGAGATGGATGTGTCCACACTGTGCTGACAAACATCCACACCCGCCAATGATGAGGCTGGCTTCGCTTTCAGGCTCCAGGCTCTGCTCACCTATTTTAGGACAGATTAGGAACCAGTACCGGAGAGGGGGGTTATTATGTGAAAAAAGGTCAGAATTTGCCTGCTTGCTCAAACCAGCACAATCTGGTTTTAATCCATGAAAACACACCAAAACACCCTTCTTGGGGAAAAAGGTACATTGCGTTGTTCCTGACCGCCGGTTTCCCCGGTCGCAAGTTTCTCGTTCAAAATTATATCCACAGTTTTGTTTATGGGACTTTACAGAAGGATTTGTATGGGTTAGTGAGGGGAAGGAATACTCCCATATGTAGAAACACAGAACCCAACCATTAAAGCACATGAGGCTCTGGTGATTCCCCTCCCCAGCTGCTGCTAAGTTTATTTGCAGACTGCAGCCTGGAAAAGGGGTTGTGGCCCATCTGCACCCCGTATGTGGGAATTTGATTTCCAACATAGCTGTGGGATAGTGGTTCCAGCACACCCTCCCCTAACCTTCTCTCAAATCCCCCTCCAAGCTGACCTAATTGGCACCAGAGCAGATGCCACCAAGCGCTGCAGTGTCATGGAGGGGGGAGAGTGAGGGGCTCGGCTGAGCTGATGATTCTCTGAGATCCCCTGCATTCCCTCCTTCCCTGGCATAACCATGGGGTTAAGCAGCAGAGCAAACCTTGTGTGGGCCCCTCCACGTGGGGCGAGTTTCACCCTTGGAGTAAACCAAGCCTCATGCTGGGCGGTGGGGCAGGAGCAGGAGATCAAAGAGGGCAACCCTGCATTGTTGCACCAAGTCTTCTGGGTCTCAACCTTTTCCCACATCATGCTGCGTGGTAGCATGCTGTGGGTACCGGGGGAGATGTCATGAGTGAGCATTTTGGGAGGAAAAATCAAAGGGCAGTATTGAAACAGAGGCAGGGCAAGGAGATAGTATTGATTAAATTAGACTTTGCTCCTATATTGTCTTTTGCACAGAAGGAAAAAGTTAGTTTCTTTTTATATTTTGGGCTTGCCTGGAAGATGTTGGGAAGGGCTCTCTTGGAGTGGTGAGGGCAAAAGCATCTTCTATTTTAAACCTTTAAAAAGGAGATGAACATTAACAAACTTAACTGCATGCAAAAGCATTCGTGAAGGGGTTCCTCCTGAGAAGAGAGGCGCTAAGCTTTTGGACACTCTTTACTGTTATATACATATGAGAATAAGCACTGAAAAAGGCAGTAATTCCTATGGCATAAGTGAATAATTACACTAACAAAGAACAACACTTTAAATCAAGTGATTGTATAGGAAGTGCATGCAGGGAAAATGTCAGCAGGCAACCTAACTCTACCTTCAAAAGTTTTTTGACACTTTACTAGTTTTACAAATACCCACTTTCATGCATATCTGTCTGTAGCTCAGCTGCATATCTGGCCACCAAGGCTGCCTCTCCCAAAAGGCGAAGTCACATTTAAAGTAAGCAGTGACCTCTGGATCAAAAATAACGAAGTCACATGCTCAAGAAGAGGAGAGAGTGATGGTCACACTTTATAACTTTAAGCCTCGGGTTTGTTTTGTTAACATTAACTTCCTTAATGTCTCTGTCTTTTTTTTTTTAATGAGTTTTCTTTGTTCTTTTTTTGAATCAGTTTTTCTCTCAAGGAAAAGATAATTTTTGTCTAATTTTTTTTTTTTTGTAAAATTTTATAATATGTAGAAGCATATTAAATTTGGCAAAAGTGGTTTGCTTTCCTTAAATGGAGAGGTGCTGAGGTCCAAATCATGGCTGAGGAAACTGCTGCCATGGCCCCATATTCCACTTTTTACCTATGGCATTTTCCTGGGAGAGGTGAGTCCCACTCCCACTACTGCCTCAGTGTTTTGGTATTCTGATGAGAGCTCCACAGATGCCCATTTAAAACTCCCAAATCTCGATATTTGGATGTGGTAGTTGCTGCGGACATCGGCCCCTGTTTCAGGCTGCAAAAACTGGTGACTTTGCAGAGAGGAGCGGGGTTCTCTGAGGTCCCAGTGGTGCTTCCTGGGCAGATACCTTGCTCCTCCTCTGCTACCCACAGCCCACTGGCTTCCTTACCACCCTCAGCTCCTCGGTCCTGCCTCACCAGTTTTCCTCACCACCTTAAAGGAAAAATAACGGATGTTTATTAAGGAATGGGACTTGACATCATTACATGACTTGTTTCTCCAGAATAGATGGAATGGGAATGGTTTACCTCACAGTCCAGGAGTTTTTCCTATAAATAACTACCCATAATACCTGTCCCCTTTGCTCTAACAAACTAAAGTCTAGTCCTCCTCTTGTCTTCAGAAGAAAAGCCCTTATTCACTCTGATGTTAGCCACTACCAAATTTATTTCTGTTCCGTGGCTGTTAGTATTGAATTAAACTGTGTTTCTGAGGTTTCAAGAGAGGAAAGATGGTTTTATTATTGGCTCTAATTATGTATTTTGCCTCAAACCACTGACACAAACATGTATTTGATCAAGGGTCATCAGAGAAGTGGTGGAAAAGCACCTAAAGATTTTAGTAGGAATTTGTTTGACATTCATGTTCGAGAATTCAGATGAACCCTTTATTGGGACAAGTAAAGACTTAAAATACTGAATTGAAAATGCTGTAGGAAAAGCTTGCTCATATTTAAAAAAATTTTTGGTGAGGGCAAAAATTCCAGGGAAGCTGACTTCCTCTTGTAGTTTTACCACTTCTATGATAAATTTAGGAGCTAAAAGAGAAAGAAACAACTGAAACCTTTTGTCTTTTATTTCAAAATGGTCCAAAACTAAATAATTTGGCTTTCTATTCACTTTAGAAAAAACTGCTGCAGAAGTCTGGCATTAACCTCAACCAGCTAACGTGTGACAGCTACAAATTTGTGTTTCTAGGATTCCACCTCAAGTAAATACTTGTTAAGCATATGCGGTTTTTTGTAGTGATGATGGAGTCAAAACAACTGCTTCACTTCTGCTGTATGCGTCTTGGAGCTGGATTTTTCTATGAAGTCTGTGGAAGCTTTTCACCACATTAAATGGCCAGGTTTCATTAAATCTGCACCTGAAGGGTAAGTAAATGAATCCTGAATTTTGCATGTGAAGGTATGTGTGCTTTCCATGGATATATGCCAACTAGATTCTAGATTTAAAGAGACATTGTGATAACCTTTACCACATTTTGGCTAGACTAAACCTCGAAGATCTTGTTCCTAGGGGCACTGTTCTTTGAAGTGGCACCACCGACAGTTTTAGCTACTGTAGGTATTTATGAGGTACAAAATGATAAAGTAAATAGTCATAAAATGTGATTTTAACAGCATATAAGCATCACCAAACTGGATTATATTGTTGTGTTCCAAGCATTTGTTTGCTCAATTTGAGTTTTTTTTCTCTCGGCTCTTTTCTTTTTTTCCTTTTCTCTTTTTATTTTTCTCCATGAACCTGTCCTGAAGAAACATAAAAGCAGTGTTTGCCAACTACAATAGAAAATCTACTATGAATTGAACTTGCAGCTCTTAACTAATACTGTGTGTTTAGGCTGTTTACTCACCAAAGTAGTTGGAGGAATATCTGTGCATTTTCTACATTGCTTCCAGTGTGCTCCTTTGTTTGTTGGTGATTTATTAATGATACTTGTGATTTATTACTGTCACTTTATTAGATTATGTGCAAATCGGGGACAAAGCACTATGTGGATCATGCCTTATTAGTCATAAAAGCATTCAAGAAGCCATGAAAATCAGTTAAGCTTGAACCTATTGAACAAGAGAGCATAGTGCTGTCTATTGATCAGTAGCCCTTAGATATGTAATGAATAGTAGTACTTTGGACACTGTCAGATAGCGTTTTCCTTTGGATCTGATAAATTACACTTCTTTGTATTAGTGGTTTGAGATTTGACACAAAACACTCTTGTATTGGTATTTCTTTCAGTTCTAATACTGCGGTGAACTTACATGACCAAGGCAGATAATAGTTGTTAGAAAACTTGGTATTTTCTCTTTCAGCACAGTTCTAGCTATTGGGTTAACACTGATCTAACTTTCATATATGGCAGAAGATTAAGGGTTCTGCAAATAGTTTGCAGAAAATATTTATAGCCTTTGTGCATGGTATACACAGTCTTTCTCCTGTGTATTAATAACATATACAGATTTGAACTGCACCTCTCTAATTTCTTTATTAATACAGAAGTTATCCTGAATTTCTTACTAAACAGGCAAACAGTATTTAAGAATAAGTCCTCATTTCTTGTTGCCTTGAAGAGTACTTTGTCTCTATTTACCATATCAGGACTTGATTTCTTCCTGCTTTGCAGTTTGTACAGCCATCGACATAAAATCAGAGCTGGCTTGTAGGTGAAAAGTTAGTATTTTTAATTGGATAAAGTTGAAGGTTGCCTTCAGCTTGTGGTGCACCAGCCCCCCCAGTGACCCCATCTACATTGGTGTCATTCTTGGAAGGATATCCCCATTAATACTGCTTTGGAGGAACACGTGTTTGCTGGGATGTTCCTCCAGGTCTGAGTGTCCCTCTCTCCTTCTCTCACTTGTCTCCCTTGTAAGAAAAAGTAAATACTCAGAAAAATGAGCTCAGTAGCCTTCCTTATTAATGGGATTAGGGGCAATAAACTTCCAGCAGCTTCTTTTTCTGGATGTTGGTTCTCTAGCACTCCCTTCAGTGTTTGCTCGTGTTATCTATGTTTGAACTAGTTCCTCTCAAATGAGCCTGATTTAGGCAATAATAGCCATAACCTCTGGGGACTGGCTTGGCAGTACAAAAGAACAGTGATATTAGTTTGAACATCAGCAGTGCCCTGGCATGTCAAATAAGTAAAAGGTTCTGTTTGACTCAAGTTTAAGATTTTTTTGGCTGTGTTTGCAGTTACAGGGAAAACCCGGTCACACTTAAATCTAACACTGAGAGCAAGAGCAGTGTTTGGTAAAATCTTTGACCCAGTGTTTTTTTGCCTTCCAAGCACACAAGTATTCAGTCCCCAACTCCTCCAAAGTACAACACTGAAATGAAGGCTGAGAGCTGAATTAAAAAAAAATATTAATATAAGTAGAATTGTCATAGTAAGCAGTTAGTTTTCTCAGACTGAAAAGGGTTGGGGAGAAAGCAAATGAAGCATTTATGAGCCTTTACTTGAAGCTACTATTTTTTCAGGCTCTCTGGAACATCTGTTTTGAGACTGACTCTGGAGACCCCAGCTGTATCAGTTCTTTTCTTCCAGCAAAAAATCTCAGAGGGTTAACCAGTAGTGACAATTTTAGCTCAAAAATACAAACTGTTTGCTAAGGTGGATGAACTGTGCCTTGTATTTTGGTTTAGCTACTGATTTCAGACCAGAAGGCCTGCAAGTAATAATTTGACCTTTTCAGTTACTTCTGTATGAAGCAATACCATTAATTCCCATCTTAAGATGATTCAAAAGCTTTCTTGGCAACACTGTAGCACAGTGACCACCTAAATAGTAAATGAACGCATAGCTAAAAAGAGTGAAAGCTTAGCAACATCTGCAGTACATTAAGAAAGATTTTGGAACTCTAACGCATGACCCAAGTACCCAGCATCCTTGCAGAATGTCTTTTACTGCAGCCTGGTTTTGCTCTGGTCTTTCTCAGAGTTAGCTTAAAGGACAAGTAGTCTCCAATGACTATATTAATTGACCCAACAGAATGGATATAGAAGGGAGAAGCAATTGACATCTCAAATCACTATTTTCTGTGTTAATTTTTACATAAAATGAGTCTAAGTCAATGTCTAGCTTATTTAGTAAATGCTTCTTATTTTACAAAGACAACTATAATTAAGTTATAGAATTACATAAGTCTGGATGAAAAGAAAATTTGTAGCTACAAAATATTTTGAGGTTAAAGCAAATAATTTCTTGTGACTGTGTAACACTCCTGATAAAAAGCTTTCTCTGCCTGCTGTCATTATCAAAAAAGCAAGCCAGATCAGAGTCCCTGCACTTTGAATTTCATAGCATGATTTGAATCTAGATAATTTCATTTTCTGATGGATAATACTAAAATATCGTTAACAGCTGCATGAGTCAAATAGTGCCCTCCTCAATACAGTTGTGATGAAAAGTGAGAGATACATAGTATAACTTAGAATAGAAACCAGATAAACTAGGTTGAGACAGTTTAATCAGAGAAGTCTTCCAGTAGTTTGCTTACAGTCATCAAAGTACTGCCCAATTTTGCTTCTGCTTATATCTGTAATCACATACCCTTACCTAGCTGGAAGAATCTAATCTCAGTGACAATCTCAGAGAAATCAAGTGTACACGGTCCCTCTCATATATATGTGGCATATTGTTCCACCTATTCAAAAGCCATTTAAAGACTCAGTTCATCCGTGCTGCCCAGAGATAGCGAAGGGCAGTAACAAGAGTTGGATATTATGCTCATCCCTATTGAGTAAAATCCTACTCTGGGGCCTGTCCTGCAGGAAATAATACCAAAGAAACCAAAAGAAAAAGAAAAAAAGAAAAAAGAAACAAACAAACAAAGGGTTTTCTTTCTCTTTTTCCCCATTAAATTGTACCCTTTCATATCCTCACTTGGCTTCCACACCCCAAGTTTAAAGGTATTTAGCTAGTAATGTGACTGTCATTACCTACTGTATGTGACTTAGGAGTTTTACTAAAACTGAAGCTCAAAAGGTTTCATAAATGTGGAACAGAGATGTCACTGGTAGCAGTTTTAGAAGACCTAGTACTTTGCTGGTACTGGATAATAATAAATAAATAATAGCAATAATGACAAGAGAGATGACTGAATAGCGTTCTGTGGCCTGTATAGCATGGACAGTAAAGGCTGCTAATGTAAATTTACTTCATTGTTTCTCTCAGTGAAAAAGCATACAGACACATAGCTTAAAAAGAAGATTTATTAGTCAGCATAACTTGATGTGGCACAAAAGTAGTATTTTCTATTCATGCACTAAATTATAGAGATAGCAAACTAGTTTGTGTCTACTGAAGGACTATTGTTAAAGTAAAATATAACAAAATTTGGAATAGTATTTCCTGAGAACCAGAAAGATGCACTTCATATTTTCTAGTACGTACCTTTTCTTAGTTCTTGGTTTGGGGACTGATTAAAGCCTGGTCATTAGCACCTGACAGTCCTATCCTGGGGTTAGCCACAGCAAAACTCCACTAAATTGCTCTGTCCTCCTGTCCCTTCTACTCCTTGTGCCTCACGCATACTGCTTTTTATTCAGGGGTCTTTCTTGGAGACAGACTATGGAGAAGGTGTGAAGATGAATTCAGGGAAGGATTTTGGTAGGTTGTCAGTGCGTGAACATTTGTCTAAAGAATAACAATAATGATAATAATGGCTTTGTTATTATTGTTTGAATGCAATAATATTGCAAAGTGAAAGTAGAATCTTGATCCTAACCTCCACCTCCCCAGGACTAGGCTAAAGAGAAGACTTTTACTATTGTTGCAGTGAAAATTTCTCGGCACCAACTCAATTTGGTTAAGAAAAGAGGGTAAAACCATGAATAGGCTTCATTTCCTTAAGCAGTTTAGCACACTGCTGATCACAGAAGTTAAAAAAAAAAAGGCCAACCAATATTCAAGTAGGTAACAAACCCGCCTTTGTGAAATGGGAATTTCTTTGTGTAGCACTGAGAAATAATTCCATTCATAAAACATTTACAAGAGATATGAGATTGTAAAGGATCTCCTGAATCTTTGAATCCAGACCTCATTATTATGTAACTACACGAGTAAAAAATATGTTAGCAATGTAATTTGTATATGTTCTGCATGAACTCATGAGGTTTCACCTTAAACATAGCACCTTAAACTCAGCACCTTAAACTCTTTTTGTGCTCTGTTCCAGGATCCTGCTTTACTGAAGGTTAGATACAATCATATCATTAAATGTTTGTGATGCTGAACATTTTCAATGTATTTCTGTATGGTTTTGAACACAGAAAAAACCCCAAGCACAATGTAACCATGACACAAAGTAACTATTATGTCTATTAAAAAAGACATTTTTATTGTTGATGTTGGAAAGTTGGGTGCAATCTTCAGGCATCAATGCCAGTGTTTTGGGTAAAAACATTTTTGTTGAAAAGTAAAACTAGGATTGAGCTTTGTTTGGTTGATTATTGTTTTGGTTTTTTTTCCAAATAGAAAGTTCCAAAAAGAAGTCCAAATGAGTGCAATAAATTATTTTATAAGATGACTGTAGGTTGTATATTACAAAACAACTAAAGGAAACTAACCAGAAAGCCTTGGGATTAAACAGATGAAAAGCCCATTCCAGGTGGAAAAGAACTCAAGAGTCAGAGCTGCCCAGAGTCCAGAATGCTCTGTCAAAATTAGGTTATACTAGTGTAGTCTTGAAAAAGATTTTTGAAAAAGTGGCAGAGTTAAGACAGCAGTTAAACTGTATTTGACAAGCTAAATGGAATACATTTCCTAGCTCCAAGTGGCTGCACAGAGCTCCTGTAATGGGTTTTGCTCAAAGCATAATGAGAAGAGAAGAGGGAAAATTATTTCATTTGTCCAGACTATAATAAATCACTTCCAGGAAAAGAAGTCTTTCATGATTTTCCAGCAGCAATAGGAGTTATTAAATATATTAGTTAGCTCTACAAATTGCTTTATGAAAGAAAAAATGAAAAGTTATTAGAGAAACAAATAAGATGTACAAAATTAACCTGTAAATTTATAACTATTAGTCATTCTGATGTCTTTGTGCTTCAATACATGCCTTTTTTCTTTATTGTCTCTGAACTGCCAATAGCGGTAAAAGCGTAAAAGCAATAGAAACGATGAAGTCTCAAAAGGAAAGGGATTTTTCATCTGGCAACATGTCCATCCCAAAAGCTATAAAGGCCTTTCCTGAAACTTTAGGATTGCAAAAGCTTGCTGAGTTTTGCCAGATTACTTGCTTCTGATGGAAATTCCCTGATGGTACTGGTGGTTTCTGGACTGCAATATAAATGATTACGCAAAATAATGGTAGGCAGATGATTAAAAAGTAGTCTGCACAGCTACAATATCCAAGAAATTCTGAGTGCCTAATGGGTATTGTTATATCAGGTCATGAGAATATTGTCACTCCTAAATCTAAAATGCCAGAACGCTGAATCCCAGGAAAGGCAGCTTTGTTCCCGTTGAAGTTAGTGCTACAATGCCTGGAGAGAGTCCTTGGTTTATAGGATGCAAGATTTGAACCTGGGATAGTCAGGATTTGATTTTGCATGCCTGTGTGCACTTTAAAGAAAAGGATAGAGAAATTTTCCTTTATTTTTATGTGTGCTGTATGCTCTAAAAGCCACTTTACTCAGAGAGCACAAGAACAGATTCAACATTTCTACCTTTCTTAGGGTCTTCAGGGGCTTGGACAGAGGAAAACTAAATAATGAGCTGAAACTAATTTCCCCAAGTTAAAAAAAAAAAGAAAAAGCCCATGAACCAAGTAAAGGGAGGAAGTTAGTGGGTGCACTAATTATTAGCTTCCAGGAGGCATTTGACATCCAGGAATTTCCTGTCTACCGTGTCTAAATGTAAAACCCTGATACTTTGCAAAGACTCCCTGGAAGGACCCCTGCACAGATTAATATCAGGTAGTTTTTTTTATTGAAGGAGCAATGGATGTGCCCTCAGGTATGGTCCTATTACAGTGCTCTCCTGCTTTGCAGATGCCAGGAATGTAATCTCTTTTTATATCGCTCTCCTTTCAATGACACCTGTATCAGTCTGTTATCTTGGAAAACACTGGGTTCATTAAAAGAAGAAGTGAGTTCAGAAGCAGATATCTGTAATGTGTAGGTTTCAGTATTATATAGCTGCATGTCAGTTCTATGGACATAATCCTTCAGTTTTAACTGGGCTTTTTCACCTAAAAAAAAAAGCCAACTAAATTCTTCCAACCCCATTTAATTCCCATCTCTGTGTGCAGCTTCACTTTATGTTTCTTATAACAAAAAGGCTTTTAAAGTTGATAAATGGCTGCAAAGGTTTTGCTTTTACTTTGTTGCTTTTCTGTTTATTTAACCAAGAGTAGTTCTTTTAGTCCTGACCTCAGCCTTGTCAAATAGACTGTGTTTGTCAAACTGCTCATGCTCCCATTAACTCCTAGCTGTTTCAATTGTCACGTTTGATGAATGGCTCAAATACTGCTAGCATCATTAAAAGCAAGGATACTGAGGGAAGTATTATGTTATGCCGAGTCCAAATACACATCATAAATAGGAAAATTCCAAGCAAAGAAACTCTTTTATTGCATAAAGGAAATTGCAAGTGGTTTCAAACTAATCTCTTTTAATGCCATCTTTCATATGTGCAGGAGACAAGAAAAAGCTCCTCAGGTTTCATGGTTGGTATTATCTCTTTATGGCTTAAGAATATTAGTAGCTTTATAACCTTATTTATACAGAGTTTATGTAAGTGTTTGAGTCTTCTTGGGGGAATAGGCCTGCGTAGTGTGAATGAAAGCTACAGCGCCCGTTCCCGCAGTGCTCTGTAGGTCCAGAGGGTCTGTTCCTTCCCAAAATGGAGCCTGCTGTTTCCGTAAGCCAGGGCTTCCTCAAAATGAAGTCACGCAGCCCAATTATTACGCATTATTTCCCCCCTCCCAGACTGATGGAGGCATCGCAGCTCCAGGGTGGTGGGCACCCTGGCCCCCATCCAGCTGTGCCGTTGGCTCTGCCCACCTTCTCCAGTGACCTGTGCGAGTGGAGGCTTGCCGTGGGCTGGCAGGACTCGGTTGTCTGGTTACACTCGAGCTAGCCTTTGAGTTTGTATGGTCTGGTGCTCTTGTCTGCCCTTTGCCGTACTTACAGCACAGCGCTAGCAAGAGGCAGAGTTCAGGATTACTGCTGGGAAGTTGGGTAATGGCTTCGGCAGAAAGAAGAAATATTTTTGTTATTGTTGATGTTGTGTTGTTGTTTTGCATTTTGGGCTTTTTTTAACTGTTGAAGTCTACCTAAAGGCCAAAGAACTTCTGCTAGCATAGGTTTTTATATTCTTGAGGCAGATAAAATTATTCAGATGAATATTTATATAGATACATTTAAATATGTAAAGGTATACACTTCTAAACTTGTGGCATTGCTATGCTTATGAAGGTCAAGACATTGTTACTGAGATTTCTTTTATAATTTTGTTTTAAACTCTATATGTGCATATACATATAGGTTGGTTCTAACATTCCTGTGTGTTACTCATGTGGAATTTTCATCATGAGTAAGTATACTGCTGCACTATATTTTTCCTGGACAGTAATGCAAACCATTAAAGCAATTCTTAAATGACAGCAGAAGTAGGTCCTCAAAGTTTATATTTTCCCAAGCTACAGCAGTACATTGTAGTTTTTTTTCCCTCACTAAAAGGTAGAAATGACTTCTTGATCTCAGTCTTTTATGAAAGCAGAGAAGCTTTCAGTTGTGTCAGGGACTGTAATAGCCAGAGTTTGCCTTCAGTGAGGGCAACTCTGCCTGGTTGCTTGAGTGCAAGCAATGGCAGAAATTGCCTCGCTGCTATCACAGCTAAGTCAAACTTAGTTTTGAGATAATGTTTCTGAAACTTTAGTTTTAGAGAGATGATGCAGGATGCCCATTACTGAGCTTGAGCCAGCACTACCCTAAATTAATGATTTGCATCACAGCTAAAGCATAAATCTAAAGATGCAGTGAGAAGCATTAATAATTAATGGATTCACTTACGTCCTTTTCCCCTTTCTTATCAGCCATAGAGTACAGAGGCTTCCAGAAGGTTACCAGTGCCAGGGAGGGTGCAAGGGTTGGCAGGTAGCTCTGCAGGAACCATGCTCCTGACGACTGACTGCACCAGGCATATTAAACCACCCCTCACACCCACTGTGGGTGGGTGGTAGCATTTGTTATTTGCTCCCAGGGGGAAAGGTGCTTTCCACTGCCTGGACCAGATTACCCAGGTTTGTGGTTATTCAGACTGCGGTGATCTGGACATCAACTATACAAGCTTATTTTCATCCAGATAAACCATAAAAATGTATTAATGTATTTAAACATTGAATGTGTGTTTCTGTCCTGGGGCACCTCAGGTTACTGATGTTTGTTGCCTACAACCCTAAATATATATTTGGTTTCCTAAATAGTTGGGGGATGGGGTCTGTGTTAATCAATTGAGTCATCACAGCTCTTTCATTATTCACTGAGTGATAATACCATTAATGAGCAAAATATTTTCATTGGAACAAATGCTTTTTTCAGCCTCTTCAATATTCTTATTTCTATCTGTACCAGAATTAAATATTAATCAGAACAAAGTAGGAAAGCTGTAATCATTCCCCAGTGTGCCTTCCTGCATTTTTAATCATGTTTTGTTGGTGTTACTGGGTTTCTGTTACTCTCAGGAGCACTGAAACCTACAGAATAGGAATTCATTTGATTAATCACATTTGAACCAGGTCTATAGGAACAGGCCCTGTACTTAATATTGCTTTCTGTGGGACAGAATTATAACCATCAGGGTAACTGCATCTCAGAATTAAATGTAAGTATGTACTCTACACAGGTAGGTACCAAGCCCCTACCCACGCTTGCTTTTCTACTAAATTCTGTCAGACAAGCATTTATGAGAAAATAGACACAGAGGTTTGCAGGCTCCGTTGGTCTCTAATGAAACATGATCTTGACCTGGAAAAGTGGGACTGAGGATGTCAGTATCTACACACTTGTTAAATCAGTGAAATGGAGATTCGGCTCGTAGTTCATTGAAAAGAGACCAGCAAGGTTAAAGAAAAACATAAGAAAAAGCTTGTTTGCTGTGCCCCCTTGTTCAGCATATAAATGATACCGTCAGGAGTTTTGAAGAAAGTGCTTCAGTCTTTTCCTGGAAAACATCATTGGCAGAAAAATAGTTTTCATCATAACTCTAGAACTGAGGGGGAAAAATGGTATAAATCAGTTAACAAGTTGGCCCATGGGCAGGCAGACTAGAGAGACCTCATTTCCTATGGATTTCTGTCTCTTCAGCCTTATGGTCTGTTTTCCAGCTCTTCACCACCACCATCCCTCCCTGTGCTTTTTGCCTCCAGTGCCTGGCAGGAAGGGCCATACGCGTGGTTGGGGCAGCCCTGCTGTGTACGTGGTCAAGCGCTGTCCCCCTTTTGCACAGGACTTTTAAGAGCTTGGCAGTCATCGAGACCTCTGCTCTTCTGTGAAACTGAGTTAAAAAAACTGGGGGGAAAGAGCAAACAGATGACAGGCAAACATTCATACAACACAATGATGTTGTAACCTCTTTTCCCTAAGGAACTGTATATATTTGTGAGTAGTCAGTATTTTTAGAGATTGGATATTTTTCTTATTTTTAAAAGCAAGTAAAAACACGCATAGAAACAATCACAGAGAGGTGGCACCACGCTTTCTCTGACTAAACGGCCACAAGGCCATTCCGGATTGCTACATTCCACAAAATACATGCCCTAACCCTACTGCCTCTACCCCTTGGATTAGGCTGCAGCCAAGAAGTTGAGGACCCAAAGTACAGAAGCCCCGTAGCAAACAAGGCTGCCTCCTTTGCATAGTCGTCTCCAGGTTTGCCACATTTGTGTCATCTAGACACATCAGCTTTTGAAAGAGAATTCAGAATTGAAGGAACAAATCCTACTTGACAAAACAAAGAATGACACTAGTTTCTCCCTGGGAATGGTGGTGATGGTGTCAGTAGGATTGCAACATTCCAGCATTTCTGAGCTGGGGGGCTCTCTTTAATAATATATGTCAGATTTTCTCTATAATGACCAATTAAAATTCTAGGGCTAACTCAATGCAGCATAGTTGGTAGAGCAAGTACGCACTTTTCCTTTTCTTTACTCTGTCTTTCTTGCTTGCTTGTCACTTCAGTTTGCCCATGAGTGTTTGCCTTGCGCTGTTCCCACCCAGAAAGAATGCTAGGGCTGGGTGGCAAATAAGGGATAAAGATAGTATCAACATAGGTAACAATGAGGTTTTGTGTATGTGGCTTTTAAGATAGACTCTCTTTTTGAAAATTTTGTGTCATTTGACATTTTCTAGCTTTTATTAAACAAAAGAAAAATTATGTTTGCATTTTTATTCAAATCAATTAAACTAGAAGTAGGGGGTTTTGCTCAGTTTTGAAATTCATAAAGGTGTGACTGAAAAGAATTATTTTCCCTGACATTAAAATATTAAATCATCATCAGAACTTGCCTCTGGGCTCACAGGCAATAACGTGCATATCTCCTGTTCTCTACTTTACTTTTGTCTCATATGCATAACCTACTTTTTTCAAGGAATGTGCAGCTCTAGTACTGTGTAGTTTGGACAAGTTTAGCTAATAAGTTACATATGCAACTAGTCCTTGCTGGTTAGAGAGTTCTTGGTATTTCTTCTTTTGTTTTTCCTTTTCCAACAAACACATCCTACAAAGCTTCAAAGCTTTGAAAAGGACTAGATGTAGTTTAATCACTTATTAATAATTTAGAAATATCAACTTGGACCTAAATTTTGTTCTTACCTTTCTCTTTCTCTCTGTCATTTCTGGACTAAGCAAGATATTTCTAGCAGTGGCAAAAACATTGGCATTGTCCCGTAGTGCCCAGAAACAATAGGAAAGAGTAGCCAGTGCAAATGGTAAATGAAATTTTTAGTCATATTGTGAAAACTCCAACTCTCACCAAAGACAATGAGGCTGGAATTCCCTCATGTTAAATCTCTGTACTATAAAAGATGATTGTGTCTGATTGCAAAGAAATCTAACAATACTTTCCCATTGTCTTTTTCTTCATTGACTCTCCAGTCATGTGAATTTGCAGCCCACCCAGTTTGACTGAACATTTTTGTCTGCAAATATCTTGGGAGCAGCTTTCTTCTGAGCTACCTGTTACATGCTGCTTTTGCTTGAGCATCCTAGAAATTCAGGGAACTTCTTAACTTCAAAGGTATGAGAGCTAAAACTCTCAGACAAACTTTACTTTTAGACATGAATCATCAGCTGCTTATAAGGCTATTTCAGTTAACTTCCCTGTGATTCTATGTTGTTGTTTTGTTTGATGATTTCTAAATACTCTGTTATGGATCAGCTCCTATAAGCTATTTTGAGACGTCCTCCGGCCTAGACCTTTGTCCGGCTTTAAAGATAGTTCTCATGGGTTTCATTAGGTCATCAGATCACTGCTTATTTGTGAGTCTGGCACGGAGACTTAAGTGATGCAGAGAATCTAACTCACAACAACTAAGGGTATCCAGGTTGTTACAGTCTGGTCCATCGCTGTCCGAAAGAGGAGTTAAATATTACAAAGAGCTGGGAATCCCCTGGTCCGAGTTCTGCCCCAAAGATTTTACATTGCAAATCACCACACATAGTTGTTTTTCCCAAAACACAAACACTCTTCTGACCTCTCTAATTTTCTCATGTAAACTAAGAATCTTTTCATGATAATCAGAGTCAAGTATCTGTTCCAGAAAGCCATCACTATGCATTATAGGCACTTATGCACATTAGAAAACAAAACAAAACAAGCAATCTACCACTTTCCAGGATTAATGCTGTGCAACATTTTATGGGTGGTCCATAAGTGGACAAAATGTTGCACTAATGTGTGACTGCATGGCAATTAAGCTTAATTAGAGAAGGTTTTGAAAAAGACAGATGAAAGTAAATTATGGGAATGAGAGCAGCTGTGCTTTTGGGGACCACACTGTGCTACACTAGTTCAGTGAAGTGTTGCTAAAAATGTCCCTCGTCTGTCGCATTCTGACGCACATCCAACAGTTTGTCCAACCAAGATTTTTTCTCTAGAAGGGGGAATCTCTTAGGAGCACATTCTTTACCCCATCTCTGCTGAACTCACTGTTTTTTCAGGAGACAGCTGCACTTCCACAGTAAGCAGATGACCTTTAATATACAGCCATCCAGTTTAGTTTAGCATTGCCTCTTTTCTAGGTGGAGTTGCAGAGGTAAAGATGAATGTGGATTTTCATTTTCATGTGTGTGCTGGGGGAATTTTTTCACAATTTCATACTTTTACTGCTTTCTCAGATTTACAGCTGAACATCCCATATGGAACATCTGATTCTGGTTCCAGTGATTTTTCCCTGGTGAGAAGACCCTGGTAAGCAGACCTGGAACAGTTCCCAGGCTTCCACACTGCAAGGTTCAAGGATCAAACACTCTTTCTGAGCAGAGAACTTAAGAGTTTCTGGGCTCGGAGACAGACTGTTTCAGAGCTAGCTGCCTATTCCCTCTCCAGGAATATTTTAAACGAACAAAATTTAACACACTGAAATACTCAATAAAACAGAATTGCTTTTTTCTGCTCAGGACTAGATGATTGTTACTGTGGGCACCGTCATAGTATGCTATCTTATATTTGATTTTATTAAATCATGGAAAATAATTAAGTAGAAAAGCAGGGAAAAAAGGCTACATGGTCGGTAGGTAGATCTTTTTTTTAGCTTGGATAGTGTCTGCTATTGCTTTCCACCAGGACACTGGGATGCTTTTTTTCCCTAATGAACTTTTTACATCTGAGATGAAATACAGATTCAGTGGGCAATTTATTAAAAACACCCACCAGTTTCATGTGAGCAGTTTTCAGTCCAACAGGGAATTTATATGTGGAAATCATATATGAGTATAAGGAAACACCTCATAAAAAGAATGACTACATGGTCAGCAGCTGTAATTTATGTGCATTCTTTTTCAATAAAAAAATGTGTGTTCGGACCAATCTTTTCCTTTTTTATTGCAGCTCAGCAAGGTAGCCTCAACTGTAGTTGTTTAACCTTCTGACTTTCTTTGTTTTGTTTTTGAAAAAAGAAAGCTGAAACCAGCACTTTGTATTTTCATTTGTGAATCTTATTCATATGTGAAAGGTGCAGTAAGGACACCTTTTTCCATGGAAGGAAGCTGAAGTAAGTGTTGATAAAAATCCCGCACATATAAGAGCGTGTTAAAAATGAAAACAGGGGGAAAAGAGGGTCCTAAATATAAAAAAGAAGCTAGTTCTGGGATTAGATGGCTGAACGTCAAATGGCTGTGCACAGGTAATCCAGGTAATTCCTTATGCCTAAACTCTGCTTGTTAGATACATGTTTACCTGCTCATACACAGATGCAAAATTTGCAAAGGATATGCATGTCTGTAAACGACTATTTCCTACAGGTCAAATTTTGTGGGAATTGATCAAATTAAAAATTGTATTCCTAGAAAGAATTCTCCAACCAAACCTCTAGATGGGATCTCATATTCAGCATAAGGTGCTAGTTCTGGAGAAAGATCCCCTTGGCTGAGGAACCTTACTCAGGTCCTTGCTTGCTTCCACATCTGCAACTGGAAAGTGAAGGCTCAGCTGAAGAGTTGCTGGTACATGAGGTAATGAGAAACTCCAGGGCATGCCTGGATCCTTGCTAACATAACGCTTTGCGAGGGGAGCTGGCACAATCTCCTTGACGATGTTGTTACAAGCCCTCCATAGACTCATTCTTTCATGGAGAAGATTAGATGTTGGGGGAAGCCTGACGGAGTTATGCAGTAGTAGGTGAACAAGCCATTTCCACAGTAAAAACCTAAAACTAGCATTTGTTACTTCCTGTTAGGTCACAGAAACATCACTCATCTGTCATTTTGACGATAGCCACTCTCTTTTCATCTTCTTCGTCTTCCTGAAATGCTCTGCCCTACACTTCTTTGACACATGCTGTAAATGCTCTTCTCCAGCAGGTTTCCCAAGATCTGCAGTATTACTGCTGGCACCTTCTGCAGCAGCCGGTCCTCTGGGAATCCCTGGGATTGACTCTGAAGGGAATTCTCGGAGTCAAATAAAATAGGGCAAAGGCTGGCATTCAGTTTTTTCTTGGTTAATGACAGGGAAAATTCACTTGGATTGGTACTGCCTATTTAACAGGAGCCTACAGGGCATCAGGATTTGGCCTTCTCTGATTTGGATACTTTCTGAATTATATTTTATGCTAACGTACTAGAATGGTAATTTTTGGAAGAACCAGGGAAAAGCAATTTTTTATTGCTCTTGGAGACTTGCGACAGCAGCTGGAGGTATTCTCTTTACTCTCTCCCCACAACACAACCCTTCCTGAGGCTTTAAAACCAGAGAAATCAAGTCATATGAAAGGGACCTGCTGAAAAAATACACTAACAGAGCAAATGAGTCCATTATTCCCAGTTTTCTAGGAGACACATTTCAGTCTGTATGTACATTATTTCTGCAAGAAGTGTTTAATATTTACAGGTGAAGGAACTCAGGCTTGCTGGTTTTCTTGGATTCCTTTCGAACCTGCCCTCATTTGTTTTTTCCCCCACATCCTTCCCTCTTTTGCGGCTTTCCAGCATAAGTGCCCACAGCAACCCCCTGTTCAGGATCCAGGAGCAACCTTTCACCACAGGAATAAGGTGAACCTTGGCGACAGTCGCCAAAGCGCCGTGATCACACGTTCCCAGCACCCTGCCCTGCCAGCGGTGGGAGGAAACTCCAGTTTATGTTAATAACATGTGGAAGGTGGCCAAAATATTTTGTGAGTTTTCCGGCTCGAAAGGGTAATGAAGCTACCTCTGTCTCAGTACGCTGGCACGGGAGCAAGCAAAACAACTGGGAAATGTGTTTCAAAGGAGAAATACAGAGCACAAACTCCCCAGGTTTCACATTTCCACTGGGGGCTGAGCTTTGCCTCTTTCCACCTTTTTCACAGGCTGGCTGTTCCCCTTTGCACAAAAAAAGGGCCAGATAGGGGAGGGCAAGCGGGCTGTTTCTATGGATTAGGTTCAGGCAGCTCTCACCAGACTAAAAGTTACACTGGAAAGCATTTCGTGGTTTATACCAAAATACTGAAGTGTTTAATATGCAAAGTAAGCCCAGAAAGTTATTCCTATAAACTTGGTTTAAAATCTACCTATTTATTAGCTCTGAGCAAAAGAATCCTCCGCGCTGCTGCGAGCACAGTCAGATTCTTTGGACTCTCTTCAAAAAGCTCACTCTTTTTGTCATTCCTCTCTGACCTCCTCCCTGCTAGTCCCAGGATGAAAAGCAAGCCAAAGATCTGCTGAGAAATCGGCCGAGCCACTGCTGACCTTTGCAAATCCAATTTCTTCAAAGCGAGAGCTAATCAACGTGTTCCCACGCTGTGTATTGCTGAAACATACGATGCAATTCAAGGAATGAATTCACCATGGTGCAATCTCATTTTGAATCCAGTTTTCTTGCTATGTGTCAGAGGGTGAAGGAGGCAGAGTGTGGTACAAGTTATAAACAGCAGTCACACACAAGTTTCACAAACCACATGAGTCTGTCTGAAAGACTTAGTACTTTGAAGGGTGTTCTTTTCCTTAAAATTTAAAATGCATCAGCCCTCCTCTCCCTTCTACTTTCCTCCCCCTCAAAAACAGAGAGATATTTTGTAGTGATTTAAAAGAAAAATGAGCCAATGAGAGTTTGTACCAAATAATCTCTAAATAGAAAAAAAAAAAGTAGCTGTCTAGAGGTATTATCTGACATGTAACCAAGGTATCTGTCTGGGGATATTTGCATGAACAAGAGCTACAGGTGAATGGGATGCTGATACAGGAAGAGCTTTAAAATTCACATTCAAAATTCAGATTATTTCTCTTGCTTTGCATATCAGGTTCGGTATGAGTGCTATTCCTGTTTTACAGCAGTCAGAGCTGTGAAGCTTTGCAAACTCTGCTAGGTACCACAACTGTGCCTGCAGGATCCCTACAGGAAAAAAAGGGTATTTTGGCATTCCTAACCTAAATCTTATAATCTTATTTCAACAGGTGCACGGAGACTGGCCCTCTCCCTCTCTTTTCCAGAAGGAGCTGCTGTTTGTTTCCCACACAGCTGGCTGAGCCTTGCCGGGCTCCAGCCCCGGGTAGATTGATGTGCCCAACGTGAGCGAGCGAGCGGCGATGCTCTGCAGCCCCCCCGAGCCCTGCCCGTTTGCGCAATGCTGCCCCTTCTGTCTGGGGCAAAAGGGACGGCGGAGAGCTGTCATTCCTCATGTAACTCCTGTAGGGCATATGTCACCGGTAGCACGTCTCGGGCCCTTTGGTCAGTGCTGAAGAGAGGAGCTATGTTGTTCCCAGCGTGGGGCTGGGGTTGGTGTGTGCCTCTCTCCGGCAGGGAAGCCAGGGCATTGCAGAAGGCAGCCGAGCTGCTCCACCTTTGGAGCCTTACCACGGGCCTCCTGGAATACAGTGGATCCCGCCAGTTTGGTGGCATAGTAGGACAAGAAATATTATGGCCTATTTATTTATTTATTTACTTGTCGTCTTCGTTGCACAAGTGTAATTCCATTAGAGCTGATGTAATGGAGAGCCGGGGCCTTGGGCTAATGGGCTATACTGTGCCCTGGCTGTGTAAGCTGAAGACTCTCAGAGGAAGCCTCAATGTTCTCATTTTCTAGTTGTCCATAGCAAAACAAAGGAAAATATATCATTGTTCTCAAGATTGCTGAATGAAGCCAGTCCGTTTTTTAATTTTATTTCCATAACCATGAATAGTAAATTTCACCCATTCATGACGGTTTATAAAAGAGTTTGTTAACCAACCAGATCTGGAGAACTTTCTTTCTCAGCAAGTATTGCCATAAGAGAATTGTTTGTGTTTTTATTACTTTCTCAATATTTTTTTATTCTCTTTCCCAAGACACGATTAGATTTTCCAGTCTTCTGAACATCAAAGATTTCAGAGAAGAGATTGTATAAACTGGATAAGTAACAGCTGTTACCAGACGAATTTACTGGTGGAAAGAGGAGAGGGCTAATTTGTTTTATGTGTTTCCTCCCACTGCTGGCACCTTTCACTGTGGCACACTGTTCCTCTCCTGTGACAGGGAGTATCTTTGCACAGAGGGATCCCTTGTCCACAGGATTACACCTACCTTTGGATTTTGCTTCTGTTTATAAGTAACTTTGCCAAATGTCTTCATCATGCCTCTTTCACCTGGTCTTCCAGCAGTTTATTAGAGAGAAAAGAATGGGAGAACAGCTCTCTAACTGTTAGAACACAGTCAGTTAGTAGCACTGACTGACAGATTTTCATTTCTGACCTTTTCAAGTCAGTTTTGTTTGCTCCACTTCCGGATATATCAGGACATGGGATTTATTTCTGTAAAATAAAAAATCGTACAGTGAACTCCCCAAAAAAGGTGACACAGGACTGAGGCAGAATTTCAGCTTGTATAAAAAGTGCAGTTTTTCTGCTGCATGCTCCAAATTAACGTGGGAACGAACACTTGTATGAATCCTCTTTATTTCCTCATCTTGTGAAAAATTCCTTGTGCTCCTCTTTTAAATTACTCACTGTTTAAGAAGGATCTGGGAGCAGAAATGGTGATTTGTAGTATTGCAAATTACTAGCTGGGAAAAGAGATTGTGTGCATGTGATTTTTGCATACTACTATGCCAACAATATCTGATCCCATTCAGATAACACTAGTGATCTACGACTTTGACCAGATTCAAAGAAAGTCATGCTACTTATCTTTCTTTAAGTTTGATCTACTTGCTCTCACATGTGTATGTTGTGTTTTTAACTACTTACCCTCACGTTCTTAAAGCTTCAGCAAAAGACAGCACTTGCAATATACACAGTCTGCAAAAAGTATCCTGTGGCCTATAACCGTGGTAAGACATCCAGTCTGACTTAAAAATTTAATCTAGTCTTCATCTTCCCGAGATAGCCTACATTAATACTTTTAATCCTTCCCTGTTCTGAGCAACATCAGAATCCATTGCCGTTGCAGGAGAGGGAACTCTGGCTTCACCCAGTCTGTGAGTATCCTCAGACCTTTGTAAAAGTGCTCAGATTTTCAATGAGTTTGGGCCTTTTCTGAAAGCTATCCAGGGGGCATGTCCCGGTTTGAGGTAAAACCAAACCAATTTTGAGTTCTGGAATTTCACATTTTAGCTAGGCCTCTAACTCTCTGAAATTAACAGCACATTGTGGAGAAAACTGCTTGTTCTTGGGATGATAAGGCCAATGTTTGTGCTAAATGTACAACCAAGATCAGCCAATTTTCGTTATTTGCCCCTTAGAGAGTCAGAAACGGAAAAGCGTTCCTGCGATGGCCAACGTCTGAAGAGGACCCTGTCTGTTCATCTGCCTTTGATCCCAATCCGTGTGTTCCTGACTCCAGAGCTGGAATCCAGTTTCCATCCATCACCGAGTCCAGTCTGCGACCTCCCCAGTGACTGCTGGTGACAGGACTGTCATCCTGGGAGCTTGATGCGGTTTGGTATATATTGTATCTATTTTGTTATTATATTTTTAAATTATTTTAATATTAATTCTTCATTCAAGTAGTTTAGGTCATTCTAAACTTTTGAATCCCCTTATCTCTTCCTCTCCTCTTTTTTTGGGGGGTGGGAAGGGCCATCTGTCGCTCCGGTTGCGGTGATTTCAGCTGAAACCTTGACAGGGCACTAGGCACCTGGTCTGGGAGAACACCACTGGAGTAGATAGTCCATGTCAATCACTGCTGTGCTGCTGCTGGAGGAAAAAGTCCTGTCTAGAGAAGGACAGAATAGAAGCTAGGTCCAAAAAAACATCTCTAATGTGATTTTGGTTGGGTTTTTCATTATGGTCTGGGCCTTAATTAATTTCAAACGTTTTCTTCCACGTCCTTCATTTGCTCCCTGACTACTGCTCCATATATTTAAAGACCCCGAAAAGAGAAGAAGTTTTAAGCTTTAAAGAGCTTTTGTGCTAAGCCCAGAATGTTGGGGTTTTTTCAGCACAACCAGTGGAGAAATAACAACAGCTCTCCCAGCTTCAAGATGAAATTCTTCATCTTTAGTGAGCATTTAGACTGCAATAAGGATGAAACTTCAAAGCCAAAGGCAAAACCACAGAGGAGGTGGGCAGTTTGCTGCAGGAGCAGGGAAGTAAATCTCAAATCTGCCATTCAGCTGGCTCTGCAAACCCAGAAAAGAGGTTTTATCACAAAAAAAAGTCTGAAAAGGTGTCAAACTGAAGGAGTTGGCAGGATTTAAATTCCAGAAATAAAACTCCTCTGACAATTGTTTTCCCTTTTGTTCATTCTGTCTGATTAAAGTCCAGAGCAAAAAATATTTCAGTAGTTTGCAGAGCTGGAAGCTAATCAGGTTATCAAAATGGTGTCTGACTCACTGAGGGATGGCTTTTACTCTTTAGGATGTTGTTAATAGTTTTGTATTGCTTGCAGTCTTATTAAACTTTGATTTGATTTGAGAATCACAGAATCACAGAATCACAGAATCTTAGTGGTTGGAAGGGACCTTTGAGATCATCGAGTCCAATCACATTAAAAA
>JAOTQQ010000023.1:26641015-26653174 GCA_026546715.1 Gallinago undulata
ACCACCCACCAACTAAACCCCACACTCACAACCCCCCACACAACACCCCAGCACAAACCAATAATCTTGGCCACTAGGGCATGCCCTGAAGAGCCTGAAGAGATGATGTAGCTAGCTGAGGAAGACCTTTGCTTTTTCTTTGAAGAAAACAAGTTTGCAATGTACAATTCCTACAAGTACAGAGAGAAAGAGATGTCTGACATACTTAAAGGTACAGTAAAAGCTAGATTGCAGTCCATGTTTTAGGCATGGACTTTTCCATATGCCAAGTTAGGACCTGTACAGGTGACCCTAACAGCCCACTTACAGTAAAAATCACTGCTGTTATCATGGGTTTTCCAGGTTCTGTACTAGCACACACAGAATTAAGCACAGTTAGCACTTGTATGTTGGCAAAGACTGGTGTAAATCACCACCTTTTCATGATATATTGAACAAGACAGTCTCTCACATCCAGAACAGATCTTGTTGGTAATCCTAAGAATCAGCAGGAGCTTGTGCAAGTGGTCGTACCAAATGATTGCCAAGCTATGAGAGCAATAGAAAATTCAGGTATGGTATCTCACAGACTACTTTAATTTTTAAAGTGAGATTTCTGAGCTTGTGCTCAGGCTTCTACAGGTAATATATGTCCAATTAAAGCTACATGAAATATTTTTTTTACTTCCCAATGTGTTTGCACAGGAGCCTAAGTTATCAGTACACTATTGATAGGCATTGCAATCATTATTTTTACTATTTCCTTATCATTTATTTGGAACTCTGCTGCGACAGTAATGAAAATTTTTTAAAAGTCATTAGGTTGTCTAAGTAGTTGCCACAAAGGAACACTTATTCACGGAGACTTGAAAATGTCATAGCAATGCTCTGAAGCGGTACAGAAACTGTGAAGTTAATGTATATAGCCAATTAAAGATCAGTGGCTCTGAAACTGCAGTATGAGCACATAATATTTTTATTCTAACATGGTTGCATCTGTTAAACTGCAGCTTGCAGAGGAAGTCTAGAGTACAGGGCAAATTAAAGTACAGTAACTCTGAAAGGGCAAAGAAATCTAACTAGAGCTGTACAATTTCGAGGAAAAAGAATTGAGATTACTGATGGTTCACTGCACAGAAACAGCATTTAATATAATGGAAAGTATATACCACGGATTAACTGTCAGTTTTGTGCTGGCCTGTTTCTCATTTTACATGGCCAACACTTTGATCCCTATTATAATGTAGGTGCATACAACCCTGGGAAACTTGCTGCCCCAAACTAAAGATGAAATAATTTAATCATAGGAACTTGGACAGGCTTTTTTCAGACCAATTTAATTATGTTTCATTGCTTACAGCCCGTGTCTTTCTGTGAGTATTACATCCAGAGATAATTTAAGGGCACAACCTGCTTGTAGGCATAGGTGTGGGGGAATTTTGAAAGCAAATGGAAAAATGGCTAGCTATTACAGTTTATAACTCTAGAACATTAAAGCCTGAGTATCTTTGTGTTTTCTTCTTCTGTTAAGGAATTTACTCTTTTTGTCAATTTCTGTCTCTAACTTTGCCATTCCTTTACCAGTAAATACACATATTCTCTTGTAGTTTAGGAATGAATAATAACAGTATAGTGATTTTGGACAGATTTTGAGCTCTGCTATATTCCTATAACATCTCAGAAGGGTTGTTCCAGATTTACAGTTGTGTAACACCAGAGGAATTTTAGCCCTTTACATTTGCATTCAGAGCTAATGCTTTAGTCATCTAGTTCTTCGGTGCTATATTAACTGTTGTACTCACAATTTTTATGAATTGATGTAACATTATATGACGGTAAATAGGTAAAAACTGAGTTTTAACGATGGAAACTAATGATATTTTTTACTAATTTCTAGATCTATTATGTCACTATTACTCTTTGGGAAAGTTCTGATTTACAAAATATCATCTCATGGTGTGTTTTATCTTATTGGCTTCTTGCCATATTGCCAGAATGCAGTGTATTCTGACAGAAGCAACCAAAATGCATGCTTCAGCAGCCTATGCATGCAGAGATAGAGTGCAAAGCTGCTTTTCATTTTCTAGAAACAGATCCTAGTTACAGTATACCTCTAACTGAATGACTTTTAGTATTGGGCTTGTGGTTTTGATTTTGTGTTTTTGAGGCATGTGTATCATATGCTCACAGGAAAAGTCCAAGTTTCAGAATTTTTCTTAGCGTGAATGTCATGCTTTTGAAAGCTTCACTGGAAAACATCATTCTCTGCCTACTCACAAATACAACACCTACAGCTCTTTCTGCACTATTCAGGAAAGATTCCTTAGAAAATGCTACATATCTTTGCATCCTTGCTCAAAAGGTACTATTCTAGAAAAGAAAAGACAGCCTGTTTGATCCTATTCTAAGTTTCTAAGACTACAAAAATAAATCCATTTAAGAAAGGACAACTTAGAAAATAACATCTTGAAGAAAACATTAACTTAAGAAAGAATGTTTTCTCACTAACCTCTATGAAGAGCTTTTGGTTTTCACACATCTATGTAGTTCAGCTGAACAGTCAGTTCCCCTGCCCTTAATTCAAGTAATTCAAATATCTGTATTTTCCATAGAACTATTCAGCTATATGCAAAATGTTATTAGCAGAAGGGAAAAAAATAATAAAATTATTCTAATCAGAAATCAGAACTGTGTCAGTATAATCCTGAATGAGTGTTAAATTGCCAGTTTCATTTGTGGGCAGTTCACGTGAAATCCCTTACAACAATCTGAGTCTTCAGGAAAAGCTGTGAAGATCAGTCCCTCAGCAAAATCAGTTATTATTATCTTGAGCAGTAATATATTTTTCTCCTTGTCATCTTTTAGTCTTTTTTCATCTAGTTATATCTATAAAATTATAAATTAGTCATAGGTACATGCAGATACGGTCATTTTCCTTTTTTACAATCCTTTATACTTTATATTTTTGCTCTGTTTCCCTCCCTTGGCTTATTTGATTTATATTTTATTTCTGTTGAAGGAATGCAAATACCATTATACTTACTTCTCAGATGATTTTTCAAACCAATGATATTTGAATGGCTAGATTTTTTTAAAAAAATTGTTTTTGCTAAACCTCTGGTGGCATGCACTTTTCTTGTTTATTTGCATTTAAGGTTCTGTGATAGTATTCCAGTAAGATCTGAGATAGGATTTTCATTTCTAAGAACTAGGTTAATTTGTGAAACTGGAGGTGGAATACGCAGTATGACTTCTCAGGTGATAAGATAGCGCTTGGTGAAATAGCAAGGAGCATTTAACAACCTTGCAGAAAGGATTATTTTTCTGAGAAAGTTCAAACCCGATAGATCAAGGAAGTTTAGAAATTGTGTATAAAGTCGTGCCCTCCTGAGATCTGGCCAGTGTCTAGGTCAAGAGTTAGACAAGGTTTAGACAAGTTTCACACCCTGCCATCCACAGGTAAAGAAGCTGAGCATCCAATATGCAGTTGGTACACAGTTCATTTGTTCTTAACCATGCTAGGTGCTGCATTTAAAAAAACAACTTTTTCAGCATGAATGGTACTACTCTGGCAACACTTTTTATGGGGCTTTAGAGCTGTGCCCAACAACTAGTTTTGTTCTTGCTTCTGTACATTTTTTACCCTTTTTGCCAAGTATTGGCATATGTGAAGAACTGTACATTTGTTGAACTCTGGGGTTATTTCAATTTTATAGGCTTTAGTCAATAATCATCAATTACCTAGCCAAAGTCAGAGAAGTGATATTCACTGGCAGAAGCACAGTATTTTGCAAGTGGATCTAAAACTGAAAAGATGGTACACAGATATACTTTACTGTTGGGAAATGTAGTAATGTCAGTTATGGAGTTCCTTCACATGCCTGCTTGTATAGGAGATGGATTATTTTATGGAAGAGATTCAATTCTCAGTCTTATCCAGATATATCTGGAGCACTGCACCTGAGCACAGCTGACACCACAGTCTACCTCTCTAATAATTTGACTGCAGTGCTGGGGTTATTGTGCATATTAGACTAGGTTTTCATTGCAGTTGCACATGAGCAAAATGATATCTGGACCTACATGAAGCTTAGCAGGAAGAGACTGAATTTGGCAACCTGATTTGTGTCCATCACTCTCGCTTTCATGTTAGAAAACCATTTGAAAACAATATATCATGTCAGTTCCTCTCAGTTTTGATAGTGATGGTTAACCTCCTAAACAGCTTTCCTTTACTGATAATTTCTTACTTAGAACGTAATTTATGTTTAGTACTTATGAAATGTTTATTTCATGAACTGCCTTGCTGACTGAGGAAGCTTCAGTTATATTTTTCTTTCAAAACAGACACATACCCTTACCTCCCCAGCTGGACAAAGCCAGTGATGAATAACCACTCTTACCATCTTTCTGAAATATCAAATTTGCCTCCCCTCATGGCAGAGAATACCAAACCATCCAACAAGAAAGCAGACCATGTGAATAGTTTTGCTGAATTCCTAATTGTTTGCTCTGGAAGTTCCCAGTGAAGCAGCTGGTTGTCTTTGGAAAGCTATGCTGCTTGTTTTGGGTTTTAATTTTCAGCACTAGCCACAGGGACAAGTATCACAAATATCTGCTTGAAGGCCTTTTGCCCTTGGGAGCCCAATAGATAGTTGACAGCCTCTCTGACAGTGGGACTGAGGGGAGAATCAAAGTTGACTTGTTGCTTTATAGCCACTCAAGGAGAAAAAATAATGAAAAGGGCAATTTCTGCTTTCTTCAGTTGTCTGAAGTAAGTCTCTCCTGTTTTGTAGAGAATAAACTAATACCACTTTCTAAAACAACCTGCCTTCTATATGAACAAATTATTCCATCCAGTACCATACAGCTAATACTTGGGCTTGACTTCCTTGCATCCCAATGCAGTCCCGGGTGGAGTTCAGAACTCCATTCATCATCAGAAATCAACATTCAAGTCTTCCATTCAACACTCACCTCTAACAGAATCTACTGTCATGTTCTTCAGCTCAATGTACAGTAACTCTAAAGTACGCTCTCAAATGGAGAGACCATGGAGTGTGCTCCGTTTGCTGTTAACATGTTCTGATCTCCTAATGTACGATTAGGACCAAAATGAATGAACGTCACCCTCTGACTTCCAGTGAAGGTCTGATTGTTACTCTACGTGTGGGTATAACTTCTCAAATATTCCCTACTTTGTATGCCACACTCAAGCGAAACAGTCTCTAGTGTGTTAGTAATGTCATAATACATAGGGGAAGCCCAAGCTCCATTGTATGCATTAACTGAAGATTAAGCAGGATGCCAGATGAGCTTTGATTCATTTTAGAAATGTTGCTAGGCAGAGCTCCAAGCTCACACCAAATGATGCCAAGATATTTGGTCATGTCTCCATTGCCCCTTATCTCAAGTGATCCAACTGCCAGAAATAATTTTCCTTAATAGAAAAACTTCACGTATTTTGCACATTGCTCTTTCCTATGTAAGTCTCATTAGTTTATGATTTTCATTTGAAAACAGAATTCAATTCCTGTGGTTTAGATCTGAAAAGCATCTTTCTTTAGGAGAGATTTCCATTTTTCTAGGAAGCTCATTCCTTTTATAATCAGCTCGACTCAGCACAAGAATCTTACAGAAGGTGGCAACAATTATCAACTGAAAAAGTCTGTCATTTTCTTTCTAAGACTTCAAGTTTTGCTGTTAGTCTTGAAATGCAGTACTTTGCTAGGGAGTATGCTTTTGAGTTGATGAGGGATTTGTTATTCTACTCAAATACAAAAGAGAATTTTAGTTGAGGAAGAACGTCTCAAAGATGAATGAATGTATTAGCTTAGCATGAATCTGAACTTTGTCTTGCAAAACACTGCACAGGCTTTCAGTGGTACACAGCACACTGGAATCACCTGTTGTCTTGCAGCTGAAAGTAATTGGGCTCAAAATGTTTCTAATTATTCCTGACTTGAAAGGTAAGTTGCTATGACTTTTTAGGTGCTTCATTTTAAATATGCTTGCATATTATATTAGTATATGTATTTAATCATTCTGTCCAACAGAGAGAATACAGCCTTGATCTGTAAGCAAGATCCCCTCTTCACAGTTGCAGAAGTATATGCCTGAACCTAATTGTGCAGCTAGCACTTTGTGGCAGCTTTTGCTTTGTGACAAGTTACTTAAGTTATAAGTGCTATAGGTTTCATTAGTGAATGATTCCATTAGTGTCTTTTATGTCTATTTCCAGTAATTTATTGGCACACAAGGATCAAAGCTTCTAAATCAGTGGTGTTTACTTTATACAGAAGAGCCAGACAGAGCTGTGGTACAAGGTAAAGTCCATTTCTTTCTCCTTTCTTATTCCTTCTTGTAGCTCTGCTTCACACTGGGGTGTGGAAACTGTCCTGCACAGTATTACACAGACATAAGAAGGCACTCTGTACTCAAGCAAGCGCTGAAGCAAGAAAAACAAAACAAGTGTGATGCTAAGAGCAAAGCACAGCAGAAAAGACTTTAGGAGGATCTATAAAAAGTTTAAATTGGTAAAACATGTATGTGGGTGGGTTAGAAAGAGAATAAAGCATAATTAAGTTACTGAAGCCTCAGCGGGACTCTGAACATTGTTCAGTGTACATGCAGTTTGCTTAAATGAAATGTCAAAAATACCCACATCCTTAGAAAGGGGACTTTTTTGTAGTTTAGTATTAATTTTAACAAATGCTGCCCTTTCTTGGACCTTGCGTCATTCTGCTGCGGGGTACTGAGTGTATTACAGGAATGTATGAAGGCAAAAATCCCACCTTCTGCAAACTAGTCACAGAGCTGGGCTGAGCATATTAGGCACAGCTGAAAGTTGGGGGGAACTTTGCCATCCTGCACTAAAAAGGGCACTGGGGCACATCCTCTTCTCCAAACTGGGCTGGGAGCTGTGTCCCTGCCTCTGTTCCTTGGTGTGGATGACCCCCTGTAAGGGACCCTGACTGTCCACTAATGCCAGGAGAAGGATCGATGGATTGGATGAGAGGGAAAAGCTTTGCCCTCTGTCCCTTTGAAGCGGGGGGAGCAGAGAAAAGATTGCCAAACACAGAAAAATATCCTTGAGCTACTGGAACAGCATTTCTAATTGCTCTATAGTGTGGACAGTTTAGGTCCGATGCTCCCATGCTGGGAGTGACCCAGACACTGTCCTCTTTCCTCCCCCCACCCCCCATCCTGTTTGCCTTTCTCTTTCCCTGGAGCTTTCTGGGGGTGACCCTGAGTGACCACCACAGCAAACGACCTAGTCTGCTCCTTTACAAAACCCTCTGTTGTATCCAAGGTTGGCAGAGGAAAACACGACCGTGGTCTCCATAAAGCTCTGGAAAGTAACACGTTTTGTTGAACAATCCTGCTTCTGCAGCCATCGCAGCAGAATGGATGTCCTGAGCCCGACCATGTGAGTACCCCTGCGCTCACAGCGCAATACAGGCGGCAAACCTGGGGCCAGACAAGGATTTTGGCCTTTCGATTAACTCTCCTTCTCATGGTCCCCAAAGCCCAAGGCTGTTGGGAATCAATTCTGCCCCTTGTCTAGGCCTATCTCCTCCCCAGTATCCTTACGTGATGTTACTTACTCCTCTCCTCATCCTTACATGAATAGTCAGAGGGCTCCGTCATGATGGGGGACTCCTTCACTGGCAGGTTAGTGTAATGTTGAGGCTGGGAAAGTCACGTAAGGCAGCTATAATGGTGAAATTATGAAGAGTAATGAGCATTTGAGCTGTTATCTATCTCATAAATACACATTCTAACGTGCAGAAAAACCACAGTGTTGACGGAAAATATTGCAATCTTCAGGGGAAAAAAGATGTTAGCCAGAAGTATTGTGTTTTTACATATGGTTCACCTAAAAAAAAACCCTGACCTTTTTTAAGATGGCTGCCAGCCAACATTTCAGCAATATTTCCTTTGTGTTTCTGCTCACACAAAGTGATTTATGTCCAAGTACTCTCTAGCTGGTTCTCAAATTGCAATAATGATTTTGATTGTTTGTTTATAGTTTTATCTGAACATTTCTGCCTGCCATGTCATATCTCCTGAACTAGAGTAAGTGTTGTTTATAGGCAACTGCTGTGCCCATGTAGAGTCAGTCCATTGTTTCTTCTCTCTTGTCTGTGGCTCTTTGACTGTATTATCTGTAAGTTTTTGGAGGCGAAGAAGGGGAGAAAGGGGACCACATCCTCACCTTGCTGACCAAGAAAATAATAGCTTTCATTGAAATTTTTCTGACATATGAGTAGGGAAGTCAGAATTAGGTCAGGATACTTGTACCAAGTGGCAATTTTTTCCATGGGAAGAGTTAACATCTTTCCCATGAAAAAGGTGAGGCCAGAGCTGCATGCCATCAGACCAGAATGTAAGAGGCAATCAGGATGCAAGGGAAGCACAATTGGGCCCAGCCATAGTGAACAAGGTCATCTGTGCAGCATGCTTCATGAGGAACGTGCTCCAGGACTTCAGAATTTGCCTACACAATGTCACAGAGGAGATTTAGTTCAGACACTTGAGTTGAAATGTTTGTCTGCATAACGGGCAACTTCTTTTGCACAGTTGAGACCCACATGCATGTTAATGGCTTGTACGTCTTTGGGTGAGTTGGCATGGAGTACAGAGGAAGGGGAAAACAGATTTTTTCTTTAAATAGCAGAGGGAAAAGAGCATATGGTAAAAAAACCCAGTAGATTTACCCTGGAATCAAAATTCATGAACATAATGCACTTTAATATAAATATCCATATCGATACGACAAATCAGGACAGTTGTTTCAGTGAAAGAACTTTTTTTTTATATATAAATAATAAGCTCCAACAATTGTTTTATCATTTTTGAGGGAAGTTGAAAATGTCTGACATCATTATGGTAAAACAAAATAGTGATGTATGTGGATTGTCTGTTGATTTACTTTTCTCCTTTTGGAAACAAAAGACAAAATGGTTAAGGGACAACACGAGGAAACTTGATTGTGCAAAGAAAAAACCCACAGTATGCAAAGGGGTTTTTTGCAGAAAGTACCTTTTCTTTAAGCATAGGTCCTTTTGAAAAGATATCAGAGAAATTAGAAGTAAAAAAATTATTTTCTTATTTAGTTGGGACTCCTACAGATTCATAGGCATTGAGGCCAACAGTCTGTTGCGATCGGTGTCTCATCTGACTCATATAAATCAGCTTGTACAATTTCACTCAGTAATTCCTTTACCGAGCTTATAACAACATACTGCTAATTGAAAGGTTGTGATCTGATAGTTAGTGTTTTCACTTATGCTGAGTCCCAAGAACTAATCACACCCACATTAGGGATGAAAAATACCACATGAATCGTACAGTGTATTGATATCAAAAGCCTGATGAAACCACCGCTGTCAAGCAGTCTGGGCAAGGAATTGGCAAGGATTTGAGGCTGGAGAAGGGGGGTCTTGGAGGTGAAAGCAGAGTCCTTTCCTTCATCCTTTTCTGCAGCTGTCTCCCCACTCCTCAGGTGGTCAGACACCCCAGCAACCAGCAGATCCCACCCAGCACAGAGCTTCCTTCACACACTGGTGCAGTGAGAACAGCAGACCTCAACTGGTGCTTGACTGACAGGACCAGAAATGCCACCAGGCACAATGCCCCACCTGTGCTCTGCAAAAGTTAAAAATGCCCCATGTAGACTCTCAGTCTGCCAATAGACAGCCCTCGGCGGATCCTCACTGGCTGTTGTGTAGAATGGTGTGACATGGAGCATGTGGCTTGTGCCACAGGTGCCATCACAGCAGTGATGCTCTATATCACTTGGGTTTGTACGGAGAATTCACAAACCCCCATGGTGTAACGGTAGCATCCATCACTAATGCACGTACAGTGCAGTGATTCACAGACGGTGAATCTGAATTGTTTTTGCAAAAGCCTAATATTGGACAGTTCTGTGTCTTGTGCCTCTTTATAAAAGAGATGGTTCATGCTTCATGCCATATTTCATATTTTATAGTTGCAGCCTAGGTGAACACACAGATTTGCCAGCAGTGGCTGTGATTGCACAGACATGAAACAAGAAGTGTTAATGACAGGCTTTACTACAAAAAGTCAGTTAAAGTCCTGAGAGGAGAACATGGCAGCTACTGAATTCTCTGAGTTGTGGTAGTTCAGTGAAAGTTCATTTGGCACTCCCAAAAATTTGTCAGGAAGAAGCAGCAATTCCTGAAGGACTCCTCAGGAACAGTGCAAAGCTACGGGCCAGATTATTTTAGAAGACCGTTGAATGAGCCCATCTATTGTTGCATATGCTGCAGCTTTTCTTTTATTCTCATTAACTTTGCATCCTCAGATTTCTTGCAAATAATTTACTGTGCATGGGAAACATAGTGGGATAAAGAACAAGGGGATTCCTGAACACCTACCATCCTTCAGCTTCCAGAAAGCTATAATTATCTTCTTTTTTGCAAAATTGCTCCATACAAAAAAAAAATAATTAAAAAAATATAATAAAATATGAAGGCACTTCACTTACTGGTAAAGTAAGTCCCCCAGAGAGACGGGGCTCTGGTCCAATTTGTTTCACATAGAGCTAGGGAACTAGGACCATCGAGGAGCAACCCAGCTGGCAGTAGTCAAAAACTGCATCCCATGTACTAACGTTAATTTTAACAATAGTCCATGAACTTTTTAGAAGGTGTACAGAATACTGGCAGTTGAGAGAACTGAAGTTTTCGATGAAGGGAAATAGCATTCACATTTCAATAAGCTACAAAAATGCCTTTTGCAAACAGAGGTGCTTTGTATTACGCCATTCCTGTTGGCTTTTGGGGTTTTTTTCATTAGATGTATGAACTTCTTGCCACAGTAATAAAGGTCAGGCACTATTGTGCCTCTTTTATGATACTGACTAGCACAAGTCATGTATACAAACCCAGGAAGTATTTATTTATGTGGAATACATACTCAAATAGTGGACTACAAATCATTTAAAGATGCCTATGATATGAATCATACCACAATTTCACGGGTAAGTGGAAACATTATGTAGCTTATTGAGTTTTTAAAGCACTAACGAATGTGAACTATACAGCAGACTTGAGTTGGACCTTTTCACCCCTTCTAATATATGCTGTGGCTATTTAATATTCTTCACTAGGGAGTAATGCTGGCATACAAGTCAGCAATATATTAGGCACTGGAGCCATGAACCTAGTGAGAACATAAACTAAACTGATTTTCAATTTTGGTACATTACAAAAAGGGCTATTATTGTGAGGTTAGAGATGTCAAAGTTGGTGACCTGGTATAATGAAGTATTCCCTGCCACATAGTCAAGCATGAAAACTAATTGGAGGCAGTATAAACTTTTAGAGGTTTAGAGTTTTTCTCCGTTCAAAATTAAATATTTTTTTGCACACACTTTTTTTTTAAATTAAAAATAGTAATTTTTTTGAAGCATCAAAAAAGAAGAAATGATGCTGCTGTGAAGTTTGCAGTTCATAAAGAAATATGTGTGTTTATAAATGAGGTCACGTCTTAACGCTTGGGTTACTTACATAAGACGCTGATGAAAAGCAAGTTGCTACCTGCCAGCCAGGAATGACATTAAAATATTATGGCAGCATGTGACCAGCTTTAGAGCTTAAAATCTTGAAAGGACACAGACAATGTCCCCTTTGAAGAACATTCCTGAAGATCACTTTACAGTTTCTGCTAAGCTTTAAAACACTGGGTAAAATGCCCTGTGTCTAAGCAGTAAGGATAAAAGTTGTTACTTCTCAGCTGCAACATTTACATCTGAAAAACCACCACTGAAATGTGCACTGGTCCTTCAGTTTGTTGGTCAGAGTAAAGGGGTAAGCATTTAGCCTAGGGAATGGCATGGTAGTACTGTGAATCCCTTATCCAGGTGTTCATTATGACTCCACATCTTGATTCGCTGCACTGGCTTTGACCAAGTTTTCCTGATTTCCTCTGGCACAAGCATTGTGTGAGCTGGCACAGCATCGTTCCCTGGGAACTAGACTGCAGAGGGCACTCCTATATAAGAAGGAATTGCAGTCCCCAGGCTCATTTACTTTTAGCCTCGATGATTCATTTTTGTTTTTTCTTAGTTAATAATTAATGATGCTATTATTTCACTAAAAGGAAAATCTTATTATTCGTGACAATTGGTTTTGTTATGATTATTTAATC
>JAOTQQ010000023.1:26653274-26692871 GCA_026546715.1 Gallinago undulata
TTTTTTTTATCCCCCCCCCCCCCCCCCCCCCGTTTATACAATTACAGTGTCTGTCAGTGCTCATATCATGTTCAGGTCATCAGCCTAAAAAATGAAACATACACAGAAGCGCAACCTATTAATACACCCTCCCTAGGCGTAACTTGAGCAAAGCAGCACAGGGAGTGCACAGATGAGGATGGGGACGGCCTTTGCCATGTGCCTGGGAAGTCAGAGAAATGTTCCCTGAGGCAGGCCATCCCTGGAGCAGTATGAAAACCACATTTCCTTCTGCTCATCCCCTCTGCAGAAAGATTTGTTGGAAGCATTACTTTGGTCTGGATTTCATCTGTGACAGTAAGGAAAGATGCAGCCTCTCAAACAACAGGTCCTGGGTCTCATGGGGGGGATTTCTCTCCCCTGTACCATTCTTCAGGAGATGGGGATTAATGAGCAGGCTGTGGCTAAATGTGAGAGATCTGCAGTTTGCCCGGCACAGTGGAGGCAGGGTGTGCAAAGCCCGTGGCAGAGGCAGCGTGATGTGCTGGGGACTTTCTGAACAGGCAGAAAGGGATAAAGCTTCATGAAAATGGGCAGCTGGGATAAGGCTCTCTAGATCTGTTATGTTACATTAGGCCATTAAAGCCCTGAGATGCCTCAAGATTAAGATGCTACTTTACACTCATCCCCCCTTCACTTTTTATGAATTAGAGGTGCAGCCTGTAGTGGCATCATCCAGCATCTCAGCCTTAAGGCTGAACAGCTTAAAGCCCACAGAATTAATTCTGGAAGTTCAGACGGAGCCTATGCAGCTCCTACACTGCAGTTTAAATGTGCTTCCAATATTTAGCTTTATTTAATGAGAACAAGTCCGTACTAGCTTTGGCTTCTGCATGGGATACAGCTCATGTATCATCCAACCGACAACAGAAGGGTCATTTCATTCCCTGTGGGTAGTGGAAAGTGATCTGCCTTTTCACACTTACTTCTGGAAACTTGTCACCGGGAAAGTGTAAGATCAGGTTAATGCTCTGTGAAAGAGCTAACTGAGGAAGGATAGCGGGACCTGGCTGTCGGAGCAGCAAATACACTTCCACAGCTGATCCCTGAATCATGTTTACTTTCAAAACGAAGACCTCACATTTCAAGTGAGATATTTTCTCAGTAAAATACATGCATTTCATATTTCATTACCACAAGCTGTATATCTCATACAGTGGTTAAGAAATGAAGGAGTGTGGAAAGGACAGATATTTGGGGGAGCTGTAACCATAAAGATTCCAATGAATAGGAATTTCCCTTGTTCCAAACTGTTATCTCACTAGATAGAAACATTGTGCTTTATGATTAAGCTAATTGTGTTAGACAAGCCAGTCTGCAGCCCTAGAAGCCTGGATTTTCAAATGTGCTGAGCACTGGCAGCTGCAACCAAAGTCAGTGGGGGCATTTAAAGTGCAATTAAGTGCAAAGTTCTCTAAAAATTCCGGGCAGAGGCTGTCTGTAAAACAGTAGAGATGCTACCTTGCCTCACAGGGGTGATGTGAACAGTTATGGCCGCCTCCCTCCCAGAATAGGTTAAAAATCATAATAGATATACCTCATGGACTGAATTAATGTTGTGCAATCATATCTAATTGTAGCATTCCCTAGAGCATTACCTCTAAAGGGAATGTGTGGTAGTTTTCAAAAGGTATGCAATATAGTTATAAATATAAGTAATATTAATAAACAAAGTGTATTTGACTAAGAAATCTTTATAGATAGTCCAGTGAGGAGAGAGGAAGGGACTGGCTTGTCTGGCATGTGAGAGGAGGCCAAGAGGTGGGACTGTTGAGCCTGGAGGAGAAGAGAAGTCTTAGGGAGGGATTCTTATCAGCGTGTACAAAAACCCTAATGGAGGGTGTAAATAAAACAGAGTCAAGCCCTTCTCTGTGGTATCCATTGAAAAGACAAGAGGCAATGGGCACAAATTGAAACACAAGACATTCCATTAAGAAAAATATAAGAAAAAACATTTTTATTATAGGGGTGATCAAACACTGGAGCACGTTGCATGGTGAGATGGTGGAGACTCTGTCCCTGGAGATATTCAGAACTCAACAGGACAAGATCCTGAGCAACCTTCTCTCACTGATTTTGCTTTTAGCAGGAGGTTGAAGTAGATGATCTCCAGAGGTGCCTTCCAACATCAACCATTTTGCGATAAGCTTGCCAATATTTTTTTTCTGATTTCTCTTTTATTCACTTTTCTTGCAATATTGGCAGAGTAGATCAACTTGTATCCTGTTCTGGGCTGCTTTTCTGCCTTTTTTTTTTTCTCCTTTATCAACTCGTATCTTTTTCTTTTGTGGATGCTGTGGTCTAATTTTATAGGGTATTGTAGTGTTCTGCTATGTCTCTTGAAGTTAAAACCTGTTTCTTCTTTCATGAGTGAAGCTTCAGAGCAACATCACTCCGTGCCCCGCTGAGAAATAAAATTAAACAAAATATAGCATAGAGTGTAGCAGAAACTGAAATGAAGGTATTCTCACTAATGTTACTACAGTAAAAACTGAATCCATTTCAGTGTACTTTTTCAACTGGATTGGGAAAACTCTTGTAATAGGTAAGGACTAAGTTGCCCATAACTGCCTATAGACTGAAGAAGTGACCAAGAATGAGAGCTGATGTCCTAGTAATAGCAATAATAATATAAGAACATAAATTAGTAATTTAAATCATTTGGGGGAGTTGTTCTAAGGAAATAAACAAAAAAAAAGTCAACCAAAGTTGAATATCCATAATAACAATAATTAGAATTAGCCATAAATATTGCCCTTCAGCCTGCTGTTACAGCTGAGATGGTTTTGTAATGTTTTAGATGCTATGACAAAGTGATTTATATGCTTCTCTTCCTAAATGTTAGAAAAAACCTATATTCTATTGCCTTAACATATCTCCTGCCTTTCTATGAATGATTGTGACTGACCTACTCAATTTACAGTCATTTTTGATAGGTTTTCAAATAAGTATTTAACCATATAGTGACTGACATGACAACACAAACTCAGCAGTGTACCTTGCCAGGGTGATGGGACCATTTTTTTTTTAATACTGTTGCATAAAGAGTGGAAATGTAGCAAACCATTTGAATGATTAACACCGTTAAAATTAACAGGCTAGAAGATAATTACAGAATGGTTCATAATGTTTTGTTATTGTAATAGCTTCTTGTATTTGGATTGTGGTAACATTCAAAAATTGTTCAACACAACTGCAAAAAACTGTCAAAGTATATAAATACTTCACAGGCAAACAGACAACACTGTGTCACATTAGGCATGCTAATTATGGAAGACCCTCAAATCAGGTTGCTTTTGCTTTTTTTTTTTTTCCTCTTTAACATTAGTTTTTTAACTACTTGTTCTAGTTGGCTTTCAATAATATTTCTTGCTTCTTTTTATAGGACTCTGCAAAATACAACTTACTAGTATATTAATATCATTTGAGTATGCAATGAGTACTATTAGATCATCGTTTCGCTCATTCAAAATTCTAAGTAGAATGGATATTCTGTACTGTCTCTGCCCAGTTTCAGCAATGCCTCAAGTGCTGATTTTTTTTATAGTGATATTCAGGCTGATTTTCAAACTCGTTTTCTTGCATATTTTGTTTTACTCCTAAAGATACTGATGGGGGGGTTACAAAATATCACTTCATTTCTTCTAAAATCTAGTCTCAGTTTCTGTATCTGGCTTTATTCTGCCTCCATGTTTGGATATATTTTATTCAGGAAGAGAGAACCCCAGAAGTGGGGTACAACAAATGTGATTATAATATTGTAACATCCCTTAAGAGTGCTGGGTAGTTTGCTTGCCTTGTTCTTTACTTCTTTCTACTCTGAAAAGCTGGGGAAAGGTGTAAGTTCTGTTAGTTATGCATTTACTCCTCCTGTAATATGAATAACTTTACTTAACAATAATGAATCTAGTGACCAGAATGTTTCCTGATGTTATTGTGCCAATTCTTACATTTATTGACCAGATTATTATTTATTGAATGAGATAAGAAGAGAAGGTATGACTGCAAGGGTTTTCTTAAGAGCCTGAGAGGTGGCAGATAAAATGGGACACTGGCAGTGGGAAGGAAAGACAAAGAGAACCCTTAAACCCCAATCAAATGACTGAGAAGCTTGAATTTGTATTTTCTTCCTTTGAAGAAATCTGTTAATGACAGGTCTCCAAGATCTCAATTTTCTTAATAGCCTGAGCTATTGTAAAGACTGTTGGTTTTGGCTGAAGATTGTCTCACAAATGAATGCTTGTAGGAATAACTAAGGTATTTTGCCAGCTCATTTCTGTGCCATACATGGCAACAGAAAACGGGACCAAAATAACAAATTTAGAAACAGCAGTTAAGGGACCCAAAAGATAGTTTCCATCAAAAATAAGTTATTTTTATGCTAAGTTGGGGGTGTTTGAGCTATTTATGAAATCCAGATAGAGAAATCAACATTTTTGAATAACCCTAGAACAAATGATGTGGAGTGTGATCATGCTGGGTTGTATAACATTTTCTTCTATAAAAATATTTTCCATTATATTTTGTGGGACATTTATAAAGCAAAGGATTAATGCAAAAATCCAAAGCATTATTGTAACAATATAGAAGGAAATGATTCATAGAAGTATGATAATTTCTTACCATGAAGTATGGATTAAAATGTAGTCAGTGCCTTTGCTTACTTTTAACTTTTGAATGAAGGCATGGCAATGTGTCAGGGTTCATTCAGCGCAGGCAAAATTGCATGCAACTTTTCTGTCTCTTCTACTAGTACTTTTTAAATTCAAATGAGTTATATTCAGAATGTTAAACCAAAGAGATAGCACATGAAGACTATATCTCAATCAAAAATATTTATTTTTGGTGACGTTGGGGGATGTGCAGGGGAAAATATTTTCATCAACATCATTTGTACTGCAAACACATTGGACACAATGGCTGAAAGAAGGACCTCAGGCACTATGTAATCACATAACAAAAGGTAGTTCTTGTTCTAAATTTTGTGTTTAAACTTTATACATCAGACAGCAAAGAGAAGGAGGAGGAACACCAGACTGTGACTAGGAAGTGAGGCAAGAGAGGCTGAGTGCTGGGCTCAGGAAGCTGTACGAGCAACAGGAACCGCTCTACCCAAAATCTCAGTCAGCACTTCAATAGATTCTTTTAAGTAAAAAGGAGAACGGGAAGACAAATAAATTGGCTAACTTTTTCTCTTCCTCCAATGAGAGGTTTAATTGAGTTTCAATTTGAAGTTCAGATGAAGGTTGAGCCTTGTCTCATTTTATCTAAATAATTTCATCTGTCTCATATCATGGTTTTACTTCGTTATGCATTTTAGCCTTCTGGTCTTTTTCATGTGAGGTAGTAAATTCTGTCTCTTTTCAACAGTTGAAATGTCAGGACACGATCATTTTGAATGTGCTAGATGAAATCTTTGAAATGCTGCATTTTTTCAGTGATCTCTGGAATGAAATCACAGTTCATAGGATTAGAAGCCTGCAAGTGACATCCCGGGTCACAAGTCCAGTGCAGTGGGTTCAGCCCAGTACACAGGTACTGCATCTTATATCTCTTTTTCTCATGCCCACAGACTGTTGGGGGTTTTTGATTTTGGGGTTTCTCTTGCAAAACTTGAACACTTCACTGCAAACAGACAGTAGACTAGGAAACAAGATATTGCACTTTGGTGGAGACTGAAGCCTAAGAGTCTGCAAACAGAGAAGAGTTTGCAGGATCACTCATATTTTATGTAGGCAACCTGGGGTGGGGATGTTGTTGCTGGTTTCTGCCTCTCATGTCAGTGTGTGTGATAAGATCCTGGCTTTGCCACTGTCCCCCATCTCAGGGATGCTGCCCACCTCAGCTCTCTGCATCTCGGTTTCCCCATCTCTCCCTAGGAACAGCAAACGTAAATTGTCTTCAAATCTGCTGTTGAACAGGTTTATAGAAGAGCTGCATTCAGTCTCAGGCAAGCCAGGGCAATTCAGGCAGCATCAGCTTCTGTTCTTTGTGAGCACTTTACCCTAAGTTAAAAATTATCTTTTTCTTTTTTCTTTTTTCTTTTTTCTTTTTTCTTTTGGATCAGCATTTTAACTTGAAAAGGTTACTCCTTTCTCTGGTAGCTCAAGTTGTGTGGTTTTAAGTAGCTTTGGGATATATCGTGTCATAGGATGTCACATACTACATTCCTTGACGCTTTCTAAATCATTGCTTCTTCCTCTCAGAATGTAAATTTTTTTTAGAAACCCATTTAGGTTTGCTTTCCTTTGGGAAAAAATAGGCCTTTATTTTACAAAACGTTTCCTCATCCAGAGCTTACTGACATCTACTAGATCAAGTTTTAGACAAACAAGGATTTTTAATAGGGATTTATCCCTCATTAAATTTACTCTATAGATTCTCTTCTTTTTTGGTACCAACTAAGAAATATTTTTCAACACCAGGCCTTTTTTGAAGACAATAAGGCTTTTTTTAAAATAATGGAATAATGACTTAACCTTCATTATAACATCTCACATGCTACAATATAATACATTTGCCTAAGTCTGGGAGAAGGAAACCAAACCAATTTATTATAGCCTGTTGATTCACACTCACATGCTGTGCAGTTCGTGCGAAGGTCCCATTTACTTTTTCACATGAACTGCCACAGCATGATTTAAATAGAGATTTCTCTAGCAGTAGTGTTAAGGGTCCTCATTAACATCATTTCTGGAGTCACTGGGCCAAATACATCCCTAGTGCAATTCCACTGATCTCAGTGGGGTTATCCTTGAGATATATTTGGTCCATTGTTTCTACAGAATCTCTTTGTTCTTTTTTGATCTCTCTAAGAATTTTGTTACTGTGTACATTTCTCACAGAGCAAGTTACCATGCTGAAAAGTTAGCAACATTTATAAGCAATTTCTCAGGTATTTCAACCTATTTGTACACTGAAATAAGACATTATATCTGATAATAGACTGCTATTTATATTTTTTTTTTATGATCTATGTATATATCCTGTTTTCCAGGAAAATCAATAAACATACTATGTTTATCTTGTTCATTTTTTTCTAAAATTCCAAAACTTTATGCGACTACCAAAAATAATCTGAGACAGATTGCAGTTGGCATTATTTTCTGCCCAGCTTTATTGCTTGCAATTTTTGGAAACAAATAACAATTGAGTAGTGATACTCTCAGACCAATATAGTCTCACATTGAAACCTCTGAGCTTGTCTGATGTTCTACATCAATCCTGAAGGTTTGGCTTTTTTTCTATTATGAAAAAAATGTATGCAATATAAAAAAAAAAAAATTAAAATGAACCAATACACAAAGTTTGGCACAAGTTGGATTTGCAGTTAATGACCAGTCTGTACATTATGCATATATTTGTTATTTGCATGACTTGGATTTTTGTTCAGGAAAATGAAAGCTCTGGTTAGGGAAAACACCAACCAAATTGAAATCATCCCGATGATAAATGGTTGGGTAAATGGCAAACACATCCTGTTCTCAAATCACCACCCCTTACTTCTTTTTGTATATTACTGCAGTTTTGCATAGGCATTTGGTGGCCTTATTCATTTATATTAATTTTCCCAGCAAACTTTTAACTCAGCACATAGACCTCTTTATTTGACTTTGCATTCAAAGTTTCTGTCTCTGCCAGATATATTATAAAGATAATGCAGATAAAACATAGGAATTAAATCGGTTTTCACCAAATCTGTAATTGGCAGAGGAAAGTGACTCGGACTTGGGACCCCTGGTTCCCTGAGCTCATACTTATCTTGCTGTCAAGATCTTTTTGTTCTCCAAACTCTTAAAATAAGTAAGTCTTAAAGTGAGATTGCATTCTCCAGAGAACAGCCTACAGGCTCCAGAAGAATTAAACCACTGCTGCTTGAAGAAGTGACATTTGTGTCTGATGATAAGAAAGGGAGATGAAAACGCTCGCATGGATGGAAAGCTCTGCTGCCAGCCTGGCTTTTGCTTTACACAGAGATGCATGCGTTCGGGAAAGTGCTGCAAAAGAAGCACACCTGAGAGTTGCACTACTTATTCATATACAGGGCCGATTTTTTTTTGCAAAACTTCCAGTCCCTTTGAGTATGTTACTAATACTGAAGCAGAAATGATACTGCATCTAAATAAGGATGCAAAAAACTCTCATTTAAAACTACTCAGAAGCAAAACTTGAGTTCAAACTGCACACACAGGGTTGGTTTATGTTTATGGAGATTTATATGTGAGACAGAATGAAAAAATGTAATTTAGGTTTATTTAACATCTCTTACAAAATCCTAAAGACTGCTTTCAGATTAATTAGGTGCTGGTAAGTACAGTGTCTATGTAGGCAAACATTAACAGCCAAGCTTCAGTCAGTAACAGTCTTGCATGTTATATTATGTGTTAAGAAAGTGAATTCTAGAAACCTGGGGTTGTCCCTGTGCTCTTTTCAAAAGTGCAGTGCAATCATTTATCTACAAAACACTAGAGCTCAGATAAAGTGCTGAAGGTCTGGAAAAAAAAAAAGAAAGAAAGCTGGTGCCTTCAGGCGACACCTGGTACATCACTGAACTGTTTGCATTATTATACGACTCCAATCTCAGTGTGTTATTCATGTCTTCCTGGTCCGCAGATCACTGGGACCAAAAGGCAATCTGTTGAACCGTATTTTAACTCTGATGTTGGCACACAGAGTGGTCCATGAACAGACTCAAGTCAGTAAATGAGACATTAATCTGTAATCTCTATCTATTGATCAGCTCCTTGAATTTTCTTGTATCAGCATCAGTCGAAAGTATGTGAAGTTATGATTTTGTGTCACATAGTGTCCAGTCTTGTGCACAAAGCAGAGCCTCCTGAAGCAAGAACACAAGAAACAGGACACATAGAATGTGCTTTATGGATAGATAGGCTCTGCTGAGCATACCAACCTCGGGATGCACATCTTGCAAAATGCAGCAGAAACCCAAAGAGTCGGGGTGCCATTTTGAGATGCTGAGAGTGCTCTAGGGGTCTGGTGGCACCTCTTCCCACTGAGCCTCAGGGCAACCAGGTTCTATAGGAAAATGGGAGCATATGGGACCTTTCACAGAGAAAGCCTTGCATGCATGTCTTAGAGGGGCACTTTCACCTGGCAGATACTCTTGGAGCATTATGGCTGGGTCTATCTTGTGCTCCTAAACCACCCCTAAGGGCCCTTCTGGATGCAGTGCAGATGGGAGCTCTTCATTGGCACCATCACTGCAGGCTTTCAAAGAGCTGCTGAAGACCACAGGGCCTTCACATCCTCACCATTGTTTGGCACAAGTGGGGAAGAGTACCCTGAAAGGCTTTTCACAATCTGGGGTGCCGGTTTTAGTTCATGCCTAAGATCTTTACTGCAAGGACAAAACCCAAATTTTAGCCAGGGGAGAGCTGACATGCAAACAGCTTTCTCATAGTGGGAATATAAGAAAACTATAACATTTTTTCCACTCTTTCTTAGATCAGGGGCCTGGCCTCAGAGTATGAAGCCTTAGTTACACCAGGTTTATGAAGAGAGAAAAGAACAAGGATTTAGGGTCTCAAAGTGCATAGATCTGGACTGTGTTGTAACAAACCCATTTGGGGCACTGGTAAAATCTGCTTTCCAGCAAAATGAAATGAAAAGAAATGAAATTAAAACCACCTCATCACTTTTGTGCTTAATTTAATTTTAAAAAAACTCCATATATATATGTATGCATGCCCATTTTAATAATGCTGGGCCCACTGTTAGTTGAAGAACACAGTTTCTTGGATGAAGTACTGGAAATTATTTTTGTATTTTCAGTAAGAATAACTTACAGTGATGAGTAACTTCCTGGATAATAAGTGCATCAGGCAATGCACATTGTTCCTCAACCTGATAAACTCTTAGCAGGGAACTTCCCTTCTCTGAGGCTGCTGCTCTGCCTTGGGTTTTTGTCTGTTCAAAACACGCAGATCTGTATAATCTAGAGGCAAACGTTAAGCAATCAGTACCACCAGGGCAGTGTTTTTAATGAGAAAAGCAGTTAAATAAATGGAATGTCATTAAGACATACAACTGTTTTGGAAATGATGCCAACAGTATAACAGAAAGTTACTTTAAAATATTACTTGCTATACATTTATTTTTAATGCATATGAAACTGTAGAAACAAACCACTTTAACTAGCTAAAGAAATGTAGACTCTTAGCACACACTATTTAAAATCCCAGTAGTATTTCAGCCTCTTGAAGTTGTCTCTTGAACTGTCAAAGAGAGATCTGGACAGTCTCTAAGTGTCTTTCACTGTTAAATCCTTAAGTGACATGTATATATGCTTAAGGAATGGATCAACTTGCAGACAAAAATGTCCCAATCTTAAAAAAAAAAAAAACGAAAAAGAAAAAAAAAGATGAAACAGATTGATGATTAGAACACTGCCATGGAACTCTTTGCCCTCAGTTGACTGGGTTTGTTCCAAGATTCAGTGTTCACTTAAACGTGGTATGAAAAAAAGTGATGTGGCCAAATATTCCTGTCATACGCTTCAGCAATTTTTTTGAAAATGCTTTCTTCTATAACTGGTTAGTTTGATGCATTCAACTTCCAATCCTGCTGTACCATTTCTCCTGCAGCAGTCAAAAATCTAAAGACACTTTAACCTAACAAGAGGCTGTGTTTTTCTGGGTTTTTGTCTACAGCGAACTTTTCCCATTCAGAAAGGATATTTTTTTAATGCAATTGTGCATATGTTAAGGTCTAATTGGCTTCAGCTTGAACATAATGACACACATAGTAATCCTATTCTGGGTTTTGCACCCATCCTCCTCATCTACCACGTCTATATTCTTTATCGTGAATCTTCTATATAACTGGTGGCTCACATCAGAGTGACAATGTTATTAAAGAACTAGACAATTTTTTTAAGTTTTAGTTGTTATTGCATTCTTCCCCAGGTGACATGAAGATCATCCCTTTCTCTGGAAGTCAGTCTTGAACTGCTAGCAACACACAGATCTAAGACTAAACTTCTGCAAAGTCCTGATTAACCAGTACCAGATAGTGGGAACTGTAAGAATCACTGAAGAAACGGTAAAAAAGAAGAGGGTAAGACCTGCTTTTTTGGATTTTTTTTTTCCTTGCTGTTCTGAAGATTGAAAGTAATTTGGCTCCTTGGTTTTCACAGTATGAGCACCACTGAGACATTTGGTTTGATTTCTTAGAAAATTTTGAAAAATATTTGTAAAGAGAGAAAATGGGGCAGAATCTGTTGCGAGTCATCACTTTCGTTCTCAGTCAAAGTTCTTTATTTCTCAGCTTTGCGGCATCCTAGATATATCTCCCTTGGGGACCACAATGATGGTATAATTATTGTTGTTTTGACCCAAGAAATTTAGCATCTTTCTTGGGGGGGAACTGAAACTCTTGGTAAACAGAAACTTCCCAGATATCCAAGGACAAGAGTCAAATTGCTCACGCTGTTTGGCTTTATACAGCTGCAACAAAGAGCAGCTTCAGGGAAGGACAACTAAAATTATTGTTTGACAGGTAATTTATTATTGATTGTAATTAAATTCAACATCATAACCTGGAAGCAACACTATAAACTAGATAGTACTGGATGAAAGAGACTGTATTATTGTATTTGGCCTAATGTTCCCCAGGTATCAGATTCCCATGAGATGCCAAATGAAGTAATATGTTAATTCATACTCATATCCTCTCTGTTTTTCCAGGAAGTTCAAAATAGCTCTACAGGGACATTTCAGTCAGATGGGTACAACTTCAACATTTTGCAAACACCTAAGGTCCTTTTGCCTTGTTCATATCAACAGTTGCTAAAGGAAGACTTTATTTAGGCTTTGGTTAGATTTCTTGCAGCCGGTGTATCTTTTGGATACTTAGAATATCTGGTGCTGAATGATTTTGCATCTCATGACATCTGCATCTACAACGGTGTTAATATTAACAGTGTCAACCACTGCAATGTAATCTAATATATATATATTATTTAAATAAAAAAAAAAGTATGAAGGACAGTTCCATCATCTTACAAGACCTGTGGGGTTAAAAAAAAAGCATGTAAACAATCTTCAGTAGCTTTTTATTCTGCACCCATTGAGGATACAGTTGGATCCCTGCCTTTGGGGAAAAAAAAAGAAGAAAAAACTATTTGTAGTTTTACTAGAAAAAGTCAATCTGAATTCTTTGCCTCTGGAAAAATTCCTGCAGAAGATGGTAGTTTGAAGTCTATTTCAGCGATTGGGGAAACCCCAGGAAAGAATGTACAAAGAATGTTAATGCATTTTTTACATACTGAATTTAAATCACCTCAAACAATGTGACTGACATGCATTGACAGGACAAAGAATTATATACAGCTAAACTTTAGACCAAATGAGGTCCTGCAGAAGGTATCTCACAGCTTCCAGTCTGTATACATATCTTGCTACAGAAAAATGCTTTCCATGTCCTGCTATCATTGGCAGAGAGATTTATTTTTAGTGGAATATGAATTTCATAAAAAATAAGAAAATAATTAGAGGTGAAATCCTCAAAAGGAACTTATAAATAACCTTTTGACCAGACTCCATTTAGTTACCAAGGCAGTAACTCCCCAAGTGTGGGGAGACCTGGGCACAGAATAGGCTTTGCAAAGTCTGATATAGTACTTGGAGAGACAATGAAGCCAGACAACAGGACATGTCGAGCACAAAATTCCAGCTTTCCCTAGAGTTATGCTGTATTCATACCCCTCACCTAGGTTGGGGTGGCATATATAGGAGAAAACCAAGCAAAGTGTGTGAATGGGACTTTAAAGTAAGGCTTACTTGGAAGGAGAACGCTAGAGGCCTATTCCCTGCTCAGTTGAACATAAAATACTGAACTATTAATCAGAGTACTCTGAAAGATTCATCTCTCTCCTTTCAGGCGAGTTCCCTAACCTCAAGGCCAACAGCTTAACAAGTATTTAATTATTTCATTCAAAATGGAACAGTTTTCTTGGAAATATTCAGAGGCTTCTCTCATCCCAGATTTCCCCAAGGGACCCTCCAGAAATTTTTGAGAGAGAATGTTTAAGTCAGAATTCTGTTGGATAAAGGGAGGCAAAAACCCCAGGTTTTTCAAGTCCCAAAGGAATGATCTAACTGCTGAGGTGTTGGGTAAAAGCATGAAAGTAAGAACAAAGCCAGGATGTTAAGAACAGTCAAGAACTTAATGAATCTTCAGATCTAAATTTTTTATGAAACACAGGGCTGACTAAAATACGGTGACCACAGTCCCAAAGGCTCCACTGAGACTTGTGGAACAGAATTTTGAACAGAGATTGGTTTAGCTTTACTTCCTTTTTTGGGGTTGGGGTTTTTTGGGGTTGGTTGTTGCTGTTGTTAAACCATTTTTTTTGGTAGCTGTTGTTAAACTGTCTCTCAGCCATCACTTTGTTTCTTCTCAAAACTTTATTTGTTATTGCAGATGATTAGGATCAGATTCATGAGTGAGGTCATCATTTCCAGAATTTCTTTTTGCCTCCTATAATTATGCTGTCTAGTTTTTGAGTTGTTATCTACAAAATTCTTGATTTTTGCATACATTCTGCAAAATTTGAAAAATAGTAAAGAAATTAAGGATGAGATTTCCAAGGGAGTTCTTGCAATCACCTCACACAAAAAGAGAGAGAAGCCTTGCTTTGGAAACGACTACTAGAATTGTTTATATCCAGATCATTTCCATTCCCAATTTAACTGCATTTTAAAATCTTCTCCTGAAAGAAACTCCACAACCTGTCCAGGAGCTTGCCAGAACGACAGAGAGATTGGAAGATGTGAATTCTCAGAGGAGTCTGATTTCCAGAAGACACATGCTCAGGCTTCCATAAAAATCACAGGCTTTTTTTAAGGTCCTCCTCAGCTAGTCAAGCATTTTACAGAATCATTGGTTTCCAAAATCACATCTGTGAATGAGGACCCTACACCAAGGAATTTACTACTGAGTTAGTTTGTATGGGCTACAGATTAACAAAATCCTCATATGAGCAGTAAGTTGCAAACAAGTGAACTGAGGGTTTGCATTTAGTAATCTGTTCATTCATTCTTCTGTGATGTCTCTACAATTTTGGGCTTCTGTCAGGGCTTGATGGCAGGGGTGGGGCAAGTTCCTTCTTTCTGGCCCTTCTTGACCATTCTTTTGTGATTTTATGGGAGTGTCACAAAAGTATATTTTGAGAAAGAGGCCAAAGAAAAATCCTCAGCAATGAGAATGGATGAAAATATTGGGATTTGAGTGGCAGACAATGGACCTTAACTGTTATTTTCATATGACCTCTAACATCACAGTAATCATGTCATGATTGCTAACTACTACGAGCTATTCTCCGGTAGCAGAGCAGGCGCTCAACACACCAGGAGATGGGAAGGTTAGAAGTAGAAGTGCACAAAGACTTCCCCTTTGTCCAGTCAGGAGGCATGCCTCACAGCCCTGGACAGAGAGGAAAGGGAAGTACTCCAAGAATGGGTGTCCTGCTGGTTTTAGGTGAAAAAAACAGGTTTTCTGGGAGCAGGACACTTTCCCGGGACTGGAAAGCAGCAACTGCTCCAGGTTTATGAAGACAGAAGAAGGATTGAGAATTGGCTGTTTTGTAAATGTAAAGACTATAAAATTAGTAACTTACACAATGTAAGTAACTGGGCAAAAAGAAGCATGTAAAAAAGATGGAAAGGGACTATGAAGTCTCACAAACAACAAAAGGCAGAAAAAAGATGAAGCAGTATTCAGTAGGCTTCGGTGTGTTGTACCAGGCCTTATATAAAATAAGATACCTGTGTCTAACACAGAAGTTGAAAAGATGCATTTCTAGGGTGGCTGATTTGAATAATGAGGCAGGCCAAGGTGACCAGGTATCAGTTTAGGTGGCATGGTGGTGCCTCTGTTGTTACACACAGGATGATCAGCAAAGATGCTCCTGTGTGACAGTGGTACCAGGTACCAGGTACCAGGTCTGGTATTTTTTCATGAGCCATTTTCACGCTGGGTAGTTTCTTATTCACATCTCAAGAATAACAGGGGACTTACCTCGTGTATTCTTGTTTCTCTCCATAGATTATAACCTCCAACAAAACAAGCTACTGTAAATTGTGGGTACCAAGCCAATGTTTCAGTAGCTTCATTTTTATTTTTTTAACATTGTTATGTGGCACATTCTGATATATTTAAAGTGCTACAGACTGTTGTCCAGCTGGAAAGTCACTCTTCTCAGCCAAAATAAAACAGTTAAGTTACTCGGTGGTAGCAGGAATGAGTGTCTGTGAATTTCATGGGCTGGTGATTGGGGTATCTTGCCAGGCGCAAAAGAGCTTGTGAGGGAAGAACATTATCTGTAGGAAGTATAATGTAAATTTTTAGTGTTGCTTATGACCTTATTTTTTGAGAGGAAGAAGTTGCTGATGTTGAATTTGGATACTAGTCTGCAGTTTACAGCAACACCTTTTGTCGCTTTCATGGTATTGGAAGACAGGTAGGTAAATAAAATGTAATGCTTTTGGGTAATGTTTATTTCAGTGGCAGATGCTGAAGCTGGAGAAGGTGAGTCAACTGGAGTTTATTTGTAATAGTGCTAAAGCTTGCTTTTTCAAGGTCTGAATTACCTGAAAAAGTTCCAAGAAATTTAAATTATGAACACTGTTAAATGGCATCAAGTTCCTAATATTCAAAAACAGACTTTCCAGATAAAGAGGAAAGTTGGACAAAGGAAAACAACAAATTTCCTGACTACTCTGTAAAATTGAAGCAGAAAAGCCATTTTGAGCTGCCTAAACAATTGTAGGAACCAAATAGTCTGGAAAATTTCATTTCATGTCTGACAAAGTTAGACAAAAAGTTTCAGTGATCAAAAGTGCTAAATTTTCAAGTACTGCTTTTTTATATGTCAGAGTTACAAATTAAAAAGATTTCTAAATGAAAAATTGTTTCACACACACACACCCTTCCCTTCACCTCCTTCCCCCCCCGCCCCCCCCCCAAAAAAAAAGAAAAAGGCAAAACTCTTTTATCTGGTGAATATTCGGGTTTTGCATTAGCAATAATGTAAAACAGAAATGATCTCATGAAATCCTTCAGTTCACTAGGATTTACATTTATTCTCAGGAACAAAAAAAATCAGCTAAAAATGTTTTTCTGGATTTACTGAAGAGTACGGCCTGTCAGATCCAGCCCATCACTTGATCCTATATTTAATTTGAAACATGTGAGAAGGCCTGCTAATTTCATTAGACTTTGCAATTAATCAGAAGTGATTCTTAAAGCTACTACTTCATACAAAACAGAGCTTGCCTAGTGAATGTGCATTTCAGATACATTAATTCCTTTTCCCACCATAAAAAAAACAACCCTAACTTCTTTGCTATACTTGCAAGGAAATCTTCAGACAACAAATCTGTGGTTTTAAAATGCAACTTTGTTTAAAAAAAAAGAGCAAAAATAAAAAGCTTTTGCTAAAGAAATATCTTGAACATGTAATCCAAGAATGTGGCATTGTAAATAACATTAAAGTAATTTTTCTTGGGTGACCTCAAATGAACAATTCCCAGTGGGTTCTCTGAGGATGATTTGTTTTATTTGAAACCTTTTTTAAGCTTAGAATTTCTTGTCCCTAGTAAACTGCTAAATGACTCTTGAGGCATGTTTTTCAAAATAGTATGGTTAAATACAGACCAGCAAGTTCCCTTCTCAGTCCTTCACAACTTTCTTGCTAACTACAAGCAGTAGTTTCTTGGGTGTACAAAACACAAACAAAGTCTGTGGCAATCCTTCTTGAGCAACACAAGCCTTACTTAAACAGGCACTAAATATACTGGCAGCATTAAAATTAAAATGCAAAAGAAAAAAAAGAAAGAAATAATTAATAGAAAGAAACCAATCATTCAACAGTAGCTTAAATCTTAATCCAGTTGCCCAGAGGGTAGCAAAAGAATCGTTTTTATAGTAAAATACGTAGCTTCAAATATTTCATGGCTTAAAAAGGAACAAGAAGAAATGTATGTATAAAGGCACTCTCTTTTGTCGTTGTTTAGCTTCATCTGCTTCTGACTCCCATGGCATAATATTATATTCCAGGAAAACAGCTGTTTTCAGTCTTTCCACTTGCTCCAATATTCCCATACTTCTGATATTTTTTTTCCACTGATGCAAGAAAGAAAGAAAAAAAAAATAAAGCAAAGGAGGAAAAAAACAATTAGATCTAAAATTATACAGGCAAGGAGCTAACATTTGGACAAGAAATGCACAGCCTCAGTTGTCCAGCATCAAACCCTGACCTTCAGGCTGCAGGGCCATATAGAAGAGGGAAAAGGAAAGCCTCTTGCACCCCTCTCAGAATACTGAGAGGAAAGCTGTTGGTTTGACACATGCACTGCAAATTCCTCTGATCCACCAAACACTACCCAGACTAACAATCTTCTCTCAGGACCTCACCTCAGTATTTTCTTTAGTGCTGCCATGAGCACTACCCAGGAGGAGTTCATTTGGATCTTTCTTTGGTTCAGATAGATCAGAAGCCAGAAAGAAACTGGCTAAAAACTTAAGAATCTGAAACATAATGAAGAAAGTATTTTATTTGACTTCTGGATTCTGCGGTGCAGAGCATCCCACATTTTCAAATTTTTTCCTGCAGTCACAGAAGCTAGACATTTGCTTTGCCATTTAAGGCAAATTGAGATCTTGACCATTATCTCCTAAAAACAGTGTCATGAGACTCAGGTGAAGTAGAACCAGAGTCACATGCATGATAAATCGGCCTTCCTCAGACAAATGGAAATTCCCAAGATCCCCACTAGAGGAGAGACACAGAAGTCTGTGGGAGCTGTGGTCTGACTGGGGAATTCGGACACAAGGTTGTCCTATGCTTATGTAGGGGGTTAATCGAAGTTAAAAAACTAATTCTTACAACATTCTTCTTAAAAAGGGAATTAATTTATGAGAGAAAGACAGTAAGAGAAAGCTATACATCTGCTCTCAGGGAACATCACGTTCCTGGGCTGACTACTAAAACACATGAAACTGGGATGCTCCCTTTAGTTTAGCTTAGTGTTGTACTCAAGGAACAGAAAGATCAAATTACTCTCTCTGAAGATATTCAGCTTTCCAAAGCCTGTGCTGACATGTGGCATACCTGGAACAAGGTTGCAGTTACATGTTCAAGTCGCCTCCTTGGATGTGGAGGTATTTTAGTATATAATCCAGCGTTCGGGGTATTTTCCTCTGAGGACAGGGGATTGGGGCATATGTCCTTGTGTACCCAGAAGTTGCAGTGCAAATATTTATCCTTCCCAAACAGGAGACTGATTGTTCTTGAAATAAGGCAGCACCATACCTCCATGGCTGTACAAGTGTAATTATTTCAGCTGAAAAAGAAAATTAAATCAATCCCCTATGGAAGAGTTACACAGACAAAGCCATTTTTCATAGGCCGGCCTTACTCAAAGGAAGCAGGGCTGACAATATTTTACAAACCAGAAATCTTTTATTTGGAATTTTTTTCTTGGATTGATTTTTGTTTTGGAACTTCTCTAAACACTATTTAACTTCAAAAATATTCTGACCAAGCTGTGCCATATGACATGCTATAAACACAGGATCTACAAGAGCTGCTTTCATTCTCTTCTGAAAGTCAGGCGCTTTTATTTAGCGGGGCAGGCTTACAGATGTTTCAGTGGATCTAATGCTAGGAAAAAATGTCTGACAATGTGAGCCATGGTAAATTCTAAATAGACTTTCTGTGTGCACCACTAATACATAAAGCCTTGAGTTCTCACAGCATTGAGATATTGCTGTGCTAACAGAAAGTAAACTCTGGTTTATAAACTGCACAGAATTGTGGGGTTAATCAGTGGGTATCCCCTGAGGGTGTAAAAAAAAATAATGAAGCAGTAACTAATCATAGAACAGAATTAAAACAAGGATTTATTTTCCATAAAGCCCCCAAGGAATTTTTACAGTCTCATCAGTTTGTGTGGTGTCAAACAGGACAGCTCTGTTGTGGTTAGCAAACATTAGCATGTCCTCTTCATAATCCCATCCATGCCTAAAGTAAAAAGGGCCCCATGTCAAAAATCTTCCAGACAATGCCTCTGCTGACTCTGCAGATGTGGGTTTGCTCACTTCTGAGGTGCTGGCATCCTCTTAACCTGTTTGTAGTGCAGCAGTACCAAAACCCAAACTGTCTGTGCAAACTGTGTCCCAAGGTACAACCTCAACTCTAGAAATCAAGCAGTGAGTGGGAAACTCACAGAACCTCCCTTCCCCTTGGAAGTCTTGTCTCACATGAGTACTTGTGCTGTGTGCCTTGAGTCTTTTGTTTCCTGTGAGGCATGTGTGGGAGTGCTGTCAGCCCAGTCAGTGGCCTCCCCAGGTTACATACAGCACGGGGATAAAGAGCTGCAGAACATCCTCTTAATTTACTTGAACCAGAGTTATTTACAGAGTCAAGAAAGTTTCTGAAAACAATAAGCCCCATAGAAAACCTTACTTTTCTGCCCCTTGCAAAATATTTCCATAGTTAGTGTCTATCAATCATACTTCAGTTCTATCCAGAGATTAAAAAGGGTGGCTGGATAGGTGGTCTTGCGTTGTTTGGTCTTGTGGTATTACAAAGTTTTCATCATGAATCCACAGTACCTATACTGATATTTTTAGAGAGGTGTAAAAATTGTATCATATTACTGTTTTCTTCAACTCTTTATTCCTTCTAACTAGGAATCTTCTAAGGTAAAGACATTTTCATTTTGCTCTTAATCCTTCTTGCAGCCCATTCATGCTATTGTCACCATTCCTTATTGTAATTCAGTCTACACCCTTCCCTTTTTCAGGGAATGTAGGGTTGGTTATCACACAAGAAATTCCAATGGCCAGTTCCTTAGGAGCCCCCATAATCTCAGCTCTGTAACTAAAAGTAGAATAAATTCTCAGGAATATTTCTTAGTGCTGTGGAATCCTCAAAAATCAATCATGTATTAAGATATTTCACTGAACACTGCTGGATATAAAGCTCCTTCCAAGTTCTGAACGACCAACTCTGACCGTGAAAAAACAACTTCTGCCAACTTCGCCACACTGTATAGATAACAATATTTGTTGCTGTATTTTTGAAGTCCTGAACTACTGAAATGAAGTCCTGGGATACTTCAGGCAGTAGAAATCTGGCTATTTTTACTGCAACTGCTACAGCACCAAATTTAACATCAAAAGAATTTTTTGAAAAGAGTTATTACTTTGTCATAGCAGTTGCATTAATAAGTAGTGGCAAATTTGCACCACTTCTGGTTTCGCTCTCCCATGTGAATTAACGTGTTTCCCACTCAATGACAGACTATCCAGTTACCAAAGCTTTAAGCATAAATCAAACCTTTTTGAAACTGGGACATCTCAAGACTAAAGTAATTTGACTGACTGATAATGAATACTTTCTTTTAATACAGTAAAATGGGTTTTGTTAAAGGAAAAACTCCAGCAACAGTGCTCAGAAAAAAAAAAAAAAAAGAAAAAACATATTTTATTTTCTTATCCATAGTTAGTTACATAAATTGCATACTCTCACAATATCTGGATTGCATGGAATGCATTTTCTAAACAACTCTATTAAAAACCTTAAGTGAGAAAAGGACTTAGTCTGGAATAACTGATATCTCCTATTGCTCTTTAAGAGCAAAGACTGTTTACAGGGAAGTCTTGAAGTTGTTTTTTGCTTGCTTTAGTGGAAAGTTCATGAAGAAAAAATTGTCTTCCTAAATAGTTTCTCCTGGGGAGAAAAACCTGACAGAACACAGAATTAATGAAACTGTCCTACTTGTATTAACAATCAAAAAGGTCCCAAACAAACTAATATACAATATTTGGGGACTTGATATAGAATATATGTTTTGCAGTTTCTTTTTAGTTCCTGCATGCCATATACCAGCCATAGCCTTATCTGTTAAATTCTGCAGGATGGTTCAAAATCTCTGTAGAATATTTTCTATTGAGTGCTATAGGACCTTTATCTACAATGCTATTGATTTACATAATAAATACTCACTTCTATATAATTCTTTTTTAAAAGTGAATTCTTCCACTTTCAAAGGCTGTAAGTTTAGGCCCTTATTAGACACCCTTGGTAGTGCTGAAAACTTGCAACTCAACTCCATCTGAATTAATTGAATGAGTAAGTAGGATTGGCTCCAGCAAGAGCTCCATGTATAAAGACATGTGAGGCACAGATGTAAAATCTTCCATTTATATAGATCTGGTATGATTAAGTTTGTGGCAGTTAATACGCTATTGCTGCATTTGTCTTTATAACTAGCTGTATTTTTGGTGTTACATAAAAATGTTTCTGGCACTCATTGAGAATGATCATATTACTTGTGTCTTAAAGACTCAAGTAACAAATAAATAAATAAATACAAAATAGAACCATACTTCCAACCATCACTTAGTTGCTAGCAACGTTTCTTAGGAATGTAGGGGAAATAATTTAGCATTATTTTAAACAGTTTGCTTGATAGTGCTGTTTTGTCTTTCTGCAACTGGAGACAAGCAGTGTACCTCAAGTAGAAAATGTCAGACAATTGGAAGAAAATAAAAATATGTTTAATGAAAATAAAAACTTAAATTTTTGCTGTTGAGTCTTTACAGGAGTTTAAACTCCTCTGTTGCATGTGCATACATTTATTGTCAGTAACAGCATATTATAGACAGATATAAAAACATAAGGTGTCAAACATTGTTCTGAACATTGTGTTGCAGGGCATGTGTGAATTGTACCACGACACAGAAGTATTTGAACTAGGTAGTTCCACACCTAGGAACAGTTTGGCAGTGACAGCAGAGAGCTGAACTAAAGCTAATTATGCTATTTTAAAGGCTGCAAGAGCTTTCTCCCATTTCAAGGGAGATGTGGTGGAGGAACCCAACGAGAGAAGAAGCAGCCTTCAATAAGTATAAATATAATCCTGTATCAAAAATTGTGGAAATTTGTGGGTGGAAATTTGGAGCAAATGGGTCCAATGGAGTGTCTTGTGCCTTCCTCACTCAAACAGTACCCTATCATCACTTCTCCTCACATATAAATTTAATTTAAATTCCACTGACTGCAGTGTTACAATAAGGTTAGAATATCATCCCACAGAATTTTCACAAGAATATAAACAAAAATCTTGGGGGAAAAAAAAGTCAAAAGTAGATTTTATGTACCTTTTTTGCACGTTTGAGTATAATGTTTCACTTTCTTATTTTTTTTCAGGCAGAAATTATTCCCATATTTCTTTAGAATCTGGAGCCCCAGATCGTGAGTGTGAATAATCTTTTATCATCTGGGGTTAAGATGGTTTATCAGCTACTGGATCTGCCACTTCTTCAGTCACCTTTTCAAGGACCAGTTACTGATCCCCCATCACATCAGAGGAATTTATGAGAGGAGGAGCAAAGAAAAGAACAATGCCACATCTTCAGGGAAAGAAGACGACATTTGTCTGAAAGACTGGCTTTATTTGTGAAATGGCAGCTGTTTGGAACTGTTGACAGACTGGGAGTGTTGGAAATTGTCCCAGACCAGATGGATTAGTGATCTGAGTTCAGGTGAAGTGGTCAAAGGTGCTTTATAAATGCCGTTTCCAACAGAGCTATCACCACTACGTAGTAGTATAGGTAACAGTTATTTTTATAACAAGTAATTGAGTTATTTCGGGTAAGTCAGTCCCACATAGGTAAGGGGTATGTACTTTTACACCATCTTCCTCTCATTTTGCTTCTGCAGTTACAGTAATTTGAGACATTCCTTCTACTATTCCTAATTGAATTAGGATGGACTGAAGGCAAGATATCTGGGGAGGGGTGGTAGAGAAATAGCTCTTTTAGTCAAGAAATCACTTTCCGACTTTTTCTCTCTGTTCCTTCCTGTGGCCTGAATACATTGATCAGATTCATCGTCATGTCATATGAAATTTTCCAAGGAACAGAAATTAATCAACCAAAGAACAGCTGGAGAGGGGGGAAACAAGGAGTTTCATCTATTCATGAGAATGGAATACTTTCACTTCTTGCACTCTATTCTGCTGCATTTTATTTATATTATCATGCATGTTTCCAGAAAACAAGTAAATTTTCATTTAATTTTAAATGGAAATAATGGAAAACAGAAAAAGCTTTCTTCCTCCATGCATACATAACATGAAATACATGATTTAGGCAATTGAATGTAGTATAGAAATAAAAATAATTGAGGACACATGTTTTTGGACAGTCTGCTTTGGATTGAACCAATACAACTATCTTCTGTGATAACTGCAAAGTCATATTTTTCTCTACAGTGTCCCTTCACTTCCCAATGATCTGAAGTCCATCTCAGAAGCACAGGTCAGAGCTGTATCTGCCTCGTTAGCCTCCGCTTGTGACAAAATCCTTGGAAATGCTTGACAGAGAACTCTGTCAAGCATTGTCCTTCCCTGCACAGGTAACAGAGCTTCTTTTGTGAATAGTTGTGAATTCATTAATGCCAGGTTTCTACCAGTAAAGCTCAGCTGTTAAGGTCCATGGGAAAAGTGAAGACAAAAGGTGAGGAAGCTTCTGATGGGAGTCCAGTGCTATATATTAAGTTACGATCCAGATCCCTCTCTGGTTTGATACTGAACACAGCAGTTAATTTATTCACAAGTGATTAGTGAAGATTCCCCTCTCTGGTCCTGAACTATCAGTGGCAAAACACAATAGTTTTCCCAGTAAGCTCTACCTAAGTCCACTGTGCTAGAAATAAAAATGACACCAGGCAAAGGTGTGTGGCCCAACACAGAGCAAATGAAAAGGTTGCTATGTTTTGTTTGCACCATGCCACTCCAAAATCATCTGCCTATAATGTAGCAATGTTATAGGAAGAGCTTATACAGCCGCTGTTGAACTGAGAAGAACTGCATTCTCACACAGCTGTAACGAACAGCTTAGAAAACTTAATCATATGCTTCTGATTCCTTCTTTCCATGTGACTTTTTTTCTCAGATCAGTTTGAAAATAGTACAGAAAATCTTCTGGCTGTCATTCCAGAATTCAGTTTCAAACCATGCATCAGTAGGAAAGCTGTAGTTCTCATATTTTCAGGAGTATGCCCTCCCCCCCTTTACAACACAGGTGACAAAAAAACTTAAAACCTCAACTATTTTAGTTCGGAATCATTAGAGTAAGCCAAATAATCTGTGATGTAACAATTACTATAGCAACTATTCACTTTGGCTCAAAAACTGAAGTAAACAGTTGACACATCATATTTCACATGCTAAGCAAGGCTGTTTTAGCATAATGTAGAAATATTAATACATTCTATGGAAATTGAGCAATATTCAATCTGGTATATGTGACAGACTACTTTAGGCTGAGAATAATTTTGATAACAGGATATTTAAAGTATGTTAGCCTCTGTTCAACTGTAATTAAATACTATACATAATTAAGCTGAATTAATCTAATTAGACTTCCAACTGACAAGGGTTTCCAGTTGGCTGAAGTTTTGAAGGGCCCATTTTGTACATGCCAATAAACATTAACCTTTTCTTTGAGCAGCTGACCCTTAAAAAGATGCCCCACTAAGAGATCATATCATATACAGTATAGTCTAACCATAATCCTGACTGCTGAAAGGTCAAGAATTTCCATCATCTTTCAGTGTTACTAATATCTTAGGGAGAATTTTCTGTGTTTCTCAAGCAAAACCATGTTTGGTGAGCTTCCTCTTCTTTGTTTCTATTTTCTGAATCTTGAATTATTAATTGCATATACAGTAAAGCCCAAGAAGATATTCTGCACTTCAGACAGTATTTAACTTTTTCCATACAGAATGGTATTCTCAAAATGAGCCAAATTCTATGCTATTCACTGGGAATATTTTTCAGTTATGAATAGCAGAATTTGCCCATACAGATCTGTATATTGTATACATACAATTATTTATATACATACATCTATATGTATACAGTATATATCTGTATTCTAAAAGTCTGTATGAAAGACTATTCTAAGGAACTGTTTAGAAATTGAAATGACCAGTTATTTTGTTTACCATCAGGCCACTCAACATTCTTCCATAAACAGAGATTTTTATGTTTTTTTATGTTTTTTTATGGTTAAGTTCTCAAACTTCATTTTAGGTCAAATAAAGCCTGTGTGTCTTGGTGGAAAAGGCACATCAATGGAACCAGAGGCATTATGAAGCACTGTTCTCAAGGCACAACATTAATAGCTTGCCTAATTGCATGAAAGGGTAGACTGTCCAAGTAGAGGTTTCAGGTTTATGTATCTCAAGCACGAAAACATATGCAGGTAAGGAAATATGATGTGTGTGGCATGCTGGGCACTGAGCTGGGTGCCAGACACAGGAGTGTCTTCCTGGCTCCATTTCTGTTTTTTTTTGATCTGAGGCAGGTCATCTTGCTCTTCCATACCTTGATTTCCTAATTAATTTTTTATCTTCCTAGTTTAATTAGAATGTCTTTCTTTCAGGGTAAAGATTATATTTAATTATATGTCTGAACACTGCGCAGCACTTAGATTCGAGTGAATACCTATGAGTATTGTGATAACTAGACTCTAAAATTCTTAATTTTTTCTTCTGCCTTTCATTTTAACCTTTGGTGTTGCATCATATTTGATATTTGCAGAGTGAAACATGAGTGTTCTTGCATTTCCTTAACAAATAGCCCAAGAAAATTGCCTTCCAAACATGCAATAGTATAAGGTAATGATCTGCTTGGCAACCAAGCACTGGGAACATGTTCAAAACCCCTTAACAGGAATCAAGTGCTAATTAAAAGGAAAAGAAGAAAGCAATGAATGCTGCAATGATTTTACCTATGGAGTTGAGAAAGCACAAATGAAGATTCATTGAAACTGCATTTCTCAGGGCTACTACAAGCAGAAAAAGAAAATATTTAACCATCTTCTCAGGTAGGTGCTTAATAATAATAATAGACTTTATGTCTCTTAACTCTGCTCCCAAGACTCTTATAACAGTTCCATAGTATGCATACATATTGGGGGAAAGTGTCTAGCATCCTTGGGTTTTTTTGCCTTTCTAAGCAAATGTCAGAACTTTAAGCTAGAGTCAGGTTTCTTCTTGGCTGTACTCCTTCTGGCCCATGTTGCTAGCATTTCTGGCTGCACTTCAAGAGAAAGGGTGGAGAACAAGTTAACCAGAATACCTCATGGCTTGAGCGCTTCACTAACATGTGAAAGATATGGGTTCAAGCATTCCTTGCTTGAAGAAAGCGAAAAACTCTTAATTGCTGGATGAGTTAGTGAGGTATTATGAAAAAAGGGGGATACTGAAGCATTCGAGTGCTTGTATGTTACCACACCTAACTTCATAGAAGACTAAGGTGGAATTTCTATAGCACTCTGCCTAAACCTGGACTAAACAGAGAACTATGAAGGATATAGTACAGGGTTGATGCTCCAGAGCAGGCACTTTCAATCATGCAGGGAGCTTGTGTTTATTTTGTTCATGTGTAAAAAAATATTAATCTCAGAAGACACTAAAACAACAATGGCCTGTGATTGTTTATGGTCATTTCAGAGGATATAATACTATAATAGCGTGACATTTTTTGTTGTTAGAATCATATAATGGTTAGAGAAATGGAACGATACTTCAGAAAGAGCAGGGATTTTGATAAGTTAAATGTTAAAAGAATATGACTTTCTGATAATTGATTGTCTTTACAGCTCCATCTTCAACTGATGAATTCAATTTCAGAATTTTGCCTCTAAAAAAATCTACTAAGGGTATCAGTGTATGACCTTCTACAGACAAATAAAACAAAGCAAAGGATTTGTACAAATGCAGTCAATTTCCCTAGAATTACTGCCAATCTACTGTTATGCTCAGTATAGTTATAACTTCTCTCAAGATCAGATAGATACAATTCCAAGGACCCAGTTCTGCTACCTTAACATAGAGCAATGGTTTAGTCTGGGAGCAACGTACCAGAGTGCCACTATATTTAAGTCAGCACATGTTCAACTGGATCAGGCCCCTTAGATGTGAAGGTGAGAGGTGCCACAGATACTTGTGCATTTGCAACATCTAATTTAGCTATGTTGCTGTGGTCTTAATGTCCTGAAGCCACAACAGAAATGAAAGACTGCTGGCAGGCTCCACTGGAAATATGAGAAGGGTGTCCAAAGACTTACTATTTATTTACACACCTAAACATAAATAATCCCCTCATGTACCACTTTTACCCATAGGCTAAAACACATAGTTTTACAGTAAGGTCATACTTGTCCTCATGTTTTGGAAACGTAATCTGTCTTTTAAGGTTTGCAATTCATTTTGTTCCAGCTGTGGATTTATAAATCCTTCCACTTTCGAAGAATTCAAAAGCTTGTTAAGACTTAAGATTGTTTTCTTTTGGATTGAACAAGTAGTAAGTCAGATCTAAACGAAAGTCCACTACAGCATATATACATATATATATATATATATATACACACAGGCATACATATTTCTCGTAAATATTTAAGAAGGCATACCTGGGTATTCCAAAATAATATAATTCCAAATATAATAGAAAAAAATAATTTCAAATAAAAATTTCTTTTTCTGAACATAGATGAAAGGTATATCACATTTCCCTGCACCACTGGGAAGAGTTTTGAGCTAATATTAATAGCTAAGTTGAAATACAGTATTGGAACTCATTAACATTTGAAATTGATTAAAACATTCCATTTAAATGTCTTTCATATTCCTCTTCCAGTCCAACACTGGAATGCCACTGGAAGTTTACTTAAATGATTTCTAAGGTCAGGAAGCTGAGGTATTGTGTATTGTGAGGTATTGAAGCAAGATCTAAGTAAGCATTCAAACGTCTGGACATTTACTTTATGTGGGGATCTGACCCTAGCCTGTGGTATATATCTTCTGCCTATCTTCGGGCTGCAAGGGTCATAAGGCTGCTTTCAAGAGAAAACTTTGGGGCTTTTCTTTGCATGGAGAATTACCAAAAATAGTGGTGTTGGCTCAGCACAACACCCTTCTATAGCAGTGGTGTTATGGTTTAGAGATGTGAGTCTTATTGGGGTGGCATCTGCTCTATTAATTTCTGGCTGATCTAAATATCTACATGGACCATAGCAACTGAGACACCTCACCAAATTCTATTGTCATATCAGCCCAAAAGCAAGAAACTCCTATTCCCTCAAGGGCCCCAAAAGCCCTAATCAAGAGAATCAGGCCATTTATTACTAAATACACATCATATTTGAAAAATCAGTCTTGTTTTAGAACCTCCTCCTGAACTTCTTCAAGCTGCTACTCACTTGGCAGAATCACCAGAGCTAAACCATTTTAATGTGCTTTTGTTATGGTCTCCTTACTAACAGAAGTGTGCCATAGTGTTTGAATCTTCCATGGTGCTGAAACCAAGTAACTAAACCCCAGACTCAAGCACTATCAGTTTGGGACAAGGCGTGCAGTGAAGGTCGCAAGAGCTGTCACTGTTTCACTCCCTCTGTGACCTACCACACCTCCTTGGCAATACAGAAGAGGAAGCTGAGATGTTTTCATAGGCATAGGGAACTCCTCCTCTGTGTGAGGGCTGCAGTAAAGCTTGCAGTGCAATAGAGAAGGCTAAAATCTTGCTGAACAATCTAAAAAAGGTAAAGAATTTTGCTTATTTGGAAAAGCTATTCCCAGAAAAATAATATATTTACTCTAGATGTCAGTCTGACAAGAAACTACAATCTAGAGGAAAAATTCAACTCAGGGCAAAAAATCTTCTGATTCCTCAAGTTATTTTAGTAAATGTATTGCTATAGTCTACAATATTCTGGTCTAAAGCTAAGCATTTATAAACCTTGGATGATTCTAACATTCAGGAAGTGTAGCCCAATGCTTTATTTTTTGTTGGTTCATGACCTAAGTACAGAATCGAACTTTTCCAAATTTATCCTCTGTGAAAGCAGAACTGAGCGCAGAGATTATTTGTTCCGTATTCTTCCACATACTTCCTGTATGATATGGTAAGTTGTTTAAAGTTTATTTCTTTGTTTGAGGCCCCCACTGGATCAAATATCTACGTTTTCCAGTGCCACGTCTGTTTTAGACTGCAGGCTCTCTGGGCTGTGGGCTGCTTTTTCTGATAAATGTCTGCACAGCATATAGCACAATGGAGTGTGATGACTTGTCTGGAGATCCTAATATAAAAGGATCAAATATTATACAAACGTTAGGAGACATAATACCATGTCATATCATATCAATGACTGGAGCTAAACTGAGTCACCCTACAGCGTTCTGTGTGGAGTTTCTGCGGGGATCCTGCAATGAAGAAGTAATATAGAAATGCAAAGTAGTCTTAGGTTTTCCCAAGCCGCAGGTTTATTCCGTCTCCTTAAAGAGCCAGTAAGCAGGATGAATAGGATGAAGACATAAAACATGAATGCCTTTTTTCATTGGAAAACATGCAGTGAAGGATCGAAGATGCTATTAAAAATGAAAGATATTGTTACTGTTATTGTAAGTTTTTATTAGTAACATTTACCAATAGCCCTTCTCGCAGGGGAAATTGCTGTAAATACCCAGCTGGCTTACAAGGAACAGTATTGTTCATAACATCACACGGCTGACCAAGCATTACCTTCTGCTACTCTTTTCATCTACTCTATTTTATGTCATTGAACCTAAGCTGCAGAACTTTTTTCAAACAAGGACATAGCATGTCCTGATATATGGCTGAGGTAGCAGCAAAGCTGCTAACACGAGAGAACATTTACCTCTGTAAAAATCTGAGATTCCACTTACTCATTCCTCTCTCTGTTTATTTTCAAGGGTTAAATAAATCTGAAACTCTGCATCAGAAAAATCTGAGATGTAGTAGCATGTTGCATATCCTTAGGCTATATTTGGTACAATTATGCTAGATGCCTCTGGGTTCATGTTAGTCATTCTGCAAAAATGAGACAAATTAAGGGAAACCTATTAGACAGTATAGTCCCAGGGATAGCCTAAATCAGAATAAAACAGTATGTTAAAAATAAGTTGCTTTTTGGAATCTTTTGACTTTTCTTTATAGGAAAGACAGATTTGGTGTCATGAAGGTGCTAATATGCAAATGTTTATGGAAGAAATACTTTCCTAATCACTATTTGCACTTCCTGGGGTGAAAAGCTGTAGCTGTCTTCTACTTCTGCCCATTTCCCTTTTGCTGGTGTAGGGATTGTGCCTGAATTTCCCTGTCCTCCTGGGACCTCCTCAGTATTGTGATGTTTCAGGTTGGCAGCTATTTTGCAAGGAGATTGTGTTGTGTGCTCACCTACCCGCAGAAGTCATTTCTGCATTTTTTCTTTTAGGGTGCAGAAGTTAGGAGGCAGAATCATGACATGAGGGTGCATTTGTTCTGGATCTGAACCCTCTTCTTTCTCTTTCAAAGCCTTGTCTTTCTGTCCCTCCTAATCATAGGACTAGAGGATAATTCAAGTTGGAAGGGACCTCAGGAGGTACAACCTCCTTCTTAAAGCAGGCTCAGTTTTGAGGTCAGATCAGGTTATTCAGGGTTTTTTTCAGTCAGCTATTCAACATCTTCAAGGACGGAGACTGAAACTTTTCCATATTGGGGGGCCCAAAACTGCACTTAGTATTTAGATATGTTCCCATGAGTGCCAAGTAAAGCACTTGGCACTTGATCTACTGTCTGTGTTCCTAGTGATACAGCGCAGAATGTTATTGGCCTCCTTTGCTCCCAGGGCACACTACTAGCTCATGTCCACCTTGCTCCCAAAAATTGCAAGTCCTCTCCTGCAGAGATGCTCCTCAGGTAGTCAGTCCTTAGAATGCATTGCTGCAGTTCTTTTTTTCCACATGCAGGACTTGGCATTTGTCTTTGCTGAGTTTCAGAAGGTTCCTGTCAGCAGGTCTCTTTGGATGGTAGCTCTGCCCTAGACTTTATTGACGGGTCCTCTCAATTCAGTGTCATTTGCAAATTCAGTAAGTATGTACTCCATCATCTGTGGTAAATCCTTGATAAAGATGTGAGACAGGTCCGGTCCAGAACAGAACCCTGCTGTACTTGTCATCAGCTTCTGGACAGGAGAGATCTATTATCCACTTCCTTCAAAGTCTGCTTAATTTTTTACCCATCTAGCCATTCAATTATCAAGACTACATTTTCCTTTTTCAGTCTTTTACTACTAATGCAGTTGTAAAGGCTACTCTGTTTCCCTTTGGCATCCCTTTGACGTCTCCTTTTGAGTTTTGGCTCCTTTTTGCACTGGAGCTCTTTCATGAGTGTTTTGCTTAGAGAGGCTCATCTCATGATACATCTACTGGCCTTCCTGTGTATTGGGATGTACCATTCCTGTACTTGGAGGATACTGCCATTAAGGATCTTCAAACTTTTCTGAGTTCCTTTGCTCTTTGAAGCTCCTTCCCACGTGATTGCATCTACCAGTTTCCAAAATAAGCTTAAATCTGCTCTCCTGACGTTCAGCGTTTGTAACCTGCTACTCTCCTTCCTATGGATCTTGGGCTCCTATTTCATGGTCACTACAGCCAAGGCTATAATTGATTATTACACCATCCAGCTCTGCCTTGTTAGTGAACAGCAGCTGCAGCTGTGTGTCATTGCTCATTAATTTATCTAGTACCTGCACCTGCTTATGTCCTGTGTTGTTGCCCTTCTGGCAGAAAACAGGGAAAGCAAAGGGCCCCATAAGAATCAGAGTCTTCCTGAGTTGTTTAAGCAAGGCTTCATCTACTTCCTTATCCTAAGGAGGTAGTTTGTAACACAATTCCACCACAGCCTCACCTTTGCAGCCTCTCCTTTGACCCTGACCTATAAGCTCTCAACCAGATGGTCCTACATCTCACAGAGGAGCTCCATTCATCCAAGTTCCTACTTCACTTAAAGGGTGACACCCCCATTATTTTCCCTGTCTCCATGTAGTGAATATTGTGTATCCATCCATCACAACCTTTGAGCCATGTGAGCTGTCCCACCAGTTTTCCCAGTGATGATGTAGTTTGGTGACCACAAGCAGAGCTTTAGTTCCTCCTGCCTTTTTCTCTGGCTGTGTGAATTTGTGTACATACCCTGGAGATGGGACTCCTTTTGCCCTGTTTCATCACTCTTAAGATCTTAAGGTCTGTCTTGTACACATCACCTGATATCACCCTAATGAGTCAGCAAAGCTAAGCAAGGTGGCTAAAGGAAAGCTAAGATAGACAGGTTAGATGCTACAGATACATATCAATAGGTATGGATGTTACAGCTTTAGACAGTTGTGTGTGCAAATGAACAGCTTCTGAAGACAAATGCAGTTTTATGTCAAAGGCTAATGTGGCTAAGTAGCCTCTGAATATACAGATATTGAGGACAGAAAATGGAAAACTGCTCTGCAAAACACATGAGAGGAGGCTAATACCTCTGTGTACTATTCCCCAATTAACAGATGTTTTCTGAATAATAATTTCCATGCTCCCTGAAATAAATTCCCTTGCTAGACAGTTTGATTGATGTGACCTAGAGTAATTTCTTTTAAATTCTAAACATAAAGCAGACCTCTTCATGATATTTTAGTTTTCCACTGCAGAAGTTTTTTGTTACTTTCTTGTTTCCTACCTTGCAAACTCTGCAAAGGCCACTGATGGCTTTTTCTTTGCTAATTATAAAGCTAAGTAATCCAATGCCACTAGCTATGACAGTTTTTTCCATGTGTTAAAATATTACTAAGATCAGTATTGTCAAAAATGCACAGTCCCTAATACATTGTAATTATTGTAGTTTTCAAAAAATAATCTACTAAAATAAATATCTAAAATGTTATTGTGCATGTAACTGTACCTTGTTTGTCAATATCCTTAGCTTTATATTTAATGCTGCATTTAAACTTTATACATGCACTTTTTTCACAGGCAACTGCAGTTGGTTTCAGTTGGTGAATGATAGGTTCGTTTGCAACTTGGCATAGTAAGTATAATTTGCTCTGTTAACAGTGTTACCTTAAAATATTTTAAAGTATGTGCTTAGGCAAGAAGAGAAGGCAGCTCCTGACAATTGGATCAAAAGTGTCATTAACAGACATAAGTGACCAGCTAAATTTAGTTATTCTGCACTTGAGAAAGAAGATTGGAATTGAAATGGCAGAAAATGGGGTGATATTTTGAGGTCATAATGACCTTCTGGTTTCATAAAGTGCAAATATTGGGCAGTCATCAGAATTAATAACATAACAGGAGCCCTATATAGCCTGAGAGTATAACTTGTCTTTTCTGCAATAAAACCAAAGATGATCAAACATGAAAACTTTGCAGGCAGCAATATGGCTTGTAATCTTCTATTTGCCCCACTGGATTTGCTAACTTTCCTTGCTTTAAATTTTACAATGACCTTCAAGGCTAAACAAACTGAAATTATTCTGTCTTTTGTCTGTCTGTCCTTACTGTTCTCACAATGAAGTCACTAACCATGAAATTAAGTCTACAAGTAAAGTTCCCAGGCAGAGGGTGTGAGCAATATGAATAATGTATTGCTCATAAGTTAAACTGAGTCAAATGCAATGTCTATAGATATCATTGCTGAAAAAGTGCAGTAAGAATAAGAAATTCTCACAGTGGCCAAGTTTGCTCTTAATGGAATTAAAACTGTCATCAGACATGGTAGATTCATAATTGTATTTCTAAGTTATTCCCATTCCAGAATAATGACTGCAAACTGAACATTAAGCATTATTGAAGCATTTATCCCTTTCATGAGAATGAACAGTATTCAGTATTACTGCAGACTGGTATGAATGCCAAATGCTTTTAGTGTTCTCTACATGATTTGTAACCAATCCTCCACCAAACTGATAGCTATCCCTGTTCAGTTTCATCATCTCAGCTACTGAATAAAGAGCAAAAGAATTCCTCAGCCTACCCAGGAAATGGGTGCCAGTGGCCGGGGATCAGTTGCCTCTGATTTTCTACTGCCCTTGTGGGCATTTGGACTACTGAAATGTTAATATTCCACCTCAGTAGTGTCATCAGATACAGAGGAACCTCCCTCTGAACAAGTTGATATTGCTATGTGAGGGTTAATAATTAGCTAGTATCCATGAAACATTCATGGATATATTTCCGTTTGGTAAAAATATTATTATTTTCTCTAATTGTCCATCAGCTGCTTTTGATTTTACAAAAAAAAAAAAAAAGTATTCAGAAATTCTGAAATCTGAAATATTTAATGTTATTTATTAAATATAAATTTAAGCTATTTCACACAATTTATCCTGTGCTGAAGACAGGCTACTGATCAAGACGGTTCAGATAGATCAGGTTACCATAGACATTCAGACCCACCGCTTCTCCATGTGAACGTACACTGTCTGCTGGCCAAAAGCACAGCCCAGTCAGACCCTGCAGACAAAACTGTCTTCAGCTCAGGGTTTGACCCCTTCAAGATTTCATTTCATCCTTCCTTTGCATAAGCTAGCAGTATGACATTCCCTCATCCTTTTGACATTTTTTATTTTGTATGAAAATGGGAGACTTCAGACATGAAGCCCTGGAGCTCCCTTCAATGACAAAGGCAAACCTGATCGTGATCAAGAAACAGGACTGAAAATGAGTTTATATATATTTTTAAAAAATAATACTGAGTCACAAAAAGAAAGAAGCTTACAAGAAAATACTGCAGCTGCTTACTGATTTATAGGTAATAAGAAGTGTAAGATAAATTTAAGAAACAGAGAATTGGTGGCAGGTCAGGCATCAGCTTGGATGTAAAACTAAGGACAGGAAATTGTTTAGACATTGCTCAGGGGAAGCAAGATAAATAATACACAAAGGAAAAAGATATCCTCAGATATATATGATTAAGGTTCTTTCCTATAATGCAAAACACAAAGGAATTTACCTAGAATCAAAAAGCTTTCTCAAAATTATCAAGACAGGGTGACTACTGAAACTTTTCAGTGCCCATTCCAACCATGGAACAACAGGGTTCTTGGAACAAAATGTGTCATCTCTTATATCATATAACTGTCAGCACAGTCAGGTACCATTCCTCACCATTGTGCATGATTACAGTATAATAGATAAGCATAAAGATGCTAACAATAATAGTTAGACATCAATTCTGAAATTCTTTCCACTTATACTTTGTAAACTAGGACATCAAGACGTGCAATGTAGAAGTGGGAAAGAGAAGAAATATATTGGTATCCTGCCATTAACATCTCCGCTATTTACCATAAGTGAATTAAATAGAATTCCTTCCTAACTGCAGACGACACGTGTTGTATTCTGATCTTGCCATGGTTTTTTTTATTCCATATAAGGAAGATTGCTTTGGATGTTCAGTTGCTGGAATGCATTATGAAATGTCCATATCCAATATTCATGATGCCTAGCTGAGTTTCTTGTCTTACTAATAGGTAGAATGCTATCTTTCATATCTTTAAGTATCTTATCTGAAATGATCTTAGCATTTTTAGAAATGCCAATAGAAGTGGAGTCTGTTTTAAAACTCATACCTGTGTTATAACACTAAGCTGATACTCATGGTGTTTCTGTGGTGCTTTTTCATTTCCTAGTGTCTTTTTGACTTGAAAGGGATGTTAGTATTATACCACTAATATGATTTTCATTCTCCATTTGCCACATATCTTTGATATTATGTTGCCATGTTATGTGGGATTGAGCGCACCCTCAACGAGTTTGCAGATTACACCAAGCTGTGTGGCGCAGTCGATAGGCTGGAGGGAAGGGAAGCCACCCAGAGGGATCAGGACAGGCTTGAGAAGTGGGTCTGTGTGAACCTCATGAAGCTCAACCAGGCCAAGTGCAGGGTCCTGCACCTGGGTCACAGCAATCCTAGGCACAAATGCAGGTCGAGCATAGAATGGATTGAGAGCAGCCCTGAGGAGGAGGATTTGGGGGTGTTGGTGGGTGAGAAGCTCAACATGAGTCGGAAATGCGCACTCACAGCCCAGAAAGCCAACTGCATCCTGGGCTGCATCAAAACAAGTGCAGCCAGCAGGTCCAGGTAAGTGATTCTGCACCTCTAGTCTGCTCTCATGAGACCCCACCTGGAGTACTGTGTACAGCTTTGCAGTCCTCAGCACAGGAAGGACACGGGCCTGTTGGAACGAGTCCAGCAGAGGGCCACAAAGATGATGAGAGGGCTGGAGCACCTCTCCTACGAGTACAGGCTGAGAGAGCTGGGACTGTTCAGCCTAGAGAAGAGAAGGCTTCGGGGAGACCTTATAGAGGCCTTTCAATACCTAAAGGGGACCTACAGGAGAGATGAAGAGGGACTCTTTATCAGGGAATGTAGTGATAGGATGAGGGGTAATGGTTTTAAACTGAAAGAGGGGAGATTTAGATTAGGTATCAGGAAAAAATTCTTTAGTGTGAGGGTGTGATACACTGGAACAGGTTGCCCAGAGAAGTTGTGGATGCCCCATCCCTGGAGGTGTTCAAGGCCAGGCTGGATGGGGTTTTGAGCATCCTGGTCTAGTGGGAGGTGTCTCTGCTCATGGCAGGGGGGTTGGAATGCGATGATCTTTAAGGTCCCTTCCAACCTAAACCATTCTATGATTCATAAAGTCTTTGTTTTAAGGACCATCCTGGGAGTATTTCCAAGTGGCAATAGTAATCCATAGAGCAGCAAAGTATACTCTCTGATTGAAGGCCAAAGATTTAAGTCAGAAAATGGCCTATTGTTCTTTGTCTCCTAGTGACTCCAGAAACATTTTTTCTTTGATGACCTTTTAGTTTTCATTAACTTTTAACACTGAGTTTTTATGCCAGAAGGCAGAGGACCCCACCATAAAACTGGAAGGAAAAAGAAACAGATTCTTCAATGAAATACTTGATACAGAAATAGAAAATATTGGGAAATATAAAATAGCCTTTTCCCCCAAATACTGTTTGTAATTCCAATTACAGCACTTCACCTTGTTCTAAACCTTTTTGTAACACAAAATTAAATATGTTTCAGGCAGCCTCTGCCTGGCCCTAAGATGGATGCCTTTTAGCACCGATGTGGTGCCTTTTCCATATGCAGCTTGAAAAGCTTTTAACAAACATTGTAATTACAAAGTTATGTAAATGTGAACTGGGATTACCAGTAATAATACAGTAAGTTCTTAATTCATCTTTTTTTAATAGTCTTTTCAGGGAAAAAGACTACTGATAGGCTGCCTTATACAAAAATAAATGGGAAGCAATGAAGAGATTGACTGCTGTTCCATATCTGAAAATTGAGTTTCAAGTGCCAAACAGATTGAAGCTTAGAAGAAATGCTTGAGAATAAAGTAGAATTTAAATTTTCCTTCTATCTTCCAATTTGATTGCAAATTTCTTGTCTTTCAGATGATTTGAAATAAGAAAATCAAAGCCTAATACCTGGAATTTTCCTGGATAACAAAATAATCCAAATACAATAAGGTAAAGAAAAGCAAGGCATTTGGGAAAATGTAGGTTATCTCAGCACATACTTTAGAAGTTTCTGTCTCCTACTGGAACTTGATGCATAAAAAAGAGAACATGACCATGAAGATGGTTCCTTTCCTTTTGAAAAAAAAGAAAATCACAACAAAAAAACAGTTAATGTTTAACTGTTAATGTTAACTCTGAGCTGAAGGAGTAGAAACTTTTATGCTGTGATTTTAGTATTTTTACATTCTAATTAGTAGGAGATAAAATACATAGATTATAATAACCCATAATAATACAGATTCCTATAATTTTAAAATGGTTTTGTATTGTCCTAGTAAAACAAATTAGTTAATTATTTCTGATATTAAATCTGTCTCACATACATTCTGCCTCTTAAGCATTTTAAATATGAACCGATGAGACTTGGGTCAGTGTTGGTAAGTTCATACCGTATGAGCACAAGAAAATACACGTCCTTCAAACTACTCCATGTTGTATGAGTGCATGACCATGTAGATGTGAAGCCAGTAGCCAGTCTCTGCAGAATATAATATTACAGGGACGCCTAACAGATACATCGTGTTCCCAGCCCATGTTTTGAACTTTGTGAAAAACAACCTTGAAAAACTGCTTCTTTCATTTCTGCCTCTTGGGAATGTTGCCATTAGCAGCTTTATGAATCTTTGACAAGGAAAATCTGGTTCCTTAGTGATTTTGTTTAAATGTTTAAAAGAAAAAAAAAAAAAGAGAGAGATATAGAAAGTATCTATACATGTCTTCCTTATCTCCTTAGCATTAAACAGGAACATGTGTGGATAATGTGATTTAGTAAGATGGGAATGAGGCATGAAATGAAAATGCATGTCCAATGCACAGAAAAGAGGGCCTTTCACTGCTCTGTGTGTGCAGAAATCAAATCGCCATTAAGTATCTTGCATGAAAAAAATCCATCCTCCAGCAGAATAACTGCTTAAATGGGGCTTAGCATTATTAATATTTCTCATTGCCCACCACTGATTCAGTAAATGACTTTCTACTATTAAAAATCAATCCATAATTTTAGCAAGACAGAAAAGTTGATTCAGTGAATTCCAGCTGTGTTTCTTCTTGATTCTGTGTAGCAATACTGAATAGAAGAGAAAGTATAGTTTCTCTGCAGGTGAGCTGTCTTTTTGTTCCAGTTAATCGCTCCCTCTCTTCCTTCTCCCTCCCTTATGAGAAGACACCATGCCTATCAATACCTACTGAAGCAGTGGGGGAAATGTTGCTGAAAATGGCAGATGCGAAGAGAACCACAACTCTAGAGCACTCTCAATATGCATGCCTAGCAGTGGTGTTAGTATCACAACTCCAATCAATGGCTCCTTCCTATCACACCCCTTCACCTTCCTTTTTTTTCCCCTGTGCTGTTCTCGGGCCAGTGGCTGTGTGTAAACAGGATGTGGGAGCTGTACTGAAATGCATTCAAGTCCTGTACACCTCCGTCCTCACCTCTGGCTGCAGTGTGCATCCTGCCTGGAACATCTGATTCAGATTAATATAGGGAGAGTTCAAGCTGTGCAGAAAAGGGCACAGCCTGGAGTTCTTCAGCCAGTTTTCACTTGTCATCTTTTTTTTTAACATTTAAAAAAATACAGAAGAGGCATTTTATTTCTAACTGGAGGGCAAATTTCCTAAAAAATCACTGTTGAATATTTGTAAATTACATACTGGCATATATTTACTAATTGAAAGATATTCTAAGCCTACTAAGAGTAACATAACTTTGTTTATTTACTTATTATATTCAATGATGCTAACCTGATGGTGCACATTCATACACTGTTGATATTCTTAATGTAACTTGAGAAGGATTTTCATGGTTGGCAGCGCAGTTTCTAAAAAGCTGCCTCTGGTAATCCAGCTAAAATAGATCATAGGGCTTTATAGCACATATTCTCACAAAAAGGATTTCCTTACAGCTTGGAAACTGAAAGCCAGAATCATTATCGAAATCATCAAACATCGAAAAGGTTTGTTGTTTTTCAGTCGAGTCCAATTTGGACAGTCTAGGAGATCCATACCAAGTACTATGCAGGCTGTCTCAGTTCACAGAATCACAGAATCACCTAGGTTGGAAGGGACCTTTTAAGATCATATAGTCCAACCAATGGAGG
>JAOTQQ010000023.1:26692971-26774276 GCA_026546715.1 Gallinago undulata
GGGCAGCCCATTCCAATGCCTGACAACCCTTTCAGTAAAGAAATATTTCCTAATATCTAACCTGAACATCCCCTGGTGCAACTTGAAGCCATTGCCCCTTGTCCTATCATCTGTGACCTGGGAGAAGAGACCCTGCACTACACTGCCCAAACTGCTCTGCTCTCTGGAGAGGTGGGGGTGTACTTATGTGACTGCCAGTTCAGAATGGGACATCTCTGAACATGAGAGCAAATCTATATTTAGATATCCTGGGAACTCTACGGTCTGAAACGGCAATTTAGTTTCTATGACCAGGTAGCCCTGAGTAATATGCAGCCAGTGCATCTCTCCTTGGAAGAATTTAGACATGTCAATCTATGGCCATCATCACAAGCACCTGAGTAGACAGTTTGATTTTTAATGTTAAATCTTCTGATGTAGAAAAAAACCTGAATGTTAAAATCATTCAATGTTAAAAAAGGTATAATAGATTATATATATAGTTTATAAGGTATAATTTACTTATTCCAAGAGTTACAGAGAGGGCAGTATGTTAGGACTCATAGAAATACTTGTATGACCGTACTTCCATTTCAATAAATACTAGCATTGTAAGCTGGTATGTGACTCACTCAGGTACACTTATTCACCTGAACTTCCTGAGAAGTTTCCTGAGAAAGTATGGGTGATAAGTCAGTGATATGGAGCATGATCTCTTCCACAAAAGCATGAGACCTCATAGCTGAAGAACTGCTAACCCAATACATTGGACTTATATTTTAGGAATACTTCCCTGCAGAGAAAGTACGGAAAGAATTTCCCCTTTTGTACACCTTTCAAAGTATTAATTTAATGGAGTACATCGTTGTTCCCCTAGCTCATCCTATTCCACCTTGCCTCACCTTTAAGGATCCACATAGTATAGCTATGCTATCTACATAGTTAGGTATTTTCCCTGTGAGTTCTTCCACAGAAATTCTTGCTTTCTTCTGTGCCAGCTACTTTTTTCTGCCACTGACTTACTAGTATCTTGATTGTGCTGATCCAACTGCCTATGACTTCAAGCTGTACGTGTATATACTATTGCATCATAGTTTTATGGTGGATGTGGCCAGCCTAAGGCTTTTCTCTTAGCAGAAACCCAGAATGACTGATGTGCTGCTAGAAGATTTCAAGAAAAATGGCCACATGCTTCAGTAAGGCACCATTGTCTGCTAAAATGGAGTGACTTGGGAAAGGGTTAATAATCTGCTTTAAACTATTTTTACTGTTTTTAATAACCAAAATGAGATCAGGCCTCGTTTCACAGAGTGCTATAGAAAGGCTTCCAGCATATTGCAAGTTAAACAAACAAACAAAAAGATCAAAGGAAAAACAGAGCTGCAGCAATGTGAAGTTGCTCAAGGTCACTCAACAGGTTAGTAGCAGGACTGGAAATTGAGGACTTGAGGCCCCCTAGAATGCTTTATCTGCAGAACATCCTCAATTCCAACTATCATACAAGCCTCTTAAATCAGGGCTTCATGCTTATCATCCCCAAGGTGATAAAGTGACAAATCTTCCTTTAAAAACTAGAAGTACTTGATCCTTTCATGGAGAGCAGCAAGGCTTTTGAGAGTGTGATACTTCAATGCAAATAGGCTGTAGCTATAAGGATGTAAAAGACAGATGCCTAACGGTAAGCAACAATAGGTCAGCACACTGTGCAATCCAAGTCAGGATTATAATTTCCTGTGTACACACAAAAAAACTAATACAGATGTGATTCCTTTTAACGTGATCAGGCCCGGGCTATAACAGATCCTTTTTGTCCGCTCTTGCTTAGGCTCAGCACAAGTAGGAACACTGATACTAGGTCTAGGATGCTCTAGAATTTCCAAATCTTCAAATTTTTTTAAGGGTAATTTCAGCCTTTCCCTGCTGTCTCAAATACCTTTTGGAAAATCCATATTTAAAAGGAGTTGAAATTCCGTAGGCCCAAAAAGAAAATCTACAGAAATGACAAGACAGTGCTTAATCCTATTTTCCCTCATCACTCTTCACTCTCAAGTAGCAGCAACTGTGAATGCTATTGCCTTTCTTGCCAGCTCCGCTGGAACCACCCCAGCAGCACTAACTCAGAGCCTACTTTCTGTTAAACTCACATGCAGCTCTCCAGAAAGCATGTACAGCTTCATAGAATCATAGAATCATATGGGGTTGGAAGGGACCTCCGGAGATCATCTAGTGCAACCCCTCTGCCAGAGTGGGTCTACCTAGAGCACGTTGTACAGGAACTTGTCCAGGCGGGTTTTGAACGTCTCCAGAGAAGGAGACTCCACCACCTCTCTGGGCAGCCTGTTCCAGTGCTCTACCATTCTCATAGTAAAGAAGTTCCTCCTCATGTTTAGGTGGAACTTCTTATACTCAAGTTTGTGACCGTTTCCTCTTGTCTTGTCACTGGACACCACTGAGAAAAGACCAGCCCCATCCTCCTGACACCCTCCCTTTAAGTATTTGTATGCATTGATCATCAATGCAATTATCCCTACTTCCAGTACAGAATCCTCATTAGTCTCATAAACTGCACATAGTTCAGGCAGAAGGTAAGGCAACCTGCAGTCATCACTGCTGCCCAACCTAATAGGACTAGGACAACGTTGTTTTCTTTACATTTCTGACATGACACATCACAAAGAAATGCCACATCAGGGTCAAATCACACTAAGCTGCGCTGTGCTTTTTGGTCTTGTGATGTGATGTAGCCTCTTACAAAGCAATGAAAGAATTGTAATATAAAGAAAGACTTTTGAAAATTCTGCTAGAAGGAAATAATTGTTGAGGATGGGAAGAAACTAAGTGGCTGGTGTTACCCAAGCATTAAGTTCTGACTCCAAGTAGTGCTCCAGGGTTGTGCCCTGCTGGAAGGAACAGACCAACCCACATGCCCCACATCAGCACCAGAGGCCACCTGATGCTACTGGAGAGTGTCAGGGGCTGGAGGGTACCCTGTTCCCCAGCTGCCTGGGAAAGCTGCATGCAGCCTGTACTGTTCTCTGCTCCCCTGACTGTGGGGACTCAGTCTGTTGGCAAACAAAAGCACAGAATAGGGTTGTGTTGAGTCACCCCAAAGGAGGAGTGAGACAATCTTGTCACTCAGCTGGGGTCAGCCAAGGCATTCATCAGATCGGACAAACAGGAGAGAGGAGCAAAACTATGATGTTACTGGAATGAAATGGGGACACTGCATCCTACAGGTGTTCCTTTCCCACCCTTACATAGCTTTCCTGTCGTACCCTTACGTAGCTTTCCCATCTTTACTTTCAAAGCCAACTGTCTGCAACCCGCTGGCTTCTGAACACTATTACAGCTGCAGTGGCTCAGGATGATTATGAGGCAAGGAAACATGTAAAGGTGTCAGAGAAAAGGCAGATGAAAGAGAAGAGGAAGACAGAACTAGGGTCTGGGAAAGTGTGGGGGAAAAAAAGCCACCAAAAAATGTGAAGGTAAGGAGAAAAATCACAGAAAAAAAAAAAAGAAAAAAGAAAGGACATACCATCCATAATAAGGGCTAAAAAAGCTGTAGGAAGTTTACACTAATTTCATGCAAACTAGAGGGACAAGGTAAGAACTTGACATGGTAACTACATGACACTGGTAACTTCAAGCAAGCATAACTGTTATTGTGCAGTCCTGGATTTAGAAGGACCACTCTTGAGCCTCAAATAATATCTTTCATCCTCTGCAATATATACAGTGATTTCCTTTATTTTTGAAAGCACTCTATCAATTTCACCACTTAAAGCAGACCCTTTTTTAAAACAGGGCTCAGCATGCTAGGGGTTGTAGCCCAGCCCTACAAGAGAACTGTGTACCCAGATCTGGAGATGATGATGGCTTTAACTGCATTACTAGGACTTGAAGCACAGAGGCACAAGTTGAGAGAGAAAGCTGCTGGCAGAAGCATCAGAAAGTCAGCCTGGACAGAAATAGATGCAAAATATATTTCAAGATCTTTCTGACTAGATTTGTTAATATAGAGCCAGTCATGAATAAGGCCTATGAAACCCATTTCTTCTACTAATCAGTGTCTATTACAGACACTGTACTACATTATTCCTCTAGGATTTCAAGAATGAAGTAATCAAGATACTCCCCAGGCACACTTGGACAGTGACACTGATAATTACTGGAAAGATATGCAAGAAAAAGGTTTCTTCTTCTATTTTCACCTGCCATAATCCTTAGAATGGAAAATTCATATTTGGAAGCCTCTCTGGTAAGCTTTTTATAGAATTGCTTCATCTTTTGCAAACACTGCTCTCTTTCACAGAAAAAAAGCCCCACCATAGTTTCTTCTTGTATTTTTAGATTTAGTTTGTTTTGCTCCTTGCATTTTAAAACAGAAGCGTTTATTTGCAACTGAGCATTCAAGAGGCCCTTAGAAATGTATCATGTGATATCATACTGCAACTCCACAGTACGACAGATTAACTAACAGTAACACTTCTGTTTGCTTAAGTTGCCATTTTATAGATCCCTTCACTTTTCCATTAAATCGTCGTGACTTTCAAACTTGCTGATATGAAATGTTGCTTTGCCATCATGTTCACATATTCATATTATTTCTTTTGAATAACTACAAGATTTCATTAAAATTATTATAAAAATGAGAATATGATTGAAAGCTAGTCAGCAAAAGGCTATGTGTTACTGTACATAGCGGGTTTACTGTTCAAACTTCTTCCCTAACTAGTTAAGACACCTGAGATATATTTGTTGAGTGACTTTTTTTTGAAGTTAGCTGAATATATCAGGTAAAGCTTTGCTGCACATTTATAGGGTGCAATTCACAGGATTTTTAATGTCATTAGGTGTTAGGGACTAGAAAATTGCATTTTTGCCGTAGTATTTTTGCTGTTTGTTTCTCAGAACCAAACAATGACATGACAATTGCAGGTTATAACCTATGACAAGGACCTATTACTCCACTGTGCTTGAGTAATAGCTCACAAATCATAGACAATATGAAATATGGACTAGAAAGAAAGCATTGCCTCTTCGGAGTAATATCGCTCTTATGTGTTCTGATTTATCCATAAACCCATCCTTGATATCTTTAATGTCCTGCCTTCGGGTTGTTTTTTTTGGGGTGGGTTTTGGTTTTTTTTGAGAGTAATTCACAGTAACACTGTAACGCTCTACTTGACAAATGTCCAGAGGGACAGCTTCTGAAGAAAGCATCACGATACTTTTCCTGAGAAGCCACAGGGCTGCCATCTCCTGTTCCCCTTTACAGGTCATGCCCCATTCTGCCCACTGCCTTGGATGGTGAGCAGCCCTTGTCCCACAGCTGGTCCTGCCAAGCTGGCAGGACGGCAGGCAGGCAAAGGAGGGCCAGTTCCCCTGGGACGGTGCCTGGGGCTGCCAGCCACCAAGGTGGATGTAGGCATGATGGCTAACAGGTGCTTCCCAGCCACTCTTTGCCATGTCCCTTACCTGCCAGCCTCAAACATGTTACATGTTCCACTGGCTGATTTCTTGAACAGCGTTGCTCTCCACTTTGCAGGCAGAGAGGGGGCTCAGATCTGCCTTCCCTGAGTTGGTGCTGAGGGCCCACGGCCCACCCGCCATCTTGTCCCCGCCTGCTCCTGGGGAGATGCTCAAAATGCAGCACACCAGTGCTCCAATACGCCCAATACGCGCCCAATGCATCCCAACAGACTGGATCATTCCCGCCCACACAGTCAGATCAAACAGTGTTCAGGAAACAATCTGGGATCCATATTAGGGCTGGGTGCCGTCACCACCGGGGCAGTTTAATGGGGTGGCGGGGGCACTGTTTGTAGCACATTCCAATTGACAACAGCTGGGACGGCTCCACTCGAAGCAGCTGCCTTCATTGCAGCCCCACTGCAAAGCCTTTCTGTGTGGAAAGCTTTATTTTGGCTAGGGATGGGTTTGTTGAGCTTTCTTTCACTGAAGTGTCACACGGAGACTTTTCCTTTGCCCATGGCATGTGACCCTGCCAACTTGTGGGCCTGCATCCCCAATAAGAAAAGCAATGTTAAAGAAAAAAAAAAAAAAGAGAACACCCCCACCCCCTCCCCAAAGGTTAATTAACCTCAGGTCTGTTCTCAGCAAAGCAAGGCTGCCATGGATAAGTAATAAAAATAGCCTCTCAATGGTCCTTGTGTCTGTCAGAGACTCGCTCTGTGATCTTTCAGTCAAAACCATGAAAGCGGGAGGGGGAGGAGAGGCTGATTCGCTACTGTCCTTTTCTTATGCGTGTGTTCCCAAGGCTGCACAGCTCTGTCCTTCAAATCGTCTCCACCAGTAAATCATTTAGGTCAACCTGTCACTCTCAGCCATTGTGAGGAGACAAAAGCTACCCATTTAACCTCAACCATGGCTGATTCACGCGGCAGGGAAGGCAGGCTCACAAAAGGAGGCTAGCAGGGAAGGTGGCGGTTGGGTTGAATTTCATGTAGTCTGGTGCTGGTTTTCCCTCTCTTTTTTTTCTTTTTTTTTTTTTTCCCCTCCCCCTCTGTTATTTTAAATTAGCAGCACCTCTCATACTGGGATTGTTTTTTGAAGAACATGTTTGTCAACAGAGCTGTTCTGCTTGAGTAATTTGACCCCAGCCTGGCTTCAAAAGTTTGAAAGGACAAGAAACACGCATACCCATATCAGCATACATCTATTGCCCCTTTCACCTTGACAGCTTTCTGGACCAGTTTTGATGGTTAAAAAAAAAAAATAAGTGGAAACAAAACATCCAATTAGTCATAGAGAACCAGAGCTTTTGCAGTCAACCTGCTAGTTGGGGAAACCTGCACCAAAATTATCACGTTCATTTCAGCTGAAGTACTGCTCTAAACCATCCACTAAAACTGTACTACCTTGAATTGTAACCTCCCTCCCAAGTCTGCACCTCAAACAGGGAATCTCCTGTGTTACAACAGGTTGTTCTCTCTGCCAAGAAATCACTCTGCCCTGGTATTTTAAAATTAAAAGTTAGTCCTTTGACATACATAGAAATCAGCTCTTAAGTTTAAGACTTCTTTTCCATAATTGCCCTGGCCAAAATTTACTCTTCATGTAACACCTCCCACCCCCAAACAACCAAAATCCTGAAAAACTAAACAGGCCATTAGAGAGCAACAAATTCACATGGTGCTGACAGTGAAATGAAATGCATAGAGAAAGCAAGCAATACTGCAGATAGTTTCACGATTTATTCCTGTCCCCCACTGAATTCCAGAATATCCCTAGTGAGCACAGAATCTGCCAGAAAGAAAACTGTAATTTATATATAAAGTTTACCTGAAAATACCCACAGTTTTGATTTATAATCATACTGTTAATCCACAGGAGAATTCTTCAGTAATTACCAAGCAAGTGTAGTGCCCCATTTTAAGAACCAAACACTGAAATTGAGAAAGACTCACAAGCACAAAATATACCACATCCATGCTTCTCCAGGGACATTCCTGATCTTTTGTTATGCATGTGTGATCCAAGAAATAACTATGTACTATACATTTTTTGTAATCTTTTTAATGTGCCTATTAACTGAGCGAGGAGTTCAGGATGTGGTTATTGCTTAGTGTGTTAGACATGTTTACTTTCCTGTTGGGCATTTTAAATGCCTTAAGTCCTCTTTTCACTATGAATTGTGTGTCAAAATGTTGGTTTGGATATCAAATTCTCTCGTAACCCTGTCATTAGGAAGAGACTTTTTCTGCCTGACTCACTCTTTTGATTCCTTTGTTTTGTTTTTTGTGTTCCCCTGACAGGTCTATCCTACACCTTTCTATAGCTAGCAGAGTAAAGCAGAGTTGGGAAAACATGTTTTGCATTACGGAGTTCGAAGTCTCACTGTAAGCTTTCTCACAGATTCATTTTCAATGAAGGGCGGAGGGGTGGGGGAGAAAACATCCTTTTCCCTGAGTCTGCAGAGTATGTGAATTGCCTTCTCTTTCAACCTATGGGGCAGCCTTCACAGATTTCAGAACAAATGGAAAAAATATCTGATTTCCCATTCCATCTGGATTCAGTTTCTTTCTTCCTCTTTGTATAGTTTCTTAGAGACATTATGGAGCTCACTGGAGGGGCTGCTTACACATGACTATGGCGGCACTGGGCATACTGCCAGAATTTCACTCCAGGAGGCTGCAACAGGAATCTTTAATTAACTTGAACTAAAACACTGAATGGCAAAGAACAAAAGAGTGGGGGTGGAGAAGGAGAAGAGGAAGGGAGGGAGCAGAAAATAATGTTTCCCATACTAGAATCTCCATTTTTGGTCATGGTATGGCATGATCATAATGTCGTCCCATAGATGTACTTACTAGAACATAGGTAATAAATAATTCCTAACTAAGGTCTTAGCAAATTTTGCTTTTCTGCTCATGGAATGAGTTTCTATGATTGCCTTTTGTACAACATAGTGATCAGTATTCTCTCAACTCTTATGCTAATTTACAGTTCGATTACATATATCCTCTAAAATTTACAAAATCCTAAATATGAGGTGATTTAGTCTCCAGCATCTCCAACATTGTATAACAACTACACTGTAACATTGGGACAGTGCATAGGAGTTCCAGACGTTGAACAAGATCCTACTCTGCTTGGCGTAGTACCAAAATGGTATGTCCCGGTTCTCAAAAGTTTACATTCTAAGCATAAGCAAAAATTAGATACAGACAGATGAATAACATAACTACTTACTGAAACAACATTATTCATTGTTGTGAGATGTTTTCAAAACAGAATGGATAATGTTTCACATGCATTTTTCAGAAACATATAAGATGCAAAGCAGTAGAAAATCAGGCCTGAAATACTCTCACTTGAGTTCAAGGGAAGAAGTCGCATGGCTGCTTTGCCATCCATTTCCTGGTTAAATATGTGCACAGAATAGTTACTCTAAATGCAAAACTAATGGTGATTTCATGCATATTCATTCAAGTGACTTTGTGATTGAGTCTCTGATACTGTTCTGGCTAATGAGGCTCGGTTACTCAAATATTTGTGAAAACAAATATAGCAAGAATGTGTACATGCTCAACATGAACTTATTTCAAAGGAATATACAAGTGTGAATTGATTTACCAGTTGGTGGTTTGGAGTGTATTGTGTTTGCATCTTTTGGCTTAATGGCATCCTAAAACAATCCAGTTTGTGCTCTCTTTGATGAGAACCAACCTATGGTAGCTGGGGACAAGCAAGAGATTTGCTTTAAAAGCACAGGCCTGACCCACACTGAAATGTTAATGCAGATGTACCCAAATTCCAAAGAATTATCTTATCTTCAGAAGCATATATGCTTTTTCCTATCCTAAGTTTCCAAAACAAATTAAATCTAAAAATTGTCCTTAATTTCCTGTTTTAAGCTAATGTTTTGTATTGTTTCCTAAACACTTATGGCAAAAAAATCATATTTAACTGCTCTGTAAAACAATCATGTACTTGCTGAGTATACTGTGAAAACTTGATACAGAGGCAAGTTCCAGAATCCCCTCAAAACAAAAAGTTTTCCATGGAAACTTCTCGTGTCTTCCTCAAATTACATTGGGAGTAGCTGCAAAAGAATTTAAGAATCTTTAAATTGAATGTGATATTTTTGATAAGGCTCTGCTGAGGTTTACAGAGACCTGGGGTAAAAGAATCACTGAATGTGCCTTAGAGAGGTCTGTGGGATTTTTTTGCAGCTACCTTCATTGGAAGCCATAATACACATCAGAGAGCAGACTTGGATCTATATCTACAGTATATTTCTCCAAATTTATATATGTTTGTGTGTGTGTGTTATGTGTGCATATAAAATTATATTTTTTTATATATAACCTTTTTATGAGTCAGTTTGATCCACCTAACTTAAAAAGAATTGTACATGAGCTGTACAAGGAGTGCGTTCAGAGTGAGAATTCAGTTTACATAACAACATTTCTATCTGCTAAAATACAAACTCTGCTCTGAATGAGTCTAGTATAACTACAGAATATTTAATTCAAGGGCAATCAATTAGATTTAGTGGCATGAGAAGAAGAATTTATCTTCCAAGTTTTTTTCTCTCTCTCTAAAGAAATTTATATATATTGGGGTGGGTGTGTGCACGTGCACACATAGATAGATAGTAGATGGGTAATACATAGAGAGATACCTGCTATGTTACCAAAACACTCTCAATGAGAAACTAAACACAGTTATTGGAACCTGTGAAGAATAAGCATGATACAATAGTTGTTCTCCACCTAATCATTAGTATGCTGGCTCATTCTGCACTAGAATCTCTTCTAAACATTTAAAGATGTTACTTACATATATGTACACTGAAGGTGGTAGTAGTTGTTTTTGCCTTTTCTCAGGCAGATGGACTAATCTTAGCAGTATAAACCAATCTCTCACACAATATAATCCAATTTAGAGGTTTCTCTGAAATCTGCTGCTGTTATTTATTTATCCTAAATTATATCAAAATGAGAAAATGGTTTCACATTCAAAGTGACAGCAGAATAAAACCTTTTGAATTCCCTAATCAGCATTCATTCCTCATGTAATTAATTCCACTGAAGACAGTAGAGATAGAGCTGAGGCAAAGTTAACTCACATTATTTTCATGTGACAAATAACCCTGATTCTTTTGTACTAGCTGATTTTTAACTCTGTCAAGTGTTCACAAATAGAAGTAAAATTATTGAGGTGTATATTAACAACCTTTCACTACAAAGGTGAATATGGGCTATCCTATTCCATTTTCTTTCACAACAACTTTCTGTTGCAATTTACCACTTCTTTTTTCTAGTGAAAATGAGGCCGTTCTGAGTGACAAATGGCTTTTAGAAATTCTGAATACATGTAGTAGTTACCATCATTAGAAATGTAAAAGTCATAAAATCCCTTGTGTCAAAAGATACAATATTACAAGAAGGTTCACAGACTTTTTTTCACTAGCTGACGTACCCCAAACTTAGCAAGCTTTCATTCCATGGGAGCTGCTCACTGGTCTGCCAGTACTGCTTTCCAGTTTGCTCCATGATTACAATTCCCATTAGTTTTCAGGCATTCCTAAATAAGGACCAACTCTTCTCTGCATTAAGATTCTGCCTTACATCAGACTTCAGCAATTTTCACTTTAAAAAAAAAAAGAAAGAGGAAGATATCTGAGAATTCTCTTAGAGCAGAATTTAAATTAAATCTCCTTATTAATGATGTATGGATTCTTTCATTGTTTAGGAGGCCTGTGAGCAGTTGAAAGAAACAAGAAGGCTTTTAGTAATGGGCACTAACAGCACCATTGTGCTTGCATGGAAGCTCTTGGCCATTCAGTGTCACAGGGTCAAAAACAATCCAAGCCCCCACACCAAGGCACTCTGTAGAAGGCCACACAGACCTCACAACACTGAGTCTTTAGAGCTTGGGTGGGTTTTGGTGAGTGATGTGTTAAATTCAGCATTGGGAGGTAGAGAGGAAATTAATTTTTATTAAAGTTTACTCTCATTCAAATTTCCCAAGTCCACTTTTGATTTTCTGTGTTACATTGAAAATCTGATGGGAACAAGCTAAAGTGTGAATTAGAATTATTATGAAACAGCCTTCTTTTCAAATGCTTTTACTTCTGGTTGTCTGGCACATCTCTCTGTCAAGCACTGGCCATAGTGTTACTGCCCTGCAAATAATACCATTAGAACTTATAGAGGTATACAAAGCAGGGGGAGGGGGCAGAGAAAACAGGACTAGGAGAGGAATTTATTTGACTCCATGATCATGAACCTTATGAACTGTTGTATTTAATTGCTAAGAAGATATTTGAGTCCCTTTTTATCTGGTCCCCCTCTCCTTTTCCACCTTTTGCAATTTGTGGCCTGGATGGTGCTTTAAGTTGCAGATGGCAGTAAAAGAAGTCTCATATACTTCAGAAGGAAGCTAACTGCATATCCCTGCATAACTACTAAATAGACAGTATTTTTTATTCTGCATTTTGCTGCACATTACCAGGCACAGGTTACAGATGCATATTGATTATACAGCTCCGCAGCATGTACAAATTCTAAAGCATGAAACTGGTCTGCTGTTACAAAGCACATAATTTACAGAGATTTGTTGTGTTGGTGAAAATAATTTGATAACCTGAAAGCCCCAAACATTCCAAGCCAAAATACCAATATATTTTTTAAACTTCTTTTCCTTTCGAAAAAGTATTCTGTTCTAGTCTCACTAGTGTCAGGGAAATGTAATAGGGATGGGAGAAATACAAAGCTTTTCATGCACAAAATACACATCAATGTTCCTATTCCAAATGCATGCAGAGCACAGTGCTTTTTTCTGAAGTTTACCTTCTCACTCATGAAGAAGTTTTACTTCTGTTCTTGCTTCACAACTCTGGCAAGACTTTCTTTTCAGTCTTTAATACTACCCTATTGCAAACTGTACCTCGTGAGTTTGAGAGAGTATTTTTGTTTCCTGGGGGTTCAGAGGTATTATTCTAAAACCAATTTTGTTTCAGTCTCACGTCAGAACCGTGCAGGAGGCATTCGGAAGCACAAGGAGCAAAGCTGGTAACTGAGGACTTCTATTTTTTGACTGCTGTTTTAAAGTAAAGAATGTTTACCTTGTGTTTTGAGTGAAACTAATGGTAAACCACAGCAGATCTGTTGGTGTTTTGTACAGTGATGTTCCTAGATTAGAAGCAAACTTTCTTTGTGAGGGGGCTAACAATACTGCAGGGGGCCATCTTGCTTCACTGAACTGGAACATCCAGTCTTTTGAGAGCAGTCACACATTAGGTCATAAGATTACTCTCACTATAGCAACCCTCTCCACTACAATCTTTTTTTTTTTTTAGAGGGTTTTTTTATTATTATTTTGTTTTTAAAAAGAAGACGCTTTATAAATTAGCTCTGCCACTACCTATTATCTTCCCCAACACCTTCTACCCTTTCTCTTCCTAAACTTACTCCACTATCACAGCCAGTTTCAGTTCAGTTTTACTCGGTGTTCACCTTCTGCACTTCTGTTTGTATATAGGGTTGTTTTTTTAAAGAACTGAGTCAGGACAAGAATGTGGTGCTCTTTATCTGGCAAGATCAATAAAATGTCGAATTAGAAAATTCAGAGTTCCTCTTGATAGCTTTGATATTCAGTTTCTCTGAAAACTAGGCTTTGTTTCTATGACCCTCTAGTCGAGTGATGGGGCAGCTGTGAATGAAAAGTAGATACTCTATGAAATGGTTTGAATCTCGTCTATCTGATGAAACTGCTGTACTACTGAAGGTGTCACAGTTGTTACCAGTTGTTGGTAACAGAGAAGAGAAAACCTGAAAATCAATGAACCGCTGTCTCTCCAAATAAGAACACCTTAAACAATAGCATGACTGAAGTCTTCGGGGGGGGGGGTGGGAGAAAGGTAGATCTTCAAGAAGTCATTTTAAAAACAAAGCAAGCTGAGCCTGATCAGATGCAAGAAAACTTCAAGGCTCATGGATCCAGTACTTGTATCCAAATTCAGCTGCCTGCTGAGTGGGGAAGAGGAGCCTGATGCGTGATCTTGCATGAAGACTTATTGAAGTTTGTTGGTGACCAGATCCACAGGGGCAATGATCGGTTCCTGTCCTGAATATACCTGTTCCTGAATATTGCTGATCCTGTGGTCTATAGAGATTCTTCAAAGGGAGAAAACAAGCCAGAGAACACAATTTAGATCCGTTTCTGTTTTTGATACAGACTCAGACACACAAAATAACCTAAAAGGACAAATTAATAGCAAAACACATTAGATATAGTGTGAGAAAAATATAAACTGGTTATTAAAAAAGGTGAACTCCACTACAGCTTATCCAAATAAAGACTTATATTTTCTCCAACCTTTTGACAGCTAACTGGCAAGTAAACTCCTGTGCAAGAAACTGTGTCAAAAGAGAAAGGCAGACATGTTGAGAGCAGTGTTTGTTTTAATTGAAATATATGTTTCATGCGTAACCTAAGAATGGAAAGCAAAAATCTAGGTTATGCAATGCACCTAAGAAGAGGGTTTCTAGACCTCAATCACTGTAGGAAGGGATGTCCATTATCTTAGAGATGAAGTCTGCTTTTGTCCCTGAAGAAATAAAAAAATGAGCTAGCCAACTACATATGAGCCGGGTTTAGGTTGCTGACCCTTGATCGGGTGTTGACAGAAGCTGGGAAAAGGAGGAGGCGGCTTTCTTGGCTTGAATCTCCTGTTCTGCCAAAGCTATTTTGAAACTAAGTTGGAAATTTCCTTGCAACACCACATGCGAGAATAAAAGTGACCTTATAGACAAAATATTTAACTTGCTGCTTCAGGAACCCAGACAGCTGTTCATATAGCTCAGCATAAAAAGCAAAAGAAATAAAACAGTGTATCACACTGCTGAGCTGCATAATGTTATGAAGACCCAAAAATATTTAGTCATCCATCACCAATATGCAGTATTACAGGCACCTTGGATAAAATTTCTAGTGTTATGCTTCATTTCATTCTTCTTTTATGTGATCTTCCATCAAAGGACTGAAGCAATAGAATTGATCCTTTTAGCAAGAGCAATTCAGTCTAATTTAGGGCCAGTACTAGGGCTGACCAGGACATCACCATTTATTTTCCATAAGAACAGTGCACTGAAATTAGCTGGCTGGTGCAGCTGGCTCAGTAATTGGACTGCCCTCAACTAGCCCAGTCCAGGGTGGCAGGCGTGGGATAAGTAGAAGTACTTGTTGCTTGACAGAGGAGATCCCATTGAACAGTCCAGCTCTCCCCCTTTCTCACCCAAACAGTAGCTCCATTAGTCCCTGATACAGGCCACAGATTTCAAACTATAGTAGAGCTGGCACTGGAAAAGGCTTGTTGCTTCCATGTGAAGAACAGTTTTGTGACCTCAAACCATTTCCTAAAATAGAAGCCACACAGTGCAGAGTGATACCTAAGTGGGCAGGCTAAGGGCAGAGTCTAGCATGTTTATAAAACTGTACAGCGTGAATTATCTATTAACCCTAGGAATAGCCCATGGCAGTTGGAAAAGCAGCGTGAGAAAGCCTGCTGGCCTGCAGCAGGGTCTGTTTGGTACTGGTTCTGTGGCTGAACAGAGACACCAGTGTCAATGTTACATTCAGAGAAAGAAAAGTTAAAGCTTTAGTTAATAAAGGCCGCTTATGTTGGAGTCAGCTAACTTTGGTCAAGCAATAAACTTGAAAGTCTTTTCCCCCAAGGGCTTCCTTTTTTGTCTCTAAAACAAAGGAAAGTGAAATGGAAACAAGAAGTTCAGACTATATAGCAGAGCATTACGTGACTAAGCCAGCTGTTGCTCTGATACTGTTATTTTTGTAGCCCAGTCTCCTCTGAGAGAAGGAAAAGCCTAGTCTGCCCACAGACCTGTTGCTTTTGAAAGCTAGACAGGGCACTATACATTAGTATGATGTTCTTTAGCCATGTGAACCTACAGATGTATGATAGGGAGCCTGAGCCGCCAACAATATATAACGGTTGGAAAAACACTTACTATTTATTTACTTCTACTAGCAAAAAAGAATCGTGGGAGTAGTTTGACTAACTCTATTGTTCAGGTACTTGTTCATTAGGTGCTTAGTTGCTTTTAACACTTCCAAAAGTCCAGCAAGTTATTTACCAGAGATTCCAACTTCAGCAAAGTTGCCCTCCAGCTCTGTGAACTTACAGCTTTTCATGCACTAGTGTTTTAATGAAAGCCAGGCAAATATCTAGCAGGGCTGGGTTAAGGTGGGGTTGGAGAGGGAGGTTTATATTAAAATGCAATACAGCACCAAAGACAGTGATAAAGACTAAACAAGGAGAAAGTCTTCCCTCTCTGCACTCATTTAGCAAGCACATGGAAATAATTGTTGGCCCAGAGACACATATCCATAATTCCCATTGTGCTTCGAGAGCCGGCATACTAGCCTTGCACACCCTTACAGAGTGCTCCGAGTATTGGAATGCAAATCTGCACACCAAGCGTCAGGATTTGTGTAGCCAATATCCTCACAATAAGCAACGTTATCAATGGGAACAAGGCTCCCCAGACCAGGTCAGCAGCCATGGAGCTTTCAGGAGTTCATCAGCATGGGAAAGACTTGTAAGTGGAGAGGTTCTCCTGTATTTAAAATAATTGATTTACTATTCATGTTGGATGAAGACTGAGTTTAATCCAGTGTGTTAAAATAAGCAGATGCTTGTTGAAAAAAGTAAGGACAACTCAAATAATTCAATAATGTGCTGTTGCTATTTTGATAGAAATGAGTTTTTTAAAATTCATGGAAGTTTCAAATAAAACTGTGTGTTTCTTTTGACTAGATCATAAAATGACCAAAGCCAAGAAGCTTCTTCGAATAGCTGCATCACGGAAGTGAAGAAGGGCCAAAACTGGGTGTCATGCAGACGTGTCAAGTTGTTTCTCTCCCAGAGTGCCAGACCACTTGAGGTGACAAAAGCAAGTGGTTAGGTGCCAGGGCAGGGAGGCAGTGATGCTCAGCTCCTGCCAGGGACCATGCTGCCAGCCTTGCTCTGTCTCCACACATGGAGCACAGAAGGCAGCAGCTCTCCATCCCCATCTCCAATGGCATTGCCTCTTCACCGTTTTCTGACCCCACATGCTATATGTCACGACTGCATGGGCAGCTCACAGGTCAGGCTGCCACACTAGCCAGGAAAGGGAGAAAGCCATCATGTCATAAGAGAAATGAGATGCAGGGTTAGCTGCCAGGGACTCATTACGTGAATCAAAGCATAAAATGCCACGGGTCTCAATTCTAGTCTCTTTGGCCCAAGGCAAGCAAGACAGACTGTTTTATCATTTAGATAAAAATCAAACATTTAGTTAACAGAAGTTAAAGTTTGCTTTGGGAGCATGGAAGGTTACTATTTGGATTTGAATTGGTGTTCCAGAAAATACTCTAATGCACATCCTCAGCACCAAAATGCATTGCTGCAGACAACATTCACTTCATTAAGTGAAGAGGACTGTGTGAAAATCAGCACTTTCGCATTCAACAGGGTCCCTCAAATTGGGACTCTTTACTCACGCTAGCAAGACAGGTGATGCTTGGGACAACAAGCATAGTAACAATAACTAATGGAGGCAGAAGAGTCATACTCTGACCCAGACTCCTATGTGCTTATTTAAGGAAGAAAACCAGACATTATTATTGTGAATTTAGGCCTTTAGCTCTGCAGCTATTTTCATGCTTTGGGATAAAGACAGACAATCATCAAAAAAATGGCTTTGCTAAATTCAGGTTAATGACTGAAGTCAATACATAAACTACATAGACTCACAGTGGGTGCATTTGAAAGGTGTCAGTGGAGGATTGAAAAACTATTTTTCACAGAAACACAGAAAACAATTTCTCGATGGATAGGGAAATAATAATTTTGAGAACTATAATTCTACTTTCACTGCTACTTTTCACATCACACCCTTTCAAAAGAGAAATTTGAAACTGGAACAAATCAGTTAACACTATATATATATAAAATCTATATAATGAAATAGAGTTTTAAAATTACCAGACTGAACTAGGCGCATGTGGAAATACAAAAATACAAACACTGATGCTTTTTATCAGAAAACGAGACAGGAAATTAATAATGTAAGGTTTTACCATCCTATCTGACAAAAGAAGAAACAGATGTCCCAATGAACTCTTCTCATAACTTCATAGCATGGACAATGTTTTCATCAACTAATAAGATGCAACTACTTAAAGCAAAAGACGGGTGCAATTCCTTGATTTCTCCCACATACTCCCTGCTTTGTTGTTACTGCTGTTGCCTCACTATCTTGATCATAAATTGCTGTTTATAAATTAGGGCTGGGAAGCATCATCAGTGATGTAAGTTTTCTTGACATAGGGCTCTGAGGGGTGGTTTTGCCACATCCTTCACAGCCCTGTCTCATAGATGTGGCATTATGATTTGAAAATAATAAAAAATTACTGTAGTAGAAATATTGTTGCATTCCAACAGGATCTACAAAGTAAGTCAGAATTAGGCTGGGAATATTTTAGGGTTTCACTGTCAGATATGATTCCAGGACCAAAAAGTTCATGCTCTGAGTCTAAAATTGTAGTCTTAGAAGAGAATGACTGCATGCACTTGAGAACAGATAGTCAGGCTTTTTGCTCAGAAGAACCGAAACTGCAGCCTAGTTAGTGCACTAGTGCCCTTACAAATGATCTATTGTACTTTCTACTATTTACAAACAGAGCCAGGTTTAAGTCCGTGTGGAGAAACAGACTGGTACACAATAGTGCTAAGATTGTGCTCCACTGTTTGTAGGAGAAGCTGAATGAAGAGTTAACAATTATAGTCCTGCTAATGATAATGCAGTTTGGTTAACTGCGAACAGAGAAAAAGTCACAGCTCAGTTTTTGATTTCCTAGGGAAAATATTCTGCACCAGACCAATGTGCAGGGACTGCAGATATACTCTCCAAGACCGCCAGTATGACAAGGGAAACACTAGTCCTAGAATGAGGGTTGTCCCCACTGACTCCCATATTCTGGCAGCACAGCTAACCTGCAGAGGGCATTAAAAGGGCACCAACACTGCCCTCTGTTTCTGTCTCTTTGGCTCATAGACAAGCTCAAACTGAGCACAGTAATGTTACACCTGGCAGCATGGATGTAGAACACCTTCACTAGAAAGCACTGAGGTGTAAGGAATTGCTGCATTCCTTCCTCACCACAGTTTCCTTCCATATTTTTTTTTTGTGCCAACGGTGTGAATACTAACCAGCAGTTTCAACTATATGTTTTTGTAACTTTCTAGGCCCCCTTTACCACCACGGTTATTCAGAAACAACCGTTGAAATCCCTGCTGTCACTACACTTCCAAGGTGCTATATCTTCTGTAGAATCAGTCCTGATGCTTGTGTAGACTGCAAGTCATGCCTAAGGTATTTTGAGTCATTGTTTATTTTACCAGCTATCACAACCTTTTAAGGAGTAAGATGGGTTAAATAAATAATGTAATGAGCTACTAGCAAGTCTTTTCCTCTTCCCCACCCCCGATCTGCAGAACAGCGATCATTGAACCACACTGTAAATTAGGTGTAATAAAAAAGAAGAGGGGAAAAAAAAAAAGAGAAGCAAAACATAAAAAAGCAACTTTGAGCTTCAGAAGGTTGTATCTCAATAAAAGAGCATTGTCATTGGTGAGGAAAGAAAATACAGAAATGTTTTTAAGGGGTTAAATAAATATTTTTGAGATGAGTATTAGGTATCCCTTAATGTCTGTCTGTTTAGTCCACCCTAATATCCATCCTTCCGTTATCCTGTTACCAAAATGAGAGACTTTCCCTTTAATTTGCTTTGCAGTCTGATGGTTGAAGCCAAGAAAAAGAAAAAAAATCAAACCTTTCTGTCTCTTTTGAATGAATGGTCAAAGGTACCTTTGCGGCTCCTTCACAGGGTGAACTAATCTGTGACAACTGTAGCTAATCTGATAAGAAGGCCCGCATGTGTGCTAATGTGCTAATATGAGGGGATTCAGAGCAGTCAGCGGTCGGGAAAAACCACTGCTTCCTAAATGGACCCTCATATGCGGCAGCCCTGGCCAACATATGTGCATTTTAACACTCGCTTAACGGGGAGACAATGCGGGGGCCTTTGTTGTGCAACACAGAGGCGCGATTCTCAGGGTGGGAATTTCTGCCTCACAGGCGACATTCTTTCAGATGCGATGCAAGGGGCTGGTGGCCTGGCCACGGCCCGGAGCCGGGACCGCAGGGCTCGGCGGAAAGGTTACATGTACATGTGCGAAATGAAAGCCCCGCCACTTATTCCTCCACTGAGAGGCTGAAAACCTGGGTAATCCCGGTGTGTGCTGGAGGGAAGGAGGCAGAGAAAGGGAGGAAGGAGGGAGGAACGGGCTTAAACATGTTGGACCAGGATAAAATAAGCTTGGAGACCATGGTCTAACCGGGCTTTAATCAGGTTGACACCAGTTTGCAATGTTGTGCTGTGCTCTATTTTATTTATTGTCTTTGAAGGAGAGATCTTAAGTACTCCACTGGAAAAACTAAGTAACGTTTCCTTGGCCCCTTAAGTGTTTTACCTCACCCTTAGGAAAATTTACCTGAGAGAGAAAAGGCAACTTACTTTTAGTATAGACTTCATGGGCATTGAAACTTCAACAGACTGGCTGTCAAGGGAATTCAACACTGGTCATAGCTGTGGTACCTCTTCTGGACACAAACGTGCCTGGCAGACTGCTGTGGACCCTGGGCAGTTCCCCACGTTCCTCTGTTTTCAGTTGTCCCACAGCCTAATGCAAAATGAAAATAAAAGTGTGAGCCAATACATACCTGGCGACTCACCTAAGAGAGAAAAGTTTAATAACTGCCTCTTGTACGTTGAGAACAAAACTTTTCAGTTGTGCCTTTGTATGGTTGGTGCCCAGCACCTTTCCAGTGTGGTTGGTGCCAGATCAGCACAGTTACAACAAGCTTGATTAAAGCACACGGGCACAAAATGAAATACAGTAAATTCCATTTAAACATAAGAAAAATTTACCGTGAGGGTGACCAAACACTGAGAAGGTTGCCTAGAGAGGGTGTGGAGTCTCCACTCTTTAGAGACACTCAAAACCCAACTGGACACTGTCCTGGGCAAGGAGCTCTAGCCCAGCCTGCCTGAACAAGGGGTTGGATGAGATGAGGTGATCTGCACATGCTTCTTCCAACCTCAGCCATTCCGTCATTCTGTCACTCAAAGAGCTGTGTATTACCCATCCACAAGTTTTATCCATAGTTATTTCATTTGACTGACAGCACAATGACAACAGCAAAGGGAAAGCAACACAAATATTAGCTCTTTCATCGCAAACAATACTCTTGTTTGACTGTGAGGAAAAAATTAAAACGCAGGGAACATCTAAGCTGCAAGTACAGCCTCAAAGTACTCATCCAGAGCACTTCAGATCCAAAGCATGGACCAGATTTACCTGAGTATTCCCATAAGAGCACAACCCTGGTTTTACAGCTGTGGAGTTTTTACCCTTCTTCCATTTAAAACACATTCCCATAGCAGAACTGACAAAAGCAGTGGGATTCCTCAAATAATGAGTAGTGTCTGGGTATATGTAAAACAGTATTATTCTGGCTACTCAAGACCTGTTTGATTTTTCTCAGCAAAAGTATTGGTGAGCAAGAAAAACTGTTATGAATGTTTCTAAATATGTAAATGGAGAAATCTTATTTATTCCTTTCCACTTTGTTGCATTCAGGGATAGTATTTTATGTTTGAGTTTTGAATGCATAACAATTGACCACTACTGAATAGTGACGACATTTCCTCTCAGAGGAAGTCCTGAGGGAAGGAAGGTCCCGCATAAACAAACTTCCACTCAGTACAATAGAGTAACCCATAAATGTGACCATTTTTTCAGGGCATGGGTGAGGCTGACACTCTCTTCCTGCTCATGCAGTCCAGGGCTTATCGCAGTCCCGTTTCCCTGTAATTTAAATGTTTGCATAGCTTCTAGTTCATTTGTATTTTTTCCCCACAGAGTGCAGATGTATCCCATTTTCCTGTTGCTGTGGAACACAGCCACAATTTCCAACAGTGTTACATAAATGACCATCTGTGGTAAAAAAAAATGCTGATGCACAGGATTGCAGTGTGAGAATTTTAGCCAGCTAGCAAAATTTATGTTATTAATACTTTTGACACTTCCTGACAATAAAGGCAAAATGCAGTGTTTCCTCTGTTTTAACATCTATCTATAGTATGACAGACAGTCACTGTTGCTGCATGCAGGGAAGAATCTCCAGGGGGAAGTTAAATACAACCTATGTCCAGCTTTCCTTTTCAGGAGAGTAAAGGCAGATTAAGCTAATTAAAAGTTATGATACTGATCATGAGAGTGCTATCTAATAGAAATAAAGAAGAATGCTAATATTTCATCAGCATATTTTTGGCATTTTTGCATTTGCTGATTTCCAGAATCAGCAATGCTGGAAACACTGAAACACAGACCCCTGCAACTGGCACAAGAGTTGTCATAGTAGACGATGGCAGTAGTAAATTGCCAGTGCTTGTGTTGATGGGGATGAGAGGAAATGAAGTTTTTGCCAGTGACTTTCACAGACACGTGGTGCCATTCCAAGTGGTAGATGGGCACAAAGGCTGCTTTTTTTTTTTTTCCCGATAACCCCAAGACTGACACTTTCTGCCTCATCCTCTTCAAAATACTGCTGTGGCAAACTTTCCTTTTCTCTGCCTCTTATTCCTCATCCTGTGGTCACTCATCTTTCATAATAAATTTCTCTTTTATTAGGCATCACCTTGCTGAGATAGTCCTGGCTACTTGCTGGCTCCACATCAGATTTCACTTTCCCCCACCTTCCTGGTTTCTTTAACTTCTCCTAGCTCAGTTCAAAGTTCCCCTCAATCTGAAACCTAAAAGCCACAGTGACACAAATGAAACCTTTCCAGGATGTCTGATTAAGAATGAATCAGTATGTGTTTTCTTAGGGTTTTTTCTTCCGTTTTTTACCAAACGTTGAACTATTATGTTCAACTGTTATTTGGGGAAAAAAGTGCGAGCAGACATATATAATGTAAAATTTTGTTCCAAATGGGTGAAGTTTGTGAATTTCATACACCAGGATCCGATAGGTTTGGGCAACCTTAATAACTTGTGCCAATAGGCATGCGTAGTTATATTTACACATGTGATCTTCTGATAATCATGCCTGAAGTGCACTCACAAAACAAGCACATTCATGCACCAACAAGCAAATGTGTGTACAAAACAGAACTATGAATATTGCACATATCTGCCTGTGCTGCGGCATCGGCTTTCTCGAACTTGTGCTTCACACATATTCTTCTTTTTCTGCTCTTACAAAACACTTTGAAAGTATTTGTGTTTATTCAAATGTAACTCCCGAGTCCTTTTAGCTGTAGCTCTTTAGCACCAATCAAACTGTTTTCAATCCTCTGACAGAAAATTATTCTGTTGTTATTTTCTACAGCTGATTTCTATGAATTGCAGAATGTGATTTTGTTCATTCATAAATAGCAGCAATGGGCAGACATGTCCATTAATAACAGATTAATAATAATTATTATTAACAATTTAAAAAAAAACAAATGGTACTGGGAGAAGAGCAATTTGCTATAACATCCAGATCTAGAGAAAATGAATAAAAATAATGAGATTTATTTACCTGTGAGATTCAAATGTCCTTTCATTTGAATTTCTTTCTCTTTTCTCTGGTATTTTTCCTGTAGACAAGAAAATTCTGTTTTGTGATCCAAGGAGAAGAATGTGAATGAAAAGTAAGTAATTAACAAAAACACATATGCTCACACACAGTCCCCAAGAGTTCTGAGTTTCTGAAAATTTTAGGCACATCTTTTAGGCCAGCTTTCCTTCTAACTTTACAGAAGTCGATATGCAAGTCTCTCTAGTTTTCTCAGTAGCCACTGTGAACTGCTTGTCATAACCTTAAGAGACCCTGAGAAATCAAAGCACCTACAATACCTCTGCTTTGGGATTATTTTGAGTAAAATCAAACATCCTAGTATGCAGTTCTTGAAAAACAATGAATATAAATGTCACATTCAGCCATTCACTTTTAGTTCAGACTTCGTGTTTTTCTGCCAAAGGACTATACATGATATATAAACCTTAGCTCCTTCAGGATTTTAATCTGCCGTGAAGCATATGGTAAAAAAGGTAAGTGTTCTGTAGAATCATTAACTTGCCTAAAGCAATGTGGATGTTCTTTATTTCTTTCTTGAAAGACAAAGAACATCTGAAAGTAGTTAACAGCCCAAACCCTATAGTTTGCTGAGGCAGCAAAAAATGAACCTGGAAATGTCCCTGCAGGGCTGAGTTTTATGTTAATTAGTCAATTCCCAGGGCAGTGCTTGTATTGACAAGAGTATGTTATTGTTCTGCTTCCTCAGTTAGTACCAAGAATGTCAGAGCACAACATATAAATACATTTATTTATCAACACTAAAAACATCAGGGGGATTGTGTTATATCAAAGCTATAGCCAACAGAAAAATTGCAGAAACCTCAATTCTGATCTCACTCCAGTGAGAGAACAGAATTGTCCTTTTAATGTAATCACTCATTGTAAAAGGGATTCCTTTCAGAATATCAAAAGCCTTAGGTCAAACTTTACCTTGTAAAAAGCCCATTCAGCAGCATTCGCGAAGAATGGGGCTTTCAGAAGCATTGGGCTCAACCAACTCCTGGTGCTGAGGAAGGGCAAGACAAAATCACTAGAAAGCAGTCCAGAAGAAAAGTAGCTGAGGATTTGCTTTCTTCGAAGGGAGTTGTGGAGCGGCTCAGTCTGAAGCCTGGCAAATGCCTGGCATGGCACCAGCCCCTTTGTGCTTCCTCCCACAGGATCAGTGTGGCTGGCTCCTGGAAACATATTCACATGTGGGATTTTATACACATAGAAGAGGATCTGCAGAAGACAGCACAATCTCTTTATAGTTCTGCCCGTTGCAATATTGTTTAGCCCTCTCCATACCCTTTTGCTGCTGTGAATAACTCACATGATGAACAAGGTTAGGTGAAATGAGAGACTACAAAAATAGTGTTCCAGAGTAAACCCAGCTGAAAACAGGGAGACTTCATTGAAAAAAAATGGGGTTTGGATCCGAGTTGACAGAGGCCTCCCTTCTGCTAAACCTGTCGCCTATTGATTTGTCTAGAACCACTCTCCGGCTCTGGGGATGAGTGGCATTAGCATGAGTGGCATTGACTTACACAACCAGCCTGCCTCTTTGTACCTAACCCCAGTTACCGCATCCATGCTGCCTCTTGGGAAGAGCCCTGGGTCTGCAAGAGTCACCCAAATAATGTTCGGTCATTAACTGGGAGAAACTGGTCAGCCCAAGCCAAAATAGAGCTAAACAAAGTGCAAAGAAGGAAACAGACTGTGTGACAGTGCTCGAACCTGTCAGTTTGTCATGATAAACAGACCCTTTGGAGCAGCATAATGAGATACGTTTCATCCCATCCCATGTGTTATGTTCAGGGACTGTTCCAGAAAGGGCCTGATTCAAAGAACATCAAAATTGTTTGCAGTTTTCCCAGCGGTTTCAATGGACTTTGCGATCTAGTCTTCAACATTTGACAATAACCACCATTTTCCCTAGAACATACTACTTAAATGCACAGAAATCTAAATAAGTGTTTTCATAATTTTGAAATCCTCATCTGGATCTGTTTCTGATTTAAGAAAAAAAAATTAGATTCATTCTTATTTTGCTCAAACGAGTACATACGTCTCTGGTTTAAATAATAGAAAGCAGAAAACGATTTTTGAGGTGATATTTCCAGTGATGAGTTCCAAATTTTTTGGAGAGGATCATGAAAGTATGGAGTGGGAGTTTTTTTAAGCTAAAATGACAGTTAATCTACTTTGAATGTTAATTCTGCTAACTGATTTCTTTTCAGTCTGAGACTTTCCAATATATTTACTTTCAGCCTGGGCGCAGTATTTAAAGGTTTGTTATAAAACTCCTTTATTTGGAGCTTATTACACAGCACAAACCCCAGCTGTGTAGCCTGACTTGTTAGTATTTCTTTTTCTTATGCTAAACAATGAAAAGCCACTTCCCATAGAACTGTGACGTACTATTTTCTGTAATTTTAATATAATTTTCTTTCAGCCACAGACTTTGTGTGTCCTCATGATTTTCTGGGATAAAATTTTCAGAGGAACAAAATCCCTAAAAAAGTAATTAATCATCTGGTTCTGGTTACGCAAATGGCCTGATTCTGTGACCTTCAAACCTCCCTCCCCCTCGAAGAAAACAATAAGAATGTAAAGCACAGAGAGACAGATTTTTTGGAGGTACTGAGGCTCTGACTCCCGCTGACTGTTAAAACAATCTCATCCTCAACACTACATGCTATGCTATACAGCAGTGGGGCCTAGTTTCATCCTGCAGTTCGATTTCCTCTTACTGATAGAAGTAAGTCCTTCATAACTTTGCTTTTAAGTTCATTACTTCGAATTCAACTATCAAGTTAAGTTTCAAAGTTTCCACTTATCAGATTAAAATTTGAAAATCAGTGTTTACCAAAGTCTTCTGGAGAGTTGCAGGCATTGCTTGTGAACTGAAATGGAGTAGCAACATATTACATGGCACTTCCTACATAACTGATTTTCCTACTTGATTAAAGCTACTAATCACACAACCTGCATCTACTACACAAATTCTCACTTGGTTGCTGATGGACATCATTAATGAACTAGTACAGGAGAGAGGCTAACTTTCCACTAGATGACCCATAGCAAAGTACCGCCAGAAAACTTTGGTCTCCGGGAAGGGGTGGAGGACAAGTTCTGACAGTGATTTACTCACCAGTGATGACAATGATTCCACCAGACCCTTCTTTGGTCCCAGCAGGGTGAAGCTTTCAGCCCAGCTCCACAGGGAGAATTCAGACAGTCCCAAGGCAGCCTGCAGCCGTTACTAACCATGGCCTTGGCATGGGAGCCAAGCTTAACTGCTGGTGAGTCAAATATGCTCACTTTCCAAGAGTAGTAATAAGAAAATGCATTTCCTTCTCTCACAAAAAATACTGCTCACATCCACACCCTAACCATTTCGCAAAAGAAGAGAGATTTTCAAGCAGTCCTGCTCCCTGGGCACCCTGGTTCCAGAAAGCTGTGGGCAGCAACTACCAAAGGAGTCACAGGACTCAATCCGAAAGGTTCTCAGGAAAGTTTAAAGTTTTGTGAATTTGCATTTTCCAGTTGGAGAATGAAGAATAACCATCAGTGCAGTGCTACCTTGAAAAGTGCAGAGTTGCAATTATTTCTTTTGGAATCAGACACCAAAGTACTATGAAAAAATTGAGTTGATGTTTGCACTTTTGGAGAATCAAATACTTTTCAAGAATCCGGTTGCTATAAATTCCAATCAAAATCAAGGCCTCACAGCAAAACCAGTTCCTGACCCAAGAAGTTTTAAAAGACTAAAAATTTCTACACTGGAAGACCAATCTAAACTTTTTAGACTAGTCTAAACTAGACTGAAATAAGAATTTCGGGTCACTATTTCCTCAACAGGGAATTGAAATATAGGTAGCATAAGTCACTTACTCAAGGATCACATGGGAGTTGACTGACAGGAGCAAGAGTCAAACTTAGATCTTCTGTATCTCAAATTAGTCCCTTAGCTACAAGACCATGTTTCAGATTCCAGCCGAGTACTATGAACTAACTGATCTTTTAGTGCAGTTCCACATATCCTCTCAATAACTGTTCAATCTGCAGTAACAGGTTTTAAAAATTAATGAATGGTTATTGTATAAAGCAATCCCTTTAAATCCCATTACCACTGTGTAAATCCTATACTGCTCTCACGTGTACTTGGTCCTGAACCAAGGGGGTTCTGTGCATGAGAGACATTGGATGCATGAAAGCAGGATGAGTCCAGCAGTTTTATAATTGTGTATTGTGTAACACATTCTTTTCCCTCCTCTTCTTTTTTTCCATATATATTCCCTGAAAGAATTCATGCAGAGCTAAATTACCCCTTTGGGAAAGTGTATTAAAAAAATTTTTTTTTAAAATCTCCTCTTGAAGTATAGCATGCATCTTCCTTCCAGATGTCCATATCATTCTCCAGTCGATCTGTAGACTCTTCTTTGGCAGTATTAGGCCTGTGCTTTCTCAGAAGTTGTAACATGCTTGAGTATTGGTGACTGCCTTATTGTTTATATGATTAGTCACTCTTGGACTATTTTAAGGAGGTGATGTATAATTTTTGTAAATTTTAGATAAACTTAATTTATTTTTTGATGACTGATGCTGACCAGTTATCTGGTTAATTGCATATTCTACTATATTTTCTCCAGAATTTGAAAAGTGTTCAAATTCAAAAAATGAACAAAAGCTTGTCTTTCTTGTTTTGTTGCTGCTTTCTTTGTCTTTTCTTTCTTTTTTTTTTTTTTTTTTTAAAGGGGGAGCTGTTGAAATGAAGCTAACAAAACTCTAGCTGAACTACAGCTTTATAATAGAGCTTGTGACAAGTTCTGGGATCTAAGCCAACGTCAAACCAAATGTACAGTTTATGAGGGTGAAAGGTTTTACTGGCCAGTCTGGTTCTCTTCCAAAATGCCTTCATTTCACATGTAAACGCTAATAGAAACAAACACTGGTAGTACCATTAACTTCTATTTTTGCCTCACCACCTCCATGTCATGCAATAAGCCAAAGAAAGAAATCACAAATAGAAAAATGGGGGAGGGGGAAAAAGCAGGAGAAAGGAGAGTGAAATGAAACTCCTTTAGATCCCTCTCTCTGAATTCCATCTGGTCCACTGAGACTTCCTCAAAATTATTGGCAAAATGTGTTACTATTTTGGGAGGAGAAGCGGAAGGTAAAGGAAGGAAAGGGGAGGGCTCAGGGTAGCTCAAAAAGATCCATAATTATAAAAAGCTGCTATTTTGTTCCTCCCAAGCTTTGTTTTTCTCTGAAACACCAAGCCAACATAGTGGGAAGCACATCGGTTCATTTGTACATGCCTGATCGTCATTTTGTGATGAGACCCAACTTCTCTTCCTTGGTCTGTTTAAGACGGAATTTCTGAAGACTATGGGAGTTGTGCCTAAATAAGCCACAACATGAAGCAAGAGACTCCCAGGGCCCCCTTGCTCACTGTGATACTATGCACACAGCATGTCTGTGAAAAATATGCTTGCACTGTTCTTCCCACATCCTTCTCTGCTTCAGCTCCTGTCCATTTGTTTGTTTCCTTCTCTGATTGCATCTTGTAATAAACCCAAGACTGATAGCTCCTTAAGGCAGCGGCTTTCCATTTACTCTGTTTACAGTATACTTCTGCCAAAAGTACATCCTTATGCCAAGGTTATATATCAGTGCCTGAATGCGATATATTTTTAAATTTTAATTTCCGAGCTATATTAAGTAATTGTAAGTAATCGCATGATTACCGGCAATTAGATTTTTCCTATATTTAAACTGCTTGCACTCCCACTGACTTCCCTGTATGCAAAGCTGATGCTGAGACTGCAACACGTCTCTCTCCCTGGGCTACACCAACACCACTTGTGCTCAGCAGAGTCATTTTCCCCCAAGGAGCAGTTAGCCTGGAGAACTATGTATTCTGCTCTTTCTGAGGAGCTGAGGTTAAAACATTTGTAAGCACTAGGGACAAGCTAGCATGACAGGGGCGTTTCCATTTGTCCCTGTGCTGTAGCTGCAGAGTACAGCTTGAATTAGCATTTGCTTTGTTTTTTCATGAATAAAGTAATTGATTCAGCTCAATCTGACTCTCTATCTGGAGTCCTGTGTTTGCAGAAAAGTGAGTGTAGAGATATAAAAGATGTCAACACACGTTAGATCCTGATCTCTTAACTCCGGGAATTGCTCTAACACAGTACGCGTATGCACGACGACACAATAAATACAATGACAATCACAGGTTCAGAGGAGAGTCGTGCTGCTTCATCCTTGCTCTAACCTGTTTTATTTCTCTCCCACTTGATGAAGTTAACAGCACATCTTAGAGTATCTTTTCATGGGAACCAAGGGGAATCTGACAAAATAGTGCTATCAGCAAAGTACCAGAATACACTTTGTGACAGGAATCAACTTTAAATCAAAACAAAACGGGAACTACTTCTTTACTGACATGCCCTCAGCTTGCCTTCCTTAGTGTTAAACTATCAAGTTTAACTGACATGGCACTCAGCTCGCAGAATGGTTATGTCATCTTAAAAAAAATTTATTAAATCATTCAGCAGCCTGTTAGACAACTTAAGCTGTAAAAATATTGGTGGGGTCTTCTGATGGAAGACACTTCACAACACGTCTCCAGGCACAGACATGCATTAAGGCACAATTGCACATACTCCCCTGATCTGCACACTGATCTGAATCCTTCTCTAGTTTCCTAAATACATGCAGGATATCTCATGACTGACTCACATTGTGTCCACGCTGCAATCAGGATGTGCAACTCCTAAAGACATTTCTTTGGAGGCTTTAACAGACCCAGTCCAAATAGTTACCAAATGTGGCTAGTCTGAAACCCTGTGGGATCTTTTTCAGAGGAGTTTGTGCCTCTGAGTTTTAGACACTTGCACCTACAGGCTTTTGCCTGTCCTATACATAGATTTGCAGAATCTAGTTAGGAACTTTTAAATGTGTAGGCTATGAGATGGATAAGGGAGAGAACAAGGCAGGGCAAATGGGAACAATGGGACCTTCCAAAATCAGTGTTGCATGCACCATTTCTTTTTGTTGTTGTTTTCAGAAGTTATTCTCTAACAAAAAATTATCTACAAGATAAGAGCATGCCAGGCTTTGTTGAAAGTGATGATTTCAGGTTTGACATATGCAACTGACAGACTCCTTGTAAACCAACTTCCTCTAATTTAATGACCTGTACCTGATGCGGACTTACTCATGATCACTTTCCATATACCTGTCTTACGAGGATAAAATTCATTTTCACAATGTCCTCAGCTGCTATTATAACACAAGAAAATGCTGGGAATTAGCAGCAGAGATACCTTCGGTGCCAGTCTCATTTGCTACTCCGCTAGGGTGGCTTAACTGAATAATAGCAAATGACCCAAGGAGGGATGAAAATATTCTCCAGTGCTTGGAAAATTAAAACAAAAAAAATTAAATAGCGTGGAGGTCTGTACCAGTAGAAGCAGAAATCTACTTGACAATTAATTCCCAGCAGCAACCTGGAAAAGAATGCTGTAATGAAACCTTATATAGCTCAGTGCAAAAGCGAGCAAGAGAAAGTGTACACATTGCTAAAAAAGTTATTTCTTAATAAATGTGATTCAACACTGCTACAGATGCACAACTAAATTTTCATGTCAACCTCCAATTAAACAGTGGCAAGACAACAAGAGTTCACGTTTATGGCGGTTTGTTTTGGTTTTGCGTTTCTTTTGGCCTTCTTTGTTTAGTCATTGTTTGAAATTGGCCAAGAAGCTTGAGATAATTTTGAATCTGGACGGGACAAATGGGTAAAGCCAGCCTCACGTCTACTTCTGACTTGCCAAAAGTGCGATTTAACATACCCATTTACATCCAGCTTCCCTTGAAGGAAAACTACACTGGCCGTAATGGATCAGACCCAAAACATGCAGAGTCTAGCACCAGACTTCTGAGGACCAGACCGCTCAGGGCAGTTTAAGAGCTCAAGAGTAGGCAAAGAGGGGACTAACTCCCTTCCCTTCTAGCCTACTGTAGCACTGATTTCAGCAAAATATGCTCAGATCTTGAGATGAGCTTAGTGTTGCCGCAGTTACATTATTGTCGATACTGGAGTTCATTTGAGTGACAGCAAATTGACGTTGTTTGCCATAATGGTGCTTTTGAATGACAGTGTAGACTTCCTCCTTAATAACTGAGGAGTGGTCCAAGCCCCAAAACAGAATTCTTAGTCTATCCAATGGTATTATAATTGTGGATATGCTCATTATTGCTTTAAAAAGATGTTCAGGCTTCCCTTGCTCCAAGGGAGTATGTTCCTCATCACTATCCCTCTGCTTATAGTCTGTTGGGAGTTAATGTATCTCGTATTCCCTTCCTACACAACAAATTCGGTTTTAAGAGAATGATTCATCTATAACTTTTCTGGCTGTGAAGGCAAGAAATAATTTTTGCACTCTTATTCTGTGCCAATACCTGCTACACAAAAGATAGATGGGAACAGATCACTGTACCACAACTTCGGGGAGAAACTTTGCAGCAACACACTTAGCAAAGTGGCAAGTTTTCAAAAGCAGCCCTCTCTTCTGCATATTTTCTGGCTGGCCTGTGATTCTCAAGAGCCTCTTACTGAGTAAAGTGACTATCTACTAAATAGTGCTCATAAGTATTTAATTTTGGTGTAAGCCAAATGCTTAAATTCCTTAATGGATATGGACCCAACAGCACTTGCCTGTTTGCTCAGAAGTGATCTAATTTGCTTTAATTAAAAAATATGTCTCTGTTAGCTCTCCTTGGACCTGTCTATGCTTACTAAACTAAGCTTTCTGTATAGACCTATCTACGTATATTTCTTGGCCATTGTGACCCACATGATTTTTATTGTTTTTTTTTTTTAAAAAAAAAAAAAAAAGAGAAGTTCACTTTCAGTGTTAAAGTGGCAAGAAGATTCTACTGCGGCAATTTTCCCTGCTTCAAAGACAACTCAGGCCCTACTCCTAAAGTCACTGAGAATCAATAACTCTGCTTTAATTCAGTGGGAATGACAGAAAAACAGATGAGTGTTCTTATAATTCTATACAACATACCAAAATAAAAAAGAAAATTGAAATATGGGTCTCTTGATTGACAAGGTGTCAAAACATTAATGTCCTGTTCATTCAGTTTGTTATTGTTACCTTTTTGTTTTGGGCAGTTCAACTCTTCCAGCCTACTGCAACACTTCAGTGACAGTCCTGAATTACAGAACTTTTGCTATTTCTGAATTGTGATGGCTCCATGATGCCATGTGATGCCAACAGTATCTGAGGGAGCAGCAAAAAGTGTTTGAACAGCAAGGCATCCCACAATCTTGTCTCATCAAGGAACCTGGGCAGACATTAAAAGCAAATTGATGCCAGAACCCAGTTCTGTGTGTTAAAAACAGGCTAAAGGTAAACCAGAAAGCTTGAAAAGAGAGAGAAAAAGTAAAGTAATAGGGAACTAACAGGACAAGTGACCAATATTCTGTCTTGGGCACTCAACTCAGTGAGTACAGAAAATATTTTTCAAGGTTTTTGAGGTTTTGTTCAAAAAAAAAGAACAGAGAGAAATTCTTTGGGCTGGGGGGAGCAAGGAGAGCACATATCCTGTTTATCGGCATTCATCTTTCTTCCTTTCTATCTCAAGGAGACACTCTTTATCTCCCCCGAGCATCAGTCCAATTGGCTGGTTATTTCAGTTCTGTGGATATTCTGCTGATAGCTATAATGTAGATTCCCATGCCAGATATTTGAGTTAATTAGATTGTGGGCTGCTAGTGTCAGACTTGTTTAGTGCAGGAAAAATAGCTGACAACAAATCATCACTGTGTGAGATCTTGATTATTGTTTGGATGCAAACAGCAACATGCTGGCACCGAATTACAAGTGTTTTCAATCACAGAAGGATGTTCTAATGCTAACACAATGATGCTGACCTTTTTTTTTTAAGGAGAAAGGAGTTGAATCATTGATGGCCCCTGGTCTTGTACACTTACTTGCTATTTATTCAACCTTCATTTAGGTAATCCTCTCTTCTCCTGTGGTGTCATAGGCTTGAGGGCCCAGATCCTTGCTTTTTAAAGGAGTCCAATAAACAGTTGCCAGAACACAGGGATGACCACATGAGCATACTAGACATGCTATACAGTAACCCCATACTCACACAGATGTTATATATGTGCATTTCACTACTTAGGGAGATTAACTCGAACACAGGCTGAACACATAAAAGAAATCTCCTTTGTGTGTGTCTCTCCTACCTAGTACCTCTTTGCATGCTGCTTAGTTTCCACCAAAAGTGACACTGTTCTTTTGAAGAAAATATATATCGCTCACTGTGACTATCCCTGCTTTAGATCTGCCCTCTACTCCACAGAGGTAAGCAATATATCAGAGTTTCATTCCGCATGAGGCAAAGTGTAGATGAGAGATGCTCAAAGTTTTTAAGGTACAGGACTGCAATGACAGTACAAGGCAAGAATTTCCTGCAATTCATCCCTTTGCAGTATTTCCAATCTTGGGGTGAATTTTGGAAAGGTGTGGTGTTTGTGCATAATAATAATGTGTTTAGATTCTGTGGTGCTGAGATCAAGGAGGTATGCACAAAGGTATACATTTGCTTTTGCACTTCAATTTGGACATTCCTGGTGTTGTTTGTTTTCTCACTTAGGGGTTGCAATATTCAGATTCCAGACAGTAACCCGGCTAAGTGCTGGTTAGAAAATAATAGGGACAATTATCACCTGATGTGTAAATTATTTTTTTTTTCAGCTTCATCAAGGTATCCCATTGAAAATACTGACTTTCATCTTTATTCCCCTCATCTCACACCATTATTTTAGTAACAGAAACTATACAAAGTTCTGAAGAAATGCACTAAGACCAAGTGAATCCCAGTGACTGCAATAAAACTATATGGAAAATGTGGTTCTCCCATGTATACTTTCCACCAGTGTTTTGCAACTTCCGTGGTCTAATCAGCAAAACAAAGGGAAGTTGTGAGCCTGAACCTAGAATCAGAAACCTAGCTGAGTCAGGATATAAAAAAAGCCACAACTTAAATCACTGAGGATACTCCAATGACCTGTTTTGACCCTGGGAAAAGATGCTTCTGAATCATCAAACCTCAGTTGGTTGACAGCTGCAGAATCACAGTATAGATAAAGGAGATTCTGCGCTCTGTGAACTTGCACAAGCAGCAACAAGCAACTCTAGCCATGTAATTAGCTTCTTTATATGTAATTAGTACAATACATAATTTGGAACTCTTGGAGTTAATTATAAAACGTACATGCCCAAATTTATTCTATAGGTAGCAATTTGTGCATTGTGTGTTATACCTTGAATCTGTAAGCAGAGAAGAGTTTTCAGTGATGAAACCTATCTATTAAATATGCAAACAGACTGGAAAAGAGACATGGGATTCTTCTGCATGTCTTTTAGGGAAAGCAGACAATGGCAGATTTTAGCTGTGGAAATGCAATACAAAATGAAACGCAACTGTCAACCTATTCTTATTACACTCAGAGACATGGAAAAGCTATAATAAAAGAGCAATGAACATGATAATAATTTTAGCTGTGACTTGTTTGAAAAGATTCTGACAGATCCTTTAGAAACTGTGATATTAAACAGACGCTCAACTTTCCCTGTTAATTTTTAAGCCTCATACGTAACTCAAAATACAGTCCCAAATTTGATCTCTACATCCCAAATGAAATGGGGATGCTCACTTAAAAGATTAATTGTGAACTTTCAACAGTTACATCCCTCCTAAAACATAACCATTTCAGCTGAATCTGGATTACTAAACAGTACCATGGAGCACATCTATTTCTTCAAATCACCTGGACATTTGTGGCGAGACTAAAGAGCCGGGGAATTCAGAGGGGTATGAATTATTCATTGCAGACATTCAATCTACCAGTTTCATTAGATAACAAGGATGTTGCCAAACAGATCTGACCAGGCAGTTGGACAGGGGAAAAGGAGAATTTTTTAAAATATCAGTTTGTCAAATGCACCTTCTGGACCGATTTTCTGTTGCACGGTGTGATTGCTTGTGCCAGCTCATCTCTGGGACCATTCAAAAACGTCTGAAAGGAAGCTGATGGTTCCAAACGAGTTTCCAAGACCCATACTACAAAAAGGGCCTAATAAGCTGTGAAAGCAAAACATCCAGGGACTCTCAGCCTTGAAAGTGAACTTTGCAAGTCAGGACAGTGTCAGGTGCTACACCGATGGTGTTAAATCCAGTGATAGAATGCAAATATTTGTGAAAATATTGGCTCAGGACAGCAGAAAACCAAACCAGCAAAGAAAGCATCATGTATCAAGTGCTCAGAGCACAAAAGGGAGATGGGAACCAGTGTCTGTTACTAGTTACAGAATATGAAGAATCACCACAATAATTCCTATGAGACTACAAAAATTTGATTAAGTCAAAGTTTTAAAGTAGTAATAAATATAATGGTACAGAATGTAACCGCTGCCTAATCATTCCTCAAAAATAGAAATCTCCTACACCGAAATAAAAACACAATACAATTCAACACCTACTTAAAATAGCTATTAGGCCAGAATTCTTGTGTCATAGCTACAGCTCTATCAGCCAGAAAGTTGCAATTTAGCTAAATAATTTCTTTTAATTAAATAAAGAAACCTATCAAATTCACAAAATTCACATGCTGTCTTTTAGGACACCAGATCTGCTGCTTTAGGAGGAGCACTTCATGGGCAGGACACACTTTGCACATTTTCAGACCCTTACGTTTCTTCCAAGTAACACATCCACAGCCTAGCCTGCTTTTTAATACATAAACTAGATGGGTACATGCTTTTTAAGCTCAGGCCACAAAAAGGTCAAACCATTTTTATAATTTGAAGCTCTAATGCTTCAGACTGAATAGAAGTTCAGAGTTTATTCTGAAGAACTCTGTTTAACTTCTTCCTCTTATCCTTTTGGGAGGAATGGTATATAAACAGGAAAGGTGTATATACAAGGTTACCCAGGAAAGGAAAGGAGAACTGTTACTGTTTGAAATTTATTGATGAGGGCAAGATAACCATGTTAATCTGAATCTAAATTAATGATAGCACATTAATTTAGGCACAGGAATTGAGAGCAAACAAAAGACAGTGTTTGGGTTCCCTTGCACAGAAAGCTGTTGAGATTTAGTTGCAGTAGTCTTAATTATGGATCCCACTCAAAACTGAGGCTTTCCAGTGCTGAAATGCATGGAAACGTATACACTGCTCTCAAAGAAGAATTTGGAAATAAGTGATGATCTGTGATGTTCCCAAGGCAGAGTTTGTACAGTGAGAGATAAACTTTTTTGGTCAGCTGGCATAATTAGAAGAAAATTTTCAGACACGCAAACGCATTTTCAAGGTGTAGCAGAGATTTCTAGCATTTTCTTATCTATATTAAAAAACTTATTTATTCCTGTACTAATGGTAACTGATGCATTCAAGTCCAGAGAGAATTTTAGAAACGCTTTAGATACTCAACTTTAATCCCTCTCTGCTAAGCGTGCAGTGTGTGTATCTATTTTTCTGTACATTACAGAATCAAGGGCTGAGCAGTCAACAAGTTAAGCACTATGCTTTGTTCTGATGAACACAGGAACCTTATACGAATTCATACCATAGACGCTTTGCCACACCAGGAATTTCCTCCTCGTCACTTAAGTTCACATGTCAGGTAGAGAGTCATGTAGCGTATTGAATGATTCATGCATGTGATCAGAAGGGTTTGAAATAAAATGCTAGTATAATACATTTATAATTAGGAATAACCTCCCACTCACCTCATGAAACTGTCTCTTCTGCTCATGACTGCTGACAGAAGCTTTCCGTATAGCCACGGCGGGAACAACAGCCTGCTAAATGCAGAATTCCTGTAACTCAGGATGGTGTTAAAGATGACTTCTGACTAAATAGCTGAGAGTGGGCAGCCATCACACATTTCATTCTGAAACAGCCTCCCTCCTCAAGTTTCTTTTCCTTTACGGTCTGAATTCTAACGGCCATGACTGGAAACCAAATGACTGTCTCTGAAGTTTTAATGCAATTAAGTTACAATGATTCAAAGACCTCTTAGAAAAAGATTCTCCAAAAAATATTATAAAGTCTGTGTAAGCACAAATAAGGAATACAATTTTTGAGATTTGCCTACACCAATTCAGCAATCTGCAACAGCTATCATGATAACTAAATTATTTTCCTTCCCAGTGAAATACTCCTAAGAGGACAGGTTGGGTGGTGGTGGGACCGAAACAGAAAACACCTATTTTCTATCACTCTCAATATTTTTTTATTGATCTCTAACTCTTGCTGTGCCTGGCCTGGCCTGTTGTTATGACTGGTGTCTGCAAATGTTCACAGGGTCGGGTTTTACTGGCAATCGTATCAGCAGAAAGCAGGGTTTGGGGGAGGGGGAGTGGCAGACGTGGCTTTCCAGAACCCAGGGTTTCATTTGCCTCCGCCAGCCTGCGTGCCAGAGCTTCCTGGGCACACACGTAGGCAGAGAGCAGCTCCACAGCACAGCTTTTATTTCCAGGACTCGGTAGTTGCTCATCAGTGTAAAATATTACTCCCCAAATCAATTTTCTTGCAAACGTCCTGAACCTAACCAAAAACGTATCAGATAAATTATTCGCCCTTTCATTATTCACTCAGCTCTACTTACGTGGGTGTGCTCCCATCGGCACTTTGAAAGTCAGCCCAAAAAACGGAGCCTACCTATGAGCACAACGTGAGCTAATGATTCACAAAACACAGTTCTGAATTCAGTAACAAGTATGTTTATAAAAACTGCTTTCTAGACTTACTCCTAAGCAGATAAACATATAATGCCCCTATCTACCTACCTAACAAAGAATGTTTTGGCGCTATCTTGGACAGACTTTTTAAATCAGCTTTACTGTTGGCCACATTCCAAGGCAGCAGGACCATACAAACCAGTACAGTTTCTCCCTAGATCAAAATTTCAACTTCATGTGCACAGCCGTAACGGATTTCTTTAGTATGAAGTTCTCCATGGGTTCAGTCCAGAAAAGGTACAACTGCATACCCCTAACAGTATAATTATGGTTTCTAAGCACTTTAAAGTAAAGATGCTATTCCTTTGCTTTCTACAACCAGGTGTCACTAAGGACCAAGCACTATTAGGGTATCTGCTGGCACTAAGAATGAATTTAGCCCATGACAAATGCCATGGACAATTCTGAGAACTTTCAATACATCCCCAGACCAGCTAGCTTTCAATTTTACATTCTTCATGGCATGCATGTCATCTGTGGGCTGATTTGAAAGAACCAAAAGCAAAACCCAGTAAGGCAATGATATCTCAAGGCTGGAAGCATGAGAAATGTTGTAGGAAAGCTTCACTTGAGAGGATTTCTTCTCTAATTTTCAGAGCAAAAGTACATGCTGGTAAACTTGCCAAACCAAAACTAGCCCAATTTGTCTGCAGGGCACAATATGGTCCACACAGCCTACAAAAAGGAGAATGTGTTGTCTCCCCCTTACTTCTAAATTATTTGATTCCCAAGGAGCTCACTGGATAGCGTATAATAAATAGTACAAAAAGGGCATTTATTATGAAAGCATTTGATGAGAGAAAATAAGATGATATCTACATACAACTTGACAATCTTAGACATATAATGTTACAACCAAAAGCCTGGATGGCAGTCAGAACTCTACTCATCCTTCTCAAGAATATTAAAATTCAACTTCTTTCCTGATAGCATCAATGATCAAAAGGCATAAACAATCATGCTTTCTATGCTAATGATTGCATTGAAATACTTCCTTAAGCAGCCTAACCAATTAGAAGGGGCACCAGCCACTAAAAGGAATCTTAATAATGGATTAGTTATTCAGAATCCTTTAAAAGAACTACATAGTTTTTGATCTCGTGTATTGCTTGTTTTTTCTTGAGACCTGAGCTGTTGTTCTGTTTTTTTGAAATTAAAAAAAAAAACACCAAACCAAAAACCCAACTTTCCCAAACTCTTCGACAGTATGAAGCTACAGGCATTGCTGCCTTTATTTTTATTAGCTTAATTTGTGAATCATTGAAAGTTAATATATTTGTGGTTCACACAAGCAAAATACAAGTTGAAAGTTTAAGTAATATGAGACTGTCTTCCCTGTGACCTCTAAGGCAAAGGATCGCTGTGAACTGGCAAGGACGGAGAAAAACCTCTTAAAATGAAATCACATTTCTGTAATTAGATTTCATTAAGAGGCAGTGTCAAGGTTAGTCTGTTTGAACACAAAAATCTTTCAACAGAAAGTTACTGTGTTTTATTCAGATGGAAGTGGAGAAAAAGGGATAGTTTGTGGTTCAGGAATACATTGCCTGCAACATGTCTAATAGAAAAAGCATTCTTAACTGAACATGTCCTCCAGCACTGATTAGATTAATACTTGGCAAACTTTGGTCATTATACCTTACATTAACAGAAAGTCACACTCAGCTGCAAACTCTATTTAGGCCAAATGTTGAGCAACCAGGACTGCAGTGCAGGAGGATATGTTGAGTAACTTCATGGTCAATTCAGAATTAACAGGACCATCACATATGGTATTGTTACTGGAAGCAATGCAGACTATTTAGAGGGTGTGCAAGTCCTCTGTCAGTTTTTTTTTCTCTAGAGCTATTAAAAAAAAAAAGCCCAAAAACTAGCTTCATTTTTGTTTCCCATTTATATGGTGTGATTTTCTTTTCAAGTGAAAAAAAAAATAATATGCAGACACACAACAGGTTTGGTCAGGGGTTTTGCCTAGAGGGCTTCATGAACTGTTTCTGCTGCCTCCAAATTCATATGCCATCATGGACTGGCCTCATCTGTGGCACAAGTGGCAGCTCTGCCTCCCAGCCCAGCTTGCAGGCAACTGCCTGAGCACACCTCCTCTGCTGCACTGCAAAGCCCAGCTCAAGCTACTTGCACACACTCCATTAGGCCAGGTGGAACACATTAGTCAGGCCCGGGTTGGAAAACCACCCCCAAAGTCCTGCATGACAGCTATAGAACTGGTGACTAGTGAGTCACAAGTCTCCTAAAGCAACGTTGCTTTCCAAAGGGAATTTAATTCTTGCTCAGCCAGGCTGCAAAGTATGTTTTGAAGGCAGTCTGGCTAAGTACTTGTGGAGCCATTCTCTGTGTCGGTTCCTACTTGTTTCAGATTTCTAATGGCCTTCAGATTAACCTGCAGAGTGCTCAGCTGAAAGGCAATGCCCTGCTGGCAAGCCTGCTCGAGCTCTGGGTAGAGAATGAAGTCATACAACCATTCACTTTTTTTTTCTTGGCAACTTTTTCTTTTCTTTGGTCAAGAAAAACAAACAAAACAAAAAAAAAAAGAGTCATTTTGAAGTTAAAACTTCTAGGGGGTACATACCGCTCTCATAATGCTAACACCCATACATAAACACAAATACACATACTCTTACCTTTAAAGGAGGCTGGTTGTATCTCAGAGCAGAACAGGAATGTTTAGGAAAATACATGTTTTGCAGGTTAGAAATGTATTTCCCACACAGTTCTAGCCTCAGTAATGGGAGGCCCCCAATGGTATTTAAAATTTCAAACAATTTTGGTTTCAATTAAATTAATAGAAGGGAAAATAAAAAGACAGAGCTGGGAGGGGGGTAATTTTTTCCTATCCTGAGGGAAAATTCAATTACTTAAATTGTTCTTTTGCAGAGGAATGAACCAATTGCTGCAGACAGAACATTGGAAAATGTCATCTGCTTCTGAAATGCAGTTTATGCAATGAAGCACCATTTGTGTGGATTCCACTAATTTACTCCAATTTATAACACCAGCCAGACTCCAGTTTTGGTGTTACTTGAAAACTATTAGGATAATTAACAGTCAGGACTAGTTGGTGTTGTGTCCTTTCCCCCACCCACCCACCCCTTCCCAGAAGGGCTTAAATGTTTTGCGGACATAAACCAGTGAGGTTTTTAAGTGTGCCTCTTCACAAGGAAACTTAAAGCATCTAGTTCAACTCCTCAGTTCAGGCACAGGGGTTCCCCAGGTGTCTCAGGAGCATGCCTTGGAAGGCTAAACCCCAGTGAGTGTGCTTCGACCTACAGCCTTTAGGAGTAAAGATGTAGAGAAGGATTCAGTGCAACTTTCCAAAGATTGATACTTGAGATTAAATCCATGCAACCAGCTATTTGGTATCACAGTACAACAGCATTTACCACCAAAGCACTAAATGATGATTCTCCAAGGCTCTTAGGAGCTACCAATCCCTACAGTCAAACAGGATCAGTAGTTACTACTGAAGGATGTGGTCTAAATATGATCCCTGACTTCCTACGGGCTCTGGCAGGTCTCAGCTCAGGATTCTGCGGATAGTTTTGCAAGTGTTACTCAAGATCTAGTCCATAGTCTTCTGGAAAACTTACACACAATAAAAGTATTTTCAGAGAAATGATTCACTTTCTCTCCCCTCACTTTTAGCAACAATTCTGTTTATAGAGGGTAGGAAAAATAAGTACTAGGAACTGATATCCAGCAGTCAAGATTGTTACTTCCAAAAATGTAAGTGAATACTGCTTCAAAGAGATAGCAAATGAAACCAAAGCCAAGAAAATAAATGCTGTAGCCAACACAGAATCATAGAATGGTTTATGTTGGAAGGGACCTTAAAGACCACCTAGTTCCAACCTCCCTGCCACAGGAGGAGACACCTCCCACTAGACCAGGTTGCTCAAAGCCCCACCCAGCCTGGCCTTGAACACTTCCCAGATGGGACCTCAACAACTTCTCTGGGTAACCTGTTCTACTGTCTCACCACCCTCATTGTAAAAAAATTCTTCCCAATATCTAGATCTACCCTCCTCCAGTTTGAAACCGTTACCCCTTGTCCAATCACTATATGCCCTTGTAAAAAGTCCCTCAAGTTTTCTTGTAGGCTCCCTTCAAATAGTGGAAGGCCATTCTAAGGTCTCCCTGGAGCCTTCTCTTCTCCAGGCTGAACAGCCCCGACTCTCTCAGTTTGTCTTCATAGGAGAGGTTCTCCAGCCCCCTGATCATCTGCATAGCCCTCCTCTGGACCCACTCCAACAGCTCCATATCCTTGTGCTGAGGATTCCAGAGCTGGACACTATATTCCAGGTGGGATCTCACAAGAGCAGAGTAGTGGGGCAGAATCTCCTTCCTCAACCTGCTGGCCACACCACTTTTGATGCAGCCCAGGATACAGTTGGCCTCCAGGGCTACAAGCTCACATTGCTAGCTCATGTTAAGTTTTTCATCAACCAGTACCTCCAAGTCCTCAAGGCTGTTCATCTTCCAAAAACATTACTGCCTTCAGCTTGTTCTTGTTCTATTGCAGGTACTGCTTTCTGGAAACTACAGCTGATAAGATAAACTCCAGAGAGAAAAATCTTGAACTGGTCTCAAAGAACTCTGAAAAATTTAGATCTCCGGAAGAATTCAAATTTTGGAAAAATAATCCAGTTTTCACTAAACCAATATCCATCCCTTTCACTCTACATGTGAACAAATGTATCTTATCAGTTCCTTCACCAAATTCAACTATAACCACAGCCATTAATTTCATTAGTTTTGCTAGGCTTTGTCCTCTGCACATCTGAAGCAGTACATTTGCGATGACAACCCAGTGCTACTAACCGAATCTCACATTGACACAGAGCGCGCCAGAGTGCTTTTAAAACCTTGACTCTGTTTTTTCTACTTCTGTGCCTGGCAAAAAAAAAAAATAAGAGACAAACCACAAAAAAACCCATGCAGCTGATAGGGGCATGTTCACTTTTAAAAGTCAATGAAAGAGAGAGGGTGTGGAAACTCTTTAAGGTTGCTCAAGAAAATACTTTTCAGTCAAAACTCCAGCAGCGTACTGCCTAATTCCTGTCTGCAGCAGCCCAGTTAAAGCTGCCTGCGCTCAGGGGCGATTGGCAGTCTACTCTGGGTTCCTTCACAGCGCTGCTAATCTGCACTAATACTCTCCTATGCTTCATTTCATTTCACTCTCAGGGCTCTTTTTCAAATTCTTCCTCAAATCTTAAACCAATGCCCTCATTGTTTAGGATTCCTTTGCCCTGACAAGGCTGACCTCAGATATCCTCTCCTCTTTCCTGCTCTGTAACACAGGCAGTGCACTTACTCATTCATATGGTAACCGCACATAATGGCCTCCACATTAATTAAGTAATTTTGGTTCTTTAAGGTACTACAGAGAGGTTTTCAATCTCCCAGTGCCTTTCAGGCCAATTGAACTAATTTTTTTGTTGAACAGGCCAGAGAGTACATGGAAGAAGAGCCAAGGAGAACATGCTCGTTCCCTCTCTGGGCCATTCCTTTCATGCTGCTTCAGGGTTAGGCCAAAACAACATCAGCAAGTCTAATTTGCCCCACCAGCGGATGGGAAATGACTAAAAACCCTGCAGATTAATTTGTGTCAGATGTATGCTTTAAAGCAAGTGAGAGCAAGAGAGCGTTTACAGAAAAACATGCTCTTGCTGTGGGACTTAGAATGGCTCTCTTGTTTCACAGCTTTTCAAAGCAGAGTGGCTCCCAGAAAAAGAAAGAAGCCCTACCTTTGCTTTATGTTCTTCTTTTGTCTTTGATGCTTTTCAGTAATCAGACAATTCAGAAAAGAAAAAAATACCAAAACAAATTAAAAAAACAGAGGGATAAAAAAAAAATAAGACTCAAGTGCATGACGGGGCTGGCAAGAACTGCTGACACTTCTAGCAAAGCACAGTTTGCACTCTATAGAACAGATAAGCAGAACAAGAAGGGGTTGGAGGTATTTTTTGGAGGGTGGGTGTCACACATCATCCCAGGAAAGCACAAGGTGGTGGAAACTTTGCACTCTGAAAAAAGTAATGATTAATAGTACATAATTATTAGTCTAACAGGACAGACATTACAGATCAATACCTGATACAGTCTGGCTGACACTGCAACTATGATGGTCATGGGGAAGCTTGGGTCTAAACCAGTTTTTCTGTTGAAAAAGTAGACCCAAATGCTCCCTGATGGCCAGGTGCGATCACCCAGCTACGCTGTTCTGATGGTAGGAGTCCTGGAGCAGCCTATGGAAATCCAGCAGCTGTAATGCTTAGGTATGTTCAATACTCAGTGTGACTTGGTAGTGAACAGCAGAATTTTATTTATTTATTTGGTATATGACTAACACCTAAACTGACAGACAACACAACTGGGCAGTGGTTAAACTTCTTACTGGTATTCTCAGCAAGGCCAAGAACAGTCATCTCTGTGTCCAATCTCTCTGGTTAATGGTGTTGCAACACTGCAGATGAGTCACGTGTGGTGCTACCACTATACAGTAACTGTTCTGTTGCTAAATAAAGCTGACAATTTTGTACATTCTTAGAACTCATACCCAATCTGATCTGCCCACCACATCTAAAAGCATTTGTTTACTCTTCAGGCAGCTATGATGTTTAGTTCTCAGATGACTGCCTCAAAAATTCTAAGAAAGCTCAAAATAAGCCCCATAAAAGAAATGCAATATTAACATAGACTCATCTCTGGTGAGAGCTAGCTCTTCTCCAAAAGCTTTGAGCCTCACCCTTCATTCACACTGTTCCTAATCCTTGTCATATCATTATTGTAAGACAGAAATAATAATAATGTCCTACCCAATGACTAAATCCTCATCTGATTTGGCAGCATAAACCTAACTGTAAAAACTTTCAAGAGAGCCAAACAGAAAAAAAAAAAAAAACCAAAACAACCCTAATCTAAAAAGAGCATGAAGAAGTTTTGTGGAATTAAATCTTGGTTTCAAAACAGGAGCCTATTTGACAACTTTCAGCAAGATGTTAATTATAGTTAATATAGCATTTAATACTGATGCAGTTACACTGGTACTCTTAGCAGAATCACCTATTTCAATCTAGAAAGGAAATAGCAGCATAGGAAAGCAACACAGGATGCCTTTATATCTATAAACATGGTCATACTGGGATGTTTTTCAATTAAATCACATACCAGTAACTTAAATGGTTGTACTAGTGCCAGATCTTCTATAGGAGAGCAAGAGACTTGGAAATCCTAGATATCTATATCATACCAGTTTCACTACAATTTTGGCAGGTAACAGCATTTCCAGATCCACATGTAAGCTCCAGATCGCATATGAAAGAGAGAAGGGTCTTGAGTTACTTGAGCATTTTGAAAATATTAATTTTAATGCTGATGAAATATATAAGAATCGGCAAGTTAAAAAAAAAAAGCAATCCTCCTCAAAGGAACAGAATCAAACAGTGCCATTCTGAAGATACAATAATGAAAGGAAATATAAATCTGTAATAACGCTGATTATATTAACAAAACCCATACTTGTGGAAAATGGTAACAGCAGCTATAGCAATACATCTATTTTTTTTCCAAGATTTTTTATCCAAGGCAAAACTATGCTGTTATCTTCAAGTATACAAGAACAAACCGAGTCCTGGAGCAGATAAATTCAATAATATCTAGATTCTTAATTCCATGATTTAGATTCCACTAGAAGCTTAGAAACTTTCAGTGGAGGAAGAAAGAGGAATTCCTTATTTTAACTGATCCATAGAAAAACCTCAGGATCATTGATAGTGTCTACGAGTTTTAGGGTTACCTAGTGCTGGGAAGAAAATAGGTGTCCTCAGCCTGCAGATAACTGATTTGACTGATCTCTGCAGCTCAAAATTTGTTCACCACACATTCACATCAGTGTTAGATCCAGCACAGGAGAGCAGCTCAAATGCACTACCAGGGTTTTCCAGGACAGCAGTTTTCTCAGCCCTGGCTTGGAGCGACTTTAAGGGCCAGGGAACCACACCCTTGCTCTTCGTGCCACAGCAGAGCAAGTGTAGAAGTCACAAAACTTATCTTCTGGCTACACTGTCAGAAACGTGGTTGTGTGCCCATGCCAGTAGGCACCTAGTCTAGTACTAGTCCTTCGGGCACCAAAGCTTCAACCATCTATCCCAGGCCAATCAGTGTGCTATAGGAATGCCCCACACTGACATTTCTCCTGGAGATTCATACAATATTTGAAAAAATGCCATCAGCATTTTCCTTTCCTTATCTGAGCTGCTCTCCTCTCCAGATAAGGATCACTCCTATTGCTCATCTTAAGCTGAGAGAGCAGTTTCAGGGAGGACTCTGAAGCATCTGATCCTCCAAGATGAGCAGGATTACATGAGATCTGAAGCTCATGCTAGACACTGGCTCAGTGAGTCTTTCCTGATCTGTACCCCATCTAAGCCCAAACTCAAATTACTGGGTGGTACTAAAAGTGCAATTGCAACAGCCTTTTCTGAGAGCAGATCTCATGGCTCTGGTATGAGGAGCCAAGACGACTGGTAGGGTCTTCTGGCATAGTAAGAAGATTGTACATGAAGGTGATCTGAATGATGGTTGCAGTTCTCTCAGTATTTCTCCTGCTGTGAAGTCCTTCAGCCCTATTAGAAGTCTGCATCTGTTGCCAATAATTAACCATCACTATCAAAAACACTCCTAGTATATAACGTCTGAAATATCTGAAAGGTATGAGTAAAATCTCAGCTAATTACTTATCATTACTATCATTATAATGTCTGCATTTTAATAAGAGGCAGAACACTGAATTAATGATCAAGGTTACAGATAGCTTAAAATCCAACATCCTTGAACAGCTGCTTGTACATGTTTTCTGATTTTATTCTACTTTTATTTATCCTTTGGATTAATGAAGCACTTAAACACTGTTGTTTGCATACATACCAATACAGATTTCTGCCACAAATAAACACAAAGTGAAAACTAACATTGTTTATCAGCAAGGTATATTTGTGCTGCATTTTCAATAACATCGGTAGAAGTCTGAAGAGCAGAAATCAGATCCCTGGAATGGATGCCTGCCATGGTTAATTCTTTGAAAATGAAAAAAACCTAACAAACCTCATATATTAAGAAGGCTAGGAGACTGTTATAATTTTTGCTATAAGCCTCACAGATTTAGTTTTAAGAGAATTCAGCTAAGAATTGTGTAATCTTCACAATTCTGAATAATCTGGTCCTGATTCTCTGAAATCAATTATCATGAAAAATTAGACCCTAACATTTATCCACAAGCTTTACATGAACATCTGATATATCTCTCTTCTTGGTTTTAGTTTTAGGCCCAGTCCACTGCTCACATTTCTAGGCATTTGTAGACATTTGATTTTACTTCCCCTTGTGTTCAAATTCTTGGGTCCTGAGCCAACCTGTGGCCTCAGCTGTGCTAACGTAAACCTAGCAACTCTTTTCACTCGAGTGAGTTTCCATTAGCAAAGGCATAAGCAAGACTTGGCTCTCAAACTTGATGTGCCTTAGCACTGTAATAATCTCATGCTGGGATCCCAGAAACAGAAATACTCAAGCGTTCGTAACACTGTGCTAAATATGTGTCTAAGTCTATTCCTGCTCATGCTTTCACTGAAGCACCATTAAAGAATTGTTTGGCAAAAAAAAAGCTAGATACTTTGACCTAAGTTTCTAATTTACCATTTGACTATATATTTTTCTTTAAATGTGCTGTGACTCGGACATGCATTCACTTGCAATCTGTGTATACAGTGAGGAGCTATATACATTTTGTATGACCAGCCCTCTTTGCTTTCTGTGCAAAACAGAAGAGGTCACTGTATCCAAAACAACCCTGAACATGAAGGGTAATAAGTAACTTGAATGCAAACCAATCAAGCAATCTCACCTGAAGTCAGCATGAACCAGTTGATTTTCTTTACTGAACCCCCACAAGTGAGTTAAGTAGGAAAAGGAAAGCATTTGATTTTGGGAAGCCAAAGTGGAGCTTTTACTCTGGTCAATTCAAATCTGCACAGCACCCACCCTGCCTTACCAGGTGATCCCACTTATCCCTCCCCAACACCAGCACATTCCAGCACTCCCTGAGTCCACTCTCCCAGCTCTTGAGAAGGAGGAGAGAAATTTGCTACGGGGGAAAAGAAGTTTATAGCTTACCAGCTGTGTGAACAAACTTAGACTTATTGGGCTTCTGTGAACTGGGCTAAATCAATGAAACATCAGAGCTCAAACTTGACACTTTATTTCCTTCAGTCTGAGGTCCTGCTCACTATAAATGTGATCTGGAACAGCACATGTGAGACTGTGAAGCAAAAAAGAAATGAAAACAGAATGTGATTGTACGTGAGATCAGTTCCATGCTGATGTGATAATACCTTCAAAATTCTCATTTCTGTAGAAAGCTGACCACAGGCACTTCATCAATCAGTATTTCGATTTGTAATGTGTTCCGTATGGTTCTCTGTCATTACTTAATGGGGAACATCCCCTCTGAAAACATCTGACTCTGAGCTCTGCATTGAGAGAGCTGCTCATGTTTCAACCACGTTTCCCAGAAACTGAACACTCAGCAACATATTCATTTTAGTGACAGCCACCACTAATGAGAAACAGCCATGCATTGATTGAATCTTTTACAACCTAAAGAATTTTATATTAACAACAAAAAAAATCTCAGGTTCATTTACATGACAACTGAATCTCTAGAATCTCATTTTTAACATCCTAAAGCTCATAATGAGTTGGTGTTTGTAATTCTCCTTTCCTACATCTTATAGTTTCTCTCACCATTTTTCATCTCTAGTTAGGCCAGTTGTTCTGATGTGTTCTGCATATCAAAAACAGGAAGCTAGGGCACGAATTCGAGGGTTTATCAGAAGCTGAGAGCTAGCAAAAAAAAATAATAATCAGTAAGTCCATCAATAGTAAAAGGCTCACACAACAGTCAGTGACCATATTAGATGAGAAAGGCCTAAAGAAATTAATTAGAAAAGCTGAGGTGTTTTATTGGAGACCTAAATTATTTTCTTGCATGAGATTTCTTTGCTCAGAATATCAGGGGATTTTTAAACTCAAACCGTCTTGTTGGATTTTTTTTTTGTTAGTTTTGTAATACAGAGGAGAAACTATCCGAGATTTTGAATTGCCAAAATACGACACAAAAAAATTTACCAGACCCACAAGGCATGCAAGTTGGGAAGAAACTAAAATTTTACTCTGCATGAAAACAACTACTGTTCCAGAAGACTGGAGGTAGCAAATGCTGTACCTTTATTTAGAAGAATCTCTACTGGTTATTCAGGGCATTACTTTGAAATGGTCATTAAAAGCAAAATAATAAAACAGCTGGATGTTCAGTATGCCACAGAGTCTAATCAGCAGGATTTCTGCAGAGAAAGCCTTTGTCTCACTAATCTGCAAAGAATTATTTAAATCTACCAACAACATACTGACAAAGGATAATTTATTTTCATAATGAACCTGACAGAGACAAAGCAGGATATCAGGCAAGACAGAGCTATGGTAAGAATGAGAACAGCCACTCTCCCAGCTCACAGGCCAGATGGTTTACTCCTTTGCTCCCAGGGACTTCAGTAGGATTGGTTCCAGGAGTAAATGATTAGAAATGGAAGGAAGAGTTTTACAACTGCTTAAATTTATGTTATTATTTTCATCAAGGCAACATATAAAGAATTTCTAAAAAAAAATTTTAAAAGTATTTTAATTAATAATATTTGACCAGCTAATTAACTCAAGGTCAAAGTTGAAAAGTCAACTCGTATACTAAGTTCAAACCATGATTAATTAGCACTTTTCATTTTCTAAAACACACTTCAGAGGATCATATTAGGTTTCATCACACTAAGAAAGTTTACATCTGCCTCCTAAATTCACAGCTTTTAAGACTACAGTTCCTCCAGAACCTGTTTAACTTGAGTGGCTCATACCTTTTATCTTCACTATAGAAGCCAACGATGTTCTTGGCTATTGCTAAAAGAAGAAAGATATCAAATCTTAAACTCAAAAGTGACACAAATGCCCCCTAACTTTTGTTAGGTTACTTACTAGATTCAAATGGAAGAGACAGAAACTTCATCTGTTCAAAGAGTAATCGCTGAAAATCTCATGAGAAGCAAGGGCTGCGATAAGCAGGATCAGAAAGTTTTGAGCAATTTGGAGTACAAGAGAGAACAAAATTAGAAATTAAAAATCCTAGTATCTGAAGAAAAGCATTTGGGGTAGAAAAAAAAACTGTAACTAGAAATTAAGAAAAAGTAGTTAGTTCAGAGAAAAGGATTAAACAGAGCTCAAAGAATTTTGAGTAGAATTTGCAGGCTTACATAGAGGACAGTTACTGAGCTTAAAGACATGTCAGGTATTATTTTACAGGAGAAAAAACAGCAGATGATATTTAAAAACAAAACAAAAACAACAACAACAAAAAACTAAGAGGTTTGTTGATAGATTTCCGGAAGCAAAGCCAAGAAAATAGGAATGTGAATGCTGTAATGGATAAGAAAAGCACACAGCACCCTCAGCCCAAACTCTAAGCACTAAAGCCAGGCATCAGTTCAGGCAGCCCCAACAGGGAAGAGAGTGAAGCAGCAGGGCAGATGTTAAGTATTAGGCTAATCCAGGTAACAAACTTGCAGGTGCAAAAAATAAGGTTGAAACGATGTTTACTCAAACAGGAAGCTGTTTGGAAGCACAGCTGAAAGTGACTTTTAGTGTGGGCCTTACTGCATTGCTTATCACTCAGATTATTCTCTTGACCTTTCAGTTGACTTCATTCGGAAAGTGTGTGTGTGTGTGTGCTTTGTTGAACTCAGTCTTTTTTGTTTCATCTCCTCCTTAGCTGTCACTGGGCTTTTCCACTTGGTAAAGTGCTTGTAGGCTTTATGTGTGCCTTGTACCTGTGAGTTGTTTCTGTGTGCTTCCCAAAGAAGTCATCAGAGGTAAACTCCAACAACTACATGTCTTCAGAAATATTTCCTTCTAAGCACTCACATGTTTATCTCTGAAAAACAAAAACAAAGGCTAAATTTTTAAGTGAAACTTTCAGAGATGTTCCATTTTTCCCAATATGTTAAATCTGTCAGAGACGACATTTCAGCTATTTGAAACCCAGAAGGTGTTGTAGTGGCAGCAAAAGAGCTGTGGCTACCAATGTCCTATCGGACCTGGTGCAAACATGAAGGCTATCCCAATCCTCCCGTGGTGACAAGGAGCAAGGCAGAAGTGTTGAGCCATGCACATGCATGCTGCTTGTCGGTCTGAGAGAAATGAATCAAACTTGTATACAAAAAGTTCATAAAGGTGGGATGAATCATGAATTATTTTACTTACATTAATAAATATTTAGTTAGCTTGCTCAGATGCAATCCAGATCCCATTTCTCTTGAGAGAACAAAAAAAGCTACATATATGTACGTATGCATTTCTAAATAACAACAACAGAAAATGGTAATCCCTTGGTACCAGAAAATGTGCAAAACATGTTATTTTGCTTTTCTTTGGATTATTGCATTGCTGATAAATGTAATTATAACATCATTCTCATAGGGCCAAACTCTGGCTAGTTGCTAATGGGCAAAATCACAGAAAACCAAACTTTGGATACTCTTCCAGTCCAAAACTGTCTTCCTGATGTTAGTAGAAAGTACATCCAGGACTTTATTTCTCAAACTGAAAACCTGGGTGTTGGTGTAGGCAAGCATGCTGATTCAACCAACACGAGCAGTAACAGCATCAGGCTCAAATTTGAAAAATAGATTTCAGATTTTTTTTAAAAAGGGATTTAAGGCTTCTTAATACAGGTGGAGAAGAAGTGCTGGGAAGCACTGCACTTTCAGTTTAATGCTGACCTGAACGGGAGCTTGCCCTGCTCCTTCTGGACTTAACCGTGGCCCAGAGAGAAATTGGGACCTTACTCACAGACTAAATGAGAAGAAAGGCAGCTTTACAATACCATGAATAAGCGGCTCCCCCTGTTCCATTTCAGTAGTTTACACCTCACGCTCAGCCTGCTGGGGAGAGGACACACAGGGGTGTTCCCACTCCGCTCCATCTGCCAGGTACCTGCAGGGCACCCATCCCTGGGCTCCCACAGGCTTCCCATTGCTGATAACTAATTATTTATAACTAAGTGCTGTCACTGAGTTCCCATTACTAATAACTACTTATTAAGATTATTGTTATTACTACTACACCAGCAGTAGGCTAAATCCCAAGCTCCCAACTCGGTTTTTATTCACACAGAATTCTTCTCAGTAGGTACAAGCCTACTTGGGCATGATCATTTGATCCCTGTTATTCTCCTGTTTCCAGAGCTATGTGGCTACAACATTTAACATGTACCACCAGTAATAAACTTACCTAGTTATTTTGCAAGAACGGATGAGCTGCCATTCTTTTCCTCTACTCTGAGGGTAGGGAAAGTAATTTCTAATAATTGTTTTGTTTTGTTTTGTTTTGGTTGGTTTGGTTTGGTTTGTTTTGTTTTGTTTAAGAGTCAGAGAGAGGGTGACTCATGTTTCTGTTTGCAATTCAGCAGCTGCCTCCTACTATCTCCCTGAATCATCAGTTTGGATGAAGCATTACTGCCATGGTCTTCATCACTTGTAGAAAGAGCATAATTAACTGACCCTTCGTTTCATAGCCTTATAAAACATTCTTGCACAATTGGGCTAGATGGCTTTTTTTTGGAAGGGATGCAGTGAAATCTGAGAATTGGATTGTGAGAGGAATTTGTGGCATCAAAAGAAATTTAATCAAAATTATTCTTTTCAATTCTTTTGGCACTGATTTGACAACTTGCTTTGATATGAGCTTAGTATAGGAAAGAAGAATGGTCATTTTAAGGGCACCTTTCTGTGGTCATAACTGAACATTTTAAATAACTGGAATCTTTGACATGTCAGCCTCTTCAGATTTCTTAACTTTCACTAGAATTTGCTCTTACTTCTGGCAGATCAGTAGGTATCTGCTGTGCAGAATATTAATAGTGACATAAAAAGTAGAGATACTAACTATGAAAATTTGAAAACTTTGAAATAAACTTTTGAAATGAAAACAGAAAACTTTGAAAATTATTTGATACAAAAAAATGAAGTCACAGGTGGCTCTTGTCAGAGTCTTATTTTCCATAGCATCAGCCATGAGGAGTCTCTGTAAATGGCTGCTGAAGATACAGATGAACCAAAACATGTTCAACTCCCACATGTGAGACTTTTTGCATGCAGTTCTGAGTGCATAAAGTAGTTTAGGGACTTAGTAAATTCACCTTGATTTCCAATACATTAAATGTTCACTGTGGGGGATCTAAGACTTATGCCCCTTTATCAAGCCTGACCTTTAGCATGCCCTGATGTTCAGCATCCTTCAGTAACTTTGAGAGGGAATTTACGCCATGCTGCTTGTCATGTGTGACTAACATAGCAATGTGGTCGATTTTCAGCTCTTCTTATGTGCCCTCTGCATAAGAAGGGCTCTACAACAACAGTTAGTAGTGAGAAAAATAATAATCACCACCCTTAATTATGTTATTAGCTACATAGAATTACACAGCATTATTTAACATCACATCTGCCCATAAAAATGATGTGTGTCCCCAGAATACAGATTAATTTTAATACTTACGGAAGGCTGCTAAGCAACAATAAAAAATGTCATATTTATTAGGGTTAGCACACTTAAAAGGAACATGGAAAGTTTCATCAATCTTATATTGCTTAGGCAATAGGCAAACACTCATTTTATAAAAATATGTGACTTGTTATTAATTTTTTACTGTATCAAAGGAAATGTCACTATTGAAGAGTAATTATTGAATATATTCCTCAAAATATGAAAAAAAATCTTAAATTGGTAAAATACAGATAAATGTCTTGTTGTCAATTACTGCTTTACTGATTAGACACTAATTCCAGAGTACATAAAAATTTATGATTGCTGTAATTTTGTGATGTGTTATATAATATAATATATCAGTTATATAAATACTACTAGCTCTTTGTTATTCAATGTTATCCTTCCATAGGTAGTGAAAGCAGAAAAATGTACAGCTCTCTTTATTCCTGCTTATAGAGGTCAGCATAATATAACCAAGTTGTGATGGAAAGCACTATTTTACTTATCCAATATAACATCTTTTAATATATACATGGCACAGTACTTCTGATGTATTTTAATCATTGTGTTCTCTGTTTCTAAAATTCTTAGATATTTTAAAAATGTGATATTAGGTGCTTTAGATAGACTGGTGTCACCTAATAAGCTTTATTAGATTTCAAAACACTGCTTTTCATATCTCTTTAATCATTCCCTGAGTACAACCTATACATGAATAATTCATTACAGACAAATGAAAGTAAATCATTTCCTGACATGTTGCATACTTACTCAGGACTCAAAGTCCCTTCCTTTAATAACAGTAAGTTTATTTTGCTGCATTTAAGTCAGGGAAGTTAATGCACAAAAATCAGCATTTTCTGCAGCAGCCCATGGATGGTGTTTAGCTGAAGGCACAGCTGTTTGAACAGCTCTTTGTGCGGGTTACCAGGGAATGCCCACAGAAATCCTGTTTGTGTGCTTTACTGGGAGATCTGGGGGGAGGGCTTCTTTACATGCACTGAAATGTATTTTCTACTCATGTTGTACGGGCTCCTTCCAAGTTCTGAATCTCCTGGCACATTTTTATGCTCCCTGTTGACCTCATCATCATCATATAAAACATGACTGAAGAAAGAGAAAACAGGTGGAGGCTCAATTTTAGCGCTTCCCATTCTGCCCTCACTGCTTCTTCCCACCCAGCTGCCCTCCTTCTTCTCCTCCCTCCCCCACTTCAGTTACCCAACAAAAAGCAACAAGTGAAAAACTAACCAAGGAAATGTTTCACAAAAAAAAAAAATTCCATGGCACCCTCTCCCCAACACATACACACAAAAGGCAGCCTTAGTAATAACCACAACCATCCAGAAAATCCAAAAAAGCCTACATAATGAACTTACGAAAGTGTGAACTGCTAAACTGTGTTATTCAGTTAGCTCTTGGCAGAACTGTTTTAACATAAATAGGTTTGACATTTGATTAGAAATAGACACCTTTTCTTTCTTTTTCTTCCTCTTTTTTCTTTCTTGCTTTTTTTTCTTTCTTTCTTTTTCTTCTTTTTCTTACTGGAAATAAATTATAGTCAGAGCGCACTTGAGCACAGATAAACGAGAGCCAACATATTTTTAACTTGATTACATTCTGAAGTGCTGTATAGAGGCGCATAGCTACAGTAAGTGATTCCATGGAGAGAGAGGGGGAGGGAAGGGAAAGCCCTCCGTGGATATGATAAGGAAAGCTGGGATGAATTGTGGGCTCTGTTCTCTGTTATCCAAGGGTGGCTCACTGCTGCTGCACTAAAGGCCTTTATTCCCTGCCTGTGGGAAAGTGGTGGGCGAAGGCTGCGTTCTCAGTTACACTGCACATGCAGATTTTAATTAGCTGGATTAAAAACAAGACCGTATCATGTCCTTTAGCAGTATTCTATCTAGAAACAAAAGATTTTCTTTCCTGGCTTCTGCAAGCAGCACAGTACAGCATTAATAAAAAAAAGGTCATGGCAGTTCAAGATGAAAGGTCACACATGATAGAAACTCTATGTGAGGGGGACATCATGTTTATCTCTGTGATAAAGGAGCTCTGTCCAGGCAGGTCACCACAATGTGCTTCAGCAATAGGAAAATATAAACATATGGGGTGGAGAGACGGTGGAGTGGGGAGTTTGGCACAGCACATTCAGCTGTGGAAGTAGCAAGAATAAAATAAAAAAAAAATTAAAAAAAGGTGAGAGAACTGTTAGAGAGAATATAAACTGAATGGTTCCAGCTTTAAAACAGGCTCAAAAAGATCCTGAGGTGAAGCCTGGGGTGATGGCTGCATACGTAGTACAGCTAGGAGTCCATGCAGTGTGAATAGGGATCAAGCCTGTGGCAATACCCTCTGCCCAGCAGGCAGGGCAGACCAGCTGGGGCCACTGGGCTAACTGTCCTCACACACCACAGGCCACTCGCACGTGGGCAGAGCCTGCACCCTTCTGCCCATGAAAAGACCATGGATTTACTGCTCACTGGGCCATACTTCAAGCCTCTGTCTAATTCCAGAGGATCCCCAAACTGAGCGCTTGGGCTGAGACTGGTTTTCATATGTTTTATTTGGGCCACTACAACTATTGTGTTGGGGGGTTGTGTGTTGGGTTTTTTTGCTTTGTTTTCTTTTGTTTTGGTTTGTTTGGTTTTTTTAATGGAGAGCCAGGCTTTTCCCCAGTGAAGACCAAAGGAATCTGCATGTACTTCCAGAGGAGCATTAACAGCTCTCTAGACCACAGCCTTCAAGGCTTTGCCTTGGAATGCACTGAGCACTTTCAACACCACTGTTATCAGAGGCGGTGAGATGCAAGCCCTCCATGGCTTCTCTCCAGATCAGACTGCAAAAATAAACACATTGTGGCCTTGCAAACCTTTACTGATGCAGTGGTCTCACTTGGTCTGAGCAGAGCTGGCACCATCTGCAAGCATCCACGGGAGAGTGCTTCAGGCTTGACAGGCAACACGGAAAGGGAAGAGAAAGGGAGCCAAAGGTAGATTAGGTCCAATGTTCCTCCTCTGCTTTGACATACTTCCTGCTTTTCAAAGTCCAGCTCAGAAAAAAAAATAAACTATTTCTGTGTAAATCATTCTGGGCAACAATTCTATTCTTTTCTTCATAACATTTTCATTAAATAAAATTTGCTCAGTCCAGGCCAGGTATGACCATGTACACGGTGGGCACCATAGCCTCTTTTATGAGACTGATCCATGAATAGGTCAATTATGAAACAAAGAGGCTTTTTAACCTAAAAGGAACATTGAGCAAAAGCACACAATCAAGTTCTCATAGTTCAGCAAGGTGCTGCACATCAGATGACTGCATTAATTAACAGCACACTCTTAGCCTGTAGCAAACCTGAGGCAAAAAATGCGTTAGCTTAAATGTCACTGAAATCAGTACTTGTCAGCTTCAGTAATTCAATCATATGCCTGAGCTCTAAGAAAAGTAAAGGCTAGTGCTAGAAACCAAAAACCTTCTGGATAAAACAATACAGTTTTTCATTTTGAGCAGCAATTCAGTATAGTAGTTACCTACCAAACTGATAACACAATGATTAAAATGTCCCAATTCTGCTGCTAAGATCATTGGAAAATCATGGTTTAATTCAATACATGTAGGTCATTTTGTGTAATCTCAGCAATGCAGCATGGTCTAATGTAATCATTTTGTATTATGAGCTTTTTAAACCTACTTGGCCTTCACTGCCATTTATCTTTAGAATAGAGAAAAATATTATAGCATGAATTGCCCGATTCTTATTTATATTGCTGCAGGCAGAAGCATAACACAGTACTGTGAAGGGCAGTGTTACATGGATTAACTGGGGTACAGATGCACACTTAGCCCTAGAAACACAGAGCACTACCTCCCCAAGCTATCCCAGCCATCCCTGTAGGACACTTCAGGCATATCCAAACCCACACCCTGATTGTGGGTGCTCTGATTGTGACAATATCTTGCTATAGGGGTGGACGCACTCGTGTCCATTTTTCAGGGTCTAAAATAAATTTCCTTCCCAGACATGTGAAAAAGTTGACACAGAAATCAAAGGGAGGTTTATGTTCACATCAGTTTAGCATGCTTATTTGACCGCGAGAACACCTGGTGTGTTTGTATCTCAACACCTCACAGCTTTTTACCCTTTTATCCAAATGGGGCACTGAGTCATAGAAGATCTTAGTTACTTGCTCAAAGCCATAGGGGATCCCTCATCATGGAAGAGAGCTGAAGCTGGCTTGTCCAGAAGCTCAGCTTGTGTGATAAACTTTTCAATAGTTCAAAACTAACAAGTTTTGAGCAAGGGACAACCTAATTTTATTACTCTATGAGACTTAAAAAATGCTCGTTTCAGTACTCGTTTGGTAAAAAAAAAGAATGAGAGAAAAAAAGAATCCAAATGTGAAGGAGGTGAACAAACTAATTATTATGCTTCCCAGTGGCTTCTGGTCACTGAGGCCAACAGGGGTTTTCCGTTGACTCCTGGCAGTGTTATTGAGGTTTCACTCTGACACCAAATAAACTAAACAAGGCATGGGCCTGAAACCATCCATACTACAAAATTGGTCTCTGGCATAGTCTTGGCCCAAGCCTGGTGTGCTCTTCCAGACAATGCCAAAGCACAGCTTGGGTGTTAACCTGGGTCAGGGACCATCTCCAGTAGGTATTTTGGATGTGGCCACTGGGATTTGGAGAGTAAGAGAGTCTAGCTGTGTGAATACAAGCTCTTTCCTGCCAGTTGGCCTCCAGGAAAAGTCTCTGGCTAATTTTATTTAATAGTTTAGATGTAGTCAGAGTGTCCAGGTCTTCCTTTTCTTTCCAGTCTTGCTTAAGCCAGCAACCAGTGCTCAGTCCAAACACTGGCAATGTGACATGGCATTCAGCAGGGTGACAGCAGTAACATGATTTGACACTGCAGCTCTCATAAGTGCAACACAGTTAATTATCTTTTAAAGAAATGCACTGTTTGGGGAGTGGACTGAAGCAGACCTAGAAGCAATGAACAAACCACAACATAAAATGATACAAACAATTGAAGAATGAATAGGCCAATTTGTTTCCATTAATTAGGGGCTAGTTTTCTGTTACTGTAAAGTTGTCTACACAATAAATAAATATATATCTGTATAGTCTTTTTTATAAACGCAAAATGTGATATTATGTAAATGCTAGGTACACTGCTAACAACAATAAAAATATAAATTACTTTAAGTATTGCACAAAAACCGGCAGGTTCTAGATGGAAGAAAACAACACTTTAAACAAAGACCTTCTCATTTAAAGCAATACTCGTCAACATGTGGCTTGTATGTAGTATGTGGCAGCTGCAACAACATTCATATCTCACTGTGCCTGGTCTTAGGCAGAGCAAGGGAAGTGCTGAAAACAGTAGCATTCCTCATGGATCTGCTCCAGATCCCACAAAAGTCAGGAAGAATCTACCCTCCATGCTTGCTTTCACACGCGGGCAGCACAGCTAATGTTGAGCAAACAGACCACAGCTATGCAGCTCTCTCCCAGCAAGGCAGGCACGTAAGAAAAAACTCCCTAGAGTTAGGATGGTTTTTTTTCTGGGGGGGAGGGGGAGGAAAAGAAGTAGAGGGGTGGCACCACAGCCATCAGGTTCCTTCAACAAAGGCTGTCCTGCACTAACTCTGACATCTATAAAGGCCTTGAAGCCCCCAAGATCTACTGGTTAAATAATCATGGTGGAGGTTGGTTTTGGGGGAGAAAAGAAGGTATGGGTTTTTTTATTATTATCCTTAATACGATGTTGCAAAACATTGTCCCTGCTCGAAATACTCATAACACAATATCAAACCATTGCAACATGAACATGAGTCTTGAGCTCAGCTAGCCTACGTGTCCTGGAAAGATAATTAGTTTAAAGTTTCTGCTGCTGGGAACTGAGAAACAATGACATCTCTCAGGAAACAAATCCTTTTTGACACTGCACTGCACTTCTGATGGTTCTGTCCCACTTCAGACCATTTTATGGGGAAAGAGAAGGGAGAGAGCTAGCTGACCTCTTCTCCAAAGAACATAGCCATTGCACTGGATAAGAAGATAAGGGCTGGCTCACAAAGAAGATAAGATACTTCTACAGCTGCCTAGTGACAGACCAGCTGCTAAGGACTGTGAAAGGTGAGCTCCAGCAATTTAAGAGAGACATCAGAGAGACATCAAAAGCACATGTGCTTTTCCACATCCTCAGCACGCATGAGCTAAGTTCCTAAAGGAGAGCTTCAGCAGGCATAGTTGTATCCACCTAGCAGTGAAGCAGATTGCAAGTTTATCGTGTTCAGTTTGCTTAGCTTTCCCACAGTAAAAATATTTTGTGTCAATGTGAGTCAAGCTGAGAACACAGATCCTCATTCCTTGCTCAGATGCATTCGCTCAGATGTCTTCCCCTATCTGCTAGGAAGTCAGTACGAGGTAAGAATCAGCACAGAAGACCTCCTATGGTGTTGCACATCAAACTGAAGAACTAGCAGTCTCTTGTTTGCAAACTTAAAATCACATGTGGGAGAGGTGACAAGCAAGTAAACTTATTTCAAGTCATTTCTAAAATAACTAATTCTATCCCTTACGATGTTGAGTTTTTGTTTTTAAATTTGACAGCATTTTTAAAGTCTAATCTCAAATTGAGGGTGTTTGTTCCAACCAAAAATACACAGAAATATGTAAACTCTGTAAAACCTCTAACCTATATATTTGCTTTGAAACCTCAGGATTACCTTGGTAAACGACAAATCATTGAAAAAAAAACCCATAACTGATAGTGAATCATAAAAGAAAGACAACAAATCATAAATCTAAATAATTTCTTGGAAATCTCTTCTCTGTGGATCAAAAATTAATAAACATTTTCTTTAGGGCCTCAAACTGATAGCACTGTGGCATGCACAATGCAAACACTCCTTAATCCCAAAGATCTGGCACCAGCACTGCTATTGTATAATGCAGCTTTAAACCGGCTCTGAAGCTCTGCTGTAAATCAGGACTCATTCCACCAAAGTCAATGGAGCTAAATGACCGTAAAACTGGTGTGAGAGAGAAATCAGGTTGTTAACCGCTAAGTAGAGCATGCACTTGTCTCACAATCTCTGTTTGGTCAGGCTATATTTTATTCATTCTGAGTGTGAAATAAGAGCCTCAAGCTAGGAAATTAGTATTTGATTGTAGTTGAGCTATACCTGATATAACTGAATGATACTAAACTTTTAATATAAACTTCTTGGCCCATATCCAGTAACATTGCCTGAATTGGAATGGTGTCTGATTCTAACCTCAAACAGCAACTTGGACCATCTTCTGCCCACACAGTCTAATGATACAAGAACCCAAAAGCAACTACAGATTTCCTTCTTTGATCCGTAAGTTTCCACAACATTTTCCCAGAAACACTTAAGTATCCACCAGGGAGACAAGAGAGATGATGACCTGTCAGCTACTTGTAGTAGATAGCTATAGGATTCCTGTTCTTGTTCTTGGGATAACTTTCTATTTTATGTTACACTATTACTGAATACAAGAAACTGAGGCCAGGAATCAAAACCTCAGAATGTGTACCATCCTCTCTGCTTTTTAAAAATGGGCTTTAGTTGACGTTTTATTCCTCAGAAGATATTTTTAACCTGAATTCTCAGTGGGTTAAGGTGCATAATATTAACTGTTGGCTGGCTGGGAGGGACTTCCCCCTCAGCAGCACTGAGGCTCCTTCATTGCACTGTAGGATCAAAACACATAAGTATGCAATTTAGGCTGTCTAAACTGCTCTACAGAATACATTAAATCCACTGAATTCAGGTAATGTGATGTGGCCCAGTATTTCCATGGGCCTGGAGAATAACTCCTCTTTACCATGGGTTTTTAAACTCCATGAAAACATCGTGCTAGTGCTCAGTAGCAGTCAGGCAGCACATGGGATGTCAGGAGTCCTTTGGAAGGGAAGGGAGAACAACACAGAGGATGTCATTCTGCCATTTTATATTCATGGTTGAATACTGAGCACACCTCTGATCCCCTCACCTCCACAAGGGCGCAGCAGAAAGGAGAGCTACAAGGGGGTGCAACAAGGATTATCCAATGTATAGAAAAGCTTCTCTACATGGAGAGTTTACGTCACAGAGGGTTCCTTGGTTTGGAAAAAAAGATGACTGATGAGCAGTTGACATAAAATTATGAAAAAAAAATGAGGAAAGTATACAGGAAAACATTATTCAGCATTCCTCATAAGATAAAGCTAGGAAGATATACTAGGAAGACTAAGGGATGCACTGTTTTATACAGCCACACAGTCCTGTAAAGGCCAAAACTATTTAAAAAACCAAACAAAATACAATTAGAGGTATTCTTAAGAAAAGACACATAGAGGGCTAGTGAACATGGAGATACGGACTCCTTTGTTTCTTCTTTCTTTGCATGCATTTTGAAGATCTCATCATTTCATTCCACTTAGAAAAGATTCTAAAGTCCATATCATTTCATTAAGTTTGTAAAAAATGCCTTAGCATTCATCACTATCCAAGGTTGTCTGTTAAGATAACAGTTTTGCATACATATTGAAAGGAAAAAATATTAACTAGATGTTAAGAAACTGCCAGATCTAGATTTGGATTTTAAGTTCTTCACTATTGACAGGCATCTGGAACATATTTAATGATTAGTGTTATTAGCTATATATTATGTTGTAATTTAATACAAATTGGAGAGTGTGCAAACATAGTTCAGACTGCAGCTTCTGATTTCCAGCTACATTGCAATTTTAAGACATTTATTTATGCTGTTTGGTTTTGGCCCTTTTTCGGGAGGTGGAAAATCATGATAAAAGAGCCAACAAAAAATGTGAGTTTTGGCAACCCCAGTCTGTAAGCCTCTGTCACTGCATGGGGAGGAGAAAGACAGCAGAAAGGAAAGGGAAGAAGCCCTGGTCTGGGTCAAGTGGGTGCATTTCAAGGGTTTCACTGAGCTTGCACCCTGGCTGCCAGGCCGCTATGGCACCAAGCGTTCTTTCCACCATCTTGCAGTTTCTGTTTTCTCCAGGTGGTTAAGGAGCTTTTTGGCGTTCTGTTTTATCACAAAGTAAATCTTGGTTTGGCAGACACCAAAAAAAAAAGTGCATTTCACTTTCTCTGGGAAATGTAAACAGCATCACACCCAGCCAGCACTACCAGTTAGCGTAACAGCAGAAAAAACTCCGGTTTGTATCTGAATTTCACCTCCTGAGCAGCACATCCAGATGAAAAGTAAAATAATTAGTTTGAAAATGTTCATCCATTTACCGTACTGGCACAAAGACGTTCTTTGTTTTATTTTATGGGGTCTTAAGGATCTTGTTTCTCATTTTTTGATTATGTTAAAAAAAAAAAGAGAAAAGAAAGATGCTGCTGTGTAAAAAAAAAAAAAAAAAATGCAGCAAACTCTAAAAGCATTCAGAGAGGGTGCAGTGGTTTTAGCCTTCTGTTTGTGTGATTCCAATAGGTGTATTTAAATGTAAATGCTACCCTTTCACCCTTGAGCCACCTATTCTTGCAGCCAGCAGAAAGAGAGCATTCATGGTATAATGTCTTTATGAGGACAGATCTTATACTTAATTTCTCATGTGAATCAAACTCTTTTATAACACATTTTTGTGAGACTAAAAGAATAATATTAGTCTAGTGGCTCAGCAGCCATATCACTGCTCTGTCACATGGGAGACATGGATTCAAAGGGACGCCAGGCAACTTAGCTGGGAATTGCAGGATTGAAGCTGCAGCCACAGAAAGATTCAGTCCTCCACTCTCACAGAATTGTTTAACTTTGCATTATCTGCCTCTTCGGGCTGGCCAGAGCCACCCTCCCTCCAGCTCCTTATTGGAAACTCTACCCAGCTGCTGCTCCCTTACAGGGAGAAGGTCTTGAAACCCCAACTCTTTAAACCATCTACATTCACTTGCATTTGCACAGTAGGGAGGATTTTCAGGAAAGAGAAGGGAGAATTTTTGAACAGGTATTTCCAAAGTCCCTTTGACCTCCCAGATTCACCCGTTGTCTCTGCACTGAATCACAGAGAGTTCAGGTTACCCATACTCGTGGCATGTGGATGTCTGAATGCACAGCTTGCAAGCAGGCATCACCCAAGACTCTTAGCAGAAGTACAATGTTGGCAATAAGATTGACAGAGTAGCTCAGATCCTGTTATGTCAGGGTAGAGTCTCACAGAAGCCTAGGGAGCCCTAAGTGCTCTATTTTAAGGGATGTATTTCTCGAGCATGGAAAAGTCTCAATACATTTTGGCTAAACAAGTTGAAAAATAGATTAGTTAAGCATAGGCCAAGCAAATTGCTGTATCTTACTTTGCCCACACTGAGTCAAAATAAGATTAAACATTTTTTTCAGAATATTTTTTTTTCCTCAGCCTGAAGCACAGTTGCATGTGACAGACGTCAGACTTCGGCTCCATGACACCTCCATGCAACAATGAATATAGTTTGGAGCATTAGTTTAAGACGGCTGCATTGTGGACTGGTGTACGCTCAGTAATTTTGATTATTAGAATTATTATTCTTTTTGTGATGGTGCTTAGAGGGTGCAGTGATAGGGGGTCTTTGTGCAGAGTGACATTCAAATGCTTAATAATATATTTTTTCCTTCGGATCATACAGTCCAAGTACAAACCACATTATTTTCTCGTTCTTTACCAGCTGTGTGACGCAAGACAGAGAGGTCTGTGTATGCCGCAAGTGCAAGCACCAATGTCAGGCAGTCCCACTTATTTCTCTCACTTCCCCTTCCCTTGATACAGAGCATATGTCTCTTTATGGCACCAAGCACATGGAAACTGGGGGGAAATAGCCTATAATTTTAGGAGGTGCAGGACCAAGCACCTGGAACAGTGAAATACTTGGAAAGCACTTCTGTAAATGTTTTAGGCTGTAATATATTAAACAATTAAGAGGTGTTGGTATTTCTGTGCTCGAGGGCATTTAAAACAGGGAAGTCCCCTTTAAAGGCACCGGAGCGGAATGTGTATGGTCATGCTCTTTAAAAGAAAAACTACCTCTTTTTTTTTTCCTCCCTTTCAGCAAAAACCAAGTTTCAGCTGACTTGCTCTTTCAGCAGAGGAAATGAAGCCAGACTATTTTAATGCTGTTTTAAACAGTTAACTTGTCGAAAAGAAAAAAAAAAAAGATAAGAAAAAAAAAGTCCAAAGAATAGAATTTAGAATATAGTAATTTAGAATAGTAATTTAGAATAGTAATTTAGAAAATAGTTTTGTTAATAACCTTAATGCATTGCTTGTATACCCAGGACTGTCAGGACTACAGGTTACTACAGGTTAACCAGTAAATTGCTGATATCAGCTACAGCCAACCCTTAAGAAACCCAGCATCTCTTACATCTTTGTTTCTATTTTCCTGACAACAATAAATAAGTGTCTATGCAACATCAAATTAGCCTAAAGGAATAAGAATTTAATACTGGTAATTCTCAGCTGAGCACACAGTCAAAATTAAGTGTAGTTAATGAATGCTTAGTTAATTCTTAGAAAGCTTTTCTTAGTGCGCTCTAAAGCACATGAAAGTGAAATGCAAGCTCTTTTAGACAGGCAGACAGAAAGACATGCTTACGCTCACACACACCAGCTCCACACATATGTAGTCTACGTTTACATATATGCATACAAATAAATTCCAAACAGACAAATTCTAGGAAACTTTATCAGAGAAACAAGAAAAAAAGTTACCTACTGTTCTCTATAACGCCAACAAGTGCACAAATTCTCTGTAAAAACTTTAGAATTGTCTATTATAATATTTTGACAGAAATCGTTAGCAATCATTTTCACCAAACAATTTTTTCCTGACCAAAAAAAAAAAAAGGTTTAATAGATCCAAAAATTATTAATAGTGGAAAATGCCTGCTTCAAGTTGCTTGTAAGAAAACAAATAAAGGAATTGGCAACTTCTGTGCAATTTTAGCTCTGAAGTAATTATGGCAGGCTTTCGCTTTATTATCACTTATCTCACGGCAGCCCATCAGATTAACAAGAAAAAGAAAAAAAGAATAAAAGTATTAAAACTTAGTGAGTTACTGGAATCTTCTGGAACTGAAAACTATACAGATGGTCTGCAACATATTTGTATAGAAGATGCCCAATTGTTGATGGGTTTCCAACTATTATAGTAGCATAGTGAGAAGGCAGATACTGGGCAGTGAGCACTGAGCAACTGTTGTCATCGAGCCTTCCCCTCTTGGCTGCATCCCCACTCGCCCAACGAGCAGTTTTGGTCTCCCAGAGCAGAGACAAAGGTTGCTTTGGAGAAGCCGGGAAGCCTAAGAACACCATGTAGATTTAGGACTGGATAGGAGGTATTGTGTGGAGGCCATGCCCATTACTCATCCGCTGGCAACGGGCTCTCTTCCTTTTGTCTGGAAAGACGGTAAACTTTCAATGCCATCTGAAAACAGAAGGCCTTTCACAGAGTGCAAGAACTCTGCCATCTCAATCATGTGAAAATATTGTAAACACTTTCCCAGCCCCCATTCAGCTGTCCAAAAAGCAGAGCTAGAAAACACCAAACAAAATAGGAAGGAAAGAAAAGGGTGTGCGTTGCGCACTTTGGTTTAATTTATACTTTTTTACTCTGAATAGGAATTTTGCTTGGAATTTTCTTTTTTTCCTTAATGTTAGTGAACAGGGTTAAGTAGCTATTATGGAGAAAAGGCAGTTAAAAGCCTATTCTATGTCTTATTTAGAGGGGGGAAAAAAATCTAGTGCCTAGCAGTTTCTCACCAGCAGAGCTTCTCTCATGTTTCCTTACAACATCTGCAAGAGTAGATTTCAAATGTGCTACAGGACTTGAATTTCTCTTTCAGTCCTTAGGTTAACCCACCCCCAACAAACTTTTCCTAGGAGGGTCTTCTCTCCAAACATTTAAACAACATGAGTGTTGTGTTACTGACATATCTTAACGTATGCAATAATGTGTACGGAATGGAAAGCGATCACAAAGAAGAATATATTCAGAGAATACCTGCATGTGTGTACATATGTGTTTACACATCTATCAAACATACAACATATGCTAAGGTATACAAGTTATTTGCACAAAATCCTTAAACTACTCATTTTGCCTGATGATACCTTCTACATAGATTTTGCAATATACCATTACCTCTGGACAGCTGTTTTTACAGGTATCACACACAATTTCAGTGCATCATGTGGTTACGTAAAAGTGATGTAGGTCCTTGCTGAAAAAGATGTACTCCTTCTGGAGTCAGGGACTACTTGAAATTTCATAGTAACTTTGAACCATGGTAATACATTAGCACCACAATTCTTCATTATATGAAGCATGAGGTTTTATTTAGGTTGGTCATCTTAACACTGGAGAAAGGCAAAGAAAAATAACTATGCTGGCAGAAAATGCACTTTGTTCCCTTGCTCTAGAACAGGATTTCTAGTCCAGTTTGGTTCCAGATTCAATTCTGAACAGACCAGATGGAGGTAAACCTGGAAGCATTCCTGTTGCTGCAGAGGCAAACAGTCTGCTCCTGACCTAGGAAAGGGTTAGCTGTCATCAATGATTTCCAGAGGGATGAACCAGTGCTAGCTTGGAGGGTATTTCTTCGGAGTATTCAACAAATGGTATGCACTGATAGAAGTCAGTCCCTGACAGCCCGGTGAGAACTGACTGCTAATAGGAGCACACCATATAGAGGGGAGGCTTTTCTACCTATGGATGAAGACAGTTTGCTGACTGAAAATGAGACTTTGTTATTTAAGCAGACGGATATTAGTCTGTATACCAGTTTTGTTGTCCAAGTAAAGAGCAAATGCAAAAATGCGAATCAAGTGCCTAAGTCATGTACATTCAAGCATACTCACTGCTCTGTTCCCCATCAGGCGTATCCAGCTGTCCCCTGAGAGCCCTTTGTATGCGGGAGTTCACATGCACAGGAAGCAGGTAGATCTGGGAGTTGACTCTGCTCTTGGATGTTCCTGAGACCTCTCTTGAGGTTGATTTTGGTATGTTCATTTTGCATCCTAGGATTTTCTGTTCTGGCTTCTGCCCTATAAGAGGAAAGACAAAGCTGTTCCCTGTGCTAGAGGTGCACTTCTCTATGCTGGTGAAACCAGCAGCTACACAATAGTAGACATTCCTGTCCCTGATTTAAGTAGAATTCAAGAATCATAACACACAAAATGCATGGGAAGTTATTACCAAGCAGTGCCAGATGTGGCACATTGAGAGGGCAGATTCTCCTCACATCTCTCAGTATACACATTATGCATCAGTATGATCTATTTAAGAGTTTTAAAGTTCAGCATTTGAATTCTATACACACGCACACACAAAAAAAAAAGGTGTATATTGGTATACTTAGATAGTCGCTTAATCATCCCATACACACAGTGACAACACGCGATCACAGGTTAGAGAGTGAGGAAAAGTAATTGCCAATAACTGAAGCAAGGACTGATAAACTCACAGACGTTTTTTAAATTCGCAAATGCATTCCTTGGGACCGCCTTGCACATGCTATCTCAATATCTCGCTCTTCCCCTCTCAATTTTATAAAAAGAAGCTGCAATAAATTAGAATTTTAAGACTCCAAATAAAAGACTTCACTAAAATTGAAAACAAGACATGGATGTAGAAGCATATGGAAGGTTTATGAGAGCAGAGGGGGGAAAAAAATGATCCCAAGGCAATAAAAAACCTGTCCCACTCTTTCTTGGTCTTTACAAACCAATAGTTACAAGAGACAGATGAAGTTTGCTATACAATACAGTGCTGGTACATCTTTCAGCAAAGAGACTTTATAGTTTTCTTACTCATGCCCCTGATGCAAGGCAGCCAAGTAAAACCTACTCTTAAGATCCATTTTCTGACTTTCTTTATGAAATACTTCAAAGTTATACATGGAAATAAGATGCCTTTCTGCTTTGATCCTTAGTGTAAGGGTAACCAAGAAGAAGTGGCTTCCTGGCCTTTCATACAGTTTTCTTTGGAACTAAACACTGGACCCTCTGAATTCTGTAACTAGCATTTTAAATGTTTTATGGGATAAAGGCAGTTTTGTTTAATTTACATTTTCATCTTTGTTCCAAACCTCAAAGTGATTAATTCTGGTCACTGTATACACAGTTTTACTTCAATTTTTTTTCCACCATTTGTCCCATCCTCAGCACTCCCCCCTTACAGAATGGTGTGGGTAGGGATTTTGTTTAGCTAAATGATAGAGTGGCTATTAAGGATTGTTTTGCTTTGTTTTTAAATACAATACTCCACATTCCAGACATTTCTACCAGTCACAGTGGTTTGGAACTGAAGAACACTGCAAGTGATGAAATTTGGGTCTGGCTCTATATTACTGCAAAAGACTTGAAGAACTTTAATATTTCTTTCTCCCTCTAACATGACCCAAACTTGGGGCCTAAGCTATGGGGATATTTGTTTCACATCTTAGATTAGAAGTCACAATCCTGTAGAACAAGTTTTGTTCTATGAGAACAAATGCAGGTTCTGTGCTCAGTGCTCAAATAAGGCCTATGAACTACTGATTTCCATTTATAGAGGACACAAATGATACCAAACAGTGACAAAGAATATTATATTGGCTTAGAAGTATACTGATTTTACATTCCTGCTAAGCTGTTCTGTTGTGAAATGCTTAATAGTGGTAGCCATTAAATTATGGTGCTTCTGATACTCAGGTAAAAATGAATTCAGAGTGTGTGCAATAGGTGGCAGGGATTGCTCATCATGGCCCATCCCTCAGCTGCCAAAGGCAAACAAATTCTGAAAAGAAGGTGAGGAAACAAAGGTGAAGACATCCCATATCAGAGTGGGGGAAGTGTATTTACAGAACAGACATGCTCATAGTCTGGGGAGGTGCAGTTTCTAAAGAGAAGTTGCTACAAAGGTTCTGTGCTCCTAAGATTCACTCCAGCTTGGAAACAAGAATGTACATAAACAGCACAGAGAGAAACATCTAAAGGGAGCTGGGGTTTTGCATCTTCTTTTAGATATGATCTTGCTGAAACTCTGGAGACCTCTTCTGAGAGGGCTATGACTTAATCAAACACCACGGAAACGTAATTTTTCCAAAGCAAAAACAAACACAAACAAACAATATTGTGACACACAATTCATTAAAAGCTCTTGTTTGCCTGATATCTACAGAAGTTGAGAAGAATGAATATTCTTGGGTCTTTTATCATTAGATAGAATAGGGAAGAGAAAAGAGCTATTCAGACTTTGAACAGGACTGTGTATGACTTCCATTTTATGAGAGTTTTGGATGTCCCTTGATTTTTTCTCTTTTCCTATTTTGGCCCCAGTCCCTGGTTCCATGTGTGCAGTTGCACTGAGTTATTCAAGATATTCTCCTTAAGTATCTGTAGATATAGTGGAACATCAGAGTTTTCAGATATTGAACAAGGTATTCATAATTATTCAAAGATGGGCCATCTGAAAACCTCAGCTATTGAACAAATATGAACTCTTTACACCTCTTTTTATGCCATAAAAGACAAGCTTGAACAGGTTAGAAGGTTAATATTCTACAAGAATTAACTTAATTTGATGTTAGGGATTTGGGAGTAATGATAAAGAGTTTATTCTCATTTAATTTATTACAATAGCTGTAAAAAGTTCTGAGCTTTTACATTCTATTCATAATAGATATTGTTCCACCTTAATTATTTTGTCACACAAAATACTCATACCTAAGTACTGTCACAATGAAGAGCACTATCGGGAAGGTCAAGCTGTCCTGAAGGTCTTCTGTATCACAATTCCAAGCAAAGACAGAAAGCCTTCTGAAGCATGGTGCCTAGCCAGACTTCACACCTTTCTACATCAGTGTTAGGTCACAATGAGCCCCTTTCCAAGGCACACAGTTCTCCTGGGTAGGATATAAAGGACCAGCACCTCATTCAGCTCTAACATGTTTTCCAAGAGAGCTAGAAGTTCAACATTCTAGAAATAGAAGTTCAACATTGTGGATCTACCCTACAATTTCCAAAGGCAAATCATGCCTTTGTTACCACCTCCTCCATCCTCTCCACATAGTTTATGTTGCCTGCTGCCCCAAACATCTAGATTTCCCCCCTCCCTCTGTATGAGAGATGTAAAACAAGTCTAAACACAGCTGTCAAGTTCTAAAATCAGCATCAAAGCTCAGTAAGAGCAAGAGGGAAAAACAATATGCTTTGTTAAACAACACTGCCTCAGATCTCAAAGGGTTATACAATGAAAGTAATACCCCCTTTGAGTTCTGTATATGGCAAGAATTACCTAACATCCTCAGTCAGAACCCCGCTGTTTATGAGGTGATGAGAAAAGAATACAGCTCCCTCTTGTCAGGAGGACATCTCCACTGACCTGCAGGAAATTTTTTTGTTATATTTCAAATGTATTGAATCTTCTAAACATTAGAAAAGCAAAATATGCACTGTATACTTTGGAGCCATCACCTCTCTTGGTCAGTTCATAGGTTTGCCAAGGTCACAGAAAACACTCTTTTACATCATAAGTCTTACCTTTAGGGTGTTTTACTCCTCCACAGGAACCTGAAAGGATTTAAACAGATTTATCAAACTAGAAATGGAAATATTTATGTTTGGAAACATTGGTATTTCTAAATATTTCTCATTTCTTTCCTTCCCTACTGATACTGATTCCCAGTCTTTGAGCCACGTAAAGTGGTTTAATACTTACTTTGCTGGAAGAAAAGTTTGCCTGCTAACTCACACCAAACCCCACACACAGCTAAGGTTTTCTGCTGCACTACTGGTATTATTACTACCACTATGCATCTCTCTATGTATATGTTTTTGCATTACATGTGCATTTTCTTCCTGTACAACTCAGGATTATTTTTTTTTTATAGGCATCAATTTTAATGGTTAGCATGAATCTTTATAATGATCTACTATCATCATCTATTTAATGTAAGCTACAGAATTCACCAGTTTGTTGACACCCTAATCCCAGTATATTTCTTTGAACTGCAATAAAGTAGCAAACAGGTACCTTAAAAGCTTTTACTGGTAAATCCATTTCTTTCCTCAATCAAGCAGCCAGGAAGGGAAGCTTACAGCTGGCGTCAGAGACAGCCAGTGCCTGCTCTTCAGGAGCCTGGGATGAACCTGGTCCTCTCCAGAACCTTCCCAAGGCTCTTCTGGGAAGGATCCTACTGTGTTGACACAGAGGCAACAGGTTTAGGAAGAAAGAAGAAAAATATGTTGAGTGGTACAACAAGACTTTTGTGTTTTGTTTTTTAAGAAAAAAAAAAAAAGGGGGGCAGGTGGGCTGTCCAACTTTTGGCCCTAAAGGGGCTCTGGGTGGGCAAATCAACCTCAACATTCCTCATGTAGAGCAGGATGGATACAGCCAGAAATATATTTGGTAATACTGCTACTCTTCAGCAGACTGAGGGTCTGCTCTTCTACCACAGACATCTACAAAACACTTTTTGCTGCCACTCCATTTCAGTTGACACTTTGCTTTTTACTTGATAACAGGGTGTGCAATACCCCATACTGCAAGTGTGAGCAAGGAATGGGGAATACTTTAAATGCTGAGCTACTGTTATATATATTCCCTGAAAATGGGAATGGTTTTGCAAGGATCACAGCATACAGTCCTCATTTCAAATTATGAAAGAGAGAAGAGACAAGACTAAACAACACAAACAAGTTTTCTCCTGCAGAGAGGCTACAGCCATAAAAGCATGAACTGTGCTATTCCTGCTAGGTTACTCACCAGGAGACAAGGACAATAATACAGCAGCCATAGAATGTTATCTAGCAGTAAGGAGATGGAGGCCACTGCCTGATAGTCACCCTCTGTCCTTGCTGTTTTTCCTTAAATGTACAGGAAAGCTTCTTCTGCATGAGAAGCATCAACTTTCCACATAGAATTACCCAGGCCACTACTGCACTGCATGGTCTGCTGAAGGTGCAGGGTGATGGACGTGGTGACAAGGAATGAAGACACCTGAATAGTTCAGCAATAAAGGCAGCTTGATGCTCCTGCACTGTGAACAGATGATTCTTCAGAAACAACACAGGCAAAGCAAGTGACATTTTAGGGTCCAGGCAGGAAGAGTATTAGTATTTTAGCAGGTCTTCAATAAAAGAAAAGTGGAGGAATAAAAGGGGGGGGGGGGAAATCACTTTTGCTACAAAATAACTACTGTATGGTGCCACATTTCAAAGACTATCTTAGGTGAGCATCCCAGGCCATCAGCCAAATAAATATGCCACTTCAATATTTCAGACATACATACACGTTTATCAAAGTTATTCTTTCCTTTCTATTGTGAAACCCACTTCCTCCACCAAGCTGGGGCTGGGCAGCTACAAGTTCCCTGGGACTGTTTCCCTGTTCATGACATCATACCACAAGCTGCTTATCTTTGCAAAATGCCTGGAGGTCTGCAGAGGGAAAAAGAAAACACACACACCACCCCTATCTCCTCCTAGTGCTTGGCCAGGCTTGTAGCTCTCAGCCTAGCTTTTGCTGTTATACCCAGTTTGAGCCCAAGCAAATTCCAATCCACTCCTCTTCCTGAGGCTCACATTTATTTAAACAGGTGGGACCAGAATTGCTGTACTTCCCAAAGTGCTGTTGCAACTGAACCAGCTTATAAAGCAATTCTGCTACAGGTATCAATTAAGAACACGTAAAGGGAAATGTCAGGCTGCAGAGGGGCAAGAGCGACACAGCAGCCACTTCTAGAGCTTAGGTGCTGGCAAAGACAAAAGCAACGCCCAGCTACTCTATAACTTTCTTAATTCAAAACACCCTCCAGCCAAAAGACCATTAGCTGGAATTGTTGCATAAACTTAATAACAATCTTTTTTAAAAATTATTATTATTATTATTTAAGGCTGTCCCACCGTTCTATTATCTGTTATTAATTTTCCATATGTTCCCCTCACCACCGCTCTTAGGCTGGGTTCAGTTTACAGAGTTGGATCAGATTTCTTTACAAGCCAGGACATTTGCTGGCTTGCTTACTAGCTTGAGGCCAGTTATGTTTGAGTGAGGCCCAAGCAAAACAAGTGAGATTTGGTGACTTTCCAGTGAGAAGGCACCAAATCTACATGATCCAAGGTTGTTGTTTTTTAAAAGTTTAAAATTTTTAAAGTAGAAGTTCTTTCATTATTTCAGATTATTCTTTTAAAAACAGCTGCTGGCTCATACTTGCTGCTCATACTTGCTCAAATATTGCAGCATCCCTCTGCCTACTGTAAAGCAAAGATCTTTTCTCTGTTTTCTTTGCACTTACCATAAGACAAAAGTTTCTTGGCTACCTATATTTGTAATCGCAAATAGGCAAATGCACCGGTAAATCTGGAAAAAGGAAACAGATGAGAAGGAGGTCAATGAACCCTTTTGTTTCCAATATTTGTACTAGATAATGAAGATTAATCTTTGCAACTCTGTCTCTAAAAGCATTCATATTTCATGTAAAACCCTCCTCTAGTTCAAACCTGACTTCTAGAAACATTTCTTACAGTGTCCCAATAAGTGAGTCAATAAAAAAACAATTCAAAGTGAAGTGTACTTCCATCCAAGCCGTAAAAATAAATCACTGAATACCTAAATAATCACTGATCCTCTAACTATATCCTGGATTATTTAATTCCTTTTTTTCTCTCTGTTTTTAGTTTTATTATTCTTGGCACATCTGAAATGTATTTTTAATGCTTTGGGACTATTGGAAATTGCCAAGAATATCTGGGGGCCTTATGGAAATGCTAAAGTAGAATTTCAAGTAATTTGACACTGAAGGACCTCCAGACCTTTGAAAATCCCCCAGTGTATACTCCCCACTGCCTGTACACAGAAACTTAAGGCAGCAGAACCAGAGTACAGTCCAAATATGAGACAAAATGAAAATACCAGTATTAGATACTGCGTTTCAGTTTTAGTCAAACACTGAGTAGCATGCTAATAAGCAGTAGTTTGAAAATATGTTGAATGAAAATGGATTCTCACAAAACTATATGTCTTGTCTGTCCTTAGATGGTGCAAAGGCATTTCCCTGGTTTTGCTTCATAAATTTAAGCACTGTTATAGATGTTGTAACAGCTGGCATGCAAAAGTTATATGAATGCTCCATATAAATGTTATATTGTCCATATTGTTGTTATTATTAGTAGCACTTATCAAGGCAACCAAGCACAAGACCCTGTAAAGCTAAGCTTTTACATAAATACAGATAAATATTTTGTTCTGGACACAAGCAGTGTTTAGGCCCTGCAGCACTGAAAACTGAAGCTTCTGACTGCTAGGAGTGTGCCTGCCTGTTGTATCCCCAGTTTTGGGAAGTGGAGAATATACACGCCCCAAACAGAGGGCTGAGCAGGAGCTACCCAAATTAGCCATTAGGAAATGCAGTACATACTGGAATTACCTTAAGCCTCTCTGGAATCCAGTCACCTATCTCAAGGCAGGGATCTCTACCCTCCTCCACCAAAACATAAAGAAAAGCAGGTGTTGTTGCTGCCAGGCCTGTTTTTTGCAATAGCCCTACACTCCCTCAGACTGCGGGAGAGTTGGGCTCAGTTCCCTCTAGGCGTGAAGGGATCTGAATCCACACCTGTGCTAAAACTATCAGGCTATAGGTTATCCTGCTCTGGAAAGTTCCTCTTCTTCCTTCTAAAGACGTTTCTTTTGGCATGCTAAGGAAGGGAACCTAAAAAAATGAACCTAACCTGAACATCATATCAACTATTTTTTATTTTGTTTTTCATATTTAATCTTCTTAAGGGGTCAATTTATTCACTATCTGAGCCTATTTACAAAGTAACAGTAAGTATTTCCTTAAATACAGCACTGTCACCATGTCCCAAATTGCATGTGCTTTCCCACAAAACAAATTAGAGTTTGATTAACTAAGGGTCAAATAAATAGTCCAACACAGAGAATACAGAGCAATAACTGTAGTCAACCCATTCAGGTTGGACATATTCTGCAGAACCCATACAGCTCATCCCATCAAATCACAGGGATGTTCTTTTTCTTATGTTTGCTTTATGAATTATGACACGGGGAGGAAAGGAAGGAGATTGGAAGAGTTGAACAAGTGAGGAAGAAAACAGAAACTCAGTGAGGAAACGAAACAGATCAGATAGAAAAAGGCAGATTTGCAAGTTATTGGCAAAAGTGCAGTTGTTCGGTCATTATACCCTGTTGTAGGTTGGACAGAGTGTAAAAGGAGGAGAGTCGACATACAGATCTCAGTGAGAGCCCTGTAGAGATCAGAACATCTGGGGAACCACCAAATAATGACCAACAATGACTAAATGGGGAGCTGAAAGAGAAAATGGAATGTTTGGAGGGGAAAGCTGGGAAAGAACAGTCACAGGAGCCAAGAAAGGGTGAACAACATTAAGAGCAAGAGAGAGGTAAAGATAAAGAAAGATGAGGTAGTAGAATAGACTGGATCAGGAAAATCCCAGTGGGGGATTTACTACACACTACAGGTTTCTATGCTTAGATACAAAAAGCTTTACAAACCAGATTGTTGGCAAAATTTCATGAGTCCCACACTGGAATAATTAAAATAAAAGCTGTTCACTGAAGTTATTTTTGGTGGGCATGTTTGGATCAGAGAGTGGATTTGTTGAGCACAGTATAATACATGCCAAAAGTCCTATTATGTGCCTGCCACTGCGCCCTGCCATACTTGGAAATACGTCCAAAAACTGTGGTAGAGAGCCCTTAGTGGCTTCACACTTGTAGGAAAAAAACAGTGTTTCATGCTTCAGTTGGACGTTGCAGCGCTGGTCCTGAGCCATTTCACTTGGAGGTGGGGGTCCTCTTGGTTGAGTCCAGATAGGGAGAGGTTCGCATTGTGGCAAACCTGAGAGTGGCCAAAGGACTAGTCTAAACAGAGTATTCCTACTCAAAATGCCATGTATATATTCTAGAGTGACTGAAGCGTAGAAGTTAAGGAAAGCTTATACCATGCAGTGACCTTCCTATCTGATGAAAAAGGGTGCTGTTACCAAATACACATTCACAGATGAATGCAATAGCAAACCAGATGGTAAAGCGTTAAGACCCATTAGGAAAATATCACCCTACACAGGTATAACATCTTTGCTTTCTTGCAGTGAAGTTCTCAAAGGACCCTGCAGAGAAGCTGGGTGTTTTCCCGAATGTTCCCTCATCACAGCCTTTTCTTTCTTTCCTGAAAAACCACATAGTATGAAAGTTGTAAATGGAGACAAACAGAATACAAAACAAGTTCTGGAACAACAAGTGTGAACCAGAAATTTCAGCGGTCACGGCAGAAGGCACCTTTTGATTAAGGATATATTGAGCCCAGAGTCTATCATTGCTTATACAGAAAACCAGTAGACATCTAACGAAATTCAAGCTTTTGTAAACCCAAACACTAGGCATGTGTTTGGGTTGAAGTGGCTGAAGCAACCTTGAAGCATTGCAACAAAAAACTGTCACTATCAATCTACCAGAGACCATCGCCTCCTGGGAACAGAAAAGCAGAGCACGTGCCCAATTTATTAACTGTTCTCCTAGTGAAACCATACCAGTGGTACAACACTGCTTCTCCCCTGTAGTAGTATGCCAGCAACTTTTTCCTCAAGAAAGTCTCCTTCCTTCAGCACAATAGGTCCTGATGACTCACAACAGGGCAAATTGCCTTCCTTTTTTCCGAAGGTTATTTTTTCCTCAATAATGGACAGTGCAGGCTCAGCCTACTTGCTGTTATGCAAATACAGCCTCCAGACAATAACTTTCCAAGTCAGGATTTTAGTGAAAAAGAAAAGAAAGCAATCTGAGAAGGTCTTTAAAAACGGAAGAGCAGAGATTTTTATCTTTATTCATTGGGTTTTTTAATTTTTTGAGGGGGGGTGGTTGTAACTTGCCAAGTTCTTATTTAAGCACCTTAATTTATTTAGCGCTTAACTCAGCCATGAAAGCGTTAACTAGTATATGCGTGAGGGCTGAGACCAGGTTTTTGTGAACTGTTGTATTTCTGTCATCTGAAAGTTAAACACTGGGTTAGGAAAATCCAAATGGTGGCTTCATCCTCAGAATGACAGCAGAAAGAAAAATATTTGCACTTTTCCTCCTTGTAAGGAGGGGATTGGAAAGGAGCGGTTCTCTCAAGACTCTCCTTTATTCTCTTAACAGCGAGAGCTGTACTGCTGAGACTGTCTCCAGTCACATGTTACTAATACCCCAGGCTTCTCCTGTCTGGAGCCCATGCTGCAAATATTGTTTTTCCCAGATACCACAATGTTGATTGGGTTTATTTTGGGGACACCAGACTTCCTCTGTTCCATTCTCCTGCAAAAGAGCAGGCAACTTCTGTTCAATGAGTCCTCAGAAGCTAAACAGTGAAGTTGTCAGAGCCGGGACATCTCTAGAGCTTGCAGGGCCAAAGTCTTCCTCCAGCAGCACCTATGTAGCTCTGTTACATCCTTTATTGTCATGGATATTATTTTGTATATCAGAAAAAAAAAATTATCAACTTAGTGAATTCTACTGATCTTTTCTTTTGTTCAACGTCTGAATCTAAGACTTTCAGGGTCAATTATGACTTCCTAAAAATGCAGCCCCAATTCAGACAAACTGTTCTGATACTGCTTCTAGTTCTTTTTTTTTTTTTTTTAAATAGATAAAACCTCCATAAAAATAAGCACATTGCTCTCTTTCCAATCCTACCTAGAAATGCTCCTTTCCTGCAATATCCTTTAAAACCTTAACTGCAGTGCAATTACTGCTGCATTTAGGCTGTGCTGATCGGTATTGCTGCATTTGTACTCCCTCCCCTTGTCTGTCTCCATCTCCTAAATGTTTGTCGTATGTTTAGACTGTGAGCCCTTTAGTACAGAGATTGTTTTTTCATTCTCAGTTTGGACAGGATCTAGCACCATCAACCTAGGCACTAAGCTAATATAAAGGATCATTAGGGAAGACAGGTTTGCTGTATTTACGAATGACTGGTCTTTTCATGACATGTTGGAAGTTTTTTGGACATCGATAGGGAGAATATTATTTGTACAAGAAACTTCAGACATCGATGAATTTTAATCTACAATGTTCAAAATTAGAAAGTGTTGTGAATACCTTGACCTCTTGATAAAATCTGGGACACCTTAAGAATAATCTTCTTTAAATGCTTTTGACATAGCATATGTCATAAATACCACCTCCAAATAAATCTTCTCAATTTCTCTCTTCTCAACTTCTCCTGCCTGTATAGAAGTATTGGTTTTGAAAGCTTCAGGGGCCCCAGACTCAAGGCCAGATTCTGTTCTCCTTGGCAGATCTGTAAAACCACAGCAAGTCCATTGACCAAAGCTAAGCTCCAGGGAGAGAAAACAGCATTTAACACTTTTACTGGTCCCATGCTTTGCTATATTCTCACTTCCCTCCACAACCTCTTTAAAACACAACCCCAAAATACCTCACAGTATCTGTTGCCCTGTGCATCGCAAGCAGCTGAGGCCTACGTGGGCTCACAAGCAGCACCCACCCTCTTTCAGGGGCTCCCTCGCACGACCGAGGGGCTGTCAACAGAGACAGCTCAGATAGTGGGCGTGTCTAATTTGATAAAGCTGCCAGAGACAGACTCTTTGCTGCCTTACATATTTTCACGCTGCAGAAATGTGAATTACTGCTGTAGAAGTTTCCGTCGAGTGGGTGATTCCCAAGCTGGGTCTTCTCACTAGCAGGACCTGGGTGCAGTTTACACAGGCCAGCTGATGGGCTCCCACACTGAAACCAGCCAGCCAGTTTGCACAAGTCTCTCATTCTAAAATACGTGTAATTTATTTGAGCTGATAGAGAGGATAAGAATAAACTGTTTCCCAGTTAATAAAAAACCTACAATGAGAGCCAAGCTCTGCCAGCATATCTTGTTTACCCAAAAATGCTTGGCATTAAATGTGAAATCGGAAATGAACTCATTATCTGATTATTTTCATTTTGAAGAATTAACTGCTTTGGGGAAAAGGCTTGTCTTAAACAGTCCTCTCGTAGAGATGACTAATTACAAATACATATTTCTGAAGAATACAGAGAATGCTGGTGACTCCCAGGGTAGGACACAGCACTATTAATTTGGACAAAAAATTAGGAGTATCCTCTCATGTGACTTATTTCAAAACAGAAGAAAATCCATTTAAGCTAGCAGTGTCATGCCCATACAGGTGAGAAGAGTTTCAAAAAAAGGCCATGCTCTGTAATTTTTATCCAGGCAATATGAATAAGAAGTGCTTAACAGTTACTTGTAGTGGATTTACCCCTTCTCCTCCAAGAAGATAATTTTATAGCAGTATGGATAGTTATAACTTTCTAGAGGTAAAATTATGTTGAAAACAGGATCCCTCGGTGGTATAAATGAAGATACCTCAACAGAAGTTAAGAAAATGGAATCAAATACCCATTCTGGGCTAATAATAATGTAGGAAAACTTCCCATTCTAGCACCAAACCCAGGTCACTCGGGATTAAGACATTCAAGACGTTGCATTCAAGACTGCATTCAAGACAGCCCATTGGGCTGCATCCTTTTGTTTGTCTCCTGTTGCTTCTTCGCTCCATTCTCATCTGTTTGATCTCAGCTTTCAGTGTTTTCTAGTTAGCCCTCTTTGTAGCTGGGTCAACAGCTGTTACTCCTTCTAGGGTTGCCAAGTGCCTCCTTTGTACTCAAAATGCTGTTTTCTTTCCCTATTGGGGACTGGAGTGAATTTCAGAAAGGGGACTGTGGAGCCCTCCACTGTGTGTCAGCACTGTGCAAGTTAAACAAGCGCATGTCCTCCACTGAACATTTACTCCACCTGAGATATCCCCATCATCAAGTGCCCTGTGAACCTCTCTGCAATATCACAGCATGCATGGCTTAAGCTTCCCCTTCCTCTTAGCTACATTTGAATTAATATTTTTTTTTTGTTTTTGGATTGGCCCAGCAATCCAGCGGCAAAAGTACACTGAGTGGTATTCAGGAAGGCAGCAAACGTCCCAGGATGATTCTGGACTGCCCAGCCAGCCAATACATTGCTTCACAGGCATCCTGCAGCCCACGGAATGTGAAGCACAGGCAGGGATAGCCCAAATGCCTTCCCTCCAACTCAGATAGTACAGAAAGCAGGTATCCAACAATTACTCAGCTGAATCACCATGCACTTGGTCCCTATCACTCAGTTCAGATCTCTTTACAGAGCAGATCTAGTCGGGAATAAGAAGTCAGCCTTTCTGAGTGATTAGCATTAGGGTCCCCAAAACACAGCAACTACTATTCCTGATTCTTCCTTAGTCTTAAGTTCTCCATTAGTTAGAGTGACAGGGAGAAACCAACTCCTCAGACCACACCTTTAAATTTCTCAAGTAATTTTAAAGGACAGATCCCATCAACTGGGATTTTTTTTTTTGCACCCTCAGCAAATTTGCAGACGACACCAAGTTGGGTGGCAGTGTCGACCTGCTGGAGGGTAGAGAGGCCTTGCAGAGGGATCTGGACAGGCTGGCTGGATGGGCTGAGACCAACAGCATGAGGTTCAATAAGGCCAAGTGCCGGGTTCTGCACTTGGGTCACAACAACCCCAGGCAGCGCTACAGGCTTGGG
>JAOTQQ010000023.1:26774376-26802085 GCA_026546715.1 Gallinago undulata
GTCGGTCTCTTCTCCCAAGTTACAGATGATAGGACAAGGGGCAATGGCTTCAAGTTACGCCAGGGGAGGTTCAGGTTTGATATTAGGAAATATTTCTTTACTGAAAGGGTTATCGGGCATTGGAATGGGCTGCCCAGGGAGGTGGTTGAGGCACCATCCCTTGAGGTATTCAAGAGATGAGTTGACATGGTGCTCAGGGATATGCATTAGTGTTGGGTGGTGTTTTGTGTGGTGGTTTTTTGTTGGGGTTTTTAGTTGTTGGTTTTTTGAGGGGGGGGCGGTGGGTTTTTTTTTTATTGGTTGGACTAGATGATCTTGAAAGGTCCCTTCCAACCTAGGTGATTCTGTGAACTGCAATATTAATTCTCTGTGACCACATAAAAGTGGCACAGGAACATTATTTTGCAGGAAAATGCACAAATATAGATAGAATTCTACAGGGTGTGGGGATTATCATTGTAGATACAGCCTATAAACAAACATTAAAAAAACCCCAAACCAAACCACTCTGAAAACATTACATTCCCACCAGCAAAGATACACATTCCCAGCCTAATGCTGATGTGACGATTTCCATGTACTCTTGTTTCTTCTCTTTCACGTAGGAGTGCACACACCAGCGCTTGCCTTCCCTCCAACAGCTAGTCTAAAGCAGTGAAGGGTCACCGGTCCTGTTCTGTTTCAGTTCCCGGAGGCTCCCTGCTCTGGCAAAATGCCACACTTCCTGAGCAACTCTGTCTTGCCCCAGAAGCTGAGGAAATGTTCCCTATTTGAATTATTAAACTTTCCTTTCCTATCTGACGTTATCTCAGCATGGGCAGCATTTTAAAGTCTATTTTGGTGTTTGCTCTTTTTTCTTCAAATCTCTGAAAGATCCTGTTTTGGACTGAAAGGTACAAATGAGCATGAACTTTGTGAGTCTTTTGGTATGGCAAATGTAAGCCTTTAAAACAAGGTATTTGGGGTTTTCTTTCCATTAAACTATCAAAAGTAATTAAATAGGAAATGTAAACAGTTAGCAAATGTGAACACAACAGAATAGGCTGTTTGACTCTTTTCATTCTGAATTAAATGGAAAAGAGGAGGAGTAATAATCTTCTCAAAGGAATTTGTCACGCGTTGTTTGCACATATCTTTCACATCTTGTTCTTTCACAGCCTATTAGACCCTAGAGTTGAAGCTGCACTCTTCAACTTCCTTCTGTAAACCAGATCAAACTGAGTCACTGATAGCTGTATTTTTATCCTACTGAATACTAAGTTTTTCACTGTTTTTTAAATTACTATTAATATGGTGTATAAAATAATTTCTAAAAAGTTGAAAGTTACATCAAAAGGGTAAAATGGTGCTAGTTTCCATCACTCTTGATATTGCTGTTACTGACACATTTCAACACTTGTAGTAGTGCTGAGGGTTTAATCTCATTAAAGAGGTGCAATCAAAAAAAAAAAAAGACCATCACCTCATCACCATTGCCATCGCTAATTAAAGAAGAAATTGCTTCTTGATCAATGTTCATGCACAGAGAAGAGCAAACTTGTCCTAATATTTCCATGGACGCAATATCACCTGGAGTCTTTTCCTACGGTTTCTGCTTTTTAAATTTTTTCTCTCAAATTCATTTGCTTTAATCCAATTTTGGGTTAGAAGAGAGACTGCTACTTTGAGCTGGTTCTGTCACTAGCTCCCTTCGCCTCTGGAGAATGTGCAGCTGAAGACCCATTGTGGCTTCTGTCAGAGTTAATCAAAGACCCCTAGTTAACTTCAACCCTCAGCAAACCAGTTCACTTATTTCTAACACACCGTACTGTATCACATAAGCATATGTAGTGCAAGACCATTTCCTTCCCTTGCCCAACCCTCTAGCTAAATGGGTGGGGGCGTAAACAGTAGGCGGGAGGAGGCCACGGTCTTTCTGAACTATAACTGGTTGACTGGTCTTACAGCAGCTACCATAAAAGACACTAGGCAGATATGCAGCCAACCATGGGGAATTAGGGACTCACTCATTGATATTTTTAGCTAAAATGTAAAAATTCAGTTTGGAATGTTGAATGAAGCAATATTAAGCTGAAGTGTCTACAGTATTTCTGTGTTTTCATCTGTAAGTTTTGTATGTTTTTGAAATGGCTTCAGCTTGTACCAACTGGTAATGCTAATAATCTGTTTTGTTTCATACAAGATGGAGGCATTGAAAAAAGTGATTTTCCTGTGCTGCTTCATCTCTAAATGTGCTAGGTACTGAATCACAGTGTCTCTCTGTGAATGCAGTTTCCCTCTTTCCAAAATACTGGGTCAGCATAAATACAGATACCTATTTTTAAAAAATTGCCCATTTTCAGGATCCATTGAGGGGAGTAGGAATCCACCTTTTAGTACCAATGAGCTCTGGCTTGGATGTTTGGTGTTGGATCACAACCTCATTTTCACAGTGTTCTCCTTTCTCTTACAGAGAACAGGACAAAAGGGGCAAGTTGCACAGGCATTTCCAAGTGTGTGCCTGGTCAGTTACGACTTGAACTATTGGAATCACAGCCTGAATAATAGTATAGATCTAGTAGTTTGACAAGCTACACATAGACTGCTGTTCCAGTCTGTCTTCAAGGAGTAATGAAAAGAGAGTGTAGCAGTTGTCAGTCATCTCTGTTAAAGAGACCAGCTCACAACATACCTTGTAATGGGCTTTGTTTTTCATAAACTTTATTCTCAAATACTTTGTTTTCCTGATAAAAATACGGTCAAGAGTATTGTTTGTTAGCACCTGGCATATTCAGTGGACAGATTCCAAATATACTTGTGTACAAGAGTAGTTTTATTTGTCATGTTTCTGGGGTAGGGAGAACTGTATGAACCAGCTTTTCCATCAATAGAATTTCCCACATTTTCTGGCACCACTCAGTAAGTGTGGGTACATGGGTTGATTTCCACACTGCTGCTATTGTTGTTCAGGTTTTCTGTGATTCTGTACTCATAACTGAATGCCACATGCCTAGAGAAGGATGGGAAGCCATTGAATGAAAGAATGGGCACACATGCCACCTCTCACAAGACTTTTCAGTTCTTTTCCCTGTCATGCCACATGCTGAAGTGTGCCATTGACTCTTTTTGCACATAGGGTATTCTCTGGTTTTAGTTAACCAGCTCCTTAGGGGCTCAGGTTTGCCCAAAATATAAAGCAGACACTACTATGACAGCCAAATACACTGTCACAGAAAAGTAGCAAATAAACAGATCCCATTTGTCTTCAGGTTAATTTGGAAGATGAGGATATGTAGCAGAAAACACGTCAAATCCTACTGCAGGCTCTTGGGAAAATTATGTTACATTAACCCAACTCCATCTGCAGCTCTGGAATCTGAGAGGAGCAGCAGAAATGCCCAAGTAGCTTCCAGCTGAGTAAGCACACATTTTATACAGCAGCTTGTTTTAATAAAGCATTGTTCTCTGTTATATTGAGAGTCCAAGTGCTGTGAGCAACATAAAATCAAAAAAGCCTATGGAAAGTTTAAGGCTCACACAAAATAATATTTATTACTGCCAGAATTTACCAACAATGTCCTCAAAGCCACTTAAAATGGAAAACTGTATGTCTCATGCTGAAGCATCCAAGCAATTCTTCAGGCTGACTAGAGACCTGCTTATTCCACCTCTTAGCCCAGCTCTGAGGATAGTATGAAGTAGTAAATGAATTGAATTTAGACTGCTACTAAGGTGCAAAGTTAAAGACATATGAAAAAGATGCAATTTAAGATGAATGCTAATATTTTATGACACTTCAGAGTGCCCCATGTTTTTTAGAGCAGTAAAGGGCATATAGCTTCTTCTCAAAAGAGTTTATAATCCATATTTACAGGCGATTAAATAACTTAACTGTAAACGGAGATGAAGAAAAAAGGTACATTTAATATGAATTTGGAAACTTGTTAATTAAACGAAAAGCCTTCACACAGGGTAAATTAACAATTTCTTCTGTATTTCCATAGGAAACTACAAAAAAAATCTTCTGGAAATATCGACATGCAAGGAAGATTTCAACCACATGAGATGTGGCCATTGCCATAAGTCAAGGACACTTCTGAACACATGTAATGGCTATTCTAATTAGCCTTGATGAGATGAAGTGTATCAGAGAAATTTGAGTCAGCAGTTCTGTCACAGTGGCACGCATGTTGCACAGATGAGAGCTGTCATAAATAGTTCAGTTTTGTGGAAGTCATGCCCTAGCATTAGACCAAATGATAACAGGTTCCAGGCCAGGTGGCTGGCTGTGGTGGCAGGGACACTTTTAAAATATTGGCTTAGCCTGTACATCACGTGTTCATTTTTCCATTTTCCCTGTCCTTGCACTACAGGACATATGAGGTTGATACACTCAGCTCTTTCCAGTCCCATCCAGTCTGAATTTACAGCTGCAGTAGAGCAATCCACTTGATGTCTTGTTTCCAAGACACATTGTGTCTCTCTGTCCATATTTCTGTTTAAATAGCGAAAGGTCTTCCCCATGATCTTTGTACGCCAGTAATTCTTAACATTTTTTAGCCTATATGCCTCTTTTTCCCCCCAAGTGAACTACAGAAATGACAGTGTGACTTTTCTGCAGAGAAGCCACACAGAGCTGCAAGATACGCTGATTACAGGAGGTACTTCTACCAAAAAGGCAGCCTTTGGCAGAGTGCTGCCACCCGCACTGTATCGCAATGACTGTTCCTCTCATTGATGCCTCAAAGCATTTGCGTTCCTGTGTCAGATATGAAAATGACTGACAACTATTATTTCTTCTGCAGGGTAGCTGCTGAGCTAGAATTGCATAAATAGTATGTTGCAGCCATCCTAGCCCAATTTGGGGCCTCCCATCAGATTTTATGAACAGAAGAGGGTTGGGTCTGGCTGATAATTTGGGAGAGAGATGAGAGGGGAAACCCACAGCATGGCAGGAACTGGTGTTAGTCAAACAATAGCTGGAACTCTGAGTCATTGCTGAAGCAATGTCCAAACATGAGCATCAGAGGACACACTGTACTGCAGAAAGAGCCAGCTTCTGGATAAGTTGCACACAAGGAGACCTAACAAATGTTCAATTTTGAAAAAGATAAAAATCTCTCTACACATTTTTCAAGAATGAGATCAATAGCCCCCAGGTGGTTTTAAATTTGGTAGCTACGTTTTGCCAGACTCCAGGAATTTAAAATGGATTTTAGCCTGTTCTATGCTCTTCTGTCTTCTACAGTGGTAGAGTACTGCACCTTAAGCAGTATTAACTAATAATTCTCTGTATTCACTTACAGTATAGCAAATGAGTGCTCTAAAAGTATTTCCTGACTTAAGCCATGTGATCATGCAGAAAGTTTGAAAAGTCTGGTAAAGACAAGGAAACAGAGTCCAAGAGCTCTCAGATTTGCCAAAATGCCATAAAGGAATGTTCTGTTTGGAGCAGGCAGACAGCCTGATTATGTGCATAGAATGATCACAAAGTCAGGAAGAAAAGAGAGAAATAACTGAGTTCACCTGTCTGCCTAAGGCAAATCTTTTTGTGTTTTACTGCAGCTCTTGGTCCCACTACCTGAATGAAATCATACTTAGAGACAGCATGTCCTTTAGGTCAGAGCCACAGTCACAAGACTGTCTTTCCTCTCTTGCCACAGGAGGTTTTGCATTTCAGGAGCTGATGAAATAATCCCTGCATAAGGTAAACAGGAGTCAGTTCAGCTGAATATAAGAGATCTACCCAAGATTTCACATGAACACTGAGAACTGCGAAGCACTTTAGGTGAAAAGCTCAGTTTCAGGGGAAGATATTATTCACTGATGATTTTTAAGAATGAAAACACCAGCTGAGTCAAACTATTCCAAAGCCAGAATATTTTATGTATGATCAGCTTAATAAATGGAAAAATGTGTAAATCTGCTCCTTCTAGAGCATTATAAAAATGGCATTACGTAGGAGATTGATTTCCAGAACTCCCAGGGGTATGCTCTCTTTTCCTGATACACATGCCTAAGCACCATTAACACTGTTACCAGGGGGACAATATACATGTCAGTATAAAGTACATGATCAGAACCTTCTGAATTACAACTCCCTAATTAGTGTCCTTGTGTCAATTATCCTATTCAGGATGTCAAATATATCATGAGGATTAAATTTCAAAATACACAGATTCTCTGATATATAAAATCCCAAATGGTTGCTCAACATATATCAATGTTATTATATCACATTCAGCAGGTAAGAGATTAAACAGTCTTTCACATACCTCTACAATTTTAAAGCTACCATGATTTTGATAGCATTTAATTTGTCACTGCAGTTACATCCATATATTTTTACTTGTGGGGATACTTACCACACAAAATGGGAGAAAAAAAGGGTTTCACATTCTCAGCCAGCATTTTCCTTTCCAAAATAGTGACAACATTGTAATTCAATCCCCAAGCTGAACCTCCCTAACCCCTGAATCCAAAACTGAAGGCTAGGGGAGAGAAGAAGAGAAAGAAGAAAGGGGCTCTACAATGCCGACGTCAGAGAAATCTTTGCTTCATCACGTATTCTTCACTGCCAGGGAGTAAAGAATGTGCTTGTGTGCAGCCTGGAGGTAAGCCTATTCAGTTGGAAGCGTTTGCGCTTTCAGATTAAATCAACCTTCCCCTAAGAAATCTGGCTTTCTTAAGTTAATATTCAAGTTATAAAACAAACTTGGCCTCCGTCTATTAGAGGAATTAGATCTCCAGGTGAGCAAAATAACACTGGGCCGGTTCAACAAGGCAGTGGCACACACCTAAATTAAAATCTCTGTGTAGCCCCCAAATTCAAGTGTTTCCACAATAAGGATGAACCGGTGAAACAAAATCGCAATTATTTTATACATAGGACAGCTTTATGCTTTACAAACTGAAATATTTTAATGTCTGGTTTAACTTGTTAACCTTTCCCTTAGTTATCACTTTTTCACTGTCACTTTTCCACAGATGTCTCAATCAAAAAATGATTACATAAAAATGCTCTAATAGGCAAATTTACTGATTGAAACCAGGACAAAGAATCTTAATTGACTATTGAAGAAAATGCACAGAAAGTAACTTTCGAGTTTATAATTGTAAATATTGTGTCAGAAACTCAGCCCTCACAATGACACTTGTCTATTTTAGATAGAAGCAAGCACTAGCAAGCCTAATCTGCTCAAATTTTGTCATTAGACCACACAATAGACTACTTTTGAGCAAGCAACAACCCAAAAATTAGTCCCAGAAATAATTAAGGAAATAATTTTAAATACAAAAGGAAAGAGGATCATGTTTGGCTACAAAGAGGCAAAATATAACAAGTTGTCAATTACAAATATCCAGAGCCCTACCCAGGAGCTTCTCGTACTTCATTTGTGCTGTAATAGCATATGGAGTGGTGTGAAGGTAAGAGAGTAGAAAGAGCCAAATGTTATTAAAATACAAATGTATAAACTACAGTGACTTTTAAGATCTCAGGCCAACCTTGAGAAGAGGGGGGGAGAAAAAAGAAAACAAACAGAAAAATCTGAATGAAACCAAAATGCCTAGAGCATCTTTACACATTCATAAACTACATTTTACCAAGTAATTTGAAGTACATTTTCAAAGTCTTGCAGTTAAGCTCTTGCCCTCGATGCTCTCTGTAAGCAGCAACTCCCTTTATCCCACCTCTGTGGGAGCTGCGAACCACTGAAGACAGGGAATCTTTTATTAGACACATACAGAGTGAAAAGTGCAGTGTGGCTCCTCCCTGTGCTTTCATCTCAAAGCAGACCCTGAACAAAACTCCAATACAAATACTACCAACAACCACTGGCAACAAAACATTTTCCCATTAAATTGATCCCTTTTCCAAATTACCTTTTTCTTCCATTTGCTAATTCACACCAACTCTATTAATAAAAGCCAGATATCATTTTCACCTCATACTATCCTTTTTAGTGGTGACTAAATTCACTCATTCATCAGTGTATACTACTCTTTAATAAGCCAAGGTCAATCTAATTTCCTCCTCCTAGTGTTCTCTCCCCCACAACAGCTTCTTCACGTGTTTCAGCTTTACTTTGAAGTGACTTCCTTGCCTGGCATGCTAAAATCCAGAAACAGAGTGCCTATCATTAAGACTGCAGTTCATGCCCTGACTAGTCACAGCAGAAGGAGAATTGGACTATAATCTCCTAAACAATGTAGAATCTGTAAATCAAAACCAACCAGCTCTTTTTGGCATGTAGATCAATGAACTGGTGTAAGAGTATGAAAATCCAAGCAACTTTTCTAAGGTAAAGTCAATCTCAGTTTATGGATTTGTTCAGCTTGGATTATTTTCTCTCTGCCCTTCAACCCCTCGAAGCAAGTCTTCAGAAAATAGTTTTTATTGCATCCTGAGAAACAGCAGCTTCTGCTGGACCAGAGGGCAAAACAGGCACACACAAACATAAATTTAGAATACAGGCAGTACAGAGATTAAAAACAACCTACCTTTAGTAACTACCCCGCCTAGCCTTCTTGATGGCAAGGATGTTTGTATTTCTTTGCTCTAAATATAAAAACAAACAACGGTGGCTGCTCTAATCAAAGGAGTAATAACATGTTGCCAAAAAAAATTCACAATGTATCAAAACAATACAGACTCTAGAGTTATTTCACTGAAGAAACACAAACGGCCCATAGCCATGTACAGAAAATATTCAGAGAGTCAGAGGAATGGAGTTGCGCCTGATGGACTAACATAAAGGTTCTTGGCACAGAGCAATAATTTCCATAACACAGTGCATGAGGGGTTTCTACTTGCAGAAGTAGAGCCCTGTCATGCTGACTGATATGTCATCACGCACACAATGTAACTGGGATAGCCCAAGTCCCACTGGAAGTCACTGACGCTTTATATTGTAAGTTACTTGAAACCTCACAGGTGTACGGGGAGCTCTCTTCCAGTAACGCAAGTGGGACTAAATATAATCCTCCACAGAAGTGTCCATAAGATCAAATTTTTCTTATCAGTCATAAAGAAAAACATCAAATAGGAAAGAGTATTAAAGTAGAATTTTTTTCTCTGTATTTCTCTTTGGTTTCTCAGCTTTGATGTCTGCCAGGTTCATCATATTTTCTAGATTTTGTTCCTTAATGGCTGCAATTCACTGGGAAAGGTGGCCAGGGCTGATCTGCTGACCACGTACAGCCAATATGTGCATCCTGAGGCTTCCTCTTCACAACATTTCCAAAGTGGAAAGTTAAAAACGATCATAAACAAAAAATCTGTAATCCTAACTCCTCCTTCCACTCAATTTTTCATGCCAATGTGGATCAGTGTGGAAAGAGAGGGCCTCCGAAGTATCAGCTTTAGTAGATGGGGACACACAGGATAGTGTGAAACAGTTGGAAGGCCAGGTTTAAACATGTAACTTGAAACAGTGGAAACTAGAACTCACAGTGGGGCTTAGCAACAAAATCAACAATATAGGCAGTGCATGACATGTGATCACCAAAGCAGAAGCAAGGTTGCTTAAATATAGCCTCTGTAGGTATTAGAATATTTCTGAGAAGTACACATCAAGCACGAGACAGATGCTCCTAATAAGTAGAGCTTTAGACATTTATTTTTGTATTTAAATATCCAGCTATATTTATCTGAAAGACTTAACCATACCATTCTTGACTGAAAGGTATTCCAGTTACTTACTGCTGTCTAGACAAAAAGATTTAAAACTGGAAAAGATAAAACCTTTGCAAAGGAAGATGGGAAAGTGCTTTAAGACTCCAGGAGAAGTGCAATATCTCTGCACTTGAGTCCCCAAAGCTCTTTCTTTAAGAGCTTTGTCTATTGGGGAATTTAATATATTAATTATTTCGTAAACAGTTTCCTAATGCTTGTTCTTGATCCTAAATTGTTTGAGTTTGGGGGGAGAGGTTAGTAAATTATGAAAACTCTAGAAAGCTGGAAAAATCAATCAGTCTTACAGGCAGGAGTGATGTCTGATGATCATCTGACACTTCTGGAGTTGTGACCACGGTGTGGTAAACCACTTCAAAGTAGGACATAAAGATATGAATCATCTACAGTGAGTAAGCTGTCACACTTCCAAATTTCCTGGGGAAAAAAAAAACAAAAAGCCAAAAACATTAACCCAGACTATCTGGACACTCACCCTAAGCATTTGGATGGCTTTAAATGATCCTGTGATCTCAGTGAAGAAATTGTTCTTGAAATGAGTTACACTTCTATTTTTAGCATAACCATAAACCAGACCTGCTAAACAGAGGTTTCCCAATCTCTGCTACAGTAATTTGGTACCATGTGGTACATAAAGCTGGAAGGAAGCAGCATACAAAAGAGTTACCACAGAATTCAGCAAGCAGAAAGGTATGAAGAGTTTCACAAGCTTCCCTAAATATTAATATATTCATATATATATATATATATATATATTGGATAGGGCAAATATTTCTGTATCACTAGATCCTTTTAGCATTTCATCAAGAGCCTAAATAAACAACAATCTGAGAACGGTGCCCAGAACATCAAGTTCCTATCAAAAGAGAGTATTTCAGATAGACATGGGAATGAAATTGACACAGTTCATCCCATGGCCCCTTGGCCACCCCATTTGCATTGCACAAAAGGTGCCCTGGAGAAATAATTGAAAACAAAGTCCAGGTGAGAAAAAGTTAGTGCCCTGGCTTTATGCAATTCATTTCTCCCAATCTGCTGGGAGCGATGTAGAGGTTGGGGTCATGGACACAGTGCACAGTACCAAAGTACTCAGTGCTCTGTGTGGGTCTCTTACAACCATAATCTCCTGGGACAGCTGCAGCCTGAAACAGCAGGAGTACACGTAAAGGTGGTGTGAGTCAGTCACCTTTCTTTTCCCAAAACTTTCCATGGCCCACTGAGCAAGAATTAATTTTACTGAATATCTTATTCCCTAAGTAGATCAAATAACTTCAGAATTTATTTTATTAAACTAGTAAGAACCTGAAGTACTGATTTTAAAATACTTCCAGGTATAAGTCAATATAAGTTTAACAAATCATGAATTCAAGAATGCTGAGCAATAATAACTTCACAAATCCAGTTCTTGCACGTGGGCAAGTATTGCTCTTTGTTGACTAAGAATTTTTCCTGTGACTCAGTAAATCTCCTTGTGGAATTTGGTGCTATTTGAGATACACAGAGTTGCAAAACCTATTGCTGTCTTGATATAAAATTATAGGAAGTAGAGTCGGAAAGGACTTTAAAGGTCATCTGGTTTGTCCTCAAGGCAGAATCAATATTCGTGTCACTTGTGACAGATGTATACTCTTAATGATGGTGACTTCACCACCTCCTCAGACTTTCTTATGTTTATGGTTAGAAAGATTTTCCTAATAACTATTCTGACTCTCCCTGGTGTAATTTAGCTTGTTATTTCTTATTGTGTCTGCCATGAACAAAACGAACATATTATTCCCTTTCTCTTTACAACAGTGGGTTGGTTTTTTTTACATTTTAATTATTGCCTGACCCTTCTGTCTTCTTTTTGAGTGCTTAATAACTCCAGTTTATTCAAGTCCTTACTGGTATAAAATACTAGAAGATTACTTCTTCAGGCTCTATTCTGGTTTTCATACGCATACTAGCTGGAAACTTAGCTTTTTAATAGTTCATCAACTCATGTTTAATTTGATTCACATTCATTCCCAGATCTTGTCAAGAGAACTGCTGTCCATTGTGTTACCCCATCCTGTATTTGTGCAATTGATTATTTCTGCATAACACATTGCATTTGTCCCTATTGAACTTAATCCTATTTTTTTCAGACGATCTCTTCAATTTGTCAAGATCATTTGGGATTCTAATTCTGCTTTCCACATGTTCAGAATCCCCTCATCTCCTGTCATATGCAAATTTATTGCATATAATATTATTCCCACATTCAGATCATTCATGAGTATTTAACAATATTTAATCAAGAACAACTCTCTGTAGAAACTTTTCAGTATATTTCAATTAAACGATAAAATTAGGTAATTGTTCTCTGAGTTTCACATCTAATACAGCTTTACAATTATTCTGAATATTATGTTTCCTTAGCTTTCCAATGAGAATATCATTCAACAGAGTGCCAAAATTTCAGTAACGTAGGAGCAGGAGACTTAGTTCATCCCCTGCATCCTTGGACCTGTTTCCTCATCATAGCAGTAAGTTAGTTTGCTTTGTCATAATTTGCTCTTGACAACTTACTACCTACCCACTCTCTCCATGCCGTGTTCTAGTTGCTTATGAATGTTTAGGATATCCATTGCAAAATCTTTTTCTGAGAGATTCTGGTGGTTTTGTCATCGAGTATGTAACTGACAATCAAGTACTAGCAAGCAATACCGTGTAAATTAATTTTATGCAAAAATCGAAAGGACTTTTGAATTCTTTGTCATCAAAGCATATTCTTCAAATACTCACTGTTAAAGAGGGCAGCATCTGTAAGAGGTCTTGAGTAACTACAGAGCCATGCATCTCACACATATATGATCTATCTCATTGATCAGCACTAGTAGAAACATCCCCCTATGCTGATTTATGTCTCCATGCAGCATTCATTGGAATAAAGGACCCACAAAGTATATGGATATCATGTGGTAGTGAATCAATTATGCTTATTCAGATCACACTCAAAGCACTTATGTCATATTGTTGACTCTTCAACCACCTGCTCTTGTCAAGGAGGTCTGGCACACAGTTTTTGAAGCATTCTTGATTTTCTCCAGTCATGCCCTGTTCTGATTATAAAAAAAAAAAAAAATCTGTTGTCATCATTTTCATATTGATATCTTTTGAACAGCAAGCACTATCTGTAGTGCACAAATGAGATGGAAAAGGCACAGAAGATACATGGTCTCTTTGAAGGAATACATGTTTTGTTCAGCAGTCAGATGATATAGGCTAACTAAATACACATCCGTCAAATTAAATCCAGTTAAAAATGAAGTGGCGCAACACCCCTGCCCAGATTCACTACTAAAATAGATGATCTGCTTTTTATCTGAAGTCATGTGGAACACCAGGAGGCATTCAGATGTAAGACTCCAATAGAATTGCCCTTGAAAATAAAGATGTTGAATTATTAGCTTTTATGCAAAATAAAATACAAATGCACATTTTACCAAAACAAAAAACTCCTCCTTCAACTCCGTATATAACAACTAAAACAAAAAACCCAATAATCCTAAAAGTAGTGTCTCAATGTCTAGGTGTGGGGTTTCTCTGCATTAATGGGGGAAAAAAAAAAAAGATAAAAATGGAATGTTCATAATGAATCACATGAGAATAAAAGTCAATTCATAGATCAGTTTTTCTAGGAATAAATTCTATTTAATCCAAAATATTACTGAAGTTTTCTGTTCACAGAAGATTTTGTGCAAAACTTATTGCTGGAATAGCATCTTTCACTTCTGAAAGTATGCTAAAAAATCTGGAAAGTAGAATTTCACAAGTTGTTTAGGGACAAATTTTCTCTCAGTTAATCTAATTTTAAATTGAGTTATTCCAGACTTACATTAAATAGTTCAAGTGAAAAATGCTTTCATATATAGTGCATGAGTCCCTTGCTGGCCTTTCACTTCTGGTGTCACTTTATGATGTCTCTGCGAGGAACTAGTTATTTATGGGATTCTCTACTTGCAAATCTATCCACAGTTTCAATTGTTAGATTTCTTTCCCCCAGTAATCTCATTCATTGAGGATTAAAAGTACTTTATGTAAAAAATATAACCTTTTCTTCCTGAATTTGCAGGAGCAGGAAAAGATTTTTAAAAATCAAACAAAGAAAGAGAAAATATATTTGAGGCCGGAGTGATCTGATATCAAACACATCCACCTGCAGGACTATTTTATTGGACATGTATGAATTTCTAAATTCAATAAACATGGAACAGGAAACAGTAAATCTCTCAAACCACAAATCAAAACTACTGAGGCCTTTAAGATATATTCAAGTTATACATGGCCTTTGGGACTGTCAACTGCTCCATTCCTGAGCAGGAGGAGTTGTCCTGTCAGGAACAGTAATGGCACAAAAGGAAAATAATCTCAGGATAATTACCAGTCCTGAGGATAAGAGGCAAATGTCTTTCCATTTAGCTATGATTAAACAATATTAATAAGGCTGATATTCCAGTCTCTATCAAGTAAAATGTAGCAACTAGCTAAACTAGAAAACTGAAACCAGGTGATTTATTACCATCCCTTCATTCTTTTTACCCAATTACTGCCTACCTGTAAAAGGAAGAGATGCAGTGGCCTGTGTGAACTTCCTGTTGATGCCATCCTACTGAATGATAAATGAAAAAGAATTGAAAGGTAAGAAAATTGCATACCTGCTTCCTACTAAGTAACTGTCTGCAGCTATAGTGTAATATAGCAACTGCTTTCTTCCTTCACCTCCACCCCACATCAAACCAACCCCTGAAAGCAATTTCCTGAAATGGCACTTTTAGCTAATGGGAGAGCATATTACAGGACACAGAGAGAAACTATAAATGGTAACAAGGCTTAAATTCCCCAGGTCTGGACCCCCATAATCTGTTGCTAATCTAGTCACTCTGAGGAAATAGTGGTATGATAATTACTTCTCCATTGCTCCAAAGAAAGTGCTACGTAGTACACTTTAAACAGAAGGATAGAATATTATCTTTTTAGTATTTTCATTGTGCACTGTTAAGCCACTGCATTCCTGTGCTGCATCCTACTGTGATGAAGCAAAGTGTAGTGTCTACCTGATGAATTTCAAGTGGACAAAAATTTACAGTGCATGTGATTGATGAAATTTATCCCAGTAGAGCTACCAGTGGTTCCTGCTATATTGCAAATACTTGTAACAAGAAATAACGCAGCAATCAGAAAAATATCAGAACTGGAAAGAACTTTACAAGAAACTGATGAAATGGGGCTCTTTCCATTGATTTCAGCAGGCTATGGGAGAGGATCAAGATGACATTATTAAACACGCAAAATTTCACAAATGCATGCTTCTGAAAAAATAATTTCATTAACAGGAGAAAATTTCAAAGGGTTCACCAAGAGCAGAAAAGGAAAAACCAGATAAAAGAGCGCTAAACAGACTTCAGCTCATGACATGCACTTGACCCATGCTGCATCAAAAGACATTTAAATTCACTCCTTGCAGCCCCACCTCATGTTCTTCCTCCTCCCAACAGGATAGGAACCAAATAATACGCATTTTAAGTGTACCTCTGTTGAAAGCTTTCAGCCACACTGGAACATTTTAAGGACCTTTCTTTTTAAATGAAAGAAAATATTAAATATATAGACAAAGGGAGTTAATGTAGGCAATGATAGGCCTATATTAACTAGGATGCGTATTCCAAATACAGCCAGGAATCGCAGTATCAGAAATGCACCAAACTCAAGTCTCGTGTGGTTTATAGGCATGTTTTTTGACTATAGAAAAAGTTGTGGACGGGTCATACAAGTCTTGAACAACAACAAATCATGGTCCACCAAGGAGGCTACATTTGGTTTCTGCATATATCTTGAGCTTTTCAAATGTGGCTGTGGTAAGAGCATGGCATGGTGTGTCAGAAGACTATAAAAGCTTTATGTTACAGGCATCTTCTATGGTGTGGAAGATTTTATTGCTTTCAGTGCACAAGCAGTTCGTAAACACAGATCCCTTTGTACACTGTTCTATGAAGACACCTGCAAACAATGAGGTGAAAACAATACAAGGATCCTCAAGTCACAAAGGGTACACATGCATATGCTCTGCCTGCCTTCCAGTGGGGTGACCCAAGTCATCTCTGTGGTGAGTCCGAGTCACATCTAGAATCTTTTGTTCATTCTGGCCAATTATACCTTACCCTTAGCCAAATTTCTTCAAGCATCTTTAGTCCAGAGGGTGAATTGCAAATCCTGGAAGATCAAATTTACTCTTCTTATTTCTTCCTGTAATTAAAAAAAAAAAAAAAAAAAAAAGGAAACTGGTTCATTCCTACTTTTGCTCCTGTAAATTTGCTTTTTTCCTGTGGAGACAGATGAGGTGGCAGCAGATAGAGAGTCAAATGTTTTGAATGTGGTTTGTGTAGTCAGCTCCACTCTCAGGAATCCAGAGCAGCTCATCTTGAAACAAAAATGAGCACATCCTTCAAAACCAAATAGCTGGCATCAGATGTGCAGTTTAAGCTATCAGCCATTAGTTCCAGCCTTAATAAACTAATCTAGGAAACAGCTTGCTTTCCCATATTCATTTCTTCTCTCATTCTTTTCAGTTGAGTAGATGTAACAAGTAGTGGGGATGTAATTGTGAATTCATCATAGATTTGGGAGACAGGAATTTCTAAACCCTGAATTTTAATCTTGATAATTGACACTGTGTATATTTTTCTGCAAAGTACTTAGCCTTATTATGTCTTACAGTTCTACAAATATCACATACCTTATTAAAAATAACAGAGAGATCCTGTGCTTAAAAGGTTACCTGCAGGTGGTTATCATGTGAGTAATAGATGCATTATTGAAGCAATTCCTTTTTGCACATCTATGCAAGAACAACAACCATTAGAATAATTAGATTCTTTTGTTGGCCAAAGAGCTTTGAGGTTTCTATCTCTTCAGTTGCTGGCCTTTAGTGAAGACGAGTTACTGTCTTTTAAAACTTTTAATGGACTACAAGCTGATTCTCAGGACAAATAGTTCCTTTCTCAGGTCAGAATCAAAACCTGTTGCATTAAATTATACTTGCTGTTGCCATGCCAACATGCTTTCTTTGCTCACACTTCATTTTGCACTCTAAATGGCATGCCTAATAAAAAATCAGGACTTTCCATTTTAGCCATCTCAAATGTACATCTGGACTTCATCCCAGACTGTAGGTTCCTTCAGGAAATATTCTAACTCCAGTTAAAAATACAGTTCTTAACCGTTTAAAGGTAGCTAGACATAATCTCTCAGCAGGACTGAATTTTAACTCAAAGCACTTTGATAGAGAAATACTATTCAGGTTTTCTGATATCTGGTAGAACGGCAAGGCAGGACATGAGGTTGCTTGTCATCATGCAAGGTACCTCTGGAAATTTTAGGGAGAAAATGTGAAAAAAAAAAAGAAGAAGGTTGCATATAGCAAAGTATCTATAGGCAAAGATGAGCTACGTAGAGAGTATGCTTCCATGTAAAAATGTTTGAAGTTTGCTTTGGATGATAGTTTAAAAAGTTATCCAGCTAATCATCATCATGCCACCAGGGCAGTCTGTAACAGTGTCTTTCTGCAGAAGCAGCCTTAGTTCTTCTGTTCCCAGTTCATGCTTGGTGAAGGGAGCAAGGCAGAGTCACAGAAACGTTCTCCCTGCTGCCTGGGGCATTCCAGTGGGCAGGGGAGGCACTTGGCTTTGTGTCTCATCAAGCTTCACCCCAACCAAAGAAAACAAACAGCAGGTTTTGAAGACACTGTAAACTTTGCCCTCACAGCTGGAGGCAGAATGAAGCAGTGACAGCCAGCAATAAGGGACAGGCGAGAAGAAAACAAAAAGTGATGGAGAGAGACAGCCACCGCACAAAGAGTTCATTCTGTGCCTCTATTAAGAAGCCTGAGAGTCCCCTACTGTAGAAAAGAAACCATTAAAATGTTCATTAGAAAGAATATCACCTTGGGCATTTATTATTTATTGCAAGTCTTTATGAGCCATTACTCTTCAGATGTAGTCCAATAAGTCCCTATGTACTCCCTTTCCTGCTCCAGTCTGTTAGCAGCCCAAACATCCCGCAGCAAGTGCCAGTCCCGCCGTGCCGCTCCGTGGCAGTGGGACTGTCGGTTTACAAGGAGGTTTCATTTACATGCAGAGCTAGGACAGGATTGATTTACAATTTGAGGTAATTTGTAGCATAATCCACAGAGTATTTAATTTTAGATTATCCAAAGGAAGAAAGTTATAACAATCAAAAATGAAGCTGAAGGAACTCTACACAGTTTTTGTTCAGCAGTGCCAGGGGTATCAAGAAGGACGAAACGATCTTGGAAGCACTGGCCATGCACACAGTACCCAGCCCACCACTCCAGCTGCATGTCTGCATTAGCTTCTCAGCCCTGTAACATGAAATCCTCCACCTGGTTCTCCTCTAGTGTTTTGTTATTTTGCTTTTATCTTTTCCAGAATTTGCCTGTAACACAGTTCTTCATTCACCACTTGAAATACAGACCAGGTTGAGACCATAGAAACTACACATTAAGGTTATATATTTCTACCCTCACAGCATGAAAGGCAAACACAGAAGATGATCAGGAGGCTTGGCATATAGCTCTACTTTCTCTTTTCTTACTAGAAGCAGATGCCAACTGACAGTGCACAAAATTTCCTTTGGTATATCTATTTGTGCCTTTTTAAGACAGACTCCTAACCAAATGTTCTCCCCAGATCCATCCAGATCCTACTGTAGGGCACTTGGCCTGCTAGAACGTGACCTTTCCAAAGATCCAGAGCACACCTTCCTCCTGCTCAAGCACACATCACTAAGATGCCAGAGATTCTGGGTCTGCCATGAGGTGCAGATCCAGCGTTGTATCCATGATGATTCCCCAGCTACAGTACCTAACCACAGGTTTGCCACACTGCTACAGCTAATTCTGCCATTAGCTGATGCAGACTCCCCTAGAAATAGGATAGAAAATGTTACCAGAGTACACAAGAAAAATGTTACACTACAGGCCTGTGAACCAGAATGCAAACAGCTATAGAAATTTATCACCCCTATTTATTATGTTACCCTGCAATTACAGAAGTATTCCTACTAGTTGGTGTTCATTTGCATGAGGACTCAGGGTCAAGTTAACTCACAGAGATGAAAAATAACTTTATATTCTATAAAGAAGAAATACAGAACTTTCCAAAGACTTTTAAATTGGTCATACCATCACGCTTTACACGATCATTTTTAGAAAGTTAGGTTTAACCACTTACTAACGTCTACAAACCCGCTGTGCGCCAACATACTACTGCAACTCTAAAGATGTTTGGAGGGCAGTGAACTGCTTAGTGAAATTAAATACATAGCGAGCCTGAATCAAAAGAACCTACGCATTTGCTATCTAGGTCTTCCTAAATTAAGACAATTGGAGACAAAATACATAAGAGAGACAACAGTTCGCACAAATCGAATCTCCTCTACTGATCTAATTCTGTTGTTTTCTCAGAAGTACTCCTGCACTCAGGAATTCTTTTAATTATGGGAATGAGAACTAGGCCACCCAAACACATCGTGTGGCCTTAATGATACACAATGAACAAGCAATAAACAAAATGTTAATCTCCTCTTTAATTCTTGGCCAGTCAACAGAGAGTTAAGCCTAACAGTGGTTCTTTTTCAAAGCTGTTCTCATTTTTCTATTTTATGATGTCATTGCTTGACATTGTTTACGTCAAGGAAAGATTGATATGGTAAGATATATTTCCATATATTTCCAGTTCAGTCACTTACAATATCTGTACAGGGAATATAGTCGTGCCAAAGTATGGAACGATGAAACACATTGATAGTAAGAAGCTGGTATGCTCGTCCTTTTCCTATATGCTACATAGTAAACTCTAGACAGTTTTTCTCAGGGTGCTTTGGGCAGAAATGAAGAGGCTTACAACTGTACTGTTTTACTCAATGTGTCTTGTGTTTGGGCACGCTCAATTGTATACAAAATTTATTTTTTTTTCCTCGAAACAAGAAGAGCTGCTCTCAAAATTGCAAGAGAGAATTTTACCGGATTTTCTTTCACAGCGCTGAACATGAGTACAATGTCCTAGGCATGCATACAAAAAGGATTGCAATTACCTGGCAATATGGCATCAGTTAGGAGAAAGGAGTAAAATTTATTTTCATTCTCATTATAGAGTTGTGCTGTTAAGGTTTAGCTTGTGGGTGAGGAGGAGGAGTTTATTCTTTTTGTCTCTTATTGAAGGAAGGTGGTTTTCTAGCTTCCTTTTTAATTAATGTGTACTCTATAAAAGAGAAAATCTATATTTTTTCCTGCTCAAAATGCCTGAAGATTTAGTCTGGGTTAAGGGTTATAAAAATATCAAACTCAAGAGACTGAAAAGAAAGAATACTTTCCATTATTTAATCTTCATCATCTGACAAGACACAATTCCTTTAAGAGATCTAAAATCCGGTGTTCTGTCCCCTCCACATGTGTAGGTGTTGTCAGTCAGCCAGGCGCAGTTAGAGTATAAGAATTACCCTTGACATTTGCTAATTGATCTCTGTGTCTAAGAACCTAAGGATATGATATACACTTCTGGTACATGGAAAACAGAGTCAATGTAATATAATACTGTAATGAATAAAATAAAAGAATTTCTGTTCAGAGTGTGATTCTGCAAATTGCTATTTATAACTTGTCCGCTATTACAAACTGGCTTTCCAGCCACTTTCCCATGTCTTTTTATAAAGAGACTTGACTGCACAAAGATCTTCTCACTCTCTGGTAAAGATAAGCATTAAGAGCAGAAATCTTGTGAAAACCTAAAGCCAAGCTGACACACTCATGCAAATTCTGCAGAAAAGGAAAAAACAAAATCTTACCATGTTTTTGCCAATTCATATAGCTACACGTTCTTCTCTTGTATTAAACACAACTTTTATATATATATGGAAGAGGGAAGAGGAGAGAAGAGGCAGAAGGAGAAGAAGTAGTAGTAGTAGGTAAAATGGGTAAAGTAGACCTTCAAGGAGAGGAACTTCGCCATAGGTCACTGTGACCCACATTAAAAGCCTTTGTCAACACTGGACAAGTGGGCAATTTTGCCACATTGAATGTATATTCAGATGAAAAGATAAATTAGTATGAGTTTATTACAGTATATAACCTTTCTACTTTTCCTGATGCAGAAAAGCAATATATGAATGCACAATTGCAATAATCCCATGGCATTCACAGATTTAATAATTTGTAAAATATGAATTATATAGTGGATATCCAACACTTCTAGATGTCATGGGACTCACTGGCTAGAGACAGCTGTCTTCTCTGTGTGTTTTCAATAGATTTCCTCTATTACACCTCCTGAAGTTACTTGAAAGAATTTAATATTTTCACTTCCTTCTAGGTAAATCACTCCTGTGTTTTTCCTCCAGGAGTTTATTGTCTTTTTCTGTATTGTGTTTAGATTGAGGTCAATGGCTCTGGTCTCTGTTTCCTTCCCAGCTACACCAGCCCACCACCTCTCTTCCAGGCAGGAAGTGACGGTCAGTGGCAAAGTGAAGGTCAGAGATTTCCTTGGCTGGCCTTCAACATCTTCCCGCAGCAGCCTGAGTCAGCAGCGCTCCTCGCACTTCAGATCTGCTTGGCCTCTTGAGGGCACTCAAAGGAATAAAACTTCATGACTGATGTTTCCTTCATGAGAAATCCAGTAATTTCTAGTCCAGTTCTTAACCCTAGCAGAAGGCTCTTCTTCGCAAAGTCTTAAGCAGTTTTCTATTAAATGTGGTTCACAGCCTTCCACAAGTGCCTGTCAAACTACTGAAGCAGGCTTAAACAGAAATTTACAACCATTTAACTTTATTTGAATGTCTATTTAGATAGCAAGAAAGTATAATTTTATTTACTTCTAGTAATTTTTAGAGTGTTTTAGCACACTCTAAAAACATCTGAGTCCATCCACAATTTCACAACAGTTCCTGTTATCAAAATACGTCATTCTTATACCAGTTTTTAATTAACACTCCCTTCCTTACCATGCACGTAAAATATTGTGCCAGAAGTGGGAAAATTTATTTTACAACTGTAAATCAAAACTTTCAAAACTTAGTATTGAATCTTACTTCTGATTATCCAACGCAAGCCAGTTTACAGCTTTCAAAAAGTGGGTATTCAATATTCTCTGACATCCGATGGAGTCACTGCTATCAACAGTATATAAGCTTTGACCAACAGAGCATTCTTAGTCTAAAGTCTATCTTGAAGCAGTTGTTGGGTGGACATCCAGGCAGAAAACATGAGATGCAAATATTTCTCAAATATAAAGGCAAGACTGGCTGACAAGATAAGTAAATGCAGAGAAATGCTGCAAGAGGTAGATAATTCTCATGCAGAGTTGACAGTCGGGAAATGTGAAGGTCTCTCTGCAGCTCTTTTTTCCAGGAATTTCCTTGTTTGCTAGCACAAGTTCTGCTGAGACAGACAAGCAACATCGTTGCTTCAAAGCACCACTTTTTATTTACAGCAATGTGATTTACCCTGGAGCAGACACACAGCCACCTGGTCAAGGCATTACCTGAGGACACTGGGCACCTGCTTTCAATTTCCTTGAGTCAATGCTGCTTGCATCTTTAGTGAGCCTCTCATATGGTGATGTTATGCTCACTTCCACTGCAATGTCCCCATTCCCAGTCTCAGCCCAGTAGCAACTCCTGTGTGGTCACAAAGCACTTACATGCACGGTGACAGGATTCCCAGCAGCCAGAGGTCTCAGGCAGTCAAACTGCTGAAGGAAGCACCAAATGGAGAAACGGGTCTGGAATCCTTCGTTTCTCTACTCAACAGAGCTTCTTTAAACTCGCTGCTGATCATAGGAATTACTCATTAACCTCTCCTGCATTCGGGAGACTCATACACTCCTTTGGGTGTGGATGGCTAGATCAAGATCACTCTCCTGTTTTAAGCAGCCAGTGCTAATATCACCATTCACCTTACACTATAGCGTGGAGGACAGAAGACTTCTGCAGCAAACAAGCAACCAGGACCCTACACCCCAGGACCCTTAAGATCCTAAATCCACATATCCCCCACTCAGCAGAAAAACTCAGAGTATTTCCATGTAAGTCTCAGTTGTTCTTATCTGAGGTGAAGGATATGGCTTTGAACATTTGGATGGGAGCTCTGACACACGTCAGTGTTTCACCATCAACACTATCACCGCTCCTGGTTGGAAGCAGCCTTGGCTGCTCACTTTTGTGCTCAAACCACCGCTGTCACCACAAGAAGACCTACCAAACTCAAGCCTGCAGGAGATGTCAAATCATGGAAGACCATTTCGTGACTTTTAATGATTCTTTCACCATGCCAGGACACTCAGTCTTGCCAAAATGGTATTACTTCTGAATAAAGGCAGTGTCACTTAAGGACTTTATTGGAAAAATTGTGTCTCTGGACTTTCAGAAACTACAATGACTGCAGATGGCCCTGTGTACTCTCAATCTGAACTGAACTTCAGGTATCTGAGTCTCACTTAAGGGGCTTGAGTCCTCCCTTTGACCAGCACAGATGGGTCTGTCTAAGGCTAAGAGTTACATATAGACTGGTAGAATAAGCAATGCCAAATGCATTTCCTGTTAAAGTGGTAGAGCAGCCCTGACACAGTTTTAGTTTGGGTGAGCTAGAATTTGGGATAGTGCCAGGTTACAGCTAATTCCTAGCCACAGCTCAGGATTTAGTATAGGCCAGAGACTGCTCCCACAAAGTGGTTTGGGTTTTTTGAGTGTAGGAGAGTTCAATAGTATGGACACAGGTCACTCCCAGTTACAAATACATTTAGAGCTAAACTCACTAACATGGCAGTCAGGGCCAGACACAGAAATCCTTTCATGTTTCAGCAACTATGTTCCACAGTCCAAGACAGTAAAGCAAAGAGAGGTTTGTCCTATGTTGGGAACCTTCTGTTCTTGGAGACCAAAAAAAAAAAAAAAAAAAAATAAAATTCTGCTAACAAGACGAGATATGATATTCTTACATTATAGAGTTGCACTTTTAAAATGGAAACATAGGCTCACATCTGATAAGTAGCCAGAAAGTGGATTCACCAGGCCATACAAATATGTGCTCAGATAGCTCAGAGACTGTGAGGATTGAAATCATGAGATACTCTACATGGCAACGTGGTTATTTAAGTATCTCCTCTTCCACCGGGAATTCAGCCATTATTCAAAGAGAGAAAGAATATTCATTCCTGAGCGCTCTGGACATGGGACAGTTATGAAAAGCTTTCTGCACAAATGAAGCAAATGTGATATCTCACAGAGAGACCAAACAACAGCTTCCTTCACAGCCTCAAAACCAACTGTACCTGAATGAATGGGTGCTGGGAAGTAGCTGGGTTCATGGACAGCAGCATCTGTTGAAGTCTGCAATTCCTTCTTGAGGGTTACTTACGTGGGTCTAAAACTATACAACTGCAAGAGATACAGCTGATAGCATGAAAACAATTAGATTAACATATAAACAGTTAAGGCTATAACACTATTAAAATGAACATTCAAGGAAACTGTAGCCATTTCTACAGCTGTTTTGGAAAGTCTCTCTTTGGCAGAACATACTGGATTGTCATTCTAAATGCCTGTGCTTCCCATGCTGGTTTCCTGAGGAAAGGTTTGTGGACGGACTTGTTTATTTATTACATTTTTTGTACCCGTCTTAGCTGAAGCTGTGGATTCCCCAGCCTTGTGAAAGTAGTCATTACTTGCCTTGTTTGGCCAGGAGAAATCTGTAAAGAAACCGGCTCTTGTCTGACGGGTTCTTGGAATCTTCTCCTAAACTTGTTTAAGAGTTTAATAAAATCAAATTTAATTTTATGTAAGATTTGTTACAAGGCCATATGTGGTTTCTGAGAACAAAGAGCAAAAGAACTGAAATTATGTTTATTGTTTTGAAGTAAATCATACCAAACAATGTTCAGATGGGACTTGCTAAGGTGATCATCACTCCAACCACAAGGATCAGATCCTGTCATCTTAAATGAGAAGTGAAGCAAATTAGTATCACCTACATCTCACATAACCTAAGGCTATTTTGAAGGCAAGTTTCTTGGCTTTGCTAGCCTAAAGCTGCAATAAACTCCCACAAAAAAAACAATGGACAATCAGAACATTTATGACCTTCTGTCCCTTAAGTGTTGACCTTTTTTTCTCTGGGAAACAGAAAGCAACCTGTTCTTATATGTGTTTAAAACAAACACTCCCCTTCCTCCAAAGGGGAAGGCATACAGAACAAACACCTAATGTATTTTAGTCACATTATTTAATACGCTGTTAGAAGAGGAACAGATGCTACAGCAAAAAGTGCATTATGACGACAGCATAACAGTATAAAACATAGTAAAATTCTACCTCTTCAGAAGACATTTATGCACTTGGCACTTAACTTGTGAAGCTTAACAAAATACTACCTTACATAGAGTACAAGTCCTATTTATAGAAGTTATGTCCCTGACAACACTATCCATCATTTTCTGAAGTCTGCAGTTCTGTAGTGATTTTCAGCCACATCTATAATGTCAACAGACACCCATACAGAGTGCTCCATGCAGCACAGCCACCAGAACGCTATTGTTCTGATCATTGATTATGGAGTCCTCCTTTATTATTACATATTTACAGAGCAAGAACAACCCAAAGTGCTATTTCTAGTTTCAGCTGCCTGGAAGGACTTACCCATTCTAGACAACCATCCATTCGGACTAAATTACAACCCTTTCTCATGCTTCAGGATATCACTAGCTATGGAAAAGTTGTGCAGAAGTTTTCTTCTGGCTGGAGAAGCACCTCCTCCTTGCCCACCTCAAGAAACCAGAATGACAAGCTGACATCAGCCCGATGCTGTTTGATGTGCTATGCTCATGCACTGCCTGATACCAGATTCAACGTAAGATCCTGTTCTTCAGCACAGATCAAGGACTGGGCCTTGTACATCTCGTGTACTACCTTGCTTGACAGCTTACCATGACCTAGCATGACAGCTGTGGTCATCTGTAATCACTGCCAAAAGGGAGGATCATAGGAGTGGGTGGAAAGGAAATCAGACATTCCTGGCAGCTGGCCCACAGCTCTGAAGCTTCCTTTCACCAAACATCAGGCTGAAAACAGATCTCCGCTTGCTAAAGAGAAAAGTATGGGCTTCAACTTTTCGATCACTTTTCCTTAGTGCAGCGTACAAATGGTTTCCTTTCCCTGAAGAGAAAAGAAAAAAAGAGAAAAGGCAAAGGGAAAAACACATGTGTTCACCCAGTGGAGTGAAAACAAAGGGCCAGAGAAGGCTGTTCCTCCCTGGTTCGTTACTGTCAATTTTGTTAGCAACAGTAGATTAGGCAGGCAGGGAGTGATGTCCCTTGGAAAGCAAAACAGAGTAGTGTTTACCATATAAACAGAGAAATAGTTACACAACATAGAAGGGTTTTAACTTGTTTTTCGGTGCACACACTACACAGAAACAGATTTATTACAGTAGAATTTAATATGTGCTTTTACTGTTAAATTTTCATGAATTCAGTAATTACCTACAATGCAGTTGCCCTCAAGGGCTCAGCAGAATTGTCTCTACCTCCAAGACAATGAACCAATTTTTTTCTCATAAATAACCCATTCCAACCCAATGAAATTCTATGGGGTTTAGTCCTATAAACACTTCTCTTAGAAATGTGGAAAAGGTTCTGCTTGTTTGGCTAAGATTGCATCTCTTTTTTAGGACAGATGGAAGAGAAAGTAAAAAAGAGAAACAACCACCAACGGGGATTGTGAAATAATACAGTCTACAAACCCATTGATTTAAAAACACATAAGTAAGATTTAGTGGTTACATCCACTGTGGTAAAACCCCAAAGTTTGAGAATTTCCCTGGCTTCTGGGTCTGCCGATAATTTCAGAATCATATTGTGAAATCGTCCAGCTATTCACTCCAGCTGAGCCTGCTTAATTAGAATTCCTCGGCATTTAAAACATATTTCCTTAACAGCAAATGATATAAATAATCACTTCAGGAGACTACAGAGAATACATAACATGCGCTCTTTTTAAGAAAAAAAAAAAAATTATTATAAAATTGAAAGACAAAAGCAATAGCAGCAGCTCCCCAACAGATTTTTGTCGAGCTAAATGCAATCAAAATCATCCCAAAGGTTCTGAGGAGTTGGGAGTTTAATTGCTACAACAATTTCAAGTGAGCAAACATGCAACGACAATTCAAGCGCCATGGCAATGTTGACTCGCAGCGTTAACTCCTACCAAAAGGCTGTGGGAAGGACAGTAAAATGATAGAAGGTTTCATTTATTAATCTGTGATGAAAACCAGGCTTCTGTTGACAGAGGGGGCAGGGTAAAGCTAGGCTTGTCTGTTTAATGCTTTGCCCAGATATATATTTTTTTTAAAAAAGGCAAGCAGCTGAGTGCATTGCTTCTGGCTGTGTCTTTCCGTAGGTTGCTGGTTGCCAGCATTCACAAAGCACAAGTTATGTAATGCTCTCCTATCAGGAATCTGAGTTCAAAAACATTTCACGAAGTCCCATGCTGTTCTTGCCAGAGTAATTGTTTCTGATAATGAAAAGTCTGTATCACCCCAATTCAGCTGTCTCGGCCCTCTCCAACGGCAACACTTTGTGCTTTCTCTCAATCTCTTCTCCCTCCCTCGCTCCATCACAACAATCTCTGCTCATTTCTTAAGAAGTCTATTCTCTTCTCTAAACCCCTTCACTGGCTTTTGCCAGACCAAAAAAAAAAATAAAGGAGGACACATGTAGTTTTGCCCCTCCTGGGCCTCTGAAGCAGGCTGTTTTTCCTTGCTCATCATTTGGAAAATCCTCATTTCTTTGATAAGTGCAAAAGAAACACTGGATTTACAATCAAGAGTATATTCATCCCATTGCAGTATTCTGACCTAATTTGGGGAGTAAATGCCTAAATTTCAGAGCAATTTGCCTCCCAGAAACGTGCTCACTTCTGATGGGATCATGTGAGGCACTTTTCAGGAAA
>JAOTQQ010000023.1:26802185-26838708 GCA_026546715.1 Gallinago undulata
TCCTCATTTCTTTGATAAGTGCAAAAGAAACACTGGATTTACAATCAAGAGTATATTCATCCCATTGCAGTATTCTGGGGAGTAAAAGCCTAAATTTCAGAGCAATTTGCCTCCCAGAAACGTGCTCACTTCTGATGGGATCATGTGAGGCACTTTTCAGGAAAATTCTGCAACTTTCCACAGAAACAATTATTGTATGACTTGTTGAGTAGGGAAATTCATTTGCAGTCACTCTGTCACTTTGATATCATTAAAATCAATCAGGCACATAGATAAGAGCATGTAATTATTTAAGGTACCTAAATTAGAGTGCATAAAGAGGAAATCACGTAGGACAGCTCTCTCAATCTATATTCAAGGTTTTTATGCCAGTACATGAATGTGTAAATATATTTCAGCGTGTAAATATATTTCAGCATGTAAATAACAGCAATCTGCTTCCTTGGTAAAATTAAGTAGAAGAAACAAAAGTTAAAAGAATATACCTGTAATAAGGGTCAGAAATAGTATAAAATGCCCTTATCAAATATCTCATCAAAATACAGGCTTAAACTCTAAACTCTATTAAAATGCACTTCCTTATAATTCTGATGCCAATGTAGCTGAGAAAATAGTTAACAAACAGTTCATTCTTTAAAGAAGAGTGAAATTTGACTGATAGCGTTGTGCCTGAGTAAATATGAAATTTAGGCAAAGTATCTTTGGGAGGTTTGATCCATGACAGTCAGTCAAAGGATTCCCATTTCTTTCAGTAGATTTCAACACAGAAGCTTAGAGCAAGGATATCTGGGAAAGATGTGTTTAATGTTAAAGTCATGATTTACAAGGCATTGAAAAAGCGTAGTGATAGAAACCTTCCAAGTTCAGTTAAGTAGATTGACAGTTAAAATATCCGTATGTAAATCTCAATCTACTTCATCATGTATGTTGAAATAAAGGAGATGAAAGATGAAGACTATAAAACCTCTAAAACAGTAACAGAAAGCTTTATTATTCTTTCAGACACAGTTAAATTTTAAATAACTTAATTACCTTAAACGTATGAGGAATTTTTTCATCAAGTATTTTATCTTAAATTTCTGGGATTTTGTTTGTTTGCACCACTAGTTTCCTTTAGAATTAGAAATGATGATTCCTAGAAAGAAGGGAATAGAAAGTTGTCAGGCACCATTTATCTTTAATTGAGTCTTCATTTCTTAGTTAGACAAAGGTCACAAGGACTTATGTTCCATTAATTTGTGGTCTAGCAAGCCTCAAGCTGTATACATGGAGGAAAACCACTGTTTCAATGAAAGGAACACTTAAAATTACTACTGTTAAACACAGAAGGATAAGCCTTAATCAAGATTCTTTTAACTTTAGTCTACATTATCTTCACTGTAAGAATTAACGAACAGAGATTAATTCATAACTCTCTGAGGAACAGAAATGTTGACCATCTTCCCAAGTCAATAAGAGAATCAGAAACAGAACTCAAGTGCTGTGGATTCAAGTTCCTAGTTATAAGAAATACCTTAAAAAAGGAACAAAACACAAAAACAAGAACTGCCCACAGTCACTCAGACCTCAAACCCTACAACCACTTCAAAACTTCATGAGTCCTACTTCCATGGGTTCCTGGTGAAATCCAGGCAATACTGTTTAACTGACCATAGGACACAAGGCTATAAAAAAACTGCTTCAGTTTTCATAACAACAAAGTAAGGCTAATGGTATCAATCTCTTTTTGAAATGCTTTGAATTTTTTCAGATCAAAACATCATGGAGATATACTCATGTTAGACTTAAGCCCACAGAGATCAAACGTGGTTCATATACTATTCATCCCAAGCTAGAGCTCTGAGAAAAATTAATAGAGAACATGGCAAGTGTCAGCATGCTGCTTCGTGCATTGTGAATGAAACATGTAAAAGCAGCAGCTTTTACAGAAGATCTGTACAAATTCTGATTTCTATGTCTTACAGTCACTGAATATCACAACAGAAGTAAAATAAAATATTTATTGCTACAAGGGTTTATATAATTTGGTTTCTTTTGTCTCTCCAGTGTACTAAACTTTGAAATCTTAATGACTCATTTATGTTGCATGTGCTTTGTAAAATAACGCCAATTGCCCATGAATCTACACAAAACAGCAATTTGCTAAAGATTTTGTTGGCTTTGCCAGGCAAAAGAAAACACACAAAGACAGTTAATACATATGCTGGAAAGCACCAACAAATTCTTCAAGTCCTAAATACTAGTTTTGGAGTCTGTTTTGAACAGGTTGTTAATTAGCTGCAAGAAATACAATACAATATTAGCTAAGATTTGAAAACTTGCCTGGTATGACTGAATTAGTCTGAATTTAAACAAGGCATAGAATAACGTACCTGGCCTTAGTGGTATTGACACTACTACCAAACTGAAGTCACTTCAGCATTGATCTGGAGTGAGAGAGAATGTGCTTTTACAGAATCACAGAATGATATGGAGTTGGAAGGGACCTCTGGAGATCATCTAATCTAGCCCCCTGACAAAGCAGGTCCACCTAGAGCAGATTGCACAGGAACGTGTCCATATGGGTTTTGAATGTCTCCAGAGACAGAGACTCTACCACCTCTCTGGGCAGCCTGTTCCAGTGCTCTGCCACCTCCAGTGCTCTGCCACCCTCAAAGTAAAGAAGTTCCTCCTCACATTTAAATGGAACTTCTTATGTTTCAGTTTGTGCCCATTTCCTCTTGTCCTGTCACTAGGCACCACTGAAAAAGGTAAATCTCTTTTAATACATTGCTATGGAAAGCAGAAATTAACCAACTTAGATGCTGGCATGATGAAGAAAGCAAGTTATGACCATATAAACTAGGATGAAAAGCCCAGTCCTGAAATAAACCCATTGCAATAAACCACTTTCTGACTGGTACCATTGACTTCAACAGCAATCATAAAGGTATAGGAACCTGGACATTTTTCAAAATCATTACTGAAGGAAGAGAATTTATTTTAGTATCTAATCTTCAAAACATGATTACAACATAAGGTCCAACATCAATTTGAGAAAACACAGACCACTTGCTTTACAGCCAAAATACACAATGGATTTAGGAAAGCTGGGTGGCTGGTGGAAAGCACTGTAGGGAAAATACCTGTTTTCACCAGTTTGCTCCACTCAGTTTCTCAGTACCATCATGTTAAGGCTCACTACAAAGATCTTCAGAAGAACAGAACAGCACACTGACATTCCCTGGTAAATTTTCAGTCCTGTTTTCCGAAACGGATTTTCACTAGAATGCCTTCTCTAAATTGAAGCTTCTGCATGTTCAGAAAGTAGCCATACACAGCAATTAAAAGTTTCGTGACCCATTTTTCATTCCAAGTTGACATCATTAATTTTGTGCAACTAGTCAATGAATTATAGTGTCCTGTTGTGTTTGTACATACGTTGAATAGCGAAGACTCCTTTTTAGATTCAGGAGCATACTTTCATTAAATCCCTCTATGTACAAAAGCACATTTCAGTCGTGTATGTCAGTTCCTTCCTCTTTGAATCTCACTCCATTTGAGAGTGTGAGAAGGTACTCGAAATAGTGGTTTACATTTTTTTGAAGGCTATGGCTGTCTGCTGGCAAGATTCATCCCATCCGCTTTTACCTGTGTAAAATTTGGGTACTTCTCTAAACTTCATCTAGGATTCCTGCACACTATTCAACAGAGAAAATTAAGGACTACCAGAGAGCAATCATCTCATCCTAATTTTAGGTGGTTTACATAGTTCAGATGAATCATCCTCTGGACACAGGCCTTTTTCTATTAATGGAATGAAAAAAAAAGTAAATGACTCATGTGCCTCTGAAGCCAAATTTAGGCCATTAAGTGTAGGTGAAATGCATTTTACCTTTACTGATTGGCATCCACTTTGGATCAGACTATCTTAGACTTATACCATGGACTCTCCTATGTTAGACTGAGAAAACCCTTACTAAATCTCCACACACTAGTGAGAAAAAAAACTTATGGATGCCAGTGAATTCTATTAAAAACTTTAACTATACCAGTCCCTACGGCATAGTGATTCATGAAATTACATTGTTTATAGCATCTCAAATAAAGGAAAATCTGTAGTCTCCAAAATAAGCAGTGAAGAAATGAAATATTAGAGAAGTTTATAAGATTCCAAGTAGTTAATAACAAACAGGACAAAAACAACATGTCCATATGCTGGCAGAACAACGTCTCATGATTCATGCACCTACTGTGATAAATATTTGTTGGAGAGGTTCATTGGGGTTTTTTGATGTGTCTTAGTGCATTCATAGGTTGACATCTGAGAAGATTAGATGAGCAATGAAAGAATAAATGTTTTGGATTATAGTAATAGCCATCTTTTAACCTTTGGTGTACCTGCACCAAGACCTTCCAGTGGTACTCCTGCCTAGTGGCAGTCCCATTGCAGAATTACCCAAAAAATATGAAAATGAACTCAAAGCAGAATAATTATGCATGCCTATGAACTGGCAATTTAAGCTAATGATGGAGGAGCTGACAAATGCATAGTAATCTCAACATGTGAGAGAATTTTATGGTTCGTATCAACCTCACTAATTGTCTTCCTTGATAATCTAATGATCTTGTCATCAGCACAGGAGAGGCACAAGAATTGTCAGATGAAAGACTTGAGACAACTATCTGACTGTTGGCCAAAATTTCCCCCTTTTCGTCTCCCCCATAGCATTCAAAGTATTTTAACTCTATGTAACAAGGGTATGTGATCTCAAAAAGACCCAACAGAAATTAAACAGTCATCTCAGATGCTAGTCACAAACATTTTCATTCCCCTTCATTCCACATTACTATTAGCAGCAAAATAGTACAGACGACAGGTAACTTTAATTTTAAAAAATATATTTTAATATCATATTATTTTATATTATCTAACATAGTGTATATTTAAAATACTTAATGAAAATAATGAAACATAAACATAACTTTTGACACGATGCTACAAATATTGTTACAACCCATCCTGAAAAGGTTGGAAATGCTGTAATAAAATCATCAGCAACCAAAGAACTTTCTCACTTCATACCATGTCTGAAGCAGAAATGGTTTTAATAACAATGGGAATTTTGGGAGAAAAGGTACTGCAGACATGGCCTGAGAAGGCTGTGTACACCCAACACCAGGGAAGGATCTCACCCTCAAGACTCTTGCTGGCCATTCCCCTCCGAATACAGTGTTCATTGCCTGTAAAACCAGTGATCAGGCACAGTATCGCAGGCAAATGGAGAGGACAGCACAAATCTCAGAGTACATTTTGGGTAGGAATTCTTCTATCTTCCAGATGGGGAAAGGAAACAGTTGCTCCAGTGGGTGAGAAAATCATGAATGCTGCAGGAGGAGCTCCAGTTAAGGCAAAGAAAAGCCTACAAACTCCCTACACTTTTGTGGACTCATGGGTGCCTTCTAGGACACATCTGCACTGAGGCACCCACAAGATAGGTACATTGAATAGCACTATTTGAATCTATTTCCTATGTATTTTGGTTAAACTCTTGCTAAAAACACAGAGAGAAAGACAAACTAGTTCTCCATTATAGTACATCAGTTCTTCCTAAAGGATGTGGGAAAAGTGGATACTTATGCCTTTCACAGATACTACTGGATAAAAAATGAGGCATGGCTACTAGAAGACTACACAAAGAGTTGACTCCATCTGGAAGAAAACATCCAGATGTATATCCACAATCAGATGAAAAAACTCAAGGAACAAAGAACACCTAGGAGTGATTGCAGAGTATCAATCATACAACAGCTTGCAACACAGCTACAAAGATCAATACAACTTTGTGTTGCATGCACAAATACATCTTGAGATAGTGCAGACATTTTAGTGGTCCAACAGTATACAGTTCCAATATGATCCTACATGGAATACTACAGCCAGTTGAGCATCAGATTACCAGAACCATATGATGAAAACTAGGGAAGCTTTTGAGCTGAGAAATGTTTTGTAATAAATTGTTTATTTTTCTGTATAAATACATTTCGAAGAGCTCTCAGAGAAAGGACTGTAAACAGCAATCTGGTAGTATCTTCAGTGTAAACACCCAGAACAAAGGCACCAAATTATAACTGTAGACACAGAAAAGTAACGCATCTATTAAGAAAAGAATTCTTGAAGTATCAGACTTTGGAATAATGTCTTAAAAAAATATTTAGGGAATATAGAGGGATCTTCATTGCATGAAAACACATTAGCAGAACAGAAGATCAGATGACTTTAATAGGTCATTTCAAAAATATGCTTTTCAGATCCTACCCCATACTATAGTTTTTTAACTATTGATTGGCATGAGGTGGAACCTAAAGAAGTTAAGGGCACTCACAAACATATGAAAGAGAGTCATAAGGAACATGTCCATATTTCTCTGTATGAGCTCCTTTGAAGCTCTGCCTGCCAAAGCGTGCAGAGGGACCTGAACTCCTGGCAGGAGGGGCAGGGCTAGCCAGAGGACCCTACAACAAAGTTGCATTAACCAGATACTCTGCAGTTTCTTCAGGCAAACAAGGAACTTCTCGGCTTTAGAATGTATTTATTTTTTTACTCTTTGAATTCCAATTTTTCATTCTTTTCCACCTTGTGAGTAAGAATTTCCCTGAGACCTATTTCTTTGCCTGTCCTAGGTGGACACGGCCTTAAGAAACACAGTCAGTTCCACAGAGACACCAGAAGCAGCGGGTGGAAATCAGTCACACGGTCCCTGCCTTCAGCACATCAGCTGACTAACTGTACCTGAAGAACTGACTTATCCAGTGCAGAGATTTATAGACTGTAGTACAGTTTAACTATTGGCAAAGCAAAATATATTGCATTATCCACTTCATCTTCTGCAAAGAAATGAGTTTACCTCTTGTCCATCTGCGCGGCTCTACTGTTTTTGCAGAAATTCTGCTTGCCTACAGAATTCTCTAATCACTGAGCAGAGAGAAAAGAATTCTTCTAATTGCTCAGTGGTTTTAGTTTCCCAAAATAGTTGACCTTCTTCCTTTTAGAAGAAAAAACTTTCCCCTGCCTCCCTGCCTGCCTCCCCACCCCCTTCCTGCTGGCAGACATGAGAAGAGAGCTGTGTTTGTTTTCTTGGTAAATGGGAGGCCGGGGCAGCAACAAGGCTGATCTCACAGTTTCCAGCTGTAATATTTGATTTCTTTACAACTGCACATATGCAGAACTCAGGAACTAAACTAGTCCAGTAAGAGCAATATGTGTTTTGTTGTTTTTTTTAAAAAAAAAAAAAGTTTGAGCAGCAACAGCACAGGTTTTGACATGAAAGCAAATACTCCAGCTAAGAGACAAGGGCTATTTGGGCCAAAGCTGCTGAATACTGCAGCAGAGCCCCTACATCCACATATAGGGATATGTTGGATTTTCAAGTGTTGGAGGTCCTGGATTTTTTAATGAATCTAAACAAGGCAGGCACTTTTAGGTCACATGAAACTGTCACTATACAGCTCAGGAAAATAACTTCCAGGCTAGCTGAAAAAAGAAGAGAAAAAAAACAAACTCTCATTAACAACTTTCCTTATCTCCCACTAACAGAGACAACCATGTACCGGTCACTGCAACAATGCTGGTTTGCTACTTTGAGTTTCAGGTGTAATTTTAACATACAAAATTATTGTTTTCAGTTTTAATACCGGTATTAAGTATTTACATTGATCACTTTCACCCATTAGAGGTTTTCTTCTACTTAATTTTTCTTTTTTTTTATTTTTTGCAGGACAGTGAGAAGAATGACAAAAATATATTTTACAGGAATTCAAACTAGGTAGGATTTTCAAAAGTGAACAGTTAATTTTTTTAAGTAACATTTTTAAGAACCCTAAAAAACATCTGGACTTCTGTAAGAGAAACTCAAAACTTCTCCAAATGGAAGAGCTGCAATTTGAGGAGGAAACGGGTTAAACATATATCATTACTACAATTTTGACAGGATTGTCCAAAATATTCAGATAATGACATCCAGAGCTAAAAAGCTGACACGACACTGTTAATGTCTTGGCATTAACTTTAATCATCTTTGCAGCCTTTATTAACTATATGTTCAAGGCAGGAAGATTCATTTATTTCTATTTATTTTAATGGAAATACTTCCCTCATGTACAGACTTTCAAACAGATTCACCAAGTAGCACATGCTCCTGGAAGACTGTGAAACCCTTTCTTTTGCTTTCAGCCCAGTGGCTGGGAGCCCAACTATCCTGGGGCCCCAAAAAGCCGAGCCCAAGACTGCAGACTTGCTGACGCAGTCCTGGAAGCCCAGAGACCTCCTGACTCCAAGCAAGGTTCTCCCAGGTCCTTAACTATGGCAGCTCCCAAGCAGACTGGCGCGAGGCAGGCTGTGTTGCAGACAATTAAAAGGGTTTCCTTAAAAAAGGCACATTTCCTCAGCAAGCCTTTTGCGCCTCTATTGGCAGATCAAAGCTGACGCTTTGCAGTACACTTTGTTTCATCCTGTTCCGCTTTCTAACAGAAGACGTTTTGTGGAGAAAGGCTCCGGACAATTCTAGCTATCCATTTATTCTTACCTTAAAAACAACTTTTTGTTTATATTTCAAGACCAGTGACATGGAAAAGATCACTTGTGAACAGCATTGTAACCAGTGTGGTGAGCCCTACTGTTAACTCTGCAAGTTATCAGGCAAACCTGTGTTTTGTTCATCTTTCCTAGAGACCACCTGGACACAGTTGGTGTGTGGTCCAAAACCTACCAATGATAAGGTTCAGAAGGCAGATATTAAGAGCTAGACCACTGCTGTGGACTTGGGGACCTGGGTATTTCCAGACCTGGCATGAATTTCTCTGGAGCCTTTATTCACCAAGCACTTCAAGTCAGTGGGAGCTATTTCCACACTTCCCTGGCATAAATGCTTGTAAATTAAATGACGATAGGAAGCACTCACATTTCTTTCAGATCTCAGAAACCTTATTTCAATTTGAGTTTTGGAAAAGACTTGGGAAGTACTAATTACTCCAGCTGGTTCATTCCAGGAGAGGCACAGGGAGAAGAAAAACAAGGCTCTTTGACTCTTGTTGCAAAAGAGCAAAGCAGACCCAGAGCAGAAGTGAAGAGAAGCAGAGAGGCATGGTAAACCAGCCTTGGATGTGCCTTAACAAGAGGTTACAGTGCACTTCTCGCTCCCTCTCAGCTGGCCCCGTTCCAACACCACAAAACAGAGCAACTCAGGGTGACTCCAAATGAGATCAGTTGGAGATGGCTCCTCTGTAACTGCACACTAATTGTGAATTGATGTTATACAGCCACACACTCCTATACAGTGCCCTCTTTAGGGCAAACTGTAGGACACCCTGGCCAAAGATGCCTGTTCCCTCCACTCCCTGCTGGCAGCGACTGCCTTTGGGCAGTTTGGTAGCTCTCAATGAATTCTTTGCATCTTAAGAGGAGCAATGCGGAGACAATCTATGACGAACTTTGTGCCTCAGATGTTGACCGAGCACGTTATTAGTTTACATAGTTAGCTCAGAGACCACTCAGACCTATCATGCTCGGGAGCAGGACAGCTGAAGGACTTTTGCCCACAGAGCTGTGACAGCCTCGCATATGTTACCAGATTCATTCCAGTTGTGCTCAGGTTAATAACAAGGCACTTGCTATTTTTCCACAGTATGACAAACAGCTGGACAGGTTACAGCTCAGACATTGCTTATGTTCATCACATAATGCTGAACATTAAAGAATGCTATGGCTTAATATGTGTGTTTGCTCTGTAGAAAATGCTTCTCCTGCACTATATTTGTATCAAATGGCTTCTCCACTAAGTTCCTACTTGTAGATTTTCTAGTGTGATTCAGTAAATTATTTACTCAGCCTCAAAAACACTGCTATCTTTCTAAGCATGCATTTAGCTATCTCTTTGGATGTTTACAGTTTATCATTTTTAATTGAAATTAATTGAACTGCAGAGTTCAATATGGTATAGTTATTTTACAGAGTGCTATTCCATATATGGGATTTCAAGAAGATGATGAAAATAATCAGTTTATTTTGCTCGCACTCCATCTATCCCAGTTTGGGCATATCTGAGAGTATGAAGGATTTCTAATGTAAGAGGCTTCATAGCTAACCTTTTCCTTATCTTTATCCCCCTTTTGGCCCCAGTCCTTTACCCAAAGCACAATCCCCCATCCTGACCGAAAGTGCCCTTATGAATACAAATGTCCGTGGACAACTTTTTCTTTGGCAGCTGTATAACATTATGGACTTATTATCCGTGAAATAATTCTACTTTCCTCAAACTGGAATTAAAGTGCATTAGAAAACCAAGAAAAATGTTGTTATTGCACATCACACTGGGTCAGACAGCTTTAGAAAACCCCCAGAAGTAAAGGAGAAAACCATTCGTTTTTTTCCTGTACCATCAGTATCATCTGACCGACTGCTAATTGTACCGCTGAGGTTTTAAAGACCTCTATTCAGGTAAGTGCCAGCCAAAAAAACCCTGTTCTCATTCATCAAAGCACAAGTACTTTCAAGAGTAGCCTAGTAACACAGAAAAGACTTGAAAATCCTCAAAGTCCAGCCACCTATGGAGCGATCATGTGAAAAAATGTCAAAGAACCACTTTTGTAAATGCTTAAGACAACTGCTACTGAGTGGTAAATACAAAATACTGTTTAATTGCAATTTTCAAAAATTCTTCCTGCTTTCAGTCATTATATGTCTGTCCCTCTGATGGAAATGGGAATTCTTTTAGATTTCAAGCCTGTGCTCTCCTTTCATTGCAATGAGGACCTAATTCAGAGCTTTAAACTGTGTTCTGCAATGCATAATTAATCTGGCTTCATAGAGACCTGGACAAAAGACCCCATTCAATCTTCAGCTCCTTCCCCCTGAGATATTGTTATTTCTAAAAACTCCTGCCAGCTGGGCTGGAGGGAAATCTCAGCACTGTGGGAGAATGAACAAACTACAGGCCTCCGAGGGATTTGAAGTAACTATCTGACTAAATTGGATTAGAAAGTAAGGAAGGGGAGGGGAAGAAGAGCTTATTCTGAAGTCTACAAAAGCTCATAAAAAATTCTTAGAAGATTTTCATATGGCGAAGGGGAGAAAAATATGCAAGTTTTTATAACAAAACGGAGAAAGAATTTTAAAACATGTGTGAGCCAATGCACTTGGGGATGTTTGAAGGGATTACTCCTGGTATTATTTCAGGAAAACTGTTGTCTCTGCCTTTGTGCTTTGAAACAGCATTTTTCTGCAGAATCTGGGCTGCCCTGCAAACCAAAATAATCATACTTTCCTTCCAGGTATTTGATACATCTCCTGTTTGAACCTATAATGTAGCCTAACCATAAGTAGCCTTAAATTTCCTTCTAAGCACGTCACAATTAAAAGCCTCTGCCCAGAAGGATTTCAAAGGGCTACAGAAAAACAAATTCAGTCTTGTTAAGAGAGCCAGCACCCTGCTTTCATTCCCCGCAAGGTCATTCTCCAAAGTGTGTCGGTGACGCTGCCCAGATCACCTGGCCACCTCTCATGCATTTCACAGTATTTTCAGCAGGCACGCTCATATTTGGGAATATTGCCCCATTTACTACCAGACTTTTTGGATTTGAGGTAGAAAGAGTTCATGGCCCCGTTGGGAAAGCAAGCGGTTGGGAGAAAAGATGCTTTTGACTCTCTGCCTCCTCTGCCCCGCTCTGCTCTGCTGTCCCCTGCTGATGCGGTCCTGCCGCTTACAGGCTCCCTGCTCCTGCAGCGCTGATGTTGTAGTTGAATGAGGTTATGTGGGTGTAGCCCAGGACAAAACTTGGCTCCCTAGCTTCAGAAATATATTCTAAAGCCAGATTTTTTAGCTACCCTAACCGATACTCCCCATATTTTGATGGGCAGCCCTTAAGACAGCAACAAAAATTTTTCTGAAAAAATCTGGAAAAAATACTGAAAAATTTTTTCTTTTTACTGAAAGAAATTATATAAATCACTCAAGAAAAGCCAGCATCCTCACTTAAAATCCTTCTGCTGGCACCATCAGAAACTATGAAAGCAAAAGTTGTAATAAGATCCTGATAACAAGACTAGCTCCCCCTCTTTCCCCCTGCCCGGGATGCCCATTGTGGGGGTGAGGTTGCGCAGGAGGCTGAGCCGCCCATGCTGCTGCCTGCAGGGCACTGCCAGGGCAGAGAGTTAAAAGCACCCATGCAATACACTAACTTTTCCACAGTCAAAAGGAATGAAAACATTCCCTAGAAGTTGATCTTCTTAGGATTCGTGTATTACTACAGCGTGAAAACCAGAACAGCTGTCAGAGATCTGGCAGGCACTGAAGAGACCAGCATGCACGATGAAAAATGCACCCTCCTGAATGATGCAGCTCTGTAAAGATGGGCACACAAAAATTACAATCTATCAGAGCAACCCTAATCAAAAATCCCATTTGTGTTCTTTCAGTACAATAACTTGCCATTTCTAGACCTCTTATCACAGAATAATTTTCTATAATCTACCTTTACCCTGGGGAGGAAGTACATGGAAGAGAAGGGGTAAGAGGGGAGGGAAGAGAAAACAGGATTCAGCAAAATGTTTCAAACCAGTGTAGGTTTTTTAAGGGTCTCACATCATAAAGAAACACTTGCATGTAACTTAGCAACAGCAACAACAACAAAAGTATTGGTAGCTCCTATTCCAGACAAACAGAGTAATGCTTAAAACATTAACTTGTTATACAAAATCCATACAGCCCATTTCCAGTTCCTTTAATTCCTGGGGTGCAGGAAAGGCAAGCCAAAACCACCACACTTTCTTTCCCAATGAACATAATGAGCCGCTTGTGATAAGTGTTATACATAATCCAAAGTTGGATGTTGTCAAATCCACGTTGAGGCATCACATCAAAAATCCTTACTTAAAACAGTAATCTAACAACTCTGAATAACTCTGTGGCGTTCCTTAAAAGGGACAATTAAAAGTTTCACATCTGTGAAGAGAAAACATGATGGAAGAAAAAAAAAAGTGTCAGTGCGTCCAGCTAAACATACCTTAAGTAATACTAATATTTAAGTAAAAGAACTACCTAAACTGGCACCGACTTTTTTCAGCTAAAGGAAAATCTCTACTGCTGCTCAGTGGATCTAATAGTGCAGTAATATGACATGTCCTTTCTACAGACGACACTGTTGTCCTTTCCGTGTTTCAAGGCATCCTACCCAAAACTGGCAGCGGAGGCTGCAGGGAGTGGACAGACAGTCCAACCCAAGGCAGAAAAAGTCAGTGTTAAATCCCATCCCCACACTCCAGACTCTGCACTGTATGGCTGCGAGCATGAGATTGCACAAAGGGTCTTCTGGCAGATGACACTTTCCCTCCACAGGCTGCTCAGGCTCTGTACCTTGCCGTAGTCAGAACTTTTCATAGCAATGCACAAGCAGCCCTGCTCATTCCCAGCCTGACCCCTCTCCTCCAGCCCACCCACAGGGCTGAGACTGTACGGAGGAGCCGGCAATTGTGGGAGTCCTTCAGCACACCTGGGACAGGAGCAGAGCCAAAGCAGCTGTTACTGGTGTGTAGACAAACCCCAAATCCATTGCTTTGAGAAAGACAAAAGAACTCATTCTCCTCATGGGGATGTCAGGAACCTGGCAGCAGCATTGGGCAGGTGATGGAGGAAAGGAGAGAGGAGCCTGGAAAGGCTGTAGGTCTTTCTCTGGCTGCAAGGAAGGGAAAAGGGTGGGCCTGGAAAGGAAAGCAGCAGAATCTGGGGTTTGCTGTTCCTACTGCTGTATGAGGGGTGGAGAGGGCACAGAGCAGAGCTCTCTGCCTCCTGAGGAAGAAGGTCCTTACCCACAGCCACACCACTGTACAGGTAGGGAGTGGGGCACAGACCAAGCCTTTCATTTATCAGTCTCCAAGAGTATTTCTCCCTTAGAGAAGAAAATCTGACAAGAAGAGAACATGACAAGGATCAGATTTGTCCCATATCTTCTGTAAGAAAGGGTTAAAGAGGAACCTGAAAATTTTGAACAAAATTTCCTCATCCACATGCACTTGTGTAAACTTGGAGGGCTAAACAGACACACTTCTGCTCCCAGCCCTATAGCTCACCCTGCTCCCAGGCCCACCACTTGTCCTGTGGCCACAGTCTGCCAGCTGACCCTCTCTGGAATTGCTCCCTAACTCACTCACAGACAGACATTCTTATCCTAACAGCTGAAGCAGATCAGCCAAATAACCACAGCAGCGATCTGACTCACTTTGAATGACATGAGGGAAACACCCCAGCCCAGCCCCATGGGGCCAGCAGTGCTGTGGGTACAGTGGCCACCTCCGGTTACCCAACCACAGGTGGCTATCCCAAGGGCTCTAATCCAGCCCTATCTTGCCCCACAGCCCTAACATTTTAAAATTGCATCCTACATAAACTTAAGGGGAAATTTTAACTCCGTTTGTCTAACTTTGCATCAGCTGCCAGGTTGAGAATCCACAAAAATCTCCTAACAAGGGATGAGTGAATATCAAAAGGAGAATCAGAGCTCTTCAGCAGCAACTTTGTCTGCTATGGGGCACTTCAGCTCCATTCCTCAAAATCTACAGTCTGCCTTATCTTGCAGACGTAGGTCATTAACTTCCTTTTTCTTAATGCTTACTCCACGTTTTAAAAGTATACTCAAATAACTCTGAGACAATTTAGTTCCTGGTTTTTCCCCCTCTTCCTCAAAACTCTGTGCTTCAATTGACAGTAATTCCCAGGACAAAATAAGAATACAATTCAAAAGGGATCAAGGAAACATTGCGGAATAAAATAAAGACAAATCCTCCTGTCACTTACTCTGATATCACCTTGGATTTACACTAAAAAATTTTTGAGAAATTGGACCATTCGCAAAAGAAGGCGGCAGTCTGTTCTACAGGTCTGACAGACAGATCTAAACAGCCAAGGACATTTCCATAGAGGAACTCCCACAGCATGAAATGCAGGCACAGAAATACGCTAGAACAGACCCCATTATTGTCCCTAAGACTGTCCTGGGGAGCACCATACTGAGCATGCACCCTGTGTAACCCCTCATATTTTCAGCTGTCTCCTTCATAAGTTACAAACTGCACTGTCCCACCTATACCATCTGGTCCTAAGCTCCCTGTTGAAATGTAAGCCTTAAAAATTTTGACTCTAGGAAATGAAGTTACTCAATGTTTTCAAGAGGTCTTAAATTGGGCATTAAAACCCCAAACCTGTTGCTTAAATGGAATATAAAAATGAATATGAGGCTTCGCATTCAGCTATAGCATTTAATTGTGCATAGGAAATAGAATAGAAATTGCTAACTTTCAAGTTCAACAAATCTTGCTGAAATCAGCAGTATACAGTCATGCATTTTAAGCATAAAGAATAAAGTTCTATAGAAAGCAAAACAAAATGATAGTGGCTTAAATGTAAAATTGGTTCAAATTTTGGGGTAGAGGTGTCCTTAAAAATTTGTCATTTTTGCAAGTGTATTCTTGTCCAGTATTACAGAAATAAGATGAAGAAGAAATAGTTTGCCATGTCAGCCTTAATAAAGATGACATTGCAGAGACTCTCAAGAGAGCAGAGATGCAAGCACGGAGTCAGAGGCACCACACTGAGGTCTTTCCTCAGTGGTTTGGTGCACTGAGGAAACCTCCTCAGAAGGCTTCCGTTTGCTTGGCTGTATGAGCCTAGGTAGAAAAACCTGGAGTAAGTAACATTGCTTTGTGCCCAGTCTAGGATGTCCCACTCACCCCTTGCTACACCAAAACCAAAGTAAAACACATTTAGTCCTGCAGCTTTTTAAAAACTTTACAGGAAGCATTTTTAAATGAAACAGAGAGAGGAGATGGAATCCAATGACAAGCTAATTTGTTTGATCAAACATTGAACAAAACATTAACAGCATCCAAATTCCCTTTTATCCCAGGGCACATTCTTCAAATTACGTAAAGACATTACATGTACCTATATTTCAGCATGGATTATTGACAGATCACAGCCCTAAAACGCAGCATAGACTTCTTATGCTTATGCTGTAAAAATACTCTGTGGTCTTGCTTAATAACAGTTGTGAAGAGCACAAAAATAGTCGGGGGAAAGAGTTAGGAGCAGGATGTTCTGTCTCCTGGCGTACAGCTCAGTACACGTTCCACCAAACTGCAGCTCAGGGAACTAATGGATGATGACACAGAAACACACGCATGCTGTCCCTCCCACCCAGGTGGTATTCTTATTTCTAACCCCTCTTTCTCTGGGTTGCAGGGAAGTTTGACAGAGTCACCGACTGTGACACAGGATGCTTAGGACCTGGCAGGCCCTGGCCTGAATGTTACCCTCTTCCCACAAAGTACAAAGCAGTTTAAAGCTTAGGTTGACATTTTTGTTAGCATGAATTCATTAAGGGTGGGAGACATGAGATGGGGAGCATGTAACGCCACAAAGCCTCAGCTTCTCTGACAGGACACTTCTGAAGCAGACCTGGGAGCGAGCCCTTACTAGTCTGCAAGACAAGAGGAAGGTCTGTTGGAGCCACGGGGGCCCACATCTCTGGGCTTTGATTGGCAGATACATCCCCTGCCCTGCTGCTATCCAGGCAGCCTGCAGTCACTACAGTCTTAGCGATCAGTTGGTTCAAAGGCCACCTCAGTTAAAACATCCCTGCACGGGTTGCTCGATGCACTTACGCAAAGCACTGTATGAACCCATGGTTTAATGACTGCAGCTACACAGGCTTCAGCCTTTCTCCAAGCAATTCATGGCACCTACTGTCACAGGGACAACAAGCAAAATACTTAAAGAAAACTGTTTTGTGCCACAATATGCTATTCCAGAGACGTAGAAACCAACTAGATGGCAACTTTTAAAATGCCCTTTTCTAGCAGATAACAGCTTTTATTTCAAATGCTGACCTGTGATCACAGCTAAAAGCATACATCCTGCCCATTTATTCACCAAATCTAAGTTGAGGTACTAGCACTAGAAGAAACCCCACCCAAACAGAAGAATCATTATTTTATTCTCCAGTGCTCTGAAGACACAGGTTGAGTGTATATCACAACCAACTTCATGGATACCACGCTCATGTAACAAACTGAAAAAGAATTGTCTAGCTACTAGTGGAAGGAAGGTGCCTGTGCTTTCCCTTTTCAGACATTTTAAGAAAAAACAAAAACAAAAAAACAAACCTTTCCCCCCAAGTTTGTGAAAGTTATTGGGGTCAGAAAGTCATGTAATGAATGACACTAAAATAAGAAAAGCTATCTACATGATATTTTGAATGCCTTGGTAGCTTTAATTCCTTTTTCATGCATCCTTAAAAAGTGAATTAGGAAATAGAGATTAGAGTGCAGTTGGCATAGGAAGAAACAAGAAACCAAAACAAAATCAGCCACTCATCCACTATTGAAACATCTAATATAAACCTATTTACGGTTTAAAAATAGAAAGTATTTACAAGACAATGTGTGGTTTAATCAGCACGCAAGAAACAAGCCAATAATTAAAAGTTTAAAGTAAAGGTTTAAACTCAAGCATAGTTTTGCAACTGCAGTTATAGCCAGATTACAAAATTCCTTTCACACAATGCACATAGCATCCTTTGAGACTTAATGACATTCTGCAGCTGGGGTAGTATGAATCTGAGTTCTTTCTGTTCTGAGTTATTTACTTCTGCAAGAAAATTCCCCGTGGCAACTGGCCAAAGGGGCTTGTCTCCTTAGTGTGTGAAATGTGAGCAGATACAAACTTGACACCATATTTCATTCCCTTGCCTTCCCTCATGTCTACATTCCTAACTGTAAATTAAGGGGTGGCACTGACCATTCTGGGGTGGCAGGAAGCAGCTTATTCAGAAAGATAGGAAGAGGTGGAGGAAAAAAAAATATTGCAATGCTTAAAGGCAGTTTCTGAAACTATAGTGAGATTCTTTTCATCCATAATCAAGACAAGTTGAAATTGTGCAACAGCTGTTTCTCTTCTAAAAACGTGATGTTTGTTCCTCTTATTGACTGTCTAGAGATGTATTTACCATCTAAACAGAAATCAATAGAAATTTGTCGATACTTGATAATGCACATCTGTACGTGCAGTAATACCCTTCTCATTTGCAGTCTCTTTTCAGGAATGCAAGTTGGTTTTCCTCTGTGTGGAGGGTCCACGAAAACACAGAATGCTTCTGCAGCACAGTCTGCCAAAACTGATTATGAAAGAGGCAATTTGGAACATGGAGCCTCATGCTGGACTTGAGAAAACATGAGGCACCTGGGAAATGATGTGCAACTTGCAGAGGCTCTAAATACGCTCTGGCAAACCCAAAATTCCCCTAAGGACCTCAGTCAGCCAAGGGTGAAGCAGTGACCTTGGACACATGTTTACCCTTCTTGGAGCTGATCTGCATAATGCATCTGCTATTTTAGCTAAGGGATACTATCAGTGAACTCACTTCCTTTTGCATCCTGGTTTTCATTCCAGTTCCTGAATGCAGTTGTGTGTAGTACAGACACCAGTAAAACTTACTTAAAAAGATGTCTAGTTAGCAAGATACATTTTCTGAGAAAGCCTAAGACAGTCTCAAAATATTGTTATCAACTTCTACGCACACTCTGCTATGTGCCATAGTAATGAGGCTACGTCTATCTTTTGTGCATTCCACACACTATCTAGAGAAATTCAGGCTTCAGGCTGCCCTGGAGAGAATCCTGTGAGTCCTTTTGGCATACAGGGTAGAGACACCCTTCAAATTTTATTTGCAAACCCCAAAAAGTCAATGCCAGGGGTACAATGATGTTTTAATTAATTTCACTTGAAATGAGGGTGTCTTACTTAGTTTCAAGAAACAAGACTGAAACCAAAGTTCTGACATTCCAACTATGGTTTGGATTCTTGTTGGTTTTGATTAAGAAACAATCAAGAATGTTTGCTCAGTCCTGCATGCTCTCTACAGAGGACATGCAGAGGGACCAGCCATGGGCAAAGAGGACACTTCATGTCAAGGGGATCTCACAGCAGCAGCTGTACTCACAACTCTGTTCCCCCACAGGAGCTAGGGTCTTGTTCAGACTGGCTGCAGGGAAGAGGTGTTCCAGGGCAGGGGAGCTGAGCCGGGTAAGTGCAACGCGCATCCACCTATCCCAACCTGCAAAACACTCCCCAGGGATCATTCTAGCCCAAGCAAGTGAGAACAGTATAGTCTGTACAAAAAACATGCCAGAAAAACTATCAGCGTAACCAGCTTTAGACAAATGTTTGCAAAGCTTAGCGATTCAATTATCATTTAAATAAATGGAAAACGAGGCTGGAAGTTTTGAAGAGAAGCCCAGGAAGCTGTTACCAGCAGAAGGAATCAACAGGCCAAATTCTGAAGATTTTGTTCTGCCTGTGCTAAAGCCTGCTGCAGAAAATCTCCCATTAACATTTGTATGACAGCTACTTGATCTGTGAGATGTAGCAATCAAACATGAATGGGATTAAGCCTGGTTGGCCTAGGTTTATGACAGAAACAGAAATGCAAATGTCAAATAGTGAATGGCAAATTAGAGCTCCCAGATTAATTTTATCATTCCAGTGGTGCAAAACACTAAAACAAGTGTTGTAAGCTCAAATTGTAAATTCCTTTGGTACTGCCAGAGAAGCATTAGTCATAGACACACAGCCCCTTAGGTTTCCAGGATGATACTGCTGAAGTAACTGCTCACTAGTGAGAAGAAGGGTTAACTATCAGCTGACAAATGAAAGGAAGAGATTTTAAGACTATTCAGAGAATAGAGGAAGTTTTAAGTGGAGTTTCATTCTTGAAGGGAATGGAGGCAGGTGAAGGAGAGGGCTTTTATACCACATTCCAAAATAGGTGGCAAGGAGGAAGAAGTGGGGGGAAATTATTTTCTCTTCTTTTTGGGAACCCAGGCAGCTATGCAAAGGGCTGAAGTCCCAGGAACAGCATGAAAGAGGACATTTGGTCCAGGGTATCTGTAGTTCTACCTTGCCCCACAAAGCAGCATGGCAAAAGTTGTCACACAGTGTTTTGGTGTTGCCAGCAGTGCATTAAGGATGTGCCACAAGATTTGTTTATTTGTTATTGGGGAGAGGTAGGACCGCTGCCTTTTGTGTAGCCTGGTAAACACACTGAGTAGAGAGATGATTATTCAGCATCCCGCCTCTTAGACTTACCCAGAAAGCAAAGGCAAGGATCCAGCAGTGAACACAGGGCCCCAGCTCACAAGCAGAAGCTGGACAGCCTGGGCTGTCCATACCCACCCTCTTCCAGTTGTAGCAGTGCCAGCTGAGGAGGCTACAGGTTCTAACCCCGCGCCAGTTACTCATCACTGCCCTTCTGCCAAGGGTTATTGCCCCTCAGATCTGCCAGATGAGCTGCTTCATTGGTCATCCCTAGCCTGTTTCATTCAAGAGCCCAGATAATTTAAGCAATTTAAATGTTGGCCTGTGCCAATTCAGCTCATTTTGACTGAAAATGGTAATTGGGAATTGTATCAAGACAAGTACAATTGGCAGCACAGTGAAGTTTGTAGCCTTCAGTAGGGTTTAGTCGCTGCAATTGGTGCAGGGTGCAGAGATGTTAAAACTCTTCAGCTGTTTCAACTGCTGCCATGAAAGGACTTGTGCATCTTCAGCCACATAAAGGAGCTATTTTAACAAACATCATCTAGCTGCACACACTCCAGAATTGTACATTAGCTGAAAACCAGCAGAACAATACATTAACTGCTGTTGGCTCTGAAACATTTCCAACCCAGATCCTCCTGCTTCCTTAGCTGGGAAGAAAGAGAGTCCATAGCAGTTACTCCACCACTTTACACCTGAGGAGGTCTTAACTGGCCGATTGGGATCTGATTCTGCTCTTTCACAACAGCAAAAAGGTCAGAGGAGAGTGAAAAGAATCTGCTGCGAGTCTGGAGGAGAAGAGCAGAGGGGTACGTAAATGGAGTCCTGTGTCAGGATCTAAGCATCATCTCTTGAATGAACAGCATACTGTAACAGTTCAGCAAGGGACAGGCTTATAGGAATTTACGTGATCTCACACACTGCAATAATAAAAGAACATTTTGAAAGAAAGAAAAAAAAGAATTAGGGACAGAAAAAACATTCATCAGTTTTAAAAAAAATTTGGCAATACAAAGTCAGCTGTTTCATATAATTTCAAAATAGATGGTTTTGCTTTACTTTGCTCTTTTCAAAGATTCTTTTTTTCCCCCTCCCCAAGCACCATTACCCAAGTTCATATATGAGGTCAAAACAGCTAGAATGGGAAAAAAAAAATCACAAAAATTAGCTGAAGTTCAAAAAGCAGCTAGTGTATTAGAAAACCGAAATCATGTTCAAATAAAGGAACCTGCTTTTACAGGTCCTAAGGTGGCACGGGTTGGCACTACCATATTTGCACCAGGAGAGTTGCTCTGATTCACAGTATCTGAAGATCTGGTCCAACTCATCTTAGGCTCAGGCTCTGTGGGACCTGTATCTGTATCACTGAGATGAACTGGATATATTCTTTTAAAATATTGAGCTTCCGAGAAAACTAATCAGTAGTCAGCTTTTTCAAAACAGTTTTCATGCTTTAAGGAGCTCCCTGTTTGAGGGGAGGGGTTATTGGTTTTCAGTTTTGTTTTTGAATACTATCAGTTTTCTAAAGGAGATAGCACTTGAAGGATGGATGGCATGAGCTTACTGAAAAGCAACCCCCTGTAGATGCAGAGTTTGAAGGAAGTAGCAGGTACCATAGCATGCATTCTCAAATTTACTTAATAGACAAGTTCAATTTTCTGCCTTTATATTACAAAGGGCTTTGAAAATTTCCTGCAGCAACTAGAATTCCACAACCGACTTAAACAACCCAACTCAATTTAATAAATGTGTGCTGGTTGTCCCAGTGACTTATACACAAATAAGCCTTAGCCCTGCCTAGGTTCACAACAGTGACTTTGACAGCCCAGGTACCATCCTCCCAGTACAGCATTCTTTCCCCACACTTCACTCACATTCATCACTTCAGTCCATCATTTGATTTCCTATTCCTAACAGCCTGTTTCACATTCACTCCAGTACTTAGATATACATGACAACAGAGGACAAAGCTGCCAGTGGTCTCCAAAGCAGGGAAGCTGCTGTCCTTTTCCAGGCAGTGCAGGAAAGTGCCATTGCAGAGCAGCAAAGACTTGAATTTATAGCATATTACTACAACTCCACAGCAGTGGCTGTCAGGTGTCTGCAAATCAGGCCACAGGGCGTTTTCATTTGAAAGGGAATGAGACACTGAAACCCTCTTGCCTGCTCACCGAGGTGAACCCAGCCCCTCGGAGGTGTCCCTTGGTGGGCACATCTTCAATAACTCCACTTAAGAACACCACAATTTTGCACTTAAATCTTACCATTTCACAATGCGTTAAGCCCGTGTACACAAACAGGGACACTGAGGTGTGAGCAATGCCTTTATGCCCTCCATGGCTAACAGATTCAAAAGTAAAAAGCTAAAGGTCCTTTGAGGAGTTTTCACCTCCATTTATTAGCCACTAGGATCATGCTGAATAAGGACTCTTGCCTTCATTACACTTCATTTTTAAGTTATAAGAAAAGGAACAAACTGCAAGTGTGATATATTTGTTACCCTAGTCTTTTTATCGAAAGGCACAGAAGTTGGAATAATTTTTAAGTAATTTTCACTCATTGATATTATCAGTTGGCATTTATACTACTGGGACATCCATGAACTTAGCTCCTCAGCAACGCATCCCAGCTGAGCAAGCAGTCAAATTAGAGCTGAGACTCTTGTCTTGGAAACATCCCAAAGAGCTCTCAGATGCAAGAAACTTGGAGAGTTGCAGAAGAGGGGAAACCAACAGCACTCAGATTGCCCTTGAGCAATACACTGGAGTTTAGGTATTCCCCTAGTTCTGCTGCCCTTTGCTGGATGTTTTTCAAACCAATCCACCAAATTTTGCCCTGAAAAGGACACCATTATTGACAGAAGATGTCAAGAAACATCAAGTTGCTGAGAAATCAGTCGAGATGTCTGTCTTCAGAGAGCTTGCTTTCTCACCTCTTTCATAATCTAAAGGGACACTCAGCTGTAGCAGGATTTCAGAGGATTTCAATTCCTGTTCCCACATACAGCACACAAGTACCTGTAGAGCCAAAAGAATATGGGCCAAACCACGAAGAGTTTTCTTATTTATTAATATGCACTTGACTACATACTACTAGGCAAAGCATGTAATCAGCATTGCTTGTATCAGTTTACTGAGAAGACCACAGCCTTGTAAACTGTGAAGTTTCTTCTTGCACAGAATTGGGAAGGAAAGGAACTTCTGCTGATGTTGTGCTGAGTAGAAATTTTCTTTCCCAAAAAAGGAAGTCTCCTCATAATAGTAACACTGTTAGATGTATTTACTACTGAGTTCATCAAGGCACTTGCTTTTTCGTTTTATGTTATTTGTATCTTTTACCGCAATCATGTTTGCAGTTGAGCAAACAGCATTCCAGCTTTGAGGGAACAGGTTAAAAATATTGTCTCCTGCTGGAAAAAAAAAAAAAGTACTGCTAATTTGGAACAATTCTATGCTACAGCTCTCCAGTACTTCATACCCACTGATCTCAAGGCACTTCTCAGAACAAGCATATGCAAGTTCACAATGTTCCTTCAAAACAGATAATCGATTTTAGAGATGAGGAAGTATCAACCATTATTTTCAAAACTGGAAGCCTAGAATTACACGTCTAAGCTTATGGTTTGCTTTTCCAGAGATAGAAAACCTCCATTATCCATGTTTCTCCTAAGTATTTATTCATGTCAGCAGATACACACATGGTGGTTTGCACAGGTAAGATGGAGGCCAATTATCACTCCGTGCAACCAAATGTTTGCTAAGAAGCATAAAAAGAAAAATCCCCAAATAGGAGCAAGATGATCCACAGGCACACATACTTGTGCACACACATTCTTTAGGAGAGGGACCAAAGACATTGGTACCTACCTCCATTGCTCCACCCATCCAGCCAATCCCAAAGATTGTTCTCCCTAACAAAGCCCTTTACTGGAGCTAATAAATTTCTGAGACTTAAGAGAAAACAGAGCATAACAATCTCATTCTGGGGATGTTCCTTTTCTGGATTAAAAGGAGTTTCATCTAAATAAAGTCTAGCTTAAACTTTCCTTCCAAAAGGAGATTTTAAATTATTTACAAAAATTCTGTTTCAAGTGTCTGAGTAGCAGCAGCACAATCCTGGTCCTACAAATGCTAAATATCAGCTCAATCTATAAACCCAACCTTTCATCTTATTGTTTCAGTACAGATTGTTCCAGTTTAGCTGCTTCTGAACTTCAGGGCTTGGAAGAAGTAAAGAGCTCAAAAACAGCCTAAGCATATGCAACATACTTCACTTGCCTCATAAACACTGTGCTTCTAGACATTGATTGAGTTGCATTTGAATACAATACTCTGGAAGGCAAAGGCAATGCACATTCCCATATACAATATTCACTCAGAGTGATATTAAAACACTTATTTCCTAGCACAAGGAAAAGGCAGAGGTATATGCCATGCCAGATTGGCTGGATACAGAAGTTTAATGCTGTATTGGTAGAGATATCTGGATCTAGGTTTTAGCCCAATGTATGCAAAGATTTTTGCAGGAAAATGAACAGGATAAGGAAATAGCTAGCTGCAGAAATACAATTCAAATTCCTCCCAAGCTCCAAGATTCAGCTTCTGAATCAGGATTTGGTATAAACCAGTATCTACAGTAAATAGAACCAATTGACTTTTTGTCATGTGATAAAAATCAGAAATTGCTGTCCTCATAGAAGCCTTCATCGCCCCTTGGAAATCACCAGGATGCCCAGGAACTACCCAAACTAGGGAAAAAGCTGTGTTCCATCATGATTGTACAATAATGAAGCTAAATACTTGCCATCTGTAAGGAGTCTGTGTCCAAATCTGTCAATCCACTGTACTCTTGTTAGCATGAGCAATAGTTTTCCTCTACCTGCTTTTTTAAATGCTAGATTATAAAAATAAGTAAAAAAACAAAATAAATCAAGGCTCACACTTCTTTTCTGCTTTCCAGTGGAAACACTTAAATAATTTGCAATCTTAATTAGTACACAAGAATATAATAAAATACAAGGAAATAAAAGTTCCAGAATAACAAAAACAGGATGTGTGGAAAATAAAAACAACTTGATTCAGTAAGCATGCAAGGGATTGAGGCCTGTTTGTCACCAGATCTCCCCCAAACTTCCCCCTGGAGTGAAACTCAAGGAGCACTCATGGACGAAAGCACGTCAGGACTTGGTGGGGAAGCCAATACAAGAATAGCTACGGTAGTAACAGTGTTCCACATTCATGAAGATCTTGGGTTACCAAGATAAATTCAGCTATGAGACTCACCCTTGTGCATTCTTAACCCCTTCACTGCAGGATGCCTTCGTACAGGCCAGTGGGGGTACAGAGAGGGAACACCAGGAAAGCTCAGGAAGGGCTATTTATTCTGGCTGACAGCACTATATACACTACCACTCATTTAGTTTTTTCACATATTTAAAAAGCCCTATTTAAGACATAATGGATATTACTGTGGTTATAAAGTCTTTCGCAATTAAACCATACTGATGCAAGTAAGATAACTATTTTCCTCATACATTAAGGCATAAGACCTGTTCATCCCAGTCTCCCCAAATGCAAATTTAAAATGACAACAAAAATGCTTAGTTACACTGCTTCCAGGTCATTTTTTTAAAGCTTTCACTTCCTTCAGCTAATAAATGGTATCATTTGAGATAATGGTTTTCTTTTCCAGTTTCCAGATGCTAGGCTAGCTGCAGTACTAACAGACAGGTAGCTATGAATTTCTGAATCATAGTATTACAAAACTATTATTTCAGGGTTTCCAGTTTTACACTAACTGGAACCTCTGATCCTACCTTTCAGCAATATATTAGTGCAAACAATACTGAAGAAAGAACATTCCCTCACCAACTCATTTAATTAAATTTCTTATTTTAAAAAGATATGAAACAAGACCTTTCAAAAAGTGCTTGACTATGTGCATTTAACTGTGTTTAAATAACCTTTTTTTTGTACCTGTTGTACAAGAATCAGAGGCATAGTATAACATTTGAAAAAAGCCTTGGATCTTTTTTTCTCCTGAAATGATCAAGAAGTAGAGGAAATATTGCAAAGGCTACTGATGTGATAGTTCAAAACTTATTAAAAAGTAAAATTTCAGCTATGTTTCCATCAAAACTGAACAGAGGCTTGCCCTATTCTTGTTTTGCTGAAATTTTGTTTTGTGATCACTCTGTCAACATTAATGTCTCATCTGTAACATGGGGATCCATAAATAGTTCCCTCCATGACAAGAGAACTGTAGGAATAATGTCATGAATTTTGGGGTATGTGATCAATGCACATTAAAAGGGGACAAGTAAGTAGCAAGACAGTAAAAGTCACAGAGGCTTGCAGTCCACTGAGCAGGACTAAGAATTAAGAGTCAGATTTACGCCAGATAATTTGCAAGAATAGAGAGCATCAAAAGCTCCTTTTGTCTGAACTTGTGGCTTCTTAGCAAAAGGGTGGATGTTGGTGCATCTTCCTCTTTCCAAGTAGCCTTTCTAAGGCTGCAGAGGGAAAAGCCCTGTTGATAGACTGAAAGCAGCACCACGAACATCAGCTGGGAAGACCAGCTCAGTCCTAACAGCAGCCTGTCCTCCCTCACTCAGATCCAAGCACTCAGGTTGAATCCCAGTCTGAACTCTTCACCTCCTCTCCAGCACGCTTTCTCTCTAAATATAAACTGCACTGCTGACATGATTGCAGCTGGCATTAATCTTTTCAGATGTTTTCCATGTTGTCCTTGGTTTTGTTTACTATGTTAAATCAGGGGAAATTCCGATTTAAGTCGCAAAGAAATAAAAAAAAAGTACGTACCTGAAAAAAAAACAATAGACAAAAAAAAAAAGCATAGGAACCAATGGGTAGGTGTAGGGACGCAGGAAAAGACATTCATGGAGAGCAAATAATCTGATTAGCCTGAAGTAAGCTGATGTAGTAATGCTAATCTGAAAAACTAAATATCGTGTTAGAACCTCTTTCACCTGTAATTGTAATAGAACCAAAACTGCCTGCTGTGAACAAGCATTTTTGCACCAGAGATCTTTGAACTCTATTAAACATTAACAAACTATTCAGAGCTGAAGTTTCCCCAGTACACAAGCAGCCTGAGAAAGAATCTATAGGAGAAAAAAATGCAGAAAGCAATTTTCTACAGCTTGTGTCATTCAGTGGAGGTATATGGACTTCAGATCAAGACTGTGTACACAAGTGTGGGACGACAAAAATGTCCACATTTCAAGTTTTTTTTAATAATTCACAGCAAATTACGAAGCTAGTATGAATAAATACAGGAAAGTATTATGTATCCTAAGAGAGCGACTTCATGAAAACACGAGTGAAGTGACAGCAATAAAAGGCTGCTTCTATCCCTGTTGCAGAGTTGTGAATACTGCCAGGATATGAAGACAATCCAGGTGTGATACAACAATCATACAGACTTGTGTGTCACTTCTGATTTTTCCATTGCAATGAAGATGGTGAAGGATTTAGCATGAGTTTGGGTGGTGAGGCAGAGGGAACAGGGCTCAGAATTCTGAGACAAAGAAAAGGAACGAGAGGGAGACATGCTAAAAAAAAAAACTAAACCAAATGAATCCAACAAAAAATGTGCAAAAGACACCAATATTAGCTGAACAGCAAACAGACCAAGCAAAGCTGAAAAATGCCAGATCCCTGCTCTCCCAATACTACTAGCTGTGCCTAACTGCAGCCTTTCAAAGAGAACAGGGCTCTATACTTGAAGGAAAGTTTCAAATAATGTGCTTGCTGTGACATCCGCTGCATGTTACAATTCCTCCCATGCCTGTATGGCCAAGCTGGAGGGCAGATGGATAAAAACACATAACCAGGTTCTCATTAAACAGCTACAGCCCAAGTACCTACATGCTCTACATGTATTTAGCTAGCATAGTATGGTCTGCTGTGCTTTTCTCCATGACTACCAATAAACAAGCTTTGCCACTAATGCTTAACAGAATTTTCTTACATCTATCCCTCGTCTTAACATTGCATTCCACTTAATTCACCCAAACACTTGCATAAACATATAGGGAGGGGTGAGAAGGGGGCTGTTGCTATTTGATCAACCAGCATAAAACGTTTGGGCAGAAGCTACTGTATAAAATTATGTATCCATATCAAACTGTAATAAGCATAAATGTATGAATTTGTATGCTTTTATGCATTTGTTGCATGCCCAAAAGTAACTTTAAACCCATAGCTTAATCACTGTGATGCCTTCTGTTTCTCTTTCATCAGATGGATATTCACCTCAAAGACTAACCACATTCACATGAAAGACCCAGGACAGGGAAAGGTCATTTAGCTGGAAAGACAAAAGAGGAAGAGCGATGAAGTAACAAAATAATTCTAGCAAAACAAGAATATTTGGCTGTTATGCATTGGAAAACAAAAAAATCATCCAGGAGTTTGTAAAGGACATTGTCCTGTGAGCTTTGGTTTGCTCCCAGTCCAAACAGCCCTCTTTCTGCCTCTGGGAGCATGGGGATAACCAACAAAATCTCCACTGAGTTTACCGTGCACATGCTTGAATGAATGGGATCTCTTTAATACATTTAAGCATTAGTAACATTACATATAAATAAAAAGAATAGGACAATTTTGTATCTAAATAAGTCTCTAAATACTATGCTTCAGGACTCAAACTGATTCCCTTCAACAGTCCGTCTAATTTATACCCTCTATACCACATTATGCAATGAACAGTTGCTCATAAAGAGCTTTTCCTTCTGGGAAGCACTGGATATTCATCACCCCTTGGGTACTAAAATGCAAACAGCCAAATTTGGAGAATCACAGCTCCTGTGCTTCTATGACATATCCTTAGCTTACCCTTAGCTCCTTAGACATACCCTAAGCAAGGGATGAAATAATTCAGAGACTAATGCACTGTTAACTGTCCTGCTAGGTAACTAGTTATTCACCAGTATTTTCGGTTACATATTTTACAAGGGCCAGACAGAAGCCTCAGCCTCCCAGCATATCCCTCCACACACGGTGACTCCCTTACCACAGCAGGACCTGTAAAAGAAAACTTCATTGCAAACTCCTGTGTTTCAGTGTAAATGCACCACTTCCACCGGGAACTTACGCTAACAGATTAGGCGATGCCTGGAAGTCACTGAGGCCACCCACTGCTTTCTTCTAACCCTGTTAAGCCGGGGAGCCTTTGACAGAACATGGGGCAAGAACAGCCGCAGCCTCTGCAGCTTCAGGACTCTGCAAACTTGTCTGCTTTGTTTTCTGTTCAAAGCTATGTCATCTGGGGTTGCAAACTAGCACCAACAAGAACTCCTAATTTGCCTCTAATCACATACAGGAGAAGGTATCTCAGCTCAATAAATCAAGATTCCCAACTCATGCACTAGCTTACAAGTACCCCTTTTTGTGCTCATGGAGGGAGGGTAGGCAGAGGGGTGGGGGATGGTGCAAGACTTGCCATTGGCTGTTAATATGCATAAGTTAAGTTTTTTTAACTGGCTGAAAAAGGAACTGAAATGGAGCAGAAAACAAAAATAATTTCCCTATGAAAAAAACCAAGCAAACAAAAAACAACAAAAAAGCACCAAGAACAACCTAGACCTTGCATATTATATACACTGTATAACTGGGGAAATTAGGTAGAACTCTTGATAATTATTGCTCGTGGCAAAAGTTCGATTAGCACTGCTCAGAGCTGGCAGGGTTCCTGCACCAGGGGCAGACTTCTGTGGACTGAAAAGCACAGCACTCAACACAACAAGTGTGCCATAAGGGGGTGGAAGGGCTCTGTGTAATTACACTTCTTGCCAATCTATAGAAACAACAGCCATCCGCCATTCCAGCCCAAATAGAAAAATCTGGCAGAAGGGGACTAGACATTCACACTAATCGGATGGCCTTCTGTTTCAAATGACACATGCTTGTAAACAAATAAACAAAAAAAGTACATTTGGGTTTTCAGACTATGCCAAGAAAAAAAAAGAGACTTTCACATGTTGGCTAAAATCTTAATATGCAAACCATCAAACTCTAATTGCCCAAATTACTAGAAATGCCTTGGAAAAATTACAGCAAACACTCTACCTGATGGCTGACAGAGATATTAAACTACAAATTAACAATGACTCTGCTATTGCATTAATATAGGAGACCTGAGAAAAATGAAAAATTAGATCATTCCAGAGGGCAGGCAGGAAAATGCACAGCTTTCTTGCATTGCCTACACGTTTGCAATGAAAACCACACAAAATTTGCCTGAGTTCAGGTTTCATTGCAAATATGAAACTTAGCTCAAGGGAAAATTTGCTAATGTTTGCATAACTATTCAGTCAACTGGGGCCCAGCTTCAAGCAGAGCTTTGTGATCAAAGAGCCATGAGAAATGTGCAGTTTCACATCAAGCTAAGTGAAATGGGTAAAAAATTGACAGTTTCATTTTGAATTGTGAAGACATTTTAAATGAAACTTCAGAAGCAAATGCAATAACAACACAGTTTGCACAAGTGAAGGCTGATGATGAAGCACTGGGTAAATTAATAATTTTTTAAAAGGTTTACTCTTGTTGTAACAAGCCCTGTTCTCACCCTCACAATACACCTGAGGGATAGGGGTATTCTTAGTTCCACATTGTAGGTAGGAAACTGAGGCAGAGTGGTTACACGTGAGCAATAAAGCTTGACTGTGAACTCAATTTCCCATCTAAACATCCTTCTTCTCACTCAGATTTACTTCTGCATGCAAAGCAAATCACATTCATGTGCCTAGGTCTAGTGCTCCATTAACTCCAAAGCCAAATGGAGTCCCCCCAATCTCACTTTCCACATACTCTGAGCGTATCATTCAGGTAGACTCCGCACACAATTATCCATTTGGATTTCCTTACATCTTCCTATCAACATCTGGTGCCATCTATTTTCATGCAGTACTTTCTAAAGTAGTTTGCATCCATGTTCTGCTTCTGCCTTATTGAGTCATTTTGGGCTTTCATTTCACTGTAGTTGATCTCGGCCTGCCAGGAATCTTCAATGATGGAAATACTAATGGGCAATCAGACTGGTCTACAAAATAGTTGGCAATCCCATAGCTGCCCAAAAATTGTATGTTGCTGTACTGAGTACGTCCCTTTATACAGAGTCACTAAATGCTCTCCCACACCCTGCACAAACAGAGGTTCTCCCTTAAGCAAAGGGAATAATAACAGTAAAATATATATTTTGTTATGTGAAAATAGCATTTTACATTGAGATAAGTAACAGAGAAGAAGCATGGCTTATTTTTATCTCAGTATGCATAATTATAGTAAGATGTATAAACTGTCGTCACACTGCTGGGGAGGAGGGGAAGAATAGAAGGGGATTTTTTTTTTGGCAGAGGGAAAGGAATAATGTTCTGTTTTGCTTTGGTTTTACAGTGAGCTAGTTATCTCAAGATCAATATTCTTGTGTGAGAAAAAAAAAATAAATTCCCCCATTTTATGGTGAAAACATAGCTCCTATCCTCCACCATGTGAAGGTAATGGTGGAAACATTAACAGACACCATCCTTTGAGAGTAATTTATTCCTGGAATAGAATAGCCTCTGCCAGCAAGATTACATTCAAAAGTGAACAACATTAGAAAACCCCAGCGACAAGGTCTATTTAGCAAATTACACAGCTAAGAAATATTTTCTGACTCATTTTGGTCCCCAAGTTAAAAACATGTTAAAAGGTTGAGTTCCCCAAATGGAAAGATAACTTGGCCCAGATTATAAAATACTCAAAAGTTGCTTCTGATGGTATTGCAAGGTCTAAACCGCATAGGAACAGGAACATTATTTTTCAGAAGCATTTTGGAAAACTAGAGCAATAGCCACATTGAAGCTCAAAATATCTGAGGTAGCGCCTCAGTGGGAACTCCACACAGCCCAGCTCCACAGTTACACCCACGAACCAGCATAACTGCATCCATACAGCAATTTAGCAGGTCCTACATGATCCACTCTACCACCACACTAATCCAGCTACATATTTTCTCTTTCCATCTCTGCTAACTTAGGCACCTTTTTGCCACCCACATTTGCATGGTGTAGACATGTGCTTTGCACTCAGAAGTATAAATCAGCTCCAAAATCAGACAGACCCTGGAGTCACTTGGCCTAAATTCCATTTAAAACCTGAGCCAGGGTCACCGCCTGTCCTGATTCACTTCTCTATTGTATCACCCCAACAACAGCTGGTAGATGTGCTCTGAATGGCTCGACTCTTGGCACCTAGTGCATAACTTCCTTTCCGCGTACATAGGAATTGCTTTAATTCTTCCCTCTTCGCTATCCTGCAGAGGATATTAGGTAAGCCTCACAGATACCGCCTGAAATCACTGGGATGTTGTTATTGCTCATAGAACAGAGGTCCAGGTTCTGAAATGAAATGAAGTCTCAGAGTGACCTACTGTAACCCCATTTAGATCACACCCTGAATTAAAGGCACATGATTTTGTCAAACATGGTATCAAGTAAAAGGGCACTGGCAGCAGCTACTGTTTTTCTAAATTGTTTCAATAAGTCTGCAGAGCGTTTCCTTAAAGTTCTAAACATCTCAAAACCCCTGCTCAATTTTCTTTTTCTACATTCACAGAATGTCAGAGATAATCAACAATAAATAACTCTTCCTTGAGATGATGGACACTGGGCAATGCCACCTAGAGTTTCTCAAGGAAAGCTCAAGAGCAAACGGGCCAAGCAGACTGTTTGACAGTCATAGATGGAGACAAATGTAAAGTGTACAAAGGGAGCCAAAGCCCTGACACAGAGAGTACATCAAAATTTAAATGAACCACTTCAATCAGCAAATCCTAGAGATTCAGGATTTACCCAGTAAACCCAGACTTGAGCCCCAAGATGGGTGCTTACTGACCAGACATTTCAAACAGTTTTAGTAAAATCTTCTTGGGGGACCCTGGCCATCATTTTTTCCTCTTTTATGTATAGAATAAGCAAGTCAGATACACTGGTGGCCAACTAGAATCACGTATGTTTTATGTACAAAAATGATCATAAGAAACAAAACAGAGTGCCATTTTGCATTACTGTAATTGCAGTTGATAGACACCAGAAGTACAGGATGTACGTCACATCAAAAAACAGATGAATATGCAAGTTTAAGCTATGCCCTTAGTATGATCTTCATAATATGCACTCCCAGTCTCTATGAGATTTACAGGCCATCAGCCAAGATCTACACAACTCTTTTGGCAGCAAACAGGTGAGGAAAAAAAACATCAAAATCCATCACTATCTTTTTTTCAAGGAATACCTTCAAGGTACTTTGGAAATGGCTCTGAGTCATCAGTCTGCCACAGCTAAGTCACCTTGCAGCCTTGACCACCATTTCCATAACACAAAGCATCTAGAAAGAGCATCTTATATTGGGCGAGCATGTCCCTGACTTCACCTCATAAAAGGTCCTCTCTTCCCCCTCCAACTCATTTCTTATCACAATACCAAATAATTCCATTTTTAACACAGAAGCAAGCGTCAAGAGAGACTGTTAAGTGTGGTGTACTGCAGAACTGACCTACCACAATTTTACATACATTTAATAAAACAATTATCCTCAAGGCTCTTTGTTTTCTCAAACTAGAAAACCGTAGCCAGCAAGAGATCATTAATGAGAAACAGGGTAACAAATAAAGGGGGAAAATGCAGTTATTGGTGAGAATGCAGATAGTAGATTTGCTGCTGCCAAGAGGAGAAAAAAAAAGAAATTATGGAAAGTTGAAGAGTTTCTTTTTGTTATTATTTATATAAGCTCTAAGTGAGAAAATGTTGTTATTATTTTGAACAGCCTCCTAGCAACATTTCAAAGCTGCTGGTAAATGTTTCAAAACTTATTTGAATAAAGTAATGTAGATTTAAATTTAGCCTTTTGTTGTTTTGATCCTGCCAATCTTCTTTGTTGTAAATGTCTGTCCAGCATCATTCAGGTCTGCATCTGTGGCCCTGCTCATTTATCTTGCTTTGAAACAAAAAATCTGGTTTTGGAGAATGAGCAACCAAAACTTTAGAGCCTTGATCTTGTAAAGAATCACACAGGCAACTCCTCTGAAACAAAAATTTTCAGTATTGCATTGATCGTGACCATGAGTAAAATGCAAAGGGTCAGACTGTGACCTCACATTCAAGAACTGAATGGAAGGAAAAAATATAAGAAAGGTTTTACCAAAGCAAGTCCTCTCCACCCCACCCTGACAGGATGAGGGACTATATTATAGAAAGCCTCATAACCTGTTCCAGCTGTAATCCCTATTGTCAAGGTTCCCAGCAGAAAGCTCAAGAACTGGGCTGAAAGTCAGGGACATTCAGCCATCTGTCATTAATGGAGTCCTGTAGGCATCCTGATGATACCAGGTTCAAATAAACAAGTTCTACACAAGCATTGTTATCAGCTTGATCTTTGCAGCTTTGCAGCTTTCCTATGCACATGCAATGAGTAAAAAGCAAACCTTCTTTCTGCAAGAGTACAACATTTTTCAGGATTGCCAGAGGCAAAGAGATTATTATTTTTTTTCTGAAGCTCCCTTTCTTTTTGGTCTCCAATACCCATATCTCTGCCCTCACTATCCCAAAGGCTCTCCTGCTCCTAACTTTCCCCTGCACTCTCAGTATTGAGGGAGAGGAAATCAGATGCAGGACTTGTCTCCAATTACTGCTGAAGAGTTGATATTCAAGAGAGATGCACAAAAAATACATAACTATATTTTATATTGTGTATGAGCAAACATAGTTCATGTTTGACTGGAGTGGCCAGGTAACTGCAATCACACCGCATAGCGGAGGCACACACCACCACCTCCAAGTTGTAACACAAGAAGCTGACAAACGTGGTAAATCCATACTTTCATAGAGAATTAATTACAGAGGAAGCAGAGATTTACCAAAATGGTTTTAATACTTTAATGTTAGCAACAAACACAATGGCACAGCATACCTTTCCCAACATGAAAGTGGACGAGTGTGCCATCATTATGACACTTCAGGATCTTTCTAAGACAGGGTAGGAAAGGTAGGCTTTCCATTCCAGCAAAACATTTGAATATAAGCAGCTGTATAGTTTCTCAGTCTTTAGTTTGGCTGCAGGCAACATTTGAAAATTAAAGAATTGGGACTATAAATCTGGATTTCACAAGTGTTCATCACTAAAGAGCAACCTGACAAATCTGACAGACTAGTCTGGTAACTATGGCAAAGTGAGAAATGAAATCTCCATGCAGATTATTTGCAGAGCCGAGCATGAAACTTGTCTCACTGGTGTCTGTGTATGTTTATGTGCACTTGCATACATCATTATAGATATTTAAAAAAAAATCACTAATCTACAGGTTTATCAACGTTATTCTCAGCCACAAGAATCCAGTGAGTGCTGATGCATTTTAGATAAATCAACAGTAGTGCAGAGTAAAGGAACTTAAGTTTAAATAAAGGGAAGATCTTGCTCAGACTTTTCATTAGGCTTCTCCAAATTTGGATATAATTACTCCCAACAACAGGAGGATTTATTTTCTGGAACTCTTCCTTTAATAAACAGAAAAGCCTAGGTGACAGATTGCATTGAATTATCTTTATATATACCGAAATATGTTTTTTCCATGCTCTAAACTTACAGTCTGTGAACTCTGCAGCCCCAGAACTGTTCCAACTTACTAAATTCTGCCCTACAATACAGTGAGCGAAGGGACAGCTTTAGTACTGGCTGTGTCATATGTCACACCACAATAACATCCACTCAAGACTATTGCTATTATTAAAATGTTAAAAGCTTTAAAAGCACCAGTTAAATACCCCACCACTCCACATGCGGTGTCATAGGTGTTCTAGTCTTCTACATTTATTCTGAAAAGACTCAAGAATTTATGTTGGCGTATTTCTTAGCTTCAAATACTGCTTATGCCCTTCTGATTCTCCTGTAGCAATTACAATAGCTTTCAAAACTACAGTGAACAAAGTGGTAATTACTGGATCAAAAATACATCACAGGAGTAGTCCCATAGAGAACAATGGAACTACCCAAATGCATCAAGTTTACCAGGAATGGTGACATATGAATGTTGATCTGTCTTCACATTGATCAACTGGAAGCCTCAGAAGGTTTTGAAGCAAATATTTTATTTTCACAGAAAATAGCCCTAATTCTTTCCTTTCCAGGGGGCAGATGTAGGAGGACAGTGAAGAGAAGAAGGATAGTTTGTATGCAAGGAGGTTTTTTGTTTTCATAGAATCATAGAATGGTTTGGGTTGGAAAGGGACCTTAGAGATCATAGACTTCCAACCCCCCTGCCATAGGCAGGGACACCTCCCACTAGACCAGGTTGCTCAAAGCCCCATCCAGCCTGGCCTTGAACATTTCCAGGGATGAGGC
>JAOTQQ010000023.1:26838808-26865182 GCA_026546715.1 Gallinago undulata
TCACTGTAAAGAATTTCTAATATCTAATCTAAATCTCCCCTCTTCCAGTTTAAAACCATTGCCCCTTGTCCTTTCAATACACTTCCTGACAAAGAGTCCCTCCCCAGCTCTCCTATAGGCTCCCTTCAGATATTGAGAGGCCATTATGAGGTCTCCCCATAACCTTCTCTTCTGCAAGCTGAACAACCCCAGCTCCCTCAGTCTGTCCTCATAGCGGGGAGGTGCTCCATCCCTCTGATCATGCCCGTGGCCCTCCACTGGACCCGCTCCAACAGGTCCATGTCCTTCCCGTGTTGAGGACTCCAAAGTTGGACACAGTACTCCAGGTGGCGTCTCACGAGCACAGAGGGGCAGAATCACCTCCCATGACCTGCTGGCCACACTTCTCTTGATGCAGCCCAGGATGCCCCAGGATGCAGTTGGCCTTCTAGCCTGCCAGTGCGTATTGCCAGCTCACATTAAGCTTCTTGTCCACCAACACTCCCAAGTCCTTCTCCTCAGGGCTGCTTTCTAGCCATTCTCCGCCCAACCTGTATTTGTGCCTGGAATTGCCACATCCCAGGTGCAGGACCCTGCACTTGGCTTGGTTAAACTTCATGCGATTTGCACAAGCCCACCTCTCAAGCCCGTCCAGGTCCCTCTGGATGGCATCCCTTCCCTCCAGCGTGTCAACTGCACCACTGAGTTTGGTGTCATTGGCTTACTTTCTGAGATTGCACTCTACCTCACTGTCCGTGTCTCCAACAAAGATGTTGAACAGCATTGGTCCCAGTACAGACCCCTGAGGAACACCACTCATCACTAAGTGGAATAAAACTCATTGTTTTGTTCCACTGAACATCCAGGACCTTAAAATGAGCTTAAAATGTATCCATGACTTGGATTCATATTTTCCAAACAGCTACTAATTGTTCCTGATTATTGGCATCTACAGACAATTAAATAATAAAAATAATACTAATATAATCACGCTTTATTAATGAAGCTTTAGATACAAGTCCAGTTCCTCACTTTGGCAGAAAAGCCACATACAGAATAAACAAGACTCACCAACTCTAATTGGCTGCTCGGTAACAGCTTTCAAAAACCACATTTTACGTAAGCTATTCGCAATATGGGCACATCTCAAAATCTGCTGATCTCCATTTAGATTTCAAGAATGCTTTGCATCAAGTACCTACTGAACAAGTTACAAAACTGTTTTTCTCTTTTCCGATTAAATATTAGATGTACACATCAGCTATTTACTACTACAGTGGTATCATTAGAAATACATTACCAGTTTATTTCCCCATATCACAGTGTGATACACAAGCTTGCAATAGTTTCTGGTGCATCTGCCAAAGGCTCAGAATGCCACAAATATCTAAAGCAGAAAACGTGTGCTGTGCACTGAAAATCTTGCTCAGCTGTATTTATTATTGCTAGATTCCACCCTCTTTGTGTGTTTCATTATGAAATACAAGATGCCCACGTAACTCTAATCATGCCGTCCATCAAGTAAGTAAAATTCAGAGGAAAGCAATAACAGCTGATATTAGAGAATGACAACAGCATAAGAACCACAGGGAATTTCCCCCTGAATTTCAAGCTCTCTTGGAGACTGTGCTAGGACTGAAGATGAAAGACTGAATCTTTGAAGAGCAGACTTTCAAACCCTTACTTAGGCTTAACAGCCATAACATCTTCTACTCATTTCAGAATTACCTAAAAAAACCCATCAAAAACCACTGCTCTGCTTGAAGAGAGATATCCAAGTCTCATCCACAGAGATTTCATCCACATGCTTGAGAACAAAAAATAAGATTTCTTACATGATGAAGGCAGTAAGAGAAGAAAGAACAGAAAGGGTGAAAAGATCTATGGGTGAAGTCTTTGGAGGTCAGTGGAAAAGGCTACTTGCTAAAGCTTCAGCAAATCATGACAGAGGCAGCCACAGCCTGTGGTTTACAGGCAATTGGTTCAAGCAAGAACCCTGTGTAGGAGCAACACCTTCCTGATGCAGCAGCTGTGGTACAACCCCAATCTCCAGGTTTAGAAGACTCAGATCCACCACTCCTCTAGCTATGCTAGGAATCTAGTACACCTGAGCATGCTCTGCAGAAGCTTTGGACTCTGTTGTGTCCCACTTTTCAAATGTTCCTGGTTCCCTAATAATGGTATGGGTCTTGTGCCTTTTATCATATAAGAAATGTGCTACTCACGGGGTCAGGCAGGTGGGTCACCCCTGAGGCAGAGCCTCCTATTGCTCTCCATGGGAATTTTGCTCAGTAGCAAATCTTATGATACCTATTCCAGAGAAAGATGCCTCAGTGCAAGGCTCGATTCTTCTGCTGCTTAGGGCTTTACAATTGCTTATGATGGCTAAGGGTCTGGTCCTTTAACACATTTGTCTGACCATTACTGTCCTCTGGAACAAAGTCATCAGCTCTGATGGCTTTGGTGGGGAGGAAGGTGCAGTGCTTGCTTGTGACTATTTGCTAGTATCATTTCTCATCACCAGTATTACACACCATGTGCTTTTGCACAGTGCAAGGCAGACAACAGCAGGTGCCTTCAGATGTCACTGAGTGCACAGTCTATCCTGTAGCACTTCCTACACCACTAGTGCATTCTTAAACCAAACAGCTTCCTGCTACAACATTTTCTTTTCCCCAACTTGCTACAGACAGGAGCAAATAGTCCCCTGACCCCTGAGTTGGAGTCTATCTGAAGGGATGAGGAAAGCTTCACCATAGTTTCCTGCATCTGTCACTGCAAGAATAGACTTGTCTTATAAAGTCAGCATGGTAACTATCTTTTTCTTGTGAGGTCTAGTGATAGCAACTTTCTCATGTTACATTTTTCAGACTCTTGCACCAGGCATATCAGGCATCTTTGCTATTTCAACAGCATCAGCACAAACAATTTCCTATGCAGTCCTGTTCTGGCCACTCTAAAAGATGGATTTGTTTACTCATCCCTACTCATTGAACTAGCTAAGTGTTGGCATTGCCTTAGAAAAAAAAAAAAGAAACTTCAGTTATTAGGCAGCCACAAGATAAAACAAGATAAATGTGTGTTGAGTTTGCACAAATCTACCTGTATTTTGAAGGAAAAAGACACTGTGGTTTCTAGTGTAAGGCTATGGAGATCTAGTGTCAGCTTGCAAGCTAAGGATACATATACTAAACTATAAACTATTTTCTTATCAGTCTATACAGTTTTGTCTTTCCTCTAAATGTAGGGACTTCAGATGTGAGAAAATATATGGTGTATCTGAAAAGATTAAAACATCCTTTGGTCCTATAAATTTGCAGACATTTAAGAGAGATCAAGAGATGAGGACATCAGTGTCCCTAAAAACAATATGGGAGAGTCCATGAAGAAGCAACTGTATTCCAGTAAACTACCTCTCACCACATGTGCACCACCACAAGAACTATCTTTCAGTACAAATCCTTTTTCTTCCAGCACTCAATGCCTTCATGAGTTGGAATACCATGAGGAAGTGTACTCATTATTTCATATAGCAAATCTACCTTTATCCTGAATACAAAGCTTTGTGGAAGTGATAGAAATTTGCTGCAGGCACTACAGCTAGGGAACTTCATTCTCTGTAGGTGGAAAATATGGGGAATATGGCAGAAGCTCAAGAGACATGGCTTGGTTTGTGACAGATTCAGAGGCTTTTACTTGGGGTCCGTTTGAATGCATCATATATCATTCTCCAGTTCTTTTCATCTTGATATTCCATGCCTCTTAATTTTAAGACAGGACCAGCACATACGCACCGTTTTCTTCCATGTCTAACCATTCCATCACACCCCCCCACACCACATTTTTCTGGAAACAATGTCTCTGGAAACAACACCAGCCTTGGCATCAATTAAGCGCCTGGTGCAATAATAAACCCAGAATGCTAGCTTGCATCCCATTTTCATTCAGATCAGGCCTCCACATAGAGGTTATCCTACGTGGCTGCTACGACATCCTTCAAAAAGGTATAATGTACATAGAATGAAAGCACAGTGGTCATGCAAACCTTCAAATCAAATCTGTTTGATCCAGGTCAAGAATCAAATATTTGTGACAATTCTCAGTCTACTTAATCCCAAATTTAAACAGGATTACAGTTGGCTTGACACATTATTAGCTTCATAAAGTGGTAACACATAAGTGACAAAGTGACAAAGCAAACAAGTATTTGTGAACACATATTTTTTCTAAAGCTAAATAACGTTTTTAATAAGCAATTTGAAAAGAAACAAACTCATTTTTGATCCATTTGGTATTGAAAGAAAGCATTCTATTAACACCTTCTTTCTGTTTCCCTGTATGCAATGTAATTATCTTCTCAACTGAAAAACTTGGTGCCAAAGGGCACAGCTTCTAAACATGGCCAGTGTGTCTGGATACACAGGGGCATCAGCTGTAATTTGTGTAAAATCATAGCTTATGGTTAGTCTGGACTAAAATGCACATGAAACAGGTTTTTTTTCTGGAGTTTCGTTATGCAATAACACTACTAATCAAAAAGTACAGGCAACAGGTTTTAGAGTAAAAGAAAACTTAGCCTGAAAAAAGTCTTCAAAAGGCCATTCAGGTTATTCCACTACCTCAAGGCAAGATGAACTCTCCCTATGTCTTTCCTGCCTGATAGTTATTGAACCTATAGGGATTTCTGTCACTGGAGGTCCTTTACAGCCTTCCTGGGCATTTTTTTACCAGTGCTATACCATCTGTCTAGTTTTACCAGTAGAAAAACCTGGATTGAGCCTTTCTTGTGCTAGTTTATGCCCATTAACTTCCTCTCCTAAATACCAGGGACATGGTTATCAGATTGATCCCTTCCTCTTTGCAGCTGCTTGGTACATATTTCAAAACTATGACTTCTTCTCTTATGTAGGTCAAGAAAGCTTGATTTCCATCTTTCCATGCAGGTGTTTCTTTAATCCCTTAAAACTTCTATTTTATTTCTTCTTCCCAACTGATCTAATACCTGTATCCAAAACTGGAACCCAGAGAGTTCTGATTAGAGATCAGAAGGCTCATTTTATGCAGCTTGCAAAGCTGTACCTTTTGACACCCTTCTATAGCACCTGCTTTTCCACCTCCTTGCAATCACACTGTTGGTTCCTGTGTTCAGCTCCTTAGCCACAACAGCCCTAAGCTCTTTTCTCCTGAACATCTGCCTGTTATCCTCTGTCCTTCATCTGTACTGCTGCCTGCTCAAGTCATCCCTTCTCGACACTTACTCCTACTGAACTACATCTTATTTCTTAAGACTGTTTCTTCAATTTCTCAAGATTGCTTCTTATTTTTTTTCATTCCTCAGCAGGTTTGGTTTGGGTGTTATCTACAAACCTTAAATGCATCATCCAGGTCATGTATATTTTCAACAAAACCAAGGTGCAGAGAGACCTCCCCAGAACCCCTCTCAGGGGCACACTATTACGACAAAGGATCATTCATAACATCCTCCTTCCAATTAGTTTGTCACTGTCTGGAAGAATCTCATTTTTTGCTCTGTTTTCCTCACTTCCTTATGAGTATGTCAATTAAACTAGAGTCATAACTCTTGCAAATTCAAGATATGCAGCATTTCAAGTTATATAGTGCCTTTAGTTGTTTTTAATCTTCTCTCCCATAGCCACCACCCAGGAAGAAACCAAAGCCTCTGAAATTGTTAGCAGACGCAACGTCAATTTGAGCTTGTGGTTAAACTTTCAGCAACAACGCTGCGCAAGTCATCTCTGCTCCTGGCTGCTCATTCACACCTTCATACTGCTTGGTGCTAACTGCACGCATCACGCTTGTCTGTGGCAAACAGGGTCTGAAAACCAAACTACCCAGATGCCTCTGCAAGCGCAGAGGGCAGCCAACATTATGGTTACTTCACGGGGCGGGGGGAGAGGGGGGAAGTTTCATAAATTACACCAGTACTTTAATACCAACCTGAAAGTCAAACCTAAACTTCTGAGACTCAGTTAGCTCAGCTATACATTTCAAAGAGAAATCCAGAGTTGCTTAAGCCGTACAAAGGTATTAATTTTGTCAAGAGCCAGGCAAGCTAAAAATGGAAGTATATTGCAGTGTTCATTATCTGCATGATGGCAATTACTGACCTAAGACTCATGAGAGCACAGCTGCAAGCAAATTCAGACAGTTTCTTTTTACATGCTGGTGAGGAACTATGCACACTGCAGGTTGCAACTGGTGGGCCGTGCTGAAGCATTAGAGGTGTTAGTGTTTTCAACCAACATAGCTAGATCCAAAAACCGTCAACTTGTTTACAGTCGTAGTGATTCCCATTAATCTGATTTCACACCAAGATTGCAGCTTCATGTATTATTTCCATTTCAAAAGAAAACTGGAATCCAAACTTCACAAAGCAGAAACTCCTCCCCCTTAGGATAATGTGTCAGATCTCTGCAAAGTGAGATCAATAAGTTTGCTGTATATGCTTCCAAACATACACATCCTTCCACATATCTTATTATGCATATAGCATGGCTTACCTGCACCTGCATAGGACCCAATCCAGAATGGCATCTTCACACATGCTCAACACAAGCACGTTCCCTTTCAAGCCAAGGGACAACTCACACAATTAAATTTCAAGTCAATGCCAGAAAGAGGATGACAGCACTTGTTTCTTGTTAATGTGTCTGTCACTGGATTAAACGGTAGATCTTTAAATATGCCGTTGCATCTAACAGCAGTGACAGAAACATTCATTTGCCTTCTGCTATTTTGGACATGACAGCAACTATTTTTTAATCAAGTTTCCATTCATAATTGGGCTTCCAACATACGAGTTCAATGTTCTCTATTTGATTATTTTAATGGTCCCTTGTACAAGCCAGCCAAAGCTATTATTACTTTTATTTCTGTGTGTGAAAAAAGGCAAAGACTCATGAAATAGCTTACATTCCTACAGCCTGTTGCCTTTGGGCAGGAGTGGTCTGGATCATCAGTGCTGGCAACAATAGACAGTACTGTAAAAATAGTGTGCATACATGCAGCTCAGACTGGCTAGCCATCTTGGGACAAGACAAATGCAACTCACTTGTGACCTCAGTTATAGTTGTCTGTGCCAGTTTAAAACTCCAACAGAGGAATTTAAATGAACATTGATAACTGGCCAAATAGACTCTACCTTCAATAGTAGGATGTATTCTTATTATTAGTGCTGGTTCCACCTACAATAAAGATGGAGGGTCTTTTTAGTAACATATGGAAAATCATTATAGCCACAGTCCAAAAGCAATTGCCAGTGGGCAGTATGCTGTCAGCTCCTTTCAGTTTGTTGTTTCATCATTTCACCCATGACCTGGAGGAATAATTTCTTCTTCTACAGCACAGCAGCAGTTTAGTTTCCATGCTCATTAATGTCTGATGACTCTTACAATTACAGTTCTCAGCACATCCAAGAGTCATAAAACATCCTAATATCTGTGAAGCTTTATGTCTACTATGACCACGTGGTACTGAATTCTCAATTTATGTTAGATTTGCTAAATGAAATGTTACAACACATTTGGCTTTTGAAAACAGATTTGGAAGATGGGATACTCCATTTGCCCACAGAGAGAAAATACTGTATTAGCAGAGAAAGACATGGACAATGTGATTAAAGAGAGCCCAATGTTCAACTTCAAACTTCCCAAAGATAATCATTCTGACATCCACCATGAACTGGAGCCAGCTGCAAAGTTTACACATCCCATGAAATATAAAGTTAGGGAACATCTGAATCTGTGGGCTCAACTCAAAGCCATAATTAGAACTATTAAATCTTCCACACTTTTAAGATTTTATCAAGTGTCAGTTAGACATAGAAAGTAATGGGGCTTAGATGTGATCATCACCAATCTGGCTGTTCTCTTCCTGTCTGTACCACTCCCCAGTCTGTTTTGGATTGGTTGGGCAATTTCAAGTTTAAAAGCTGGATAGAGATCTCAAAGATTAAGTTTAGTAAAAACAACATGGCTGAGAGATTTCATTTAGTGCTTTCCACCTGAGGAAAAGCAGGCAGAAACCATCACCAACAAGTCCATTTGACATCTGAACAGTCAACACATGCACCCCTCTGAACTAGCATAATGCAGTAGTAGTCCCTTGCTCACTTAGAGTATCTAGGAGTAACTGGGGAGGAGGGAAAAGCAAAAGGTGTTGAAAGGTTATGTAACCATAGTAAATGCTGGCTCTCTTAATCCTGTTACTCAAGAAACAGATTTGTTACCAAGGTTATCCTATAAAAAGATAAACAATCAGAACCACTTAAAAATGCTATGCATTGAATGACTCTCCAAAACTCAACAAATCAAAGTAACTTTTTTTTTTATTTTTAATAAAGGAAATCTCTACTTAAAATCAAGACTGGAAGATTTTTGCCTTTATTGTTTTTGAAAGACTTCCTCTAGTTCCAGACAAATAATTCAAGGAAGTCTTGCATAAGAGATCTGATTAGATGATCCCAGCGGTCCTCTCTGTCTTCAAAACCTATGAATCTGCTTCCAGACACAGCATAAAAATCAAAAAAATTAGTCACATAAAAATTGTCTTGAGGATTCTTATCAAAGAAAAACTGTTTTGCATACTTCTAAGTAAAAGCACATGGAGAAAAATGGCAAATATCAAACAACTGACAGACTTTAAAAAAAATTCAAAATTGAAAAGTGGAGATAAGTTCAAATGCTGAGATAATGGGTGTATAGGCCTCTAACTTTTTCAAATAATTCTCTTGGTTACTTTTACTTCAGACCAGGCTACCCACTCCCTTATGCCAGCATATCCCAACTTGTATCTGTCCCTTCTAGTGAACTTCATGGTCACTGAACAGCCTGACCTCTTCTACAGGTACTGTGAAGGTCCACAGTTAATTGATATGCCAGTGTTCACATACCATCTGTTATTTCAGAGGAGGAATAAATACATTCTTCCCATATGATCTCTAAGATCTGACCAGAACCTATAACTACAGCATCTACTTGCATTGAGAGATGTAAGGTCAGAAACAGCATGACTTGAACCCCCACCCCTTTGTGACAAGGATGCAATGATTAAGTATATCCACACACTGTCACGTTATATGGAAAGAAAACACATTGCAAATGAGTATGGATGTTACTAATGCATGAAAAAACATGAGACAGGGATCAACTTTGACCTTAGTATACCTACTTGAGGAAAGAACAAAAGCTACTGTAAATACAGAGCTGAAGGTCAGGGAATAGTTTCCTATATCCCTAATATAGATGCAAGGATACACACCCTCATTTTTTTCCTCTTTTTTTTTTTTCTAAAATTCTTCCTTGTCAAACCATTTGACCTGTTTAGAACAAGAAAAAAAAAGCTAAATAGAGCAAGATATTTTTAGTGTTCCTGAAGGAGCTTCTTCCAAATGTCATTCATTATAGAACTACGTGAAATCATCTCTCTGGATGCTTACTCCAGAATCTAGGACAAAGTGAGCAACTTCAGCCACAGCCCACCCCAGAGAAATACTGCATTCCTTGCTCAAGCATAATGCGTTCAATTCAAATTGGGTTGTTCCTCAGCCAAGGGACACAGCAACATAATTTACTATTTCCCTTTTGAATATCCAGTACAGAATAAATCTGATCTGCTGGGGAAGTGTTTTAAAGTCTAGCCTGAAAGCATATCATCTGTTTCCTGGAGCTTCCTTCCAAGGATTCAGCAGCTAATTTTACACCATTACACCTAATGAAGAGGAAAGAAAAGGCAGTTGGGTGGCAGGGAATTAAATAGTTTACAAAGCATGAAGTGACAAAAAAGGGTTCTAAAACTTAAGTCAACAGTTTATGTTCATTACACTTTTGTTGCAAAGCACCTGCAACATTGCACTCCAAAAGACAGATTGCTATCTTGAAAATGCCATTCTAATTATTCTTTTCTTATATAACATCTCAACCTAATGTCTCTCACAACGCTTCTTGAATTTTGGACCAAATCTCCACTTGCTAGTGGGAGGAAATACAAACTGAATAGCATTGTCTAACAATAACATGACTCATCTTTCTATGTCATCCTCTTTGTTTCTTTCACGAGGATGGTTCTTCTGCCTACCTGATATTTTACAGGCCCTGCTACATGGTGAACTGCACACAACAAACAGTAACATTTGGGATTGTATTGTCTACCTGTGGTCTTCCTCAGATCTCCCCAGGCAACTGTATATAAGTTAGACATACTGACATCACATGAAAAAAGCAAGAGTTTGTTTCTTCAAATGCTGTACATACAGCATATCTGGATAGTTCAGTCTAGTGGTTGCTTTTTAACATTAATTTCTTAGGGACAGACACCTATAAGCATGGATATGTCCCTCTGAAACTAATGGCAAGAGGAACTCACTGTGGGACTTGTGGAAGATGTGGACAACATAGAGAGGGATCTACCTCTGAAGTGCACTGCCTTCCTCTTTAGATCCCACTGTGACAGACATTGATCACTGAGACCTGGCACTGTGCAAGGTGGCAGGAAAGAGGCAGAAGCCACTTATTGTCCTCAGCCTCTTGGGATTAGTCAGGTATAGGATGTTGCCAATTCAGCATTCACTGATGCTACTACTCCAGTCCACAATAGGGCCCTGATTCCCAGTGAAATTTATGTTAGTAGAAGTTGGACTTTTAGTACGTTTCAGATCTGCATCTAAGCTTTTAGTCTACTTGCAGTTTTCTGTCCTGTGAATATTTAGATGATTTACAGAAACAGAATGGTTTTCAACACAATTAAGTGGGCAGACCTAGACAGGAATAGTAGTGCAAAGAAGAAAAGAACTCATACGAATAACAAAAACAGCAGTGATGAGGGCACTCTAACAATGGCAGGTCAACTGTACTTCCCTTTTATTCAATATGACTCAGCTACCTATGTCTGACATTCACAGCGGACAGGTCTCACGTTGCTAAAATTTGGACAGGAAAAAAAGAACAAGAGCAAATATTTTATTCAGACTCATATTGAAAATTTTGCCAGAAAAAACATTTTACTGTTTTTCTCATATGAGGGAAAGGGGGTGAAAACCAAGAGAGAATTATAATACTTACTAACTTATACCCCTGGAAGGGAGTGTAGTACTCAATGAATCCCTTCAGTTCAATGTGAAGAGTGTATAAAACACTGATGTGGACCTTCTCAGACATTTATTCAATCCATCTCTAATAATATCTAACTTCCATTGTCATTTATCTTTCACATTCTCTGGAATTTTCTACTTGTTCCTTATTTCCTTTCTTTAATTCTCTATTCCTCCTTTATTTCTTTTACTTCTCACTTTTGAAAAGACTTGAGAAAATTGTCTTTTTTTAAAAAGATTTAAAAAGCCTCTCAACTCTTCTGTTTTCAGTACATGCCTACGTATTTGATCACAAGTATAGGAACAAGGAATCCTGGTGCTAATATTATTGTCCACCTACAAAAATCACTTGAAACTACCATAAGAGTCAAGGAACTCACTTTTGCACCTTTTCTCTTTTACTGTCCTCCTGCTTTCAATTGGTTTTGCTTGTAGAATGTATGATCATGCCTTGAGGTGTGTTACATCAAAGGCAGCACTATCATTTTGTTACTTGTAATCGAACCCTGAATATGCACCCATGGGGGGAAGGAAGAGGCCCTTCTCAGCCAAGTTAGTAGATTCATTTTGAAGTCCTGCATAATCCATACTTCATGTGCAGACAGCTTGAGCAGAGCTCCTATCTGTTGGCAGTCAGCTCCTTTAAGAGGAGGTAAAGCTGACACCTACTAAATGGTCCCTTTCTGTACATATATCACTGCTTGAACAAAGTAACAGGAGTGGCAAAAGGACTTTTCAGCCACCATATCTTAATCTAAGTTTACTGAGCATAGTTCCTGAATCTTTTTTTTTTAATTGTTGTTTTTGTTATTTTTTAAAGGTCCCACCCAGTGCAGGCAAAGTTTGTAGGTATGGACAATGCCTCAGTAAAACTCTGGGACGAGATACTCTCAGGAAAAGTAAACCCAGTTTAGCCTGAAGAGATTATTTGTTAGAGTGTTTTATCATCCTGCAGTTGAGTAAGAGTAGTTTCGTTTTTTCTTTTTTTGAGTAGTCATGAGGTTTTGCCAGTTCAAGCACAAACATAGTGGAAACAACTTTTAGTCCAATGATGGTATAGTTTTCAAGGCTGTCTGACCCAACAGTAAGTGAGCTTATCTTTAGCCCTGTGCTTAAAAATCAATTGGTGCCTAGTGAAATCTAAAATTTTCCATTAGGACCCAACACTCTGCAGAACACATCAGAAGAAATTAGTGTCAAAGATGGGAACTCAGACAAAAAATGTGAGGCAAGAAGCCACCCAAGTTAACCAAAAGGAAATGCTGAAAAGGAGGTGGTGCCGAGCAATATGATCATCTGTAAAGGGGCTTCACAGCCCTGAAACACCTCCAGCCACAAGGAAACTACATCTGTCTTTTTTCACAAATTACAGCTGATCCTGCCATTAGCAGAGCCTGACAGAGATGGATCTTTCTCCTCCTACAACAAAGGGTTAACAATGAAAATATGCTTAAACCTGTTAAGATACTTTAGGGGAGAAGGAACATCAGCCAGAACACCTTAAAAATATTTAGACAAGATTAATTCTAACCAGCAGGGACTTATTAAGTTTTCTTTAAGAATACTTAGACAATTTCAAATGTCTCCAAAAGCTCAAAAGAGAAGGAAGAGTGCAAAGCCTAAAGGTGAGAAAAAGTGGGAGAAGATCTAGGGAGTAGAAAAGTAACAGCATTGGAAGGCACCAGGAACCTGTTAGTATCTATTTGTGTATCATATAGATGATGAAGCAAGTTGTAAGCAGATCTGCAACAGTCACTTAAGGCTTGAACTGAAAATGACACCAGGAACCCTCGAAGTAATGTAATCATGTCAGGCCATTTCCAACGTTTTTATTTTCACTTATTGAGACAGGAGGCTAGCTGTGGACCACTCAAAAACTGTTGCACCCAAGACCAGCAGACACCACAAGCCTAGAGAGTACAAAGGGGTAAGAAAGGTTGGTACAGATTTGCCAAGAAGAAACAAATACTAATTTCTTCTGTAGACAGAGTCAGGAGGTAGATCTATAAGAAGAAGAAAGCATATGCACCTACCTTATGTGTACACACACAAGCACTGACTTTGTGACATCTTACTTGAGACCATTAATGTTCTCATAAACAGATGAGGGAAATAATTCTGATACAGACACAAAACAGGTTGAGAAAAAAAGCCACTAGTACTAGGAACGTGAACCAGACCAAGCTACCAAGAGACTGCTCAGTTCAACCCCTAAAAGCCCCTGCCAACCAGCCTGGAATAATTCAACAGAAAAAGTTGCCCTATTCTAGAATATGCTGTGCAGGTGCAAAACAACATCTGCCATATATTTTGAGGGAAATTTATACATCTGATACCTCCAAGTTGAATGGAAAAGTTCTGAGGTTCTACACGAAAGAGAAACCCTCCAAGCCCTACCTGAATTCCCTATGCTAAACCTTTAGCCATTAGCTCCTACTGTCCCAGGGGCTGAAGTATCCACTCAGGTGGACAGTTTCTTCTACATGTGGTTGGGTGGTTTTTTTTTGCAAATTCTGCTTAAATGTTGATTGGATTCAGGGCTATACCAGATGTGTTTTTAAGTGTCTGGGGCATCGTTTGTAATCAGATCAAACCTTTGGTTTAAGAATAGATACTCAGGTGATAGCTAGATCACTCACCTGATCTAGTGGGAGGTGTCCCTGGCCATGGCAGGGGGGTTGGAACAAGATGATCTTTAAGGTCCCTTCCAACCCAAACCATTCTTTGATTCTATGATCCTGAAGCAGCTTCTGCAATACCTCAGGGTCAATCAGCTTTAGGGGGGTAAAAATATCTTGCAATCAGGTACTCCTTTTACTTTATTTCAAAGACCCACAGGAAGCTTACACACTTATTTCCAAATCAGCACTTAAAATCACTTTGCTGCTCCATATCCTCAAAATTACATACATAGGAAATAAATTAAAAAGGCAGAAAAAAAATGTGTTCTGTACTAAGAGTTATATTTAAAGTCCAGCTATCCTAAGTTAAGCTACAGATTATTACCAATTGCTATGCAGTACTGTGTATGTTATGGCAACTCATAAGCTATGGATACAACATTAGTATCTATCAGCTGTCAGAGCTTCTGCAGATCCTGCTAAAGTCCAGGAGTACCTTCAGTTCCCTCAGCTCTGTAAGAGAGAGTACATGCATCTGGTGTTGAGTGCACTGCACATATGAAGTTCATGGCCAAGCCCAGCATTCTTTAAACAGGAAATTCCCAGGGGCCAAATCTCAAAGCTGTTATTCAGACCTATTTTGTGCCAAGAGTCTTTTCAATTCCAGCATAGTCCTACAAACAAAAACAAGAGTTGTATCTCATGAAATTTGAGGTCCAGCTCAATGACTTAAGATTACTTTTCTCCCTCAAGTGAGGGCTGCTCCAGAACTTCATCCTCTACGGCTAAGACAAAGAGCTTTAGCCATTTGGGACTAAGATAGTCAAGAAGATTGAAAGTTAAACGCAATCTTTGTCTTTCCTTATTTTGCCATAAGGGCTCAAGCAAACTGATATGGCACAGCTCTGAGCATAGAACAAAGGAGAGAACTACACTAGGAGAAAAAAATGTACATATGTCTAAGATTGTATATGGGGGGAAAAAAACTTTTAACCCTACTGTGCCACATAACTGGCGATCAACTTAAATCAAGCATATATTAACCAGTAATTCTGGTGTTGCTCAGTCTGCCAGGTCTCATACCTCCTCTTACAGTCATTCTTCCTCTATAGCAATTGCTCACCAATCTGGATGTCAGAGGGATGAGACCAGTGACTTTCAAAATAAACTCTTATTTAGAGGTAGATTAAAACTTTTTTAGGCAAATTAAAAATCTACTATTTTCCAAGAGATTTATCACACTCCTAATGGACTGACTCTTCAAGCATCAATAGTACTCAATGAGATATTACAGTACTAAGGACATCATACTGATAGAATGAAATTCTTACAGAAGGGATATGAAACGTGAATGACGGTTTTCAAATCACAGCAAGTGTTTTGCAGACTTCAGAAAGAAAACAAGAGTCAGTGCTACAACTACCAACCTCCTAACAACATCAAAGACAAATTCTGAAGCATTTTTGCAGATTCTTCACATCACCAGAAAAAAAAAAGGCAATTCATTAGTCACTCATTGTTTTATTTATTATGCTTAGAAAACAAGAGAGAGTGCCATTTCTCATGTAAATAGTTACCGAGAAGCCACTAGACAGTAAAACTACAGAGGAAGTCTCTTTTCCAATATAAACTTGACACAATCTCCTGCAGATCATAGACCTGCATGTGGCATAGTGTGGCAGACATGACCAGCCACTGAAAATCTAAAATTTGCAGTAACAAAGTAGTCTTCAAAGACTGATCATAGAGCTTATAAATAAATAATTCAAAAATACCATTACTGAGATGACAATTAAATATCAGTTCTCATTCTTTCTGCCTTCCTAGGGTGATAATATATCGAACTTAGAGAGCATTTACTGTCGTACAAGCATGAGTAGGTTTGTGTTTAGCCATTAATCTCTGAAGATCTCCAGAAAAGTGTTAAGAAGCTGGATACCACCAATTGGACTCAGCACAGCAAACCTAATCATTGCTCTTTTCAGATACCTGAAGTGACATCTAGGTTCAATATGCCCAGAGACCAGGGCGATGGTATGAGAAACTGGTTTATGCCCTCCTCTCCACCTTCCTCTCCCTCCTCCCCAAAAAGAGAAACTAGGATATCCAGTAACAATTACACACAGAGGGAAATGTTGACACAGAGCTTTGAATGAAGACAATAGATCAAAGGGATATCGCCTAACTGCTTGCTACGGGCTGTGTGAGAACGTGCACTTAACTACTTTCATTTGCAGGTAATAGGGGCACAAATTCTCTGAGGTGTGAAGACAGCACAGAAACTGCAAAGGGGAAGTTAGGGTAGCACAGTGGGGAGAGACACTGACATCCAGCACTCAGGAAAGAGACTAAAGAAAGACTCCTTCTGCAGGGTTTGTTTTTCTGCATTCCATCTACACTGGATATTGTAAAGGCTTTGCACTGTAATTTCAGGGTCTCTATTCTCTGGGTCTCTTTTGCTCCACCCCTCCTTTATTCCACTCCATTCCCACCACCATTGTGGTTCCGAGTAAAAGGCAAACAATTACTATTCTTATTGTATTCTTGTCCTACATTCCTCTAGCACATTATATTCATCTTCCCAGTTCTTGATAGAGCCCTGATTTATTGTAGCAGCAGCTGTTCTTTACTGCTTGTATTAAACAGAAAACACCGAGGACTCCACTTCCAAGCACAGTTCAAAAATTCCACTTTTTCTTCTTATCTTCAAATCTTATGCATCAGAGTCCATGCTACAAGTTTAACTGTACTTCTATGCAGTTGTCTTGCATCTTTCAAAATCTCTTTCAAATGTCCTGATACGTATAAAACAGCATTTAAAATAGTTCTCTCTAAAAGGACACTTAACCGCTGATGCATTGCAGTGGCTGTGAACAGACTAAGTACAAGCTTCATTTTAGTTTCCATTTAACCAAAGCTTACCTAAATCTAGACCACTTGTAGATTTTTATACTAAAGACACCTTCCAACTCAGAGGTCTAAGTGCAAATAGACATTGTTGGTCTGACACATAGCTATAAGCCGAAGAGAGTGCAAAAGTTCATTGGACTTCCAATGGGAAAGCTTTCTTGCAGAGAAACAGAAGTATACAAAACTCATAAAATCATTAAGTCTAGCTTTTTACTTTTTTTTTTTCAATTCCTCTAATCTATGCTACAATATCACCTTTTCAGTGAAACTTTGTGTTTCCTTATCTCAAATCTCAGAAAATCCATGATGTTGTAGCTGACAGTTCCATAAAATCATGATGTTATTTCTTTTCTGAAAAGTTTTTCTTCAAGTGTAATGAAAGATATTAATCACATTTTACACATAACTCTTGGAGTTTTCAGCACATGGTAAGGAAGAGGCTTTGAGGTTTGAAGCAACACTGCATTTGGTTGCCAGTCAGATTAGAAGTGGCAGGGAGATTTTCATGACATTTTTGCAGAAAGAAATAAAACCTATCAGACAAAAAAGTAAAAAGCTAGACTTAATGATTTTATGAGTTTTGTATACTTCTGTTTCTCTGCAAGAAAGCTTTCCCATTGGAAGTCCAATGAACTTTTGCACTCTCTTCGGCTTATAGCTATGTGTCAGACCAACAATGTCTATTTGCACTTAGACCTCTGAGTTGGAAGGTGTCTTTAGTATAAAAATCTACAAGTGGTCTAGATTTAGGTAAGCTTTGGTTCCAGTATACATATATTCTAGCAAAGTGTTTTATTAGTTTGCAACATCAGATTAGAAGTTAGGAATTAAGCTTTTAGATTTGAATTGCAGAGACACCAAATGTGTCTGTTTGAACTGAAGCAGCCTTCTGCCTATTCAAGGAATTAACTGTCCAGTAGACCTTGACAATGAAAAGGGATCTGACCCAGAAGCTGGCAGTCTACAAACACGTCTACAAGAAAACCTGAACCAGATCCCTGAAAATGTAATGCTGCTCAAAGAATGTACCCTGCCTAAATCCTTTCTTTTACTGTGGTTAGTCTCCTGTGCTTCAGAGAAAGACCAGAGAATCCAAAACCACCCATCAAATTATAACTTATTGTGGGGAAGTTTTTCTTTCATGACCCCATAGATGACAAGTGAAATCCCCAAAGCATGGCATTATTAACCAAGCATGCTTTTCTCTTTTTTTCTCTACTTTAATAAGCACCAGCAGGAGACATCTTTGCATGAGATGCGATAGGAAGTTGAGGTTCAAAGTCAGACCACTCAGGAACAGATGTTTCCTAGTGGAAAGCTATGCATGAGGATTGAGATTCTCAAAAGGAATCAAATGATCTTTGGGTGTACAAGCCCAGAATCCTAATTGTACAAACTTGAGTTAAAGCTGTCTTTGTTGCAGGATCCTTAAGTCTGAACTCCATCATTACAAAGAACTTCACAAAATTCTGAAGAGGGTAATTTCTCAGGTGGAAAGCACCCCACCACCATGTTCCAATCTCATAAGTAATGGTAAGAAGTCATCCTTGCTTCTAAAAATGAAAACATCTCTTCAAACATAGCCTGCCCCTAAGTTCTAAATTAAACTGCTATTCTGTTTTGGAGATCCTGTCTACAAAAGAGTAGTGCAGAGTGATGTATTTTCCAATTATGAATTGTTTAGTAAATGACCTAATTTATAACAAGCTTATTTCTAGACTCTCAAATTCATCCCATATTCAAAGAGTGGGTGCAACATTTTGGAATAAGACTTTATAAAAGTTGAATCCCTACATGAAGTACAAAATTGAAGTCAGCATTGACCACAGATCTGAGATCAGTTCCCAATAACACAACAGCTGCAGATTGTGGTTATCATCATGTCCTCTAGAGTATTTTTGCAGATGCTCCATTGCATCAAGCTGGAAAATTTGATTTTTCGTTAATTGTACTTTCAATTTTAGAGAATGTAATAGAGACAAAGCAATTTCTTACTATAATTTTACAACAACAAAATAGCAGTTCAAAAACTGGCAGTTTCTGCATGTCAAACATTAGTAATTACTTCGGAAAGTCCTAATAGCCAGACAAGCAGATCTTCAGCATTTTTAAGGCTCCTTTGCACAACTTAATTAGTGCAACAGTCACTTAAATCTGTCCTAAAGCTGACAATGCCCCAAGCATTTCCTTAACAGAGGGCAGTGCAAGTTCAGCTGTGTCAGGCCACACCATCTGACTGGCACATCAGTCCAGGCACGAAGCAAAATAAAGGAGAAATACCGTGACCCTTCTTCACAAGCAGGGAGTCTAAGATGTACAAGGGTCAGGATAACCTGGTAGATTCTGGGACTGAGTGGGGTAGAAAACAAGCAGAAAGGCCAAGGGAAAAACAAGCAATCCCACTGAGCACTGCTGCAATACACCCAGTGAAATGCCTTTCTCCAGGCAGGTTAATATTGAGACTTTGCGCTCTGCATTAGCGGCAATAAGCTTTGACTTGTCAACTCTGTCCCCCCCCTGCACAAGCAGAAATGTTTTCACAGGCTCACTGCATTTGTTGATTTTGTGCAGGTGGGCACACTATGGAAATCCACCTGGATTCAGATGAAAGCCACTTCTTAAAGCAAACCTAAGAGCTCTAATATTGATGAAAGTCCCAGCAATGTAGTAAGACCTTTTTTAAATGATGTGGCTGTTTGACTGCCAGGTATTCAAATGAAGATTTTCTGTCAATGAGCTCAGGGATAGCCAGAAAGCCAAACCATACACCAAGGTGAAGCTTCTGGGTCTTCACTTCCCCACCACTCTTAGTCAGACTTTTTCCTCTCCCTCTCAGAGAAGCCGAAGTACTGACTCCTCATCACTCTTCAGAAAAGTGCAGATAATCCAGATGTTCCTGAGTAGCTGCAGTCAGTCACATTGTGCAGTAGCCCATAAAGCTGTTTTGCTATAAATTACCAAAAAACCCCATCTTTAATGGGAAAAGCAACTATTCTTTTTTCCCCCATGTAGACACATACTTCTCTCAGGCAGAGAAACATCTGAAGCAGCACAGACTGGATGCCCTACTACACTCCAGTGCTATATGGAAAGCCGGTCAGAAATCAGAATTTGTTTTACAAGAAAGCAAAGAGATTCCAAGTAACAGGCTAAAGTATTTAAGCTTTCTAGAAAGACCTGAATAAAGTTAATTTATGCCCATAAAAATATATCACAGGACTAAATATGTGTCTTGTTCGTTAAAACAGTAAGGTATTAAAAATATTCTCTAACATCTTAAAGTCTAAATTAAGGCATTTCAAAGGATGGAAAGTAACAAGTTCTCCCTGGTGAAAAAAAAAAAACACAAATGCATGATGTTTATGTTCCTATTAAATACCACAAATTCAGCAATGAAGAAAGAAACACTTCAAATGAATAATATTTCATTACTAGCTCCAATAATCCATTACATAGTAACATCCAGGCACTCCAGATGAAGGTCCTCTGTGAAGATCACTGTACAACAAAAAATATGCTGGTCCTGAAAATATGCTCTCAATTTTCCACCTGAGTTTTGCCAAAATCCTCTGATAATATCACATTTTACACACACACAGCTTCACTATTTCAGGACCATTTTCCTAGCTACAGTATCCATGCCCTAAAATAAACAATATACAATAAATGGTAACCTGCATCTCTTTGATCATAGTCACTTATGAGGTCAGAGTTCTCCCTCTTAAACTGATCCTGGCCAAACAAGATGAGTCTGTGGCACTAAAGTGGGCAGCTCTGCCTGCATTGCATCTTCTACCTATGCTTTTCTGAAACAAGGAGCCTGAACGTGTCAATCATTTTGATGTTTGTAGCAATAAAGCTGCTCTGTTCTTCTGCTGTATTTTGGCATAAATTATTCTTCAACTCCTGCAGCTGGAACAGGAATTCATTATCTATAGGTTTGTGTTCATTTGATCAGAGGCCTTGGTGCACCCATGTATACTGATGCCATTTAAAACACAGTGAGTCTCATCTAACAGCTAAGAACTCTGAAGGACAAAATGAGAGCCAAGCATTATGTACAAAAAAAAGACTTGTTGCACCTGAACTAATCTGTTACTGGATTTGTTTCACTTTTTTATTTGGTTTTGTTCTATTTTCAGTTGCTATATGCCTTCTGAAAACCAAGACTGAGTCATTCAGCAGTGTTACATTGACCCACACATCAGAGCAGTGGATGTTGGCATCACCGTGCTCCTGGAGCACAGTCAGCGCTGGACAAAGCATCGAAAAAAGCAACAGGGATCACTTTCCTCCTCAACGGGTTTTCATTTTAGTATTCTTTAAGGGTGCCGGTAGTAAAGCTAAGAGGTCACTGCTGAAATAGAGAAGTCTATCATCAAATTCAAGCTTTTAAAACAGATGGATCCAAGCCCTATAAGCTTAAATAGTGACTCAAGCTTCTACAAAATTAAGGAGCCAGATTCTATTATGTATTTCAATTTTCTCATTATTAAACCAAGGAGACTAGTCAAATTTTCAGCAGGCAGAGAGGAAGTAATTTCACTGTAGTCCTTTAATGTCCATCTCAGTTCAAAACCATCTTACTAGTTCCAGTGAAATTATACCTGTGCAAGACCAGCAGAGAATTAGACTCTGGCATTTTGCTTTGGGACACTTTAGATCTAAGAGTAAACTGTAAAGTTCAAATCCAAAAGTTACATTTGTATCTATGCTCATTTCATTTTTATTTTGTTACTTTTCACAGCTATAAAAAAGGGCTCTAATATGTACCATAAGCAAACAAATCGCAAGCCAGACTAATTATATCACTCTTGCCCTTTGCTTAGAGCAGTTTTAACTCATCTCTAAATTCCAGTCATCTGTTTCTAATTCGAGTACATTTCAATTTCCTCACTCAATGCAAGGAGCAGCAGCACTAGTGCTCACCAGGGGCCCTCGCCAAGTGCAAATAAGAGTCAGGAAAAATGCTGGTGCTCTGCAAAGCAGGCTGGTCCAGCTGTACTCAGCACAAGCTTTCAGTAACACAACACAGTAACACTGCTTGGACCCAGCACCCAGCAGCTTGCTAAGTACAGGGCAAGTAGCACACATAGGTGCTGTTGCTAATGAATATGGTTTTAATAGTCTAATATCATCTGCTATCTTTATGGAGAGATTACCCCAAAAACAAATGACTGTTCAGCACTTCAAGAGGAAAAAAAAATAAAATAAAATCACTTTCCCCTCTTTTTCAGTTACTACTTGCTAGAGAAAGCATGACAATCAGCAGTCATGGCATCTCCATCAATTGTTACCCTGTTTTGCTGCATCTTTACTAGTACAAAATTATTTTGAACCCTGTAAAATGCTATCCCTAAATGTCTAGGCATGGAACCTGTGGAGGTGAACACCAACACAGGAGGTTATGGGACTGGAGGGGGAGAGGAGCACAGCTGTGTGGCTATCATTACATACTACTCTATAGTTCACACTGCACAACAGTTTCTTTTGTTTCAGGATAATAGGATAAAATCAATGGCCTCCAAAGAGCTTGTGTGGGTTGTTTTTTTCTCCTTGGTGAGAAAAAGAAAGAATAATCTGCATTTCTATTGTTTATTTACAAGATGAAGCTGTGCCTAACAACATTTCCCACTTCAAGAGTATGTTACTTACAATAGACCTTTGAATTTTCTTCAAAAAAAAAATCAGTTAACAAATTAAAAATATGATGCAGGTGAGGAAAAATTCATGTTTCTCAGACTTATTCTGCTGACTATGGAGTTGAGAAAAGACTGTCCCGCACGTGAGCCTGGGATGGGCTTTCCTGATAGGATATGTAGCTGCAAGAACAAAAAGTATAATGCGCTTATTACAGTGGGAAACTTTTAACAATATGGAGAGAAGGAAAACTACTAATGTGTTCCAAATACTACCCTTTATAGTTATTAAAGGTTTCACTATTTAAAATAAATATCCCCCAATTGTGATTTTTTAATGAGAGTTCGTTAGGGGAAATTTCAGTTGATTTTGCATTTACCCTCAGAAGTCTATTATTTGTTATTTTGCATTCAAGTGTAAATTAAGAGGAAATAATTAACTGCATCAGAATTTTTATGAATTGGGGTCCCCCTAAGATTTTTTTGATTAAATTTTTTCAGTCAAAACACATAAGAATAGAAGCAACATCTGCGGCAAAAAGGGCAGAGAAGTTGGCACTTTTTGCATACTTCAGCAGCTCTGTGATTTCCAGATAACCTGCATGAACAAGTCATAACCTTGTCAATTAAAATTTGAATTTAAATAACAACCCATTTTGTTAAAATATTGCTGCAGAGGTCTAACAAAGAAAACTTAGGTAAAATGAGCTAAGCCTAGCACTCACGTTTATTATCATATACTTTACCTAGCCAATTTCTCAATCAACTGTAAACAGCTAAATCTCAAGTATTACTCTTAACCGCACTTCTCACAGAGGTATTGAAATCCTATGAACATTTCTCTCTGGTAGATTAATATAACCTCTGTGGTGCATACCTAAAATCAACTTCACACAAAACCAGAGCCATGCACAAAACCTGCCAAGCCCAGAATGAAGAGGGACACTCAGCTTCCCTGAGTGGTAGCAGATGTGAAGCCCCTGCTGTACAGCCTCCAGCCAAGGCATTAAAAGGGGTCTTAATTCACATTTGCTGGCAGATTTAGGTGAGTGAGCAACAGAAACACCTCCAGGTGACTGCTGCCTCCCATCCACCCCCCACTATGATGCCCCCACTGACACCAAGCACAGCCGAGTAGGATACATACACACTCCTAAATCACTGTTTACTTCTGGCATGGTAACGTAAACAGAAAGTGGTGGATATACTATTAGAGTGGCTCATTTCACACTCTGTGTACAGTTCACAGCATTCAAGCAATCTCCCCATTCAGAAAGGGCTTGCATAGAGAGACAGCTTCACCCCTAATGCTGGCCTGAGCTCCCACAAAAGAAGATAGATTTCCACAGAACAAGGCATGATTTTTCAAAGGGCTGGACAACGCCCATACACGTGGATTTGTAAGATTACAGGTAATGTTGCCATCTAGTGACTCCTGCCATAGCAATATTGGCAGGATTTTGATTGGGCAATATCAAATATCCTCAGCTTTCTTCAGTCTGGAGCCCATAGTGTGCAAGTTAGAGGACTGCAACCATTTCCATATCATAGCCTATTATAATAAGGACTATTCATAAAAAATTAAAGTCATTTTAGGGTCTGTCTTTTCCTGTAGCTTCCAGAAAAGTAGTTACAACCCTTCTTCAGCCTGCTCATGATCAAGTTGATGAACCTTGAAAACCTACAGCGCAAGAGAATTATGCAGTAAGTTGAGTGGTTTTCCTGGCACTAGGACTGCACCACCTACTTAGACTGCAGCAAAACAATAATTACTGAAATTTTGTTAAATTCAGCTTGCAAGGAACAAATAGATTGAAAGAACATAAGATATCCAACAGCATTCTAGTAACTTGCAATCAGAAATATCCTGCAGCTATGCTATATCTCCAATATATTAGCCAAGCTTTGATGAAGGCATACGGCAAGACATTCTACTCAGAACGACACAAAAACCTTAATCTGTCATCTAACCCGTTGCAGATATAGCAAGTCAAGACTGTGCCTTTCGTAATGTGATTGTGGCAGGGCTGTGATCAAGTCAAGCATTTAGCAATCAGCACTTTTGTCTATACACCACAGAAGACTCTTCCTTTTTCCGGGGAGTTTGCTGCAGACCTCTCCACTGAGGGAGATGCCATCTCAAGACATTTGGTTTGGTTAGTGTGGTTTTTCTCTATTTGGTTTTTTCAAACTGGAAGAGTGGTAGTGGTTTGCCTTCAACAGGCCCATACTGGAGGCTTCTGGCCCCAAAAAAAACAAAACAGGACAGCCTTAGGAAGGAATTTAGTAGGAAAGCATGACCACCATGCACAGGAACAGGTAAAGTTCTGAAGTCTGAAGAAATGAAGCCTGAAGGCTAGCTGTAAGAGAGGTGGTTGGGCTTGGTTACAAATAACTAAGGAGAGAAGAGAAACAGAAATGAACAAAATTAGAGAGAGCTTTAGGAAAGAAAGATAGTAAGATGGGGAAGGCACTGAAAGAGAAAGAATGTGCCCTCTTGGAGAGCAAGAGGAAAAGTGTAGATCTGAGTAGCCAGGAGACAAGCAAGGCAAGGATCCAAGAGCAGCTAAAATTAGTTGAGAACAGAGAAACACCTTTGACACTTATGGAATTTGTTAATGCCCCAGTATAGGATCTGAAATTAGAGGATTTGAATGATGCTGCTTCATTCTGTGTCCCTCACGCTGACAGCCAACACTCACAGATCTGTTTCCCAGATTACTCAATAGCGCGTGAACTGCAGACACAGCTTGTTCTAGGTATGATTTTAAAATGAAATAGTTTGGAACAGCCTCAGTGCATCGCTTTCATATTTCACTTGAATAACTTTTAGGAACATCAGCTGTATAACTTAGAAAAATTGAGAAACCCTGGCAATGCCTCTGTTTTAGCTGGTCCAGCTAAAACAACTGATCGCCTTGGGAAATTGGTCTGATCTTGTGTGTCACCCAGTGTTGCCACTGGCCCCTAGCTCTCCACCAGCTTTTCTTATGCATTCCAAGATTTACTGTTATTCTCAGTGAAGTTTGTTCCACAGTTTGTGAGCACACCAGTGCTCTCACTCATATGTACACAAGCACGGAAAGGTCAGAAGTCACAGATTTTTTGCAAAAAACATAGAACCCATGACTCACATGAGATCTGTGTCTTACTCATATTGCAGAGAGCAGCATATACATCCTGCACATGGAACACATCATATTTAACTCATTTAAAACATGACTCACATTCTCATTTTTGCATAGCTCATCCCAGCTATATAGTGGCTGCTACCACACTGCTAATATCCAGATTAAAAAAAAAAGGCAAAAAAACCTTATCATGATTAAGTACTGTTCCCCATAGATGAAACCTTGAAGGCATGACCAATGAAGAATGTACCATTTCAGAGCAGAAAAGACTGAACAATGAAGAACACTCATCTAGCACTTGTATCATACATATAGCAGGCGTGCCTAGATCTCATTTATGGGCTGCCACCCATATTGATGTTTATATAGTGCAGAGTCAAACAAAGAATTGCTGCCTCAGAATACTTACAGCTTAATTCTCCTACCAATCCTTAGGTCAACTCAGCCATAGCAAGTAACAATGACATTCTGAAAACAAAAATGGGCTCCTGTAAAGACACAAGAGAGTTTTAAAATGCAGCAAACTCACCCTCAGGGAGAGTTAAGAATGCCTTACAGAGGCCCTAACTTAGCCCAAAGTTTTGTAGTAGCATTTTACTCCTACCCCTTGAGGGTTACAGCTTGAGGAGCACGGAGCCACGGCATCCTATTCTATCACTGACACTCTCTACACCGAGGGAATGCCTACATATTTGATTATGCCACCTTTTACAGTGTTTTATAAAGGGCTAACAGCACCAAAGATCTGTCTGCACTTAAATAAAGCATTAGTCTTTCGTGTAAGCCAAAATTTTCTTAGTTGGAATTTGCATTTCAGAGCTTGAAATCAGAGCTTGTTCCAACAACTAAGCCTGGAGCCATGTAGTAGTAGTTTGCTTTTAGGTCCCTTTTTGTTGAGCATACAGGGCATAGTCCATACTAAGAAATATACCAGCTCCCTATATGAAATTAATAACAACATCTGTTGCCCAAAAAAATCCACCAATT
>JAOTQQ010000023.1:26865282-26914464 GCA_026546715.1 Gallinago undulata
TTTTCAAGAAGAGTGGTTTCCTATCCATGGATTGTCCATAGTGCCATCTACATAGACAAGACAGAGAGGAAGTCTAGGACAGCAACAGTCTACAGAAACAACAAACAGCACAACTACAGCTCAGGGTACTGCTTAAAACAAACAAATTAAAAAAAAATGTATTTGGCTTTGTTCCACAGAGCCATGCGAGGTGGCTGTCTTTAGAGGTACTAGATGTTACTTGCTCAACTACTGATGGGGTGGGCCCAGACTACCTTTCCTGACACTCCCCCTACCTACCCCCCAGCTAAGTCTTATGGCCTGACTGAGCAGGTAATAGGGAGTATTAAATCACATCTGTAGTTTCTACCTTCTAGTATCAAGCAGCATATACAGAAAGTCCAGGAACCCATCAGGCACAACATAAGGCTATGGACCCGAGCTGTAGGAAACATTGCAGCAGAAAGGCAAAGTGCAGTTTGAAGCTAACCTCCTCCACCCTATACCAGAGACTAACGTGCAGAAGGTGACGTGCACACACTGCCCTGCACGATGCCCTCTCCATTCATCTGGCCTGAAGTGATCCTCACAGCCACACTGGGACTTGGTTTTGAGGACAAGGAAAATTAAGTGCAAGGACAGGTCTCACAGGGCACACTGAAGTGAGGGTATACGGGAGAGGTGAGAAGGAAGTCATTCAGATAGACTCAACCATTGGACACTGGAGGGCAAGGGGGAAAGAAAACATGGCAGGCTTAAAGACAGCCAGTGAGGGGAAGTCAGAGGTAGATGCTACAAGGCCCTTTCTATCTGAAGGCTATGAAGAACACATGGCTGGTAATTCCTTTAACACGAGGGAGAGGAGCACAGCTACATCTGCATTAAATTAGGCTCCAAAATTTGTTTTCCAGATATGATTAGCCTAGGTTTAGTTAACCTTCAGGTATATTGCAAAAGATCTCTTCAAGACAGATCAGTAGAGAAAGTAAGAGCTTCCTTCTTGACTACAAGGGCACTCTGTGATGAGGTATTTGGCTGAGTAACTATAGCATTTATGCAAACTAGTAGTCACACATTAGAATGACTAAGCAAGAAACTTCAGTTTTCTAAATATACTTCTTAATATTAAAATTCATTAGCATACAGAACTAAGGAGTATTTTACTAGGAACAGAAAAAAAGAAAGGTCCCAACACTGCATTAAAATAACAAGGCCTCCATTGGAACAAATCCAAGTTTAAAATGCACTGCTGGATGGGAGAGCAAAAGGAAGGATTTTCACAAAAGTTAAAAAAAAAAAAGTTGGCTTTTCCCCCCCCTTCTGCTCATTGACCGAGATAAAAGGTCAGGAAACTCAGATGCCCATGCATATGTCTTGCAGAGACGTACATACCAGACCCATCACCATAACCAACACATTTTCTAATCTTTTTTTTTTTGATTTGCAGTTCCTGTTAGTTTCATAAGGCTGCTTTTTTTTTTTTTAAAAAAAAAGCAAACAAACAAAACAGCACTCAAGTAAGCTGTGCATGTTTTGTGGTAAATGTGTCTATAAACCAAACACACCAAATGCTAGAGCAGCTTACTAAAGTCATTCAGGCAAACCCTAATTAAAAAGAAAAGAAACCTTTGCAAACAGCATGTCTCCAAGAGGTGAAAGGTCCCCATGCTGCTCAGTGAGGAAACACCAGGGCCACCTTTAAACTTTAGTTTTATTAGTGCCTTTGTCAGCAGCATGTATCTGTGTGCTGTGTTTTAATCGAGGCTCTGAATTTGCCTGTGACAGACTCAAAACAGGAAATTAACACCCTGCGGTGTGGCGGCAAAGCCTCAGAGGAAGCAGCAGTGGGGTACATGAGGCCGAGGATGAACAAAGGCCCATAAACATAACGTCACCCATAAAAGTCACACTTTAAGGCACAGGAAGGATACTAAACAACACTTGGCTGCATTATACGCTTGCAGTAAAAAAAAAAAAAGTGCCTCAGGTTGAGAGTGAGAACATTTACAAGGCAGTTATTTTTCTGAATATTTGCTACGGTTTTGTATTTTAAGCAATGTAGTTCAAAGTTAGGCATAGGAAATGCCCAAGCAACTCTCAAATGTTACATTTCCACTTGACGCATGGCTCAGGGCTAAGATACTGCTTTTTATCTACCTCCCTGTTTATTTGGGTTATTTCCTATTCATAAGGGGTTCAACTTTTCTGCAGGCATCTGGATGGATTTCTACTGTTACCATGGTATTGCTGACTTTTAACATGGGGCTGTAAACGTGACCTTTGCTTCTTTCCATTTCTACAAGGATGTTTCAGTATAAATAGTTTGGAAGCCAAATAGCACCAGGAGATTCCTCCTCTCGGAGACGGGAATGCGGCAAGCTCAGCGAGGAGAGGAACAGGGGAAGAGCTGCAAGCGGATAGCAGGCAGCTAATAGCAATATAAAACTGAAGTAGTATCTAGAACAGAGCTCTTTTCTGCAGCTGGGAGATATCTGGCAACTAACTTTTACAATACTTAACACTACCTGTGAACTGCCCTATTTTGAAAGGAAATGACAGGGGAGACCATATGCAGCTGCAGGGGTGCAAAGGCAGACTCTGCAGGGCAGCACATCTGACAGTTGTTTGAGTGGGGTAACAGCCTTAAGATGAGGAAATATTGGCAATATTGCTTAAGAGAGCTATTGTAAGTCCTAGGATTTTGAAAGCCTGAAATGTTGTCACAAACTGGGAGGATGTTCACTTTTTAAGAAAAGCGTACATTTTACAGCATGTCAATTAAAACAATACCAGAAACCACCTAATTTACCATTTAAAAAGAAAAAAAGAGGAAAACCCAATGTTGTAGCCTTTATCTAATATATTCTTTGCCTCAAGCAACTGTTAATATAGTTATATAAATTCTCTTTCTATTAACTTAAATGAAAGGCAAGTCCAAAGTTTCATGGGGCAACAGGAATTGCTGCTGTAAATTAGATCAGTGTGCAGGCTCCTGAACTGAGGGGAACTTTAAAAGATTTCTGCCATACTCCTCTGGCCTGAAGTGATATTTTGAACACTGTAACAGTGGCTAGAAGCTTCAGGAAAAGGTGTGCATTATTGGAAAAAAGTTTTGTTCACAGTGGGAGTTTCCCCTAATCCTGCATAGATTTAGAATTAATTTTTCAAGAGAGACCAAATAATACCCTAAATTCTATTAAAATTCGATGGGATTTATGTGGCTAACATCCTAAGTCCTTCTGAAAATCTTAAGCTTTTATGTTAGGCTTATGCTGAAGAGCATGAGAGGGAGATATTTCTTACATAACTCAAACAGTTCAGATTATACACAAGTAATCCAAACCACCTGTGGATCACTGCAGTCAAAGATCTGCGGGGTTTTTTTCCCCCCCTTCTTTTTTTAAAGCAGGATTTCTAATACATTTAGGCTTCAGACAGACTACAGAAAAGCACAGCTCTTGGGTGAGCGTCAGCGCAGCCACAAAACTACCCTCATTTTCGTGCCTGGTGGCCGGTCCCAACAGGCTCCCCCATGAGCAGCTGCAGCGTGGCGTTCGTGGCTATGCAGAGAGAGCACCAGCTGCAGATTCCCCCACGCCTGGGGAATCCCCAGCTCGGCAAATCAGTCGACTTCGCCTTCTTTGAGCTATCAGACCAGCACAGAGGTGCTAGATCAGCCCTGGGTACGGCTGTGGTGTTGAGGTCCCGCAGAATTTCCACCCATTACTAACACGAAATGTGCTACAGAATTAGAATAACTGCACTGACTTTGTGTGCATTGTCTAGAAGTGACTTAAAATGATATTAAAACAAAAAAGATGAAGTCAAATTACTAACTTAAATCAATAGCATTTCAAGAGTGTACTGCTTGTGGATTTCAACTTACTTTTTTTTTGTAAACAGAATTAAAACACTAGAGGTGGGTCCACCCAAAATGTCATGTGGACTCTGGCAGCTTGAGTGGGGGACACCCCACATGCAGGTTTTAAATGATACTCTTCTCTGACCGATACTAGCGCAAAAAGTCAGCAAGAAGAAAGTATCACAGTAAACGTAAAAGCCTTCCACTGCCAGACAGGAAGCAAAGCAGCAGCACCAAGCTGTGCTGTTTGCTGGGGATCCATTCAAATCAGATGTTATTGAAGAGATTCAATGTGAACTAGGATGCTGAGAAGACAAGCTTAAAGACATGTCACAGATTCAAATGGAACCTAAAATTAGTACAGAGCACTTTGTCTCTTTAGTCTATATTCCTGTCCTACGTACTGAGATCATATTGCTGTTAGAGCCAGATGCTCTCTTCTCACTGCTGCTGCTATGAGAGGTCAACAGAGCTGCCAAGACCTCCAGTGAGGTGTTTTAAATTAAAATCTATATGCAATTTTTTACTGCCTTTTCTGTCACCATACAATGTCTTAGAGTGTTAACATTTACAATTACTTACCTAGCAAAGAGTAAAGCTGGACCCGATTTCACAACATATAGCTTATAAGGGGGTGCATAAAATGTTAGGAATACTTTGGTCAGAAGAAAACCCGAGATGGGAGTTGGCTGTTATAGGCTTTTGAGGGGCTTAGCTAAAAATTAAAATTGGAATAGATTAAAAGGCATCACCTGTCTCTCACAAATGACAATCCAAATGAACCCCCAAATGCCAAATGAGCAAACCCAGAGTAAAATCTAGTGTGATGGAAGGCAAATTAAGCCACCTTAGAAAGTTTTTAAGGAAGCAGGAACTTAAGAAAAAGCCATTTTCAGCAAAATAAAGTGGTTGTAATGGTATGTTGTTTCAAAACCCATTAACAATCATCTTTGGATAAATATGCTGTAAATATATTCACAGAACTAAGAAAAAAAACACACCACCAAATTTTCCTGATAGGATACTGTGAAAATTATATTTTCAAGCAGTTGACACTTGTCAATGGGCAGCTCTACCATCAGAGCTCTTGTTCCCTAGGTATGCACAGAGACCAGAGTACAGATACATCCACACTCTGAATACTTACACAATTGCCACTGGCAGATGGAAATCTACTGTTCCTTTAGTTTCTCAGGCCTACATTTCTCCAACAAAGTTGCTCAGATAATCCAGAACTGCAGGAGGATCTGGTGGTGCTATCGAAACTGCTTCTGCCATTCCTCTCCAAAAAGAAGGCAGGACACAAGGTAACTAGATACAACCCAAAGAGGCAAACTTAGTTGAGATCAAGGGTGTAATACAACAGAACTGGACAGCTTTTTTTGGCTCAGATTATTATGGGTGGCTCTAACAGACCTAGTGATTCTACTCCTGAGTCTTTGAAACCTCTGTAAATTCACCCAGTGTTTACTTCAGAGGTCAGACTGATATATAGCCAGGAGATTAACTACAGAAATCTCAGGATAAATTTCCTTCTTCAGAGGAAAGTTGTAGCAATGCAAGGGGCAATCCCTAGGCTTCAGCTCAGCTTTCCACTTCTTTTGCTGCTATACTTGGTGAACAAAGTGAAGGGGAAGAGAGAAAGAAAAAAATTTAGCAAATGGAAGTTAGATAGATATAAAGTAATATAGATTTTGTGGGTTTTTTTCAGTCTTAAGCAAAAGTTGCAGACTGAGTGTTTCACTCCCTTTGGTACAATTTTAATCTCAGAGACAAGGCCAACATATACAAACCAGCTCGAAGACAGGAAAAGGGCAAGAGTTGAAGCTTTTCACCCAAGATCAGAGACCACCAGTATCAAGGCTGCAACTAGAACTCAGGTTTGTAAAGTTCTTGCTTTTCAGTTACATTTCTGGGACACATGTTCCAAATGAGCCTTTTTGACTTTCTCTGCATTACTTCCAGAATAACCCTTTCCATCTACAAGAGAACCTGGTTCCCTGGCATCATAAAGATAAATCAGGATCACATTTACTGAAATCAGGGAGACATCAATTTGTAGAAAGTGTTAGGAGAAACAGGTTTAGTATTACTTCTTTCTCTTGAGGAGTCATTCTACAAGATTCTAAACTTTATACCTGAGGGTTATTTTTAGTCTATTAGAGATAAAACTCAGTTGGACTAATATAGAACAAACAAGTTCAGGGTTTTTTCTAGATATTCTACTGAAATAGAGTAGTACTTTGGTTCAACAACTCATGAATTTAACTTAAGCAAAGGTGCTTGTGTAGCATGAGGCATCTATAAGCTGTTTAAACAGACTTACTGCTAGATCTAGAGAAGACATTTAGGGAAACATTTCTTCTGAATGGATTACATAACACTTTATAAACCTTTTGCTTAACTAGTATCTTTGCCAAATAGCACCTCATTGTAGGTCTTCAACCTTACAATAAAAATGTGAAGAACCTGTCTGGCCACTGACAGCATTCACGTAAGGGGATTTTCAGTCTAGTTATACATAAGCATCCTCTAAGAGGCTTAAACCACAAACTTTTACTGCAATATAAAAAAGGGACTGTGCAGGACTTTCTAAAAACATTTGTGCAGAGGTATGAATAGCTGCCTTGGGGAAACTCCCCCGTATTAATAGAAATAGCTGTTATTGCCCATGCTGCTCAAAGGCTCAGGGGGAATCATTACAAATATTCTTGTAACTTATTCTGCTTGAATGGAGTGGTTTTCAGAAAGACATTTCAATTAGTGGGAAAGTCAAAAACTAAGCTGATAAAAAAAAAAAGCAGTGTTTACCAGTACAAACGCTGGTTCTAAGGACTGCCCCCCACCACCACACACATTTCTGGAAAAAAAATGCAGCCACCAATGTAAACATGTGGATTCTGATGTTAAACGCATGGCATTTCTCAAATGCAATCAATACAGCAGAGACTGCAACAGAAACTTTATTCTCCCTGAAGCCTTCAGCTGTAGTGTCTCCTATTGTCCCAAAAGGCTTCAGCTAGAACATGTTTTCTTGTCTTGTTATTTACTCCAAAATAAGGGGAACGCATCATGAATGACTGATAGCCAACCCATTTTTGTAGTGTCTCCAAAGTACCAGGTGTAAAAATGGCAATTTAACAGTGAAAAATATTTAAAATAGCTATTATTTATCCTTATGCAAAGTTACTACTGTTACCAAATTTTCTCAAGGGTTTCCTCAACACATTCTCAGCTTTCTAGAAATTTGGCTAAGGTTATCAACACCAACAAAGGAAGCAGCAAGAGAAAGAGAAAACCTGAAACAGCAGAGATTATGAAATATAATCTATTTTGTTTCATTTCTGAGAGAGCCATTCACAATAAAACTTCATGCTGAACTTGAACTGTGTGCCATTAAATCTCTCAACAGTGGAGCCCTTTACAGTTTTCAGGACTTTTCACATACAACATGGGCTGCCTGGGCAAGAGAAATCTAACTAGTTCTGACACTTCACTTGCTGTTTACTGATGCTATCTGCTTAAATCTTGCGCAGCAGTGAAAAAAAAACCAACATTCTATTGCATAGATATCACACACAAAAAAAACCTTAGTAACATACCAGAAATCTCCACTATTTTTACCCTTTAAAGGTTATTTCTTCCAAAAACTTAAAGTCATTAGTAGTTTATTGGATGCCCAACCTGAGGTGAAGGAGTCATGAAGCTCAGCATTTAGTGAGGAAAAAATATAAATCAAGAAACCTGAAGATGACTTTCAGAATACAAGGCAGAAAAGTATAAGTCTAGTATTTTCAAATTGTTTTTTGGAAAAAAAGAAAAAAAAAAGACTTAGGCTTAGAAGATGACTACTTCCAAGAGCTCACGAGGCCAAATTGTCATTTTAAGTCTGTATGCAAGCACATACATCCCTCCATCCATCCAATCAGTAACCAAAACCAGGAAACTGGGATGCAAGATTTTCTTCTTTGATTTTCTTTATCTTTCTAGTTTTACATAGTTTGGAAGATCGGAAGAAATATTTACAACAGTGGCAAACATAGTCCTACCTTTAATTATATCCAGAAGCCTCTCTTTATAATGAATTGAAAAGAAATTTCTAATTTTGTAAGGTTAACAAGGCTGAAGTTCTTCCATGCCATGTGTTGGACTGAACCAAATTTGGAGGGGGAAGGAAGGGAAGAAGAGAAAGATGTTCAGTCAACAGCTCAGCTATTTCTAAGAATGAGGGGCATCAAAACTAAATGGGTTTTGCAAATATCAAATTCTGTAACCTTTTCTTTGAGCATCCTAACATAGCTAGACCTTGGAATAGGAATATTCTGTTTTACAAGAGAAACCTCTGCATCAAGGATGGACCTTCATGGTTCCTGGGTACATTTACCTCAATTCTGCCACACTAAACTCTTGCAATTGAAAAATTAAATGAAGTCTCCAGTTTAGCAGTTTACATTTCCTAGTCCTTCTTCATTAAGCAAGCTGCCATCTCTCATCAGTTCAAGCTGTGTATGCCATTCAAACCAGGAAATTTTAATATGCTCCATACATTAACAACTTCTGCCTACAGCTGCCACAGAATATATGAGTTCACTCCAGCTTGAGAAGCAGGAGATGAATCTGGATTTATCTTTACATTTCTTAATGCAATACCTCTTTCTGTTTCCTTTGCTTGGAAAACTGATGGCAGGGACCTTGTCTGTTCTTGATAAACCAGTGAATCCCTGAAGGCCTTTAATATGTCTCAAAAAATATTCCTTTGAACTGACAAGAGGGTGGTACTTGGCAGAAAACAGGGGGACACAAGTGAAAAAGCAGGAGGTTCTAGTCTGGAGAAAGGATGCCTTTTGGCTTTTAGCGTAGCAGGGAAGTCCAGTGGTAAAAACTGTGAGGGGCTGAGCACAATCTAAAGACCCACAGAAGAAAACAGGAAAGTGAAGGTGGACATGCAGATAAGCATTAGACAGTCTAAGGGCTATGACTGACAGGTCCACAACACATGAGCAGTGGAGCAAAGGAGGGAACAGACAGCACTGGATCTGGGTAGGCAGCACATTTGCAGTGAGAAGACACAAACCACCTGACTGAACAAGAAATCTGGGAAGGGATCTGTGATCTGAGAGCAGGCAGAATGAAAAACAAGTAGACAAGTTGGACAAGGAGTTCAGAGCTACGCTGACCAATACGTGGCTGCAGGGACTGACACACAAAATTAGGAGCAAGTTAAGAAAAATCTAGTTTAAAGACAAGAGAAGTCTTGTGCATAAATGGTGCAGAAGATTTTCTGCACCATTCAGGTGCTTCCTGACTGAAGCCTACTCTCCTCCAAAGCCTGAAATGGGATCCCGGGAACCCACATTCTCCCTTGGTTCCATATCAATTAATATTGGTGGAGCTAACTAGCCAGATTTAGATTTTATTCCACACCTGTACTTGTCTAGACAGAATAACAACCTGACATTCATCCTATGTGCGTTCTCTCATTTACGAGGCACCAAATGCTTCACTTTGCAATCTTGATCTAGAGCCCCTATTTTTACTCAATTATTTGGCAGCAAGTTTATATATATGGCATCTGAATACATACAGCCTTCAGTTTTCCACTGCCTGAAAGTCAATGGCAGTTATCCAAGAAGCAGAAATGAAGAAACCTATGACCACTTCGGCTGATGTCCTGCATAAACTGAAAATTTTACCCAGCAAGTCCTGTTGCAAGTCTAAAACATCTGACTAAACTAAGCACATTTTTCAGAAAGGCATCTGGCATGGAGGTCAAGATTTCAACTGATGGCAAATCCCCTACATCATTATATAAGTTGCTTTTAAACTGAACTTCTTCATTTCAGTTTTGCTCTCGGTATTTTAGTATGAGCAAATCCAACTTGTTTATTCTTACCAAAATTCACCAATGAATGCAAAGCCAGAGATTTTGAAAACTAATGTAGTGTAGTACATACTATGCATTATTTTAAATATTTTACTTTCTGTTAAGAATAGTAAACAGTTCCAAATGAGCAGTTTCTGTATAACCCAACAGACCTTTGGTGAGCACCACAAGCCTGCTTCTACTTTTAACTACTTGAAAAACACCAGGTGTTTTGTTTTTTTTTAAGAGACTTTCTGCTTTATTTCCTTAATGCTTGGATATTGATGTTGAATGTTTAAGAAAATTTTACAAACAGGGCTTTAATTCTACAGTGTCAGAGCAAGACATAAACAGTTATATTACTTTAAATATTCATTAGAATAAAAAAAATACATCCTTTTATTCAAACAAAACTCCCACTCGAGGTCAATCAATTTTGCTCAGCGAAGAGCTTGAGGCTCACCTACAGGATTCAGGGGCTGAAGCCTACCATATTTTACAGAGTTGCTCAAGGGAAACAGCATTGCTCTCTGCTGATAGTTGAATGGAGAAAGCTGCCACAGAGTCCTGCTAAGCAAATGGAACAAAGGTCTGTTTACACCTAAGCTCAAGTTAGAAAACATTAGAAAAACAGGAAGGCCCATTCTGAACCTGGTACCCATTTGGTTTCACACTTCTTGGCTAATGGACTGATGTTAAAACACTGTGCTTACACCTTGCTGCTCATGGCACAGTCACTCTTGAGGAGCTGTGGAACACTCCGTACAGGCACACGGCAGTTCTTGCAGTCTCCACCAAAACAGCAGTAACAATTAGAACTGCACTGGTTGGTGCCAAACATGTGATAGGAATGATAGAATCCAGCACAGCTAAAGGTTTCATATAAATGTTCACACACAGGTAACAGGAGAAGAAATATAAAGTGGTGGAAATAAGAAAAAAAAATATGCATAGACTCAATGCGAAGCTATAAGTTACAAGGTTTTATGCTCTGCCTTAACGGTCAAATGAGCTGTAGTAGGTGACTGCTCCCCCCAATTTATCCACTTGCTGAATGACAGTGCTGAAATTCCAAGCTGCCCAGGTACAATCTTGCTTTCATTTACTCATTTTTCCAGCAAACAGCACAACAAAGTCTCACTCCCTTGGGTATTTCTAGAGGTAAGTGAAATAAATTCTGAACACATAATTAAAACAAGGATATAATTAAGACAAATATACTCCACTAAGAAAAACAAATTTTCCATCAGCTTCAGTAGAAACAAGGTTAAGTCTATTAGATGTAAACAGATTGAAAATGATACCAGGACATGGTCTTGTTTTTTTTACTTCCTGTTCTAACTTCTCTTCAGCTGAGCTTTTGAGACATCCTCACATTGTCTGAAGTAGTGAGATACCATGAATTTGCATCTGGGTGCCTACAGATTGCAAAGCAGCTGCCAGCAAGCTTGGGTATTGTCCATCTGAAAATGGATGGCAACAACAGACTGCCATTCCCAAAGGTTTTCCTTGGATAGGGACTCCGAGACTCTTGTAATAGATTCATCAAGATGATAATTCTTTTGCATACCATTCTGCAGTGTCCCAGTATTACTATTTGGAAAGGCAAAATACTTGTTGTTTTTATTTAAATGAGTAGATAGTCAGCATGGTACATAACTACAGAGGAAGAACCAGAACTCTTACACCAAAGGAATAAAATTCGCCAGTCATGCCAATACACCTATTCACTTTACATGATGGAATGGAGTAACTACACTGAATTCAAAGACATTTAAAATTCACGATTCAAAAGTCTTATCCAAAGCCCAGTAAGTTTCTTCAAATCTCTACAGTTAGTGCTTCAGATGAGTAATTTGGATAGAGTTTGACCTCCAGGCATGTCATAAAGTTTCCCTTCAAAACTTGAGAACTATTTTCTTCAGATTAATCCCTGTGCAGTTTTCTCTGCTACCTCCGTAAACAGGGAAAATTTTTTAAAAGTGGTCTAATACACAAATAATTATGATGCAAGAGCACACACAAAAAAAAGCATACAATCAAGGGAGTAAGCAAGTTAACAGAAACAACATTTTTTCACAGCAAAATGATAGCCAAATGGGAGACTGAGCAGCAGGGAAGAAAACAGATTTCACAGTTTGAAGAAAAACAGGTGGGGTAAAATAAAATTCACTCCCAGTTGTGTCTGGTACTGAATAATATAGATGAAAACTCTAGACACAATGGTACATTTTGTATTTGTGGTCAGTATTCCAAAAGGACTTTTATTTGTCTACACACATTAAACCAGACTTAAAAATAAAAGTTTACTAAAGATCTTCACCCTCATCTTCTAACAGTGCCTGAAACCTAGACTTTTCCTGTGTTATTTAGAACAGCTATAGAAGTTTTTGTGCATTTCTCTTCAAACACAAACTATAAATCTATAGAAGTGTCTCAGCATCATTTTCCTGCCCAAATCCATACATGGAGACAAAACGTAGCTTGCTATTCCTCTGATCCAGCCAAAGGAACTCTTTGAAACCGTGTGGGTTAAAACCCACACTCATATTTATGCTGTGACACAAGCTTCTATATAGAAAAGCTTCAGCATCATTGCCTAAGCCTGACTGACATTTTTATTACCCAAATCACTATATGAAGACTTACATTTACTTCTGCTGGAGCAGGACTTTTGGGCAATACACCCATTATCCATCAGGAAGTGAAAAAAAAAGGAGCACATAGTATTTGTGACAGTTAGCAGTCCTGTCACAAGTACGAGCAGTGATTTTATGCATATCAAAGGACTCTGAACCATCACAAAAAATTCAAACATACCATGTAACCTAACATATGCAACCCCTGCATTAGCCAGATCTCACAGCAAAATGTTCTGTTCCAAAATGGTTGCCTTAGTGTAAGTACAACTCAGAACACTGTAGGATAGATTAATCCAACATAGCATTTAAGCATCCTATTGACTTGTTCTACTTCCAGTCATTCCAGAGCAGAGCATTCTAACTAAGAGATTACCACAGTAGGATACGGAAAAGCATACTGTCCTCAGTGTAACACTGTCATTGCAGAGATGTGTCAAGGCCCTGGAAGAGCTGAGAAGCAGCCTAAACAAGTACTTAGGAGTCTCTAATTTTAAATTTAGGTCAGTGGTCTGAAACTCCACCTTGCAGGATCTGGGGAAAAGATAGCATATATTCAAGAGTCAGTACCTAGCAACACTAGAGAACACAGCTTTAGTCTCAGTGACAGGGTAGGATACACCGTTTAAAGAACTATAGCATACTTAAATATCTGATTAAAAATTATACCAGTTATCAAAGTTTAACAGTACGACCAACTCATTGTGTCATCTCATTATCCACAGAAAGTCCTTCTGCCAAGCAGAAGCGCCATGCCTATCTTCCCAGCTGCACTATCTTCTGCAGCTCCAGCTCCTTGCTATGTCATCTGCAATCAACACATTGAGCTTCTACCTCTGGCAGTCCCAGTCCCTCTTTACAAATAATCTCTCCACTTATTTCAAGGATAGACATGAGGTAATACTAGCAGAATAACCTCTTATTCTCTACTCCAAGGCTATCCGTTCCTTCCATCTACCCTCATCTTCCTTGTAACATCTCTTTTCACCCCTCAAGACTTCTGTTCTTCAGTTCTTCTCTTCTGATAAAAGCGTGGGGACCACCATGGCTAAGACACTTGCCTAGCAAGGAGAGGCTGAGAAACCTGAACTTGCTCAGTCTGGAGAAAAGCTCACTTTGGGGGAGGCCAAGAACAGTTCCCCAGTGCCTGCAGGGAGGCTGCTGAGGGAATAGAGCAAGGCAATGCAGTGATATGTGTTGGGATAACTATAGCCAACGGGCATAAACTAAAAGATAAGAAGTTCAGACTGGATGCAAAGAGAAACTTTCTGCCCCATGAGGACAGTAAAATGGGTTGCCCAAAGTGCCTGTGAAGTTTTTAGTCATAGAGGTTTTGAATATCTGTTTGGATAGAACCCTGAGCAACCTAGTCTGACTTCTCTGCCACCTCTCCTCCCCCACATCAAAGTATACTAATCTCTGAAAGTAGCACCTCTTTACAAAACAAAAACAGCGCAAGGAATCTCTAACCTCTTTAAACCCAAGCCCTCAGAGGCAGTTTTTTTCATCAGTGGAAAAAAGTAATTATCTTTCCTTAAGTATTAGCATCCGTTATTGATGCACTAGGTGGAGTTCAGATTTTCTTCTTTGTTCAAAGTTCCTAATAGCTGTCCAAAAGCAAAGCTGTCACCTGGCTAAACTTTGCAAGCCAATGTCTCGCAACAAAGTCTTTTCTGACTGCCAGAACTATGTCAAAGACAGGCCACATCCCTAAATCTTATGCCAAGCCAGGTGCCCAGGGTGATAAACATTCTCCTGAAGACAGACTGACCTTGGCAGCCACACAGGTGCAGATATCAATCAACGTTTATAAGCACAAAGCCAGCTAAGTATCTTCATCTTGTAGAGATGGAATGGATGCCATGGTGTTGGGCAGGCAGGTGCCCATTGCTTCACCCCCTATCACCCACCACTGGCCAGAGTCGGAACGCTGGGTTGAGAGAGGAACAAATACACAAAAATAAGTGCCTGAACTCCAAGTTGCTAAAGGACTGGCAATGTGACAGACTGTACAGCTGGAGGAGTATCTAGAGAAGTGGATCAATTTGCAACTAGAATTTAAATGGTGTAGCTAGTAAGAGTTGTCATCCACTAAGCATCTGCCTTAATTTCTCCTTTAGAAGAAATTAGATTCCTGAACTATTAGACAAGAATTTATGCAGAAACAAAGTATGTTGTCTCCATGGTTTAGGAAGGGGGGGGAATCTAACAGCTCTGTATTGACTTCATCTGTTTTATGGCAGGTTTCCTAGATGATTCCAAAGTTTAGATTTAAGTGGACAGCTAGGTAGAGCAAAGAGGCCTGCTAAACATCCTGGTGTTAATTTTTTTTTTTAAGGCAATTAACACACAGTGCACAAAAACTTTCCGAGCCATATTCATATAAGACAAAGCTGTAGAACATCAGGCTCCACTAATACTACCACTCCTAGGATCACACGTTTGAATATAATCCCCCTCAATGAAACAAGCAGAGACATGGTAGACTACCGACGCTAACATCAAAACAGTATCCAAAGCATTTACAGGTGGTAAAAGCATGACCATATAACTAATCAGAACAATGGATATGAGGAGTTTCCTTTCTCTGACAGTTTTGGAACGGAAGACTTATTTTGTCTTGGCAGAATGCTAAAACTGTACACAAATTGAGACATTATTTAAAAAAGCCAGAGTAAAAGCAACATTTTTTTTGACCCACATCAAAAAGGGACATTTAAAGCAAAAATGTTAACTTTTGATAGAGAATTCTACAAACATTTCAAGAGTAATTAACAGAATAAATACAGATCTGTCTTTTGGTATCACCAAATTTGCTTTCGTGACTGAAAAGCAGTGAAGGCAACATTTTGGGGGGTAATATCTACCTATAACCCTGAAGTATAACTTTAAAGTATAGTACAAGTACTTTAAAGTAAAGTACAAGGGCACACATGCTTCAAGGATTTAAAGTCAGTATTAATAACATTTTTAAGACACGTTTTTCTCCATGCTAGTTTGAAGTATTCAGATACAACGGCAAAATTACTCATCTCCTGTTTCACTGATAGATTTCATGAACTTTCACAGAATAGAATCATAGAATCATCTGGGTTAGAAAGGATCTTTAAAGGTCATCTAGTCCAAATATCCTGAGCAGGGATATCTTCAACTAGACCAGATTACTCAGAGCCAAGTCCAACGTGACCTTGAATATTTCTAGGGATGGGGCATCTACCACCTTTCTGAACAACCTGTGCCAGTGTTTCACCACCGTCATTGTAAAAAATTTCTGCCTTATCTAGTCATAATCAACCCTCTTTTAGTTTAAAACTATTGCCCTTCGTCCTGTCACAACAGGCCCTACTAAAAAGCCTGTCCCCATCTTTCTTATACGCCCCCTTTAAGTTCTGAAAAGCTGCAGTAAGGTCTCTCTGCAGCCTTTTCTTCTCTAGGCTGAACAACCCCCAACTCTCTCAGCCTGCCCTCACAGGAGAGCTGTTCCACTCCTTTGATCACTTTTGTGCCCTCCTCTGGAACTGATCCAAAAGGTCCACATCTTTCCTGTGCTGAGGGCTCCAGAGCCAGACACAGTACTCCAGATGGGGTCTCACAAGAGCAGAGTAGAAGGGGCAGAATCACTTCCCTCGACCTGCTGGCCACACTTTGTTTGATGGCAGCCCAGGATACAGTTGGCCTTCTGGTCTGCAAGCACACATTGTTGGCTCATGTCCAGCTTTTCAACCACCAGTACCCCCAAGTCCTTCTTAGCAGAGTACTCTCAATCCCTTCATCCTTCAGCCTGTATTGATACCAGGAATTGCCCCAACCCAGGTACAAGATCCTGCACTTGGTCTTGTTGAACCTCATGAGGTTCATACAGGCCCACTTCTCAAAGCTTGTCCAGGTCCCTTTGGATGGCATCCATCCCTCAGGCATGTCAACCACACCACTCAGTTTGATGCCATTGGCAAACTTGCTAAGGGTGCACTCAATCAATCCTACTGCTGATGTCATTGACGAAGATATTAAGAGATGAGGTAAAGAGACAAATACTGTTTATATGGGGAAGAGCCATCCACTTGAGAGGTGTGGGAACTGAGGTTGCCAGTGAAGACTAAGGCAACTAAGTTGAGTATCTCAGCCTTCTCCTCATCCATTATTACCAGTCTGGCCCATCGTGGGGGTACACTTTCCTTGACCTTCCTTTTCTGGCTGACATATTTGTAGGAGCTCTTCTTATTATTCTTTGCATTCCTTGCAAAGTTCACTTCCAGCTGCATCTTGGCCTTCCCTTAGACAGGTGGTCAGCATCCCTAGACTCTCCCGAGGATACCTGTTCCTGCTTCCCTTGCCTGTGCATTTCTTTCTTGCCCTTTATTTTGACTAGAAGACCTCAATTCAGACATGCCAGTCTCTTGCCTTCTTTTCTTGATTTCTTACACCTGGGGATCAAGAGCTCTTACGCTTTATGGAAAGCATCCTTCAGGATCTGCCAGCTCTGTTCTGCTCCCTTGTCCCTGAAGGCAGTTTCCCAGGGAGCCCTTTTGACTAAATCCTTGAAGAGATGGAATTTTGCTTTCCTAAAGTTCACAGTCCTGACTTCACTATTTGCTTGACCAATATCCCTCAGGACTGCAAAACACCAGTGCATTACTGCAGCACAGGCTGCCTCCAATCTTGACATCACCAATCAGCTCACTTATAGCTCACTTTTCCTAAGTGGATTTCCCAGATTTGCAGACAGAAAGTTTCACAGAGTCAAGAACAGGAGTTAACTCTCCTGGTTTCCTGTTCAGTGAATTAATGACGAGGCCATCCTGTCTCTTTTGCACATGTACATTGTATAATTCCTATGTGGATTAAGGGGAGAGGAGATGTGCGTGCTTACACACACCCATATGAAGTATTATATGTGATACTGCAGACCATGTTTACATAGGACCCCTGCCAAAAAATAAACAATTGGCAGAAGATGTACATTAGCATGCATTCTCCCAAATATTCCCATTTAAACACTGTGCACCTCATCAGGTTTTGCAGCCACTGGATTGAGAGACAGTGAGAATAGCACCAGCATTCATATCATCGTATTTACAGATAAAATCTTGCTGTGTCCACAAATGCCCCATTTAATCTCTCACCTAATAGTCTCCATAATGTTCAGCTGTACTAAAATAAAAATCTACTTACAAACCAAAAATAGGACCCATATTGTTGTCACAAAGCATTTATTGCAGATAGCTTGTCTAGCTTTCCTCACAACCAGACTTCAACAAGATAACCTCTTCAGTACAATACTTTTAAAGGTTTGTAGGTCCTTGAAAACCAGATAGGAACCTAGAGGGCCTACCTATGGAGGTTAATCACCCAATGTGATATTCAACTGCATCTTTACATAGTAAAACCCTTAACAAATCTGCTTCTTTGTTTGCCTATAGGCTGAATTGTTAAAGGAGGCTAATCAAACTTCTCTAAATCACATGGGTGCTGTGGGAATTTATTAATGTTTATAGCAAGTGCTTTGAACATGTACTATAAAGTTGCTACTCAAGTTCTAAGTATTCAGCAGGTCTAGGTTTGCTCAAATTCTTGAACTCTTGAGGAATCTGATCAGAGTTTCAACTGTAAGAAAACTTGAAACCGGTTGAGATTTGCCTGGTCTCATGTTTCACTGAGCTTTTAGCATAACTGATAACAATCCCTTCTGATATATGTTCCATTTCCTTGAGTCTTTTGGTTTACTTTCTGGTGGCTGGTCAACATAAACATGTAGCACTGCTTTTGCAAGAGAAGTGTATCCCAACAAGTTGCTTTAGGTATCTTACATATTCAGATTTCATGTATTGTAAGCCCAGCCTGTTCAGACATTTTTGACACTTAAAATACAGCTTCATTAAGAACCATCTTAGAGCATGGCCACTGTGTTGAGCAAAAAAAAAGCCTACAGAAATATATCTCTTTTTGTCTGAAACAAGTGATAAAAATGAAACAAGTGCAGACCCTATCACATCCTCATTTCATCTGTCTCCCATAAAGGATTCCCATGCCGGAAGAGTCTTGAAGAATGTGGGGAAACTTTCCAGAGCTCACAGAATTGAACCTAGCTCTAGAGACCCAAAGCCAGCAGCAGATTCCCATTGAGTCACCACTTTAGACTTTGTCACTCAGCTGACTGCAAACAGCTACATACCCACAGCATTACAGATGTGTTTCTGACTGTCCTATTAGAGCTAGGATGAACATTTTATAGCCTGCCTCCCTCCGTCTAAGTCTTGCTCTGTTCAGAAGAGACATTTAGCTGAGCGCTCACTAAATAAACTCCAAAGCACAGAGTGGGACTTAGTCTCTTAACTGCATCCACCTAAAACTCTCACAGAGCAGAAGCTAATGCAAAGTTCAGCAATGATTATATGTTAATGACTGAGCAGTTCAGTCAAAGCTACCTGACTCCGTCTAAATCACCCTTGTGCACCACAGTTTGAAAAGAAAAAAAATATATCAGAGCCAAAATATGCCTTTTTCTTTAGCAATAATAACAACATCCAGTCTAATGCTAGAAATCTTGGCATTATCCAAAAAGCGTAGAAATCCAGAAAAACCAATAAGGATCCCTTTTCCCATATCCATTTAAGTAATTTTGCCCCTCTTTCTCTCAGGTTCAGCTCAGCAGTCCATATCCACATCCAGTATCTTATAGAACCTGTATACATGGGACTTAATATCCAAATAAACTCTAAACATATCTTATTATTTTGAAAAAATGGCAAGTGCAAACACATTCCTTCCATGTAGCCAGCAATTTTGCTATTTTTCTATCAGATATAAATATACAAGATATGAGGCAAAAACTGATACAATATTCTGAACTGCAATTAAGAATGAGCAGACCTCCATACAAAACTTGATGTTCAATGAATCACCTGGGTATCTTTGACACTTCTTTTTCTTGACAAGGTGCCATTCCTCAAATCATGCTTCCTTAGTCAAACCTTCTCCTGACAGGAGAAGCCATGTTCCAGAAAACCTTAAAACTTCAACCTCACAGTCAAACTTCCAGTCACATTTCCAGTCAAACACCCCTCTCTTCCTCCAAAGTCTAATTCCTACCATCATTTTTGTGGCAAGTAGTCCTTTATTTCTTCCTTTATAAGGTCAGGTCTCCTCACAAGTCTCCATATAATACCACCTTTCCAAAAGCTTCAGCCATAGTGAAGTCCTTCTCCTTGTTATATGACATTCCCTTGAGTTTTTAATTCCCTACAGCTGTGCTCCTTCCTGCACCTTATTGTCTGTCTTCTACCCTTTCCCTGCCTCATGTGTTGTTTTTTTTTAACCCTGTGACCCACTCAGGACAATTTGCCTGTACACAGAATTTATTCTTTTTCGTTAGATATTTGTTTGTTTGTGTGATTTATCCTTCCTCCCACCTCTAACATTACCAAAGTCCCCAAAGACATTAAAAAGTGCTGTAGAAGAAGTTAATTGGAATGACCTTATTTGTACTTCTTCCAAAACAAGGTTGATGTAAAGTGGTTGTTGCCACCTGCCATCAAATAGAGGGAAAACTCAACTGCCTCTGAAGCAGCTGAACATAACGAGAAAATATTAAGGATTATCAATGAAAAAAAAAAGCTGTGAATTGCTGCACCTTAGCTATTGCTTTACAGTGCATTAGCCTTTCCTGCAATACTGGCAGAAATTTCAAAAATTCTGAAGGGATGGGCAGACATAAATCATAGAATGCTTTGGGTTGGAAGGCACCCTAGAGATCATCTAGTTCCAACCCCCCTACCACGGGCAGGGACATCTCCCACTAGAACAGGTTGCTCAAAGCACTGTCCAGCCTGGCCTTGAAAGCTTCCAGGATGGGGCATCCACGACTTCCCTGGGCAACCTGTTCCAGTGCCTCACTACATTATGAAATAGGGTCTTTTGCTTCTATCCCCCTGCTAAAATTAGGAACTTAACTCAAGACTCCCCAATTCTCCACTAAGTTTTATCATACACGTCTAACAAAATCCCTGCCCTTTTTGGTATGTCAGTTTGGGGTACCTGAAACAGAAAAATAAAATCTGCTGGTCACTTTAAAATCTTTATCTTACAATGACCTCAGATGAGAAATGACTGGCTTGGGTCCCTAATCCAGCAGCCTCTTAAAAACTGAGATCTTGACTTTGAGCTCCCTAATAACCACACCAGCTGTAGTGGAGATGATTCATAGATTTTCCAACCATTAAGATAATTCAATCTGTTTGAGTAACACAACACTTCAAGTCTTACATGGTAGCTCATGCAGCACAATGGATCACAAACTATGCTGTAATTTTACTATTTCTAGAACAAAAACTAATTAAGTGACTAAAACTGAAGGAAATAAATTGGAGTTATAAGGCACACACACATAGAATTGTGTTTAAACAGAATGGCAATGGCTGAATTCCAGTACAGGGGTTTCTTAAAGAGTATTTTTAAAAGTCATCTGATTCTGAATTACCATCTTTTCCTAACCTCAGATTCTAGCCTGCAAAAAATCACGCTGAGGAAGGACAAATAGTTTAAGTTTATGCACTCCTCAGAGTGTATAATCTTGGTAGGGCAGCTGTGTTGCAGAAAGCAAGCTGCTTTATTATGTCTTACAGATTGCTCTTGATCTATGCAAGTCCTGTCATAGCAAAAAAGTCAAGCAAGAGAGGAAGAATGTAGAGCTTTCAGCAGAGGGAGGTATTGACACAGCATATAACTCCAGGGGAGGGGATCTGAGACTGACTGTTTCAGTGCCTGGCTGCAGTTAGAGGCAATATATCCCTCCTCCCGCAGGTTTTTGGGGGGGTTATTTTTCAGGTTCTTTTAAAGTGAATAGCCTGCCTTCAAACAGCTTTCCTGATGTTGTTTTCCTGTTTGCAGATGTTGAGTTGCTTTCTGTTGTCAGTGGGAAAAAAAAAAAAATAAATGAGAGGGTGGGGGGAAAGGAAGCAGAGACATAAATTTAAAGAGAGAAGCCTCTGGTCACCAAAAATAGCCGCAGCAGATAGTGTAACTGAAACCTGCCTAGTGCCTACGCTGTCAGCCCGGAGCACAGGGCAAAGTTACATAATATTTTCCACATTTATTTCAAGCAGGGCAGCCTGCCAGCTTGATAGATTTCTAGAAAGGGTGGGAGAGAGAGAGCAGTTTGATTCACAGACTGCTGTATTTACGGCTCACCCCATGGCCACTGCCTTCCCCTCTTTGGGCGTTTACCTTTACAGTTTGCCAGACAGCAGTGTGAGCACAACCCTGATATAGAAAGTAAGTCACTCTTCAGACTGTCTAATGCACTATAGCTGCACAAGTTGCCTTTGGTTTTCTTGTTTTGAGGGTGCTAATGTGCACTGATTTGCTGAAAGCTCAGTTGTTGTCAAAGTCTAGAAATTACTAGTTAAAAAGCACCTCAACAAAAACATGAGGAGAGAAGGGAACTTCAGCTTCTCATGCTTCACTGCCCTCACCTTTAGCAATAGACTCCAAAAGTGGAGTCTTTAGAAAGAAAAGGTTTCTCAAAACTGTTGAAACAAAAGTTAGTCCATGATGGGTTAAGGTTAGCAGTGGCCATGATGGGTTAAGGTTAGCAGTGGCCGTGAATCTCCAAAATGGACCTGAATTTTCTCAGAAGGCAGAGCTGCTCTGCTCAAGTGCCTTTATAAAACCAGCTACCTAGTTTCCTGGGAGGAATTGCTAGGAAAGGTATAATTATATAAAAAACATTTGTCAAGAACAATCATACAAATGACTAAATGAACAGCTCTGTGTTATGTGTGACAGGACAATTCATAAAGCAAAGCATTGCCCTGCATATTTCCTGCATTTATTCTATATTTTCTTTACATGTGGCAGGTTCTCCATTGGGACTTCTCAAATACCTCATTAAGATTTTACTATTGCTGGCAAGCAATAACATTGCAGCTTCCCATCAAAGATAGACAGGAAAAATTACTAGAAAAGTTACAAACAAAAAAAGTCTGTTTCCTACATCCAACTTAAATGAAGAGAAAAAGGAGATGAAAGAAAGGGAAAAAATAGAACACTGATATATATCACTGTAATAAACCCAGTATGTTGTCCATAAACCCGACTACAGAAAAAAGAGGTTAAGACTATCCTTCCCTCTCCCATCCATATATGACTCGGTATTTGAATGGGATTGAATGGAAATATCCCTACACAGCATAAAAGTTGCTAGTACATTTATGTAGAATATTAGTGCCTTTAAAACAATCTATTTCTCCAAACCAAATTGCTCTGACCATGTTTTTTAAATGAAGAAAACAAGAGGATGCCAGCTAAATGCCAACATGTCATAATTTTAACCTGCAAAGAAGAGATGTTCCCAGACCAGCACAGAGATAAAACAAAAGCACAGTTCATGAAACAATGCAATGATGTCAAGTGAGGTGTAATATTTCCTCTTACTAGTAACATTGTGTGCTTGGAGAGTAATGCCTTTCAGCCTGAAATCATCCTCCAAAACAAAATCTTTATTTTCAACACTGGTCTCATCAATAGTTTACAACTGGAGTTTACTGGTGCTGGTTACAACCACCTCCCAAAAAAATGTGGGGGGTAGAAAATTTTTAAAGATTATTTTTATTTCTTATGACCATGCTTAAAAGGAATCCCTCAATTTCTTTTCTATGTTGGATGACATTTTATAATTTCCACATTTTTCCAGAGAGTCTGGAGACTGGCAAAATCTATAAATTTACCCAGAGAGAACTCAGTATCCTCTTCTTTAACCGTGAAAAGGACCCTAGCATATAAAATAAATAGCATTGAACTTACAGGATCAATTGTGAGAGAAAAAAAAAATACATCCTAGTATTTGGAAAAGGGTAACCTATTCACAAACAGATAGAATAAATCACTTCTAACACAATAAGTAATGAGATTCTGTAGCATCATCCAACTGTAACAGTTTTTTCCACAACGTTATATTGTCATTCATTGAGTTTTCTGAGTATTTAAAGATCGAGTAATGAAGAGTGGCAAGAACGGAAAATAGAAGCGGAGGCAGAAGTTTGCTGGGGGGGAAGAACACAAAATCAGAAAAAAATGGAAAAATGGAAATCAGGATGTTTGAGGAGAGCTGAGTCAGACCCCGAAGAACAGAGAGAGACTAGGACAATAGGCTGGGACACAAAGATGCTGGTTCAATTCCAGACTCGGCCACAAACTCTGCAGCAAGCTGTATGATTTACTTTGAGCCTCAACAAGCTAGTGGTGAAAGGGGATAAAAACCTTCCACCTCAGGGAAGGACTAGTTGTGCCTATGAGGCACAAAGTGTGTGTACGACCACTGTGCTATGAAATATGCCAGGAACATACCCACTTTGGCTCTAAAGAATAGCTGAGGGACAAAACAGTTCCACATCAAAGTCGGCCAGCTCTCCTCAGCACCAGTGTTACCACCAAAGTTATTGCCAGACAGGAACACGCACTGCAATTTCAGTACAAAGCTTGGGGTCACTATGTTGTAGCTTCATAAATACACACAAAAAGGTTTGCTAAAGCTTGGGTTTTTTACTTCTGCTTCAGAACAACACTAAATTGCAATTCTCTTTCTGGGACTTGAGCTGATATATCTGCTCTGTGACATACTCTACCATGTACACGGATGTAAAGCCACATAATGAACCATTCACTCAAAGGAGTTTAAAAGTAGAATGTACATTTTACTGTCTCTCAAAGGGAGAATTTATCACCCCAGTTCCTAAGGCATTAGTAAATATGTTGGACATTGTAAATGCACACTTTCCTTTGCTTTTGGCAGCAACTAAACAATTCTTTTTTTAAAATGTAATCTACCTTCTGCAATTCCAGTCCTTTAGAGTTCATAATCCTCAATCTTCAGAAACATAGATTCAAAAGCTGTAGCTAGACAGCAGGACGCAGGAGGGCACCGCAGTTCCTGGGGGAGGGCATGCCCTTTCAGCACATCCTGACTTCATCCTCAGGTAGGACCAGTCTGAGCACCACTTTCCTCACCCACCATACACTCCTACCTGGCTGTTCTCAGAAGAGATGTTTATGGTGGGAGCCATGGTGTTGTTGAACAGGCCCTGAACTGGACACAGGAAAAAGGACCTGCTGAGCCACAGCCCAGTGTGCTTCTCTACTGCCCCTTCAATGCCATGGTCTTAGTGATGGAATGTTGGATACAGCATAGGGTTTTGACACGGTTGGATAATGTCATCTGCATTTACAACAATTATTAATGTAAGGCTTTCTATTTTAACTACGGAAATATTCTGATAGCCCAAGCAGTGATTACAAACTTTAATTAAATTCTAAACTTGAGGAAACTACTTAAATGTTCACAGGCAGCCTCTCTTTTCTGATTGAGAATGAACTTGGGTCTTCCCAATGGTGTGGGAAAACTCTTTTAAAGAAAGATAACCCTCTCTATTGAGGTTGGGGTTTATTATCTATTTCTTCTTATTACAAGGCAATATTTTTAGATTAAGGATGATTGTTTACACAGTGATATAAATGTGTAGGGCACTTCAAAAACTATAAAGCAGAGCAGCCCCAAAAGCTCTTTATATATTGACATAGCATTGCAAGGTGACAAGGGCCCTGAATTTCCACTGAAACTATTGTCTAATGGGAGTTCTCCTCACCCTGTAGGAAATGAAAGATACACATACTCACTTAAATACACTGTGTTATATTGCTATAGGAGGTAATTTTGTCTAGGTCAGGCAATAGAATAGTTTACAAAGGGATATGCAAAGTTGTAAGTCAAGAGGCAACAGGGTTTTTTTGACAGTTGGGGCAATTTTGCCTTAGACGTAGCCAAGATGACAGCAGCTCTGTTACCTCCATGTTTAGTAGAGGGCTGTTAGTGTGGCTCCACCACTATGTACAAGGCAGAGGAAAAGATCTTTGCCATGCAGTCAATCTCAACACAAACTCCTCAAAATCAGAGTGCTTAACGTCTTCAGTGCACAGTCATAATGAACTCACAAAGTAGTATCTGACCAAGAACATTCAAGACTGGTTCTATCTTGGTAATAGCATCTGGTAAGCGCTGTTTTAACAACAGTACCATACAGCTCTAATTTCCACCAGAATTCCACCAGAGAAAGCAAGCAGAAAATATGTCTTTTCTGAAACCAATGATGATATGATCTGAGAAGACACATAACACATAATCAAGTTACTCTTGCAGCATTATCATAAACACAAAATATATGGACTGCAGGACTGCAGCAAACTGCCTTTGGCAAGGTGCCCCTCTGGTCTTAAATTCCTAAGCAAATATGTTTTCACATCTACCTCTGTGATAAGAGTTATAGGGTAACGTGAGAAGGTTGGTTCCCAGAGCAATGTGAAAGTTGGATGCCTCGTGACACTGGAGTTTGGTTTTATCTGATCCTCCTCACAACTGGTCATAACACATGTTGCCGGAACAAGGCAATGACTGGCCTTTATGTTGTTTCACAACATTACCAAATTAGCAGGAATTACAGTGATTTCCACTGCCCAGTGCCTCTTATGTACAAGGCCCTGGGCCTTTCTCCTTCTGGGCCTAAAGGAACAGATTTTCTCCCAAAGGGTGGGCAGGCACCAGCACCATCTCAAAGAGGAGTTTGAATACCCTATGGAAAAGATGTTGTGTTTATGTAGCTTTTCAGTACTCATAGAGCATTTCAAGAAATGCATACAGCAACCACAAAACGTAACTCCATTCTATCCTTAATCGGGCACAGTCTAGCCTCAGCCTGACTTAAAATCTTACATGTTTTCTTTAGTTATGTTTCTCTGTATGAAATGAAGTAATATGCCGAAAAATCAGAAGAGACAAATGTGGAAGGGAAAACAACTGACAGTGGCATAGAAGTATATGTAAGTTAAGACATAAATCTCACTTCAGCTTTGCACATTCCTGCTAAGTATAACCCAGTTACTCTCCCTTCTCCTGGCACAAGATGAAGGATTTCATAAATTAGAAGTGTTTCGAATTACTTTTTCACCTATAATCAATTTTCATTTTCTCTTTGACACTCACAAAATTCCATCTGGGCAAAGCACTTTAAAAATCTACTTGCTTCTCTATATTAATTTTAAAAGATTGACTAAATCACCTGACAATTGTTTACATTGTGCAAACAATATTTAGACCTGGACTCTGCTAGTACATAATGAAATGCAAAGGAAAAAAAAATAAAAAATTCCACCAAGAAGAAAAATCCTCAAATGATATCTTAATTACAGTAATACCTGCATCTGGATATTTAGGGTATCAACTGGATCTAACTTGGAGTCCTAAACTGGGTATTCTGCAGAAATGTGGCTAGATTCCTTTTGTGTCAAAGATTTTTCCAATATGTCAGAAGATCAGAAAGTTGCAGTTAGTTTTTTTCACTCAGTTGTTCTACTATACATTTGATATTTAAAAGGCACATTTGGCCACACAGATTTAGGGGGTACAAATTAAACACAGATATTAGATTCTCCTATCACAGTTTGTAAATTAATTCAACCTCACTAGGAAAAGAGCTTTGTAACAAACCAATGTAACCACTAAAACTGAAAGGAGACTGAAACCCACAACATCCAGAGGATGTTGCAGGTACCATTAGACAACATCAGAAAAAAGAACTGAAGAAACAGATCCTCCTCTCTGCAACTTACGAGCACCTACTGCCTAGACTAATACAACTTCATGCAGCTGAAGAGTTCTGGTGGCACAGTTCATCAGCAGGTTCAATGGACAGCAATAACTGGATGGCAGCAAGAAGTCCTGGGTACCATCCTGAAATAAATGAAAGCACAGAACCCAACCAGACTCTTCCTCATTCTGAAAAATTGAGATACAACCCTGTAGGCCACTTTTGTGGTTCTTCCCACTTAGAGGTTCTCAGATTCCTTGGGGACATGCAAGCACAATTGCATTTTTTTTGAAAGGAAGAGGCAAAAACCCAAACTCACCAAGAAAAGAGATACAAAAACTACCCATGTACTTATATTCCCCCCTGAAAAAAAAAGTGCAAAATCCAGCAATTGCAGGAATCGGTAAGCAGGACAGTTCTGGTCAAAACTCTTACTTACAATGCAGTTTTCACCACCTAAACATCCTGAACTATCTCTACTTGGATTCATTGGCAGGTGACCCTTTTCGGGACTGCTCAGTCCACAGAAAGCTGTCACAAAAAAGTCCTCCCTGGATTTACAGCTACATGTGTAAAATGAGCTCTGTGATCTTCTGCCTTTGGGGATCCTGTGAAGTGAGCACTACACCATAGCCCCACGTAACCTGAGGCCAAACTATAACATCACCTTTGTTAAAACTGTTGATTCCAATTTGTCAAAGATTTACATTTCACAGATGAGGAACACAAAGCAAATCTGCACCTTTTGGTACAGTCCCTTCATTTGTGGCTGCTAAGTCCTGTTCCTAAAAGAAAGCACATTCCCAGCATGATGCATTCACTCCAGAGAACATCTTACTGTAAGTAGTAAAATAGCATGGGAAGGAACATCTACAATCCCTGAGATAACATGGCTCACAGCTTCTCTTTTTCACCAAAGAGAAGAAACACATCCGTCCCTCTTCTGATTCCACATAGTGCAAGACATATTACCTAATGTCTGATCATGGAGGTTGTGATTTTCTAATTTGTGCAGAGAAAAAAAATAGCCTGGCAAAGTATTTAAACTCCCATCATTTGTAATTACTGTAGATGGTAGGGAGTGAAATCCTGCAGAAGGCACAACTCGTGAATGCAAGCCAGAAAGAAAAGAAGTAAATATATATCTGCTAGAGAACAATCAATGCCTGCACCAGGATGTTTCAGAACTATTTCCTGGTTCAGTGGATCATACCGCTAAGGAAATGGCCACTACTTATTTAAGATCTGAACAAAATAAATGCCATTTCAGTTTGCACACACCAAATTCAGAGGCAGCAATGAAGCAATGACAGAGGCTCACTGTGCGGCGTGCAGCAAGTGTGCCACAGAGATCAAACCTCAGGTGCAGCTGGAACATGCTGTGCTCTTCAGCCTCTCATCACCTGCTGCTATTGGCTGACTCCAGGTATCAGATGGAAATATCACACCGCAGCTCACCCAAAACTGCACCCACTCTTTCACGGCAACAGACATTTATGACTTGCAGTTTGCGTCATTTGTGCCCCCTAACAACAAGAGCCTGCAAATTTGCCTGCATTTGCAAAGTAACCAAACTGCCTTATCTAAAGTGTGTGCTTTCTTGTGGCTTTTTAAAGAAAATCTTTCTTCTAGCATCTTTTTGCTTTAAAAAGGTTCTTGATTTCACAGTGATGATAATATTCTTTTGAGAGACATTTTGTTCATAAAATCCTCCTTTAAAAATCTATTGCTAAAAGAACTGGCAATGGTAGGACAGTGTTATCCTCAGCATAGTTGGCAGTTTAATGTTGAGATAGCTTGGACAGTTTGTTTTGGCAATATTTGCTTAAGTAGTGGAAAAATAAAACAGAAGTCTGTAAATTCATTCCAAGTCTAGACATCTTTAGGCTCTACATTGCACAGGTTCTTCTGCACATTTTCTTCCAAAGGTTTTACTCTTTTGGTCTTATTTGCATTCCCAAGAAACACCAGTTCAAAACTTTCTTCCACCTGAGAGGAGCTGGAATCCTTCTTTTCTGGCACAAATTACAAGTGTAAAGCCTGTAATTTGTAAAGCCTGGCTTTATAAAAACAACATAAATTAGGCAAGTCCTCCATAACTTGAAGCTTGCAACACTCACCTACTAGAGAGGGAACCTGTGCTCTAGTTTCTGTGTTGATAGGATTTATGGTCACTGTGGCAGAGACTGGGACTTAGATCTTGCTTCTCCCTACTGTTATGCAATATTAATGAAGAGGAAGTTGCCAGGAGAATAAAGTGGCAGAGACAGCATGAAGAAATCACCTCCAAAAACAGTTTCAGGGTAGTTTTACATAGTTTCAGGGTAGTTTTACATGAAGATATCCCACTGGGGAGGATGCTTGTGAGAAGTGGAGTTATGTGCTGATATTGTCTCTACACACAGATTTTCACAGTTACATATGAAGCTACTACTGAAAATTTTACATTTACTATCAGAATTACTAAGATCCAGACTCTGAAAATTTGCCAATAATAATGGGAGCTGATTACCTAAAATGCACTCATAAATTCTTGATGCCCACACTTTCATGAAAGATAAAGGCAGATACTTCCAGGTGGGGAAGAGATCTGAGTTGAATCAGTTTGTTCCAAATTACTCAGGCCTGTCATTCAGTTTCTAACCAGCTTTCGTACAGCATCTTTCCATGTACTCTGCAGAAATCAAATAAATAAGTATCAGGCAGTGTTAGCAATGTTTTGAGTTCTAAAAAATAAAATATCAAAGCTCTATAGGACCAATTACTATCACATATTCAACTGACCAATTACTATCACATATTCAACTACAAACTGTATTTCCAATTGAAAGCAATATAATTTAAACTCATAAATATTTCTCTTATAACACCTTTATATACAGAGCACCTTACATTCTAAGTATGCTTGATTTACTGAAATATATCCCATTAGCAATTATTTCAGTCTCACTTTTCACTGGTAAAGATGCTACCTTTTCTAATCTTTCAGATTTGCAAGGCAACAGTCTTATTTCTGCTACTGGTCCAGCTGTTCCTCCAGGCACTGGAATTCAATAAAGCAGATGGATTTAGAAAAAAATGGCTGCTGACTGAGTTGACACTAAGTTTGCAATGTTAGAAAGAGTCCCAGGAGACACTGTTGGGAGCAGTGCGCAGGATAGGCATCCAAAGGTGCAAAATATGTTACCATATCACTGGATGACAGAGACAGGATATACATGCTGACCCAAACCACTCTGGATGTAAGATACTTCCAGTACTAGTGGGAACTGCAGATAGCAAGTTTGCTGGTTGGTGGAGCACCATTGAGGCTTGTGCATGTTCTGCCTCAGAGCTCCAGCAGATCACAGGCCTCACCATCTTCTGGAAAGTTCTGACTAACCAGCTGCCACAGCCATGGCTCAGTCTTTGCCCTGCCGTTGTCCCCCAGCTCTCTGTGGAGAGCTGTGCAAGACTCAGGAGTGGGAGGGCAGAGCTTTGGCTCCTCAGCTGTTCAGAGAAAGCCAGTCCTCCAGTGACACACTCAAACATACCCAAATTCAGATAAGCCTTTCCCTTCTTTCCCTCATGCCAGAATGGAAAACCAAGGAGGTTCCTTGCACCTTTGCCTCCTCACCCAGTGGCCTCACACTCTGCAGAGCATGCTCATCAAATGCCTTTGCACTGTGTTCTGTGGAGTGATCCATTCATTCACAGTACAGACTAAAGCCATAAATACACAATGCCATAAAAGGCTTGTGTCTAGGCCTTTCTCCTGGAAAGAAAACATATTTTAAAGACGGCTTGGCTGATAAAAGTTTCACAATTTTATCTGCAACTCTAAGCAAACCACTGTTTGCTAAACATAGAGAACAGCAAGATGGCAGTCTTTTGGAAGATACCAAGAATTACCCTTAATAATTGAGGAATGAAAGCAAATGCAATTTTAAAAATCTTTTTACCCAAGAAATAAGCATGTGTAAAAATCAGCAGTCAGAGATTTGATAGATAAGGCTGTGATCAGCAGTTGGCAACATCTTGCAGCACTAGGCAACACCTTGCAGCACTTTATAGTTTGCTTTCAGGCTTTCTGAAAGCACTGTGTGTCAGGAGGATACATTTATATATCCCTATTTAACAGCTTCATGTCACAGTTTTCTGCAGCTCTTTGGTAAAAAAATGAAGAAAATATATGGTATGGTGATAGTGTACAGGACTAATATTGTAAGTTCAATATTTTGGTATTAAACCATGCTCCTTGTAAATCCATTTCTTAATTCACCTCTGTGCTTTGAAACTGAACTCGTAGTGTTCATACGATTCTGTGAAGTGCTGAATATCTGTCTGGTAATGTGCCAAGCAAGACTTGAGGCATTCAGTAATTATCATGATCCAACTTCTCCCCCCACTCTCCCATGCAGATCCGTATTTAGGATAATGGGTCACTAACTACAGGGATTTGTTTCTGGTATATAGATACTCTTTTGATATTTTTTTTTAAACAGAGGTATTTAAAGCATTCATCTTCTAGTATACAACCTGAATGCCTGCCAGTAATTCACTAGGAAATCTGAGTAACATACAACTTCTGTTCTCTCCCCTGAATTAAAAAGGTACATGTGTTAGAATGCCTTGTCTGGAGGTCTTAGAGGGCATCTCCAAGCCTGTGTATGCCACTAGAAGGCAGCTTGTTGGGTCATAAGATGAGGCAAAGCTGAAGCAGCCCATCTTCCACTAAGACTGGAACTAAGTGAGCTGCATCTCAGCAAGCATTCCCTATGGATGTTTAGTCAGGAGCTTTGGAGTGACCTCTAGGAAAGCTCTCTCCCACCCTCCACAAAGTGAAACTCACAGTATCTGAGGGGTCGAACTGCCCCACTGTTGTCACCCCAGAACTTCAGTCAACCTTTCAGATACTGGGCTCTGGCCATTGTAGAGAAGCAGCAGACAGGCAGACAGACCCCCAGCTGACTTGCTGGAATCACTTGCCAAGCAGTGGATGAGCTAAATCTTCTGTAGTGTGGCGAAACACAAGCTAACTCATGGGGAATTTGCATTTCTTTCCCTTTCTCTCATGCTGCAGCAAAAGATGCCAAATACCCAGGATTTATATGCAAATAGCCCTGGTTGTTCTTTGGTTGCAGAGGAGAAGCAAGGGGAGTAAGGTCTGGAGCTCATTGCCCCTTTTATCAAGTACAGTTCAGGCATGCTGTTGGTTAGATACACATCAGACTTTCAAACTGTGGTTTATATAGCTGCTAAAACTCACTGAAACAGCACATGCAAATTTCCTTCTCTTCTCTCAAATCAAGAGCCCCTGACAAGAATCAGTGTTAATCCCAGTTTGCGAGATGGTTTTTATTCACCCCAGAGACAGTTGACACTGCGGCCCAGAACTCTGTAACCCTCCGAGACCTCTTATGTAAAGCAGCTCTCCCAGCACCGGCTGCATTTCGCTTAGGCTTGCAGTGGGCATGGAAAAGCCTGGCAGGCTGGGACCCACAGGAGATACTGAAGGAAAAGGAAAAAAAAATTAAAAGGAGTATGGATTTTCCTTGGGAAAAGGGTATGGATTTTCCTTGGGAAAAAAAAGCTGCGTGCCAGGCAGGAAGATTTCATGCATGAGGAGACAGAAGACGCTATGTTCCACATTTTCAAACACACCTTTGCAACAACACCACAGTATCTGCTTTGTACAATAGAAAACATTCCCCCTTATTTATTTCCTATGGACCTGATAACTGCTAAAGATCCTCTAATACAGCTGTTCTGCTTTTTTCCGCAACACAAAATACAGTATAGAATCAGAGCTGATCAAGTCCCAAGGGCAGGGGGCTTTTGATTACAAAATCTTCTAGAATTTGCAAATATTTATTTCTCTAGGTATGCCCAGAGCTATTGCCACAGTGAATTAGCCTCTAGACCAAGTATAAATGAGGATGAGTGTATATGAAAATCCATTTGGTTTCTTGCTACTGGAGGCATGCTCCACCAGCATCACTTTCTTGTTCTAGCAGTCTGGAGACAGAACACACTTTTCAGCTGAAACCAATTCCTCTATATTATTTTCGCTGAATTTTTGCACGGAGGTTACCATTGCTTAGAGCCATGGAAAAAGAAATTCCTACAGCAGAAAACCTCTCAGGATCATTGTTAGAGCCCATGCAAAGGTAGCGACTGCATGTTGCTAAATTAGGAGTAGCTATATTCACTTGTGCCAACAGCATAGATGGGGGGAGGGAATGGGGAAACTCTCCAGAGCAGCTGAGTTTGGACACAGCAGTGAATACTAAGCCTTCAGTGCTGACTCACTTTTTCCATTTTTAAAATAAAAACATTAGCAAAGATATTTTTAAGTGGTTACTGTGCTTTTCTGCTGCAAGAAAAGCCTTTTCACAAGTTTTAACTATCCTCACCCCTCTCAGCAGTAACATACTTTAGTAATCACTCCTCTTTTATTAAATCATTTTAGCCATAAAGCCCAAGATAGTTTTGAATGGAGCAGTCCTTAGTCCATAAGTTATTGGTTTCTAAGGGAAAACTATTGTCCAGAGAAAGCATAGGAGCCTGGGAGCCAGGATCCCTTGGCTCTACCCTTCATGTTTCTGCTGACATGCGGTATTATGGAAAAATGAAACAGAGTCCTGGTTGCGCAATTAGGGCCTGAGCTGTACAAGCAGATTTCTGTGCTCATTGAAGTTGACAGAGGCTCAAAAGTTCAGGCATACAGATCAAGATTCTTCAAACGTAGCAGGTTTACTTATGCTACATACCCAACTTTCTAGCATCAGTAACAGTGGTAGTTGCAAAAATCTTGAGTCAAATCACATTTTAAATTCACTTTAGGAAAAAGGAAAAAAAATACTCAAGCTCTTCCACAAGGACAAGGCTATTAGAGGATAACACCATCAGACTTGGGCTGGTGACTTGTGGAGTACTCTCCAGCTAAACTAAAAGGATTTCATCAGTAGTACTCAGAAACTCACAGGTCAAGACCTCAGCAAACACAGCAAACCTGAAGATTAAGCAGCAATTAAATGCATCTGTGATGTACAGTCTCAGACAAAGTGGAACCTAGAGAATGCAGAAGAAGTTGAGTGGTGTCTTCTTTGACATTTGGGACAAAGAGCAATTTTTCACATGCTCTGCCACTCACAAGTGATGCTTAATTAGGCAACTAAAGATGGCTCAGCTTTTTGAAAGTGTTCAGTACCCAAAAGGTTACAGCCAGACACTTCAGGTCTGTCTTTTTTAAAAGGTACACTAAACGATTTGGAAAGCTTGTCACATATCCTGGGATAAAACTGGTAGAAAAATTCCTTTGAAAATTGCCTTTTAGTTACAGGGTTGTAGGCTCAGAATTAGCTTTTTCCCTTGAAAATAACTGCAAGTACAAAACCAACAGCCTTAAAAACAGAAATATGAAAAGGAAAAAAAAAAAGGTCCTATTTAAAGTTCAACTTAGGAAGTCCCCAGTTGGAAATCCCCATGGTTTAATGTTCCGTGATAGCAAATTTTGTCAAATTCTCTTCCATGTACTTTTTAATTAGACAGTATCAAGACTTACAGATTAGAACAAGTATTTCTCCTGTAGTCTTGAAATTACCAGCACTATCCAGCTGATTTTCAGAATTCTCTTGCTCTCTCTTTTCCCCTCTTCATTTGTGTATTTGTCTCTGTATTCTTCAGCATCATATTTTTTGGTAATTTGAGAAATTCACAGCTATTGTTTTAAATAATATTCATTTCACGGAGGGGAAGTCTATTTTTCCTATTTCTCTCTTCCCTTCCACCCCCCACCCCTCCAATTGTGCATTCCTCTGCACAAACAGATCCTGGAGTTTATTACACGGCAGTCTGTCTCTCTCTATTTCCCCCACAGTTCCCACAAGAATATTGTATTCCTGTTTCCCATCCTGTCCCAGACTGTCTCTGTGGTTGCCATGTACTGTTTAACAGTTGCCGAATTCCACCTAAAGAGTGGAAGAATTTCTCAAAACACCCAGCAAGTGATCTCAGTTTGCTCAATACTTCCAGACCTTCCTTCCCATGTGACTGGTTTACAAATACATTAGATGTAGTTTTGTGGTCCTTCAAATCATCAAAGTGCAGAAAATGTATATTTTCTTAAGCTCACTCACCTATTATGTGGCTAAAGACTCAAGTCCCCCCCTGGGTGTAATCTAGCAGAACCTCAGGCACAAAAAGTAAAAAAGAAAACAAAATCTGGATTTAGGATTAGTTTCTGTCAGGAGAGAAAATAAATGGTTAAAAAAAGAATTCCGAGTGCATAAATTCAGACTATCAGACTCATGAACACTGTACTTTCCCAAAGGATTTAACTTTGTCCCTCAATTCTAGATTTCCACCCTTGAAGTAAACACAGAACAACAGCTAGGACTCGGTTCCCAGAAAATGCTGCATCCCCTCTCCAAAACTCACGTCTACTCAGCTTCATAGCTGTAAGATCAGCTCACCTAGTCAAAGGGTGCATAGACAAGCACGATGCTCCTCTCTGCTTTCAGCATGCCAGAGAGACTAAGAATAACACTGAAGGCTGTATCCTCAGCTGCTAGGTCCTGAGTGGGGCAGCTCCATTGACTTGGGAAGAGCTGTGCCAAACTAGCTGAGGATTTGGGCCCAAGCATGCACAGGAAATGAGGCTGTATAGGCAGAGCAGACAGAAAATCACTTCATTCCTGGCACACCAGTGGACAAGTGCCCTGTAAATGGGAGGGAGAAAGGGAGAGGTTTCCCCTCCATCTCTCTGCTTTTATTAAGCTTTCCCTAGCCCCTTTGAGAGATGCTGTCTTCACAGTGTTTGCAGGAAACTCAGACCTTTGTCCGACAGCTGCAGAAGCAGAGGGTCCAAAGGACTGGGTTTTTTTCCTCTCTCAGTACTGATCCAGCAACAGTAATGGCATGGCAGACACAGCTGTCTTACTTGGGTTCAAAGCCAGTATCTTTTCCTTTTTTTCCAAACACACACACATATTCACTGTATCTTTTGACAACAGAGAGGCTGACATCATCTCCTACCCAGTTGTATTTCCCCCTCTATTTGAAGACCATAGATGTGCAAAACAAATATACTATGTGAACCAGTGCTGAGAAGGGGGAAGTGAGGGTTCAGATATACCCCAAGTTGCCAAACATCTTTTAGATCTTAAACTTTCTAATTCACAATAAGTGGAAAAATTGCTTAGCACACAGATAAATCCACATCTTCTTTATACACATTGAGAATTACAATTAATGTTAATGCCAAGAAGCTCTGGTGAGTCCTTACAGGAAAAAGAACGTATTTGTGAGACAAATTAACTGAGCCTCTGTTTTATGATTAAACATACAAAAGACACTTCAACTGCACACCTCTATATGTGAAGTGAAGAAATGGCAAGAGTGTCTGCAGCATGAGCATGGATACATTCTAACAAATGAATCCCTATTACATGATTGTATTTATATAGACTTTCTATTTACTAAAAAAAGCTGTCCTTGTGTCTTTGTTTTCTACTAAAACTCATATCTGTTTGCTGCTCATAAACGCACCTCCTAAACAGAAATATGGGTAATTTCCATCCTGGAGTCCGGGCAGTTCAAGTAAATTTGTACTTTCCTTCCTGAAAAACAGAACAAAATTCTCACTTACTGGGAAATCTCTTAACCCACAACATTGTATATTCTATACCCCACACAAATTCCACAGCTTTTCCAACCGAAGATAGCTGTTAACAAGAGCAGGAAGAAGGCAAGAGGAAATATAAAGACTGCATCACACTCTCCAAATGAGTTACACCTTGTGCAAGGTGAATATAAAACAATCTCAGATCCAGTCAGTAGCACCTTGTAATTAAACTTTACTCAGTATACAGTCACTAGAAAAGAGGAATGTATATAATGAATTTTTGACTGATTTGGTTGCAGATGCAGTAGGAAAGAGAGAAAAGTGAGTTTCTTACAGGAAATGCAGGCAGGGCAACAGCAGGAGTCCTAAAGCTCCAGAAAGATCAAGTATTTGTCCCCTAGAGCTGCATTAGCAGGAGACAGATTTTATTCCTCATTACATGGTAGTGGAATGAAAACTGAAATATGAACTTGGGGCCACACCGCATGGAAATGCTCTCTATATTTGCAAGCCTAGAGTCTTGTTCTGTTGGGATCTTACAGGGCATTTTTTTACTTTACAAAACTTTACAAAGTTTGGTCTTGAAGCTCTTAAACTTTTTTTTCTTTACTTTTTTTTTTTGTTGCTGACTTTGCTCAGCTTAAATGAAGACACTACTACCTGTCTTTGTAAAAACATTTTGACATCACAAAGTACTATATGAACACAGGCATAATTTTAGATATTACATGACAAGACAGAGGTGAAATGACCTCTTAAAATCATCTGATCCACCTGCTTTCCCAGCCTTAAAACTTGGCTCCTTTCAGTAAATTTTTCTGCTGCACTGTCCACACTTTCTCACAGCTCTGTAAGCAGAACTCCTCTGCTTTTGACTCATACTCTTACCTGAGAGTTTCTTATTTCCATTGTTATGGAGCTGAACATACCTGATTTTAGAAGCTTGACCTGCCCTACTGGAGAGAAAGTCACAGAATAACTGATAATGCCAGGCCTAGTAAAAAAAAAAAATGCAAAGAATCACAGAACACCAAATTACGCTGAAAAATTGCTTGGTTAAGAAAGGGTCAGAAAAGTCCATACGCCTTACATCTTTCATATGCTACACAGAGTAATGTTTCTTCCTGCTTAGAATTTTTAGCCTTTAAAATGTTTTTTGAGCTGCTACATTGTGTCTCAGCTGGTCTTTCTCTTTTACCCCATCCTGATACTTGTAATACCTGCGTTGTTCCTGGAAGGGTTCCCTTGAAGTTGACTACACCACCTGTTAACATGAGGCCCAGAACGGAACACAACATTCATGGTGAACTGTTTGGGTTTGGTTTCACTTAAAACCCTTTTTTATTTTTACAAGAGTGTGATTCTAGTTATATCAGAATGTTTCTCCCAGCTGTAATGGGTTATCCAAATGAATGTTTCCAGTCTGAAGTCAATAGCTGTATCTTTTTCATGGGGAAACTGGGCAGTATGGCTTATTCTGTCTGAAGGACTGTCAAGCCTCTGGTTAAAAAGACTACTAACAGCCAAACATTTTGATTTCAGATGGCATCTGACTGGTGGGCAGGCAACTCTGACACAGTCAATTCACTATTTTAGACTCTGGTTTTGTGGGTGGAGCAGATGGGCTATGGTGGACATTAGAGGTTGAAAAGTGCTAGTGCAACAAATAGATTTTATAATTAATGGGCATGTCACAGAAAATATTGAAACAGATGTAAGGAAAATTAATCTATACTATACCAAAATCACACTACAGCATTTCCCTACGATGAAAGCTTCCTTTAAATACACTAACACTTTTTTTTCTGTTCTTCTCAGCAACAGCAGAACTGTTTCACAGCTTGTAGAATAACCTTTCTTTTGACTTTTACCCCATCCCATATGTCAGTCTGATCTGACAGAAAAGTACATAGCACACAACCAACGTTTAGGATGTATGGAGAAAATCAGCAGGAGTGAAAAGGGGTTATATGTTGCTCTGCCTCCTCTGTCTTTTCTCGCCATTCTCCTCTTATACTAAATATCTGTAGAGTTTTTGTGAGAACACTGGGGTTATATTATGATTAAACTTCATCATAATTAATGGATTTTCACCCCCCAAAAATCACAGTGTTCATAAAATGGTCCAACTCAGGCTACTTGTTGTAATACTAAAAGAAATGAGTTAAAAGGGATAAAATATATGTTAACACACACAAGGTCTCTCTATTGCTTTGTACAGTGAAGAAGGAATTTCCTACATGTGAAGGCAAACGCCAGCTTCTCAAAATGGGCTCCCAGCTTTGGAAATGGCAATAGATAGCACTTTCCACTACAGCCTTTTCTTTTTTAGACCAGAAAAATGTGTTGCATGTATGGGTATATATATTAAATATAGAGATGCAGATATCAGAACAGTCGCATCAATTTCTATCACAGGCTACTAAGGCATGGATAAACAGCCACGCAGTTTCTTAAAAGTTCATCACGTAGTTGCTAAAATCTCAGTAACTGCTGTTATTTTTGAACATCAAAAATAGATTCAGACATTTTTAATATCTATATTGATTTGACTGACTGTAACTGACTCTGAGTTACTCCATCTGTATTTAGAAATCTCTGTACATAAAGTTTACTGCACCAAGAGTCACTCAGCTATTCATACATTGTTTCCATAAGAAGTGATGGGTTGTACCAAGTGCTAGGAGTCATCATATAAAGTCACCATTGAAGTTCTTCATTGTGCTTCTCATTGTCCTTAAAAAGCAAGTCTCAGAACCCAAGATCCTTCTGATATTTTGGGAAGAAGAAATTAGTACATATGCTGACTATATGCATATATGTGCATACACAGATTATTTACTGTCCATGTTTCTAGACGTTGTAACTTTCAGCTTATTTTAATTATAATGATACAGGAGAGTAACTTGCTGTTTGCAAGTAAATCTTTATCTTCAAACAATAACTCAGGAGATCTGCAAGTACTTTCAACTCTTGAGAGATGTCTTTGGAGTCTCTTACAATTAAATCTAAGACTTCCAGAATAACATCTTTTGCAGTTGGAAAGAAGATAATCATAGAGTGAAAACCAGGAGACAAGAAACAGTTACAGTGGGAATACAAAATGAGACAGAATCGATGCCTATAAATACTTAAAGGGTGGGTGTCCAGAGGATGGGGCCAGTCTTTTTTCAGTGGTGCTCAGTGACAGGACAAGAGATAATGAGCACAGCATAAGAAGTTCCATCTAAATATGAGGAGGAAGAGTGGCAGAGCACTGGAACAGGCTGCCCAGAGAGGTGATGGAGTCTCCATCTCTGGAGATATTCAAAACCCACCTGGACAAGTTCCTGTGCAACGTGCTTTAGGTGGACCCTGCTTCGGCAGGGGCATTGGATGAGATGATCTCCAGAGGTCCCTTCCAACCTCATATCATTCTGTGATTCTGTGAGAATCACACTCTACCCCTTATTTTAAGAACAGGTCTTTATTTTATTTTTTCTTGTCTGTCTTTAAAGATCAAAATAAAATATACGCACTAAGTAACCTTATTTTCAGTGTAGAATTTCACTGCACTTATGTTTAACAACATAAAAATAAAAAAATACTTAAATCATATCCATTAATATAGTAACTTGCACATCTGAAATACAATTATCTAGTTTCATCATTCAAATTTTACTCTTTTATCTTCATGTTACCCCAGACTTCTATTTTTGTACATTTAGATACAGAAATTGCATATAAGGAGATAGAAAACTTCTGGAAATATTTCATTTCCCTCTCCTTCCAAAGAACTGTTGTCTGAAATTCATTCAAACATACTTCTTCTCCAAAAGAATAGTTTACACTTTTGAAGTACCCTAAAATCTGATTATTCTAAATTGCTTTATGAACTCAGTTTAAAAATGGCACTGAAATACAAAAGAAAAGAAAGGAGAAATAAATTTCTACAATAGCTCTAGTCTGCCTTAAAATTAGTTTATCCAGGATTTTCCTGTATGCTTAATCATTTAGTATTTGAAATACTTTTCTGTGGGAAAGATTCTGCATAGTGTCTAGAGTCTACTGGCACAACACCCTGAAAATACAGAGCAAAGAATTTTTAGCTTACAGCATTCCTTTCACAGATCACAGACATGCTAGTGACTCTAACTATTACATCCCATGGACATCCAATCCCTAAAAAGACAACTTGTTCTTTCCAGAGTGAGTTGGAAGATCATTTCACTTTATTTTCAATAAAGACAAATATTTGCCATAGGGATGCAGTTTATGCAGAGGTTTCTCAGTTGTTCACAGTGGACTTTCCAGAACAAGTATCAGAACAAAGCCAGAAAAAAAATAAAAATCAGTATGGGTTCTAAGAACAACATTCTTCTCTTTTCAAAAATGTTAAATTATATGTAAGCTAAGTGCTACCATTGTTTAGTCTTAAATCATTCGTACAAACCACTTGATTGCAACAGTAAATGAAGTAATTTAATGCTCCAAGTTTCACCAGATTTTAAATTATATATCTTATTAGAAGAAAGTTTACTATTCTGAACATTGTATTAGCTCTTCTTTCAGCAGTGTAAATAAAAACTGAGGTCCACTCACGACAATTTCAGTGTAGTTTTGAAAGCTGTTCGTTAATATGCATATGAAAGGGTCATAATTAATTTTTAATTTTGAACATTTTCAGTCGATGGCAAACATAACTAAAAGTATTTGAAAATATAGCATAAACTAATATTCCATTTATTTCAACTTTGACAACGCAGCACCATTTATAGGTAGTGGTGTTACCATTAGCAATTCCACTCTGCCTAGAAATTAACTGAAAACGAGCATAAATATTTGCTTTCACTTACATAGTCACCAAGGAGTATTATCAGATTTTAGACATTCTCAGCCATTGAAAATACTAATGGCTTTATTTGCTTTCTGTAGCTCTTCCAAACACAGCTGATCCCCATGTTTTTTCCCCTAATGCAGTCCCTGAACTTCAAATTGTGATTATATTCTTTACAGATTTTCTGAAATTTCTGGATTACTTTGTGAGATCAGGCATTTCTTTAGGCATCATTTGTGCCATTTATTGCACACCAAAGGTATAAAATTTACATAAAATATTTGATAAAAGAGGCCTTCTATTACTTAAATACGTATCCAAAAAGCAAACAACACTTCCACAGTCTGATTCAGCAATTCTCTCTAACAAAGCTGACCCTTCATCAAGTCACAAAACTATAGCTGGAGTTTTGAAAATGAATAGACACAAATCACTCGCATCAAGAGTCACACACTAAGTAATTACGTAGTGTTCACCTTTAAACCTTTCTTCTTTCAGTTTCTTACAACTTGTGAAATGATTGATGTCTTCTCCCATCCAAATAGGACAGTGGAAAGAATATTTTCCTCATTTAAATAGATTTAGGCAGATAGTAGAAATTCACTAAATGTTGCTTAGTTTAGGAGTCAGCTTGAAATTAAAATGAAATTCAGCTGTAATTGTAAAGAGTTCCACAGCACAAGTTAAGAGTAAAGATAAACTGACATATATTAAAATTGACAAGCATTTTTTTTTAAAAAGAAACTGGAACTAATAATAGCAAAATTGTGTATTTATCATGAATACTCATAGGCAAAAGACATCATATTTGCATAATGCAGTACTGAGACAACATCAAACAAAGGCAAATATATCTATTTTTCAGTGCAACCTATGTCCTTCATAGGAAATTACAAGCTAGTATGGAATACGTAGTAGCACCTCCATGTTCATCACATCAGACCAGAGGAATGATGCTGTGTGGCTCTCCAACAAATCACAGCTAAGCAACACTGTTTAAAATTAGATTTTCCATGAGCAATCCACATAATAATTTTTTTTCACATCATGAATCTATTGAAGAGATTTTAATCTCCACAATTCAGTCACAAACTATGTCCTTAATGTTACCAATTAGAATAACAAAGAAACAGAAGGGTGAGGAAAAGACCCTTTCGCAGCTTGGGTCTGTGAGAATCATGTACTCTCTTTCTCCCCTCCCAAACCTCCCCCTCTCCTCTCCAAAAAAAATCCCTTTAGGTATCTGTTTGACTGAGTGCAAAAATTATGAAAGCACAAGTAATTCACACCCTTCAGGTTTCAGGCCCAACCGTCAGCTGAAACAGAGAGAGCACTGGGTTCGAGTGCCATCATTTCCCCACATTGCAGACAGGAGAGATGTTAGAAAGCCTCCATGGTGCAGCACTGGATTTGAGATAATTTTCAGAAGCTACAAGATTTACCTCTCTGCTTCAGGACTGCCAGAGCTGAAAAGCTTCAAAATTCAACTTCCAAGAAAACTCTTGTGCCTGTCACTGGTTATCACCAGAAGGCCAGGCCCTATGGGCACCTGCAGCCCTGTCTGACCCTGTGAGGCACCCCCCGGGGCCTCCCCCACCATTCCCATGGCCCAGGACTCCATTTCAGGTCAGCCTGGGGCCATCGTCCCCTGCCTGGGCTTGTTGGGACATGGGGAGCTGGAAACCGTCCCTGCCGCGGCCTTGCTGGGGAAGGGGCTTATAGCCCTGGGGGCTGACATGGGGTCCTGGGCTGTGGGCAGGGCAGGGGAGCCCCGGGGGCTGGGTAGGGACACTGGTCCTGTTGCTGGCCCCTGGGCCCTGAGATGGGAATCTTGAAAAAAAAACCCTCATTATTTGAGTGGTACAGTCACCTACCCAGGGCTTTAGAAACAAGCAGGCTGGTTTTTTCAGCAATATCCCTGATCCCTGGTCTTTTGGCCACTTAACCTTTTTTCTCACTCAGCTGTCCAGTTGATAAAATGAGCATAGCAGTACCTACTTTTGAAGAAATTAGACACCCCTGGTCATCGTGTTCTCAAAGCAGTAAGTATTACTACATTGCAGAACTATGAATGAGACACCAAAAAGATAACTTTATTTTATTCTGATTTGTTGCATCATTCATCAGAGATGTATTGCAGGTGGAGGAAGAGAAAAAGTCATTTTGTTGTCTTTCCCTTCTCCCTCTCCCAAAATTAATACATTTACAGGTGTTGTTGAAATATAATTTACATTTTTAACCCCCATCTGTGTCATTTGCAGGAGTTATGATAACACTTCAGCAATCCTCTACTCCCATCCCTATGGAAACTGCCATCAAACTGCCAAAAACGGGACAGAATGCTTTAAACTAATCACTTTTCAATGGAGGAAGGCTTTTTTTTTTTCTACAGCTGTTTCCATGGGATCAGAAGCCATTGCTGGTTGCCTAATTGTTTAAAATCTTGTCAAGCACACAAGCAAGTGCTCAGCCTTTTTAAATGTGACTTTTCTGTTTTAACCAGGCTTCTAAAGGAGAATTTGTGAGCCTGATTTTTCTCCTATCCCACTGGTTGTCAGACACTAAAAACTCCTGAATTCAGTAGACTTTCACCAGTTTGTAATCATCATGAAAGAAGTTCCATCATATAATTTTGGACGAAAGCTTTCAGTGGAATGAATGAAAGAGAGAACCTATGTTATTTACCTTCCACAAGGTAGCTCAGCACCGTTGAGAAAAGAACTCTGGCACTGGTACTCTCAGATAGCACAGGAAAAAGCTGTGTATCAGCAGATGGAGGCTGCAGTCACAAAGAACTAACAGACTTCCTTTGTAACTTTCTGTTCTCCCCCATAGCACCTTTATATTACTTTCCTAATCTACAAAAAATAAGAAAAATTAGAATATCAGCTTCCATTGAGAAGGAGCGAGAAGTAATATCAACAGGCAACTCTTCTGGCTGCTGAGAATTCAGAAGGCATATTTGCTATTTAGTTCCTTGAATAAGTGCTGCAAGGCAAATCTCAGGTATTTCTAGGTTTATAGATTAGCAATGTGCTAGGAAATCTCCTTCGGTGTAAACAATTTTCACACAAATAGCACCTTCTGAGTCCAGTTTTTGTGTTAATGGTAGAGTTAGATTTCAAACTATTAAAATTATATGCCCGTGAGAATGTACATGATGGGCAATGTCTCTGCTCTGGTCAGAACATCAAGTTCTGCAAAAATCCAATCATTTAAACTGCTAAAGGCACAGATTATATTTAATTTGGACAATGAGACTAGTTGAGCATTTAAAAAATTCCAACTATACTCCAGTGTTTTACAAAGAAAATATTCTAGGAAAAGATGTCAGTTATACAATAAAACTTTCAAAACATTAAGTTATTTGGAATCTACAGTCTTGTACTCAGAATTATGACAAAGCAAGGCACTCCTATTAAAACATTTGATAACTTGTGAACAGGTCTGTAGCTATGCAGCAAACTGTATGGTTCCCCCTTATCATGAGATTATACTGTCTTTTATTTCAAACTTATTTCAAATAAGATTTGCAAGTTATAAGTATGTGACTAAGTAAATGTCAAGAAAGAAAAAAAAAGAGGAAAAAAGCATCCTTACCTTCCCCTGCATGTTCCTGGAAGCGTAAGTAATTAGGGACTCAGTTTTTCAGAGGTACTACATAACCCTTAGTGAGACCAGCTGCAGTCATAAAAAACCTCAGCAGCTTACAGGGATGGAAAGAAGAATGAGACCAAAGTGTATAAAATCGTTAAGGTCAACAAATTTTTGAACTTATTGGGTATGTGACAGTTTTGTTAAACAGAGTTTTAATTTTATTTAAGGGCCAAGACCTCCTGAAGAGCAGAAATGGGGTAATCAGGTCGACAACTTTACCAGGAGCTTCTTGGTTTGGATCCATTAGGTTTTACAATAGGACACTATTTTCTCCTCTGGATCTTCTGAAACCTTTGCATTGACCTTAAACTAGCAATTAGTTCTGGCACAGAACAGGTGCTATCCACACTTGAGTGACAAAGTCACTGGAAACAGCCAAATTTGAAAACGGTTTCTTCAGATAGCTCAGCACATTCTTATTTATCCTGGTGAGTTTACTTGTCACCGAGTTAAAACTCCTCTAACCTTGGATTGTTTAGCAACAAAAATAAAATCAACTTCCCCACTGACTCTTTTATAACAAGCTTTATATAGATTTTGTCTCCGGCAAACAAAAAAAAAAAACCTGTTGTAGGAAAGTATGCTTGAGAGCTTTTCAGATAAAAGTAAAAGAAAACCAAAGAAAGCCAGCTGTGCTTTCTTCAAATTGATGTTAAATGATCAATTCAATCTTTTCTGGAGACACATGACCACTGGCTATATCAGGCTCTTTACTCTCTTCTCACAGGTATTTTCTGGCCTTTCTTTTGACGTCTTCATTCAGTCTCATCCCTGACTCAAAATACCCTGACTCAAAAAACCCTGACTCATGGCTGACTCTTTAAAAACTGCTCTTTTTTTTCTGGAAAGTGCACAGGAGCTGAGAGAAACTTATGTTCCTGACTTATATTTCAGCTTGCCTTTGGATATTGTTTGTTTAGCCTGTAAAATACCACACATCCCAATTCTGATGTACAAACTGCACAACAAAAAGCAATGCATTCTTTTTGCTCTCACAACTTACCAGGAAAGGAAAAATAGAACAGCATTACAATCCCCTAGTTCAGTATTAAAAGCTGGGTAAATACTATAAAATTTACTTTTCAGTTATTTTATATTATTCCGTCTTTCTGATGGATTCTGGAAAAACTGTTATTGAAGTGAACTGTAAATTGAAAATTTACTCCAGGACTTAGTGTCAGAGGTTTTTCTCTTTATATTTGTTATTATTCATCCGTATCCTCCTAGCAAGAGTGCTGGTATTGTTTGCAGAAGTCATTTTTCTGAGTCTCATCACTATGGGTCTTGATATTGTTTTTATTAATTAGTAATCATTATGTATCAGGATCTTGCTTATTTGTTCCATCTAGGAGATAATTCCTGTCCTCAGATGCCATTGGTTTGAATAGGAGTCTCCTGCATACATCCAATTTTTTGTTCTTCCTGTTTGTAGGGTTTTGTTTTGTTTTAGCACTTGAAAAAAAAAAAAACAGATAAAATAAAAAAAAAAAAAAAGCACTGTGGAAAAAAGAATTGCATGTACATAATGATAGACTCTGTCCATGTCCCCCTCCCCAAAACTGGGTTATTTTGGGTCACATTTCATTTTCACATCAAGAAAAAACTGGATGAATAGTGAATGGGAAAGTAACATTATAATTGGAATCCTGCTGGTTTATGCAGGCCTGCACATCTGGAATAGGGTGGCAATAGAGAAACAGAAGAGTGGGAAAGGCTGGATTCGTCTCACTAGACAGAACCAGGGAGTCTGGAAAGCACATGTAGTCTGGTTTCTTAAATTACAGCAAAAGTTAGCACTCAGAAAATAAAATGTTTAGCAATAAGCCCTTCCTCCCCACATATCTCATGTTCAGAAGTACTCCTCTCTTTGAGGCTACACCTCAGCCACCTCCTTTAGTTACTTTCTACCAATGCGAGGGCTGCTCTCCTCTGCAGACCACAGTGAAAATTTCACCGAGGTGGCAAAGCAATTCTTCTCCAGCCAGGCTCCTAGTTACAGATTAACAGAAACAGCCCTGGTACCGTGCAGCAATTTAGACAGGCAAACACACTCATTCATGTGACTGATAAAATGTGTTTGCTTTGTGTTAAAGAATCTATAAAAGCCTTTTCTAATACTGCTATTGAAAAAGTCATGGAGGTTTCATTAGTGATAAACAACTTCAGTGCCTTATCTGGGTCACTATGGTGTTACACACATGAGGCTACATCCAGAAGCCTTTCTAGCTCTTTGGAGGCTTCGTCTTGGACTCCAGCTGAGCCCCCAGGCAGGGAAAGAGCAGAAGCACGGCTAGTCTCCTGAACTCACACAGATCTCATAGATCCCACCCGATCTCACAGACAAGAAGGGCAGCACATTGAACTCAAGGATGCAGCTCTGCAGTCACTCCACAGGGAGGACAAAAGGCTGCCTCATTCCCACCTCTCCAAAGAGCTCCAAAGCCTGTGGCCCAGCCATTTGTACACTAAAAAACCAGAGACAATGCAAGCCGTTTGCTAAATGTATGCTACAGGAAGAAGCCATGAGGCTGCATTGGTATTCAAAGACAGTGACAGTGTGGTGATGTACACCATCAGGAAGTATCACATAACCCAAGCACTATTATTTTTATTACCATTATTTTGTCATCTCCATCTTATTTAGCTCTCCACTTATACTTCCCAATCCATCATACAGCATAATTACATTCAATGAATGAGCTCTCAAGTTACATTACAAAAAGAAACTCATTCTTAGAAGTTTCTCAACTGAGTCGTAAGCAATTAAAAACATCTCTGAGTGCTTCATTTAATTTTCTTGAATGGGAGAAGTCTTAGAAGTAGGTAGAAGTAATTTCCTTTGCGGAAGGGCCATGAATTAATATTATGGCATATGAATAATGCATTGTTCCATTTAAAACATCTGAAGAGCCACCACAGTCTGCTGAAAGCTGGACCTACTGGCAATATAAAGCAGGGGACTGAAGTTCTGCAAGTCAAACACAAGTAATACAATGTCGAGGAACCCTGGGGTTGCTTCATCTGTGAGATACAGGGGGCCTATAGAAGAGGTGACCTCACCTTATTCCAAGCACAAACTGGGCTGGAGAGATGTTTAAAAAAGCAACATAATAGAACTAGTCTATTTTGTGTAAAGAAAGTTATTTGTGTCTCTCAGCCACTTGACCATGAGCAAGGTTCAGATACTTCCCACTGAGAATAGAGATATGGTGAAAAAAATATTTCTCTCAGTGCTAGTGTCGCTGAAGCGGCATGTTCACAATCAGCTCTGCAAGATTTTATAACTAGCCCTTCCTAACTCATTTTATAACTAACCACAAACTCATTTTATACCAAACCCTTTCAGATCTTCGAAGAGAGAACACATCAAGTGTATCAATTCTGCAGCTGCAATTCTTACTACATAGTTATGCCACCTTAATGTCACTTTGTCTTTCCAGGGCTCAATAATCCCTGTTTTACAAGCTCACCTTAAATATGCAGCCAAGAAACTGGGGAAATTGGTGCAAAAGTGTGTTTAGGACTGCAACTAGGCCTGGTATCTTCTCTTATTTCTGAGAAACAGTGTACCTGTTAAAAAAAAACTACAGTATAAAAGTAAAATCTTTGTTCTGAATTAATGTTTGCATAATCTAGACTGACGCTTTGGAATTTTCCTGCTCTGGCTAATCTCATGGCCTTCTGCAGAAAATGTAAAGTGATTCTCCATGATTTCTATTGGCTTTCTGGACAAAAGGTTCTTTGTGCACTGCAGGACCAAAACATTGCTTACAGTAAATATTTGAGCTGAAGGTGTGCTACTGATAAGTTTGTACACACTGTCATTATTTTGTTGTTCTTGTTGCTGGCTTGCATCCCACTTTATGGCACAGTAAAGTAAATGACTGCTCAGAAAGCTGTTGAACAGGAATGAATCTGCTACATAATATACAAATTGAAACAGAAGATTACCACTTTAGTCAATGAAAATATTATTTATAATAGCTGGGAGAATGTAGGTTTCTTCGAATACTCAAAGAAAAATAGCCTGTAATGACTCATGGGCTATTTTGGAATGCTAGAATACAATTCTTAATTTACTCCACCTAGAAAGGTCAATACATATAAACACAACCATTTCTGCAAC
>JAOTQQ010000023.1:26915289-26926367 GCA_026546715.1 Gallinago undulata
AGCAGGGGAGTTGGACTAGATGATCTCTATGGTCCCTTCCAACTCTAAAAAATTCAGTGAAATTCAGTGAAATTCAGAATTGACAGCATGATATAACCCTATTCTTTTTTCGAATACCATCTGAATGTGATTCCTGTCATGTTCTTCTTCCAGTTAAATGCCAAAAATAATGCCAAAGATTTCAAAATCTTATCCTTTCACTGACTTGAATATATACCCAACTTTGTACATGGTGAATAAAAACCGAGCCACGTGTTTTAGGTCATTTAAAGATTCAAACAAAAAAACATGCTTGAATTTCTAGCATGGATTTAGCTCAGATAATTCCTAATAGATATCTTGGAACAATGTTGTGCTGTTTATTCTCCTCTTGTATTTTTTTGCAACTTCATTTCTGCAATATAATATAGCATTTCTAAGAATATAAAACTATTTTCCTCTATGACTTTCGCAGACACAAAAAAAAATTCGTTATGCTTGAGTATTAACTCCTAAAATGAGATGATGGGAACTTGCAGTTGCCAGTCCAATGTATGTCTGAAGAATAATGTGCCTCGCATACCCCATAATTCACTCTTATTGCCCCAGTGACTTAGCAGAACCTTCTTTGAATAAGAACAAAAGACATCATGCTTAACTTAAGGATACAAACTAAAAACACTAAAATGGAGCCAAAGATTGGACCAATAAATATTGTCCTCTATATTGATATTTCACCTAACATCCAGGGGATTTTTTTCAATTCTATTTGGGGATTTTTTCTGGAGAGGAAGAAGGAAAAGAAGAAAAGTACAAAAGGGGTAGGAGGTTTTTGGTTTTACTATGAGTTTTGGAATGGAGAGTTTTGAGATAAGTTGTCATCCATTTTATAAATGACAAGCATAATTAACAAAATAGTTATAAAAGGATAGAATTCTTTAATCAAAGCTGAAGAAGAAATAATTTCTAAGAGATGTATGATTCCACTAATACAAAATATATCAGCTTCCTCAAGAAATCACATGGTAACGTTCTTTGGTGTAAGGTGTAATGGGATCAGAGGATACTCTAGGTTGGAAGGCACCTCAGAATATCTCTAGTCCAACCTCCTCCTCAAAGCAGGCTGAGCCACGAGGTCAGACCAGAATTCGCAGGGCTGGGATCAACTGAGTCTTGAAAACCTCCAAGGACAGAGACTGCACAACCCCTCTGGGCACTTGCTCCACTGCCTGACTGCCCTCATGGAGAAAAAATTCCTCCCTGTGTACAGTTTTCTCCTGGGTCTTATCTTCCCAACTTGCAGTGCTGTGTACAGCCTCACACCACCTTCTCGATAACTTTCCAACAGGCACTGGGGGGCTGCTGTTGGTCCACCCTTGAAGCTGTCTCCACCCCAGACTGAACACCCATTATTTATCTGCAGCAAATCCATGGTTTGTAATACAAATCGTCATAAATCCTCCTGCATTCAGACCACAAAGAGCTTCAGCTATTGCCCCTAAGACTGGCAATCAAGGAAAAGGCTTACCACTGACAGGTGGTCCAATCATTCTTTTTCCCTCAGATGGACTGCATGAGACAAGAAATTACTCTAATTCCTAATTTCACTTTCTTCATTGCAGACTCCAGCCACACTTCAGGCATGCTGTGAAGACCAATGACTTTCTTGTGCTGCATAAAGACATGCTGCAACTATGAGGCATTATTACAGCTATAAGAGTACTGAACTGATTGTACATCACAAACTGTTCAGTACCAGATTGCATTACAGCTTCCCAATACCAAGAATATGCACCTGATGAGAGAAAAGGTAACACAAAAAGTCTGCTCCAGTTCAGACAGGTACATTACCCATGCAAAAATGATCTTTTACTATGAGTGTAGTGTAATGCACAATTTCACACCTTTCTAACCACTTCTAAAGAGACTTCAAAGATCTAAAACCTTTGAGATCCTTTGAGGGATATGAGAAAAGTAATGATGAGTTTCTAATGAGTACGGTGGTTTTTTTAGCCTATTGTACAAGATCATAGCATATATTATAACAGAAATGGTCTTGGTGAATTCTTTTTGACTTGCTCCACCACAGCATCAGCCTGCCACCCTTGGGTAACCAGCTCCCTGCTAACCCAGACACAGATGGCTTCTGCACGGATGCAGACAAGGCACTTTCTTGCATCATGTTCCACCACCTGGTTCAGAAATATGGTAACAAGCATCCAGGGACACAGTCACATCTGAATTTGCTACAGCCATTTTTTCTACCCTCAATATTTGATTATGATTCAAGTATAACTAAAATATGGGTACGCTCATGCACAAAGCAACAGTGAAACAAAAGTAGTGTGCATTCTGCCAATAAGGCACTGGCCTGAAATTTCAGTTTAACCCCACATTTCACATTTTTTAGCCTACATTTTGATCATATGTAAATAATTCGGTCTCTCTATGCATTTTATTCTAACCAACAAAAGTGATTTTAAATATCCCTTTTGGTCTCCACTATTTGTTTGCCATTGTTATTTTATACTGTCAACCCTTTGGGGATAGTATCATCACTTTCTCCAAGAGTTACGTAGTATTCAAGAGTAAATCCAGTTCAAGTAGATGTTAATTTGGAAGGGCCTTAGACCCTAAACTTAGGCAGGATAACTGCAAAGCACTCAGCAGAAACCATCTGCCTGAGTTTCCATCCTGTTTTTTGTGCGGGGTCCTTAGTCTGCTCTGCACAACACTTCTCACTCTCCACAGCACTCAGCTTTACACTCATACCTATGTGAGCTGCAGCTACAGTTTAATTGGAGCTCTAGGCAATACAATTGCACAAGGTCACAGTGCACGTTATACCTGAAGCAATGTGGAAACCTGAAGATGAATGTGGAAACACAGGATACAAACTCTGTAGCAATGGCCTAAATTATCTGGTAAGATTAACTCTACATTTATAGTCTGTCAGCATTCCACTGGTCACTTAACAAGAAAAGGCAATTTAAGAATGCTGTTGGCATTCTCAAAGCCATTTGTAGTTCTGGCCACAATTTTATTAGAGCTATGAAATAAACTTACTCTGCAGCAAAACTTCAAGAGAACATAATGAAGAACTAAGAACTAAGGTGGAAGGATCAACAGGTTTTGGTGAAATATAATATTTAACACTCTTTTGATAGGAAGTTTTGATAGGAAAAAAGAACTTAGCCAAGAAAGCAATTAAAGCTTCAAACCAAATCCACTGTGGGCATAAATAATTTGCACTATTTTATACAAGGTGAAGAGCTGGCCCTGAAATGAATTTACCCTGCTGCTATGTTACCAACGAGCTTCTATTCCTCTCTCTTGCTCACCACCGCTTGAAAGGAAGCATCCCATGAAGTATATGCCAGAATCCACTTAATATATCTCATTTCATTTCCTCATCATATCCCCTCTACTGATGACCTCTGGACCCTTTCTTTCAAATCCTCTCTGATTCTGATACCCTCACTGCACAAACATGGTTACTTATTTCCTACAGAAATAAACTTTGCTCAGTAACCATGGACATAGTTTATCCAATCAGGAAAACACACAAAACAACTGTCCATTGTGAAAAAAATGAAAATGCTCCTGTTCCCACTCAGTGACCCCATCCCCACTGACACCAGAGCGGCAATTTTTCTTATCTGAGGAAACATGACCACATGGGAGATTACGTGCTGGAATATTGCAGTCACATTGAGCAGTGTCTTTCTTTTTTCCTCTTCTATAATCACAGTACTGAAGGATAGATTTGACAGGATTTTATTGACACGGACTTTTTATAGATCCAGTTAAAAGGTCCCCAGACACTCATTCAGCTTCCTGTACATATAGTACAAAAGCACTGCAGAATCATTGTTAGTGAAAATACATTTTGCTGTGAATAGGCACTGGAGAAGAGAGGGAAATTCCAAAAAACCTTAACAGACATCACTTCAGTATGGCACACTACCTGTGTTAGTTTGCCATAACCAAACAGAAATACTTTCTCTTATAATTAAGGGAATTGTCAGACATGGCCTCAGCTCTTAGCCTTAATCTATCTGATCTTTGGCATATGTATCCTTCATCTCATTTCCCTATCTCAACAATAAAGATTAGTTTCTTCACTTCATCTATCTTGTCAAATTAGACATGTACACTTACCCTTTCACCCTACATAATGTGGTTGGAAAAATGTAAGAGAGCCCTAAAAGCATCCTATCCAGCCACAAAAAAATTCCTGCAGTGAAACACAGAAGCCACAAAGCAACTCACAGAAGTAACACTACATCACATAATAGCCCGATCTCAGTTGAACCTCCAGAAATACATACACTAACTATATCTTTAATTTTATGTACTTTGAGATACTTAGCTGAATAATTCAGCCAACTACCATAGGAATAGCACCAATACTTGTTAAAGTTGGAAAGTAATTTCTTCCTTAGCCTCTTGGTTTCACACATTTATCCACTTCTGAAGCTCTTCTTTTTTTATGCTTTAGGGTAAAAACAAAACAAAACACAACACAAGTACATCTTGTTAGAATGGGAGCAAATTCTCAACAGCTTTTGTGCTATGGAACAGTGGGAAACAAATATACACACACACTTTTCCCATTGTAATGAAATTCTAACCATACTTGGTTTTGAATAGGGCAACAGCAAAAACAGCTGAAGTTTGAAATGTGACACTCAGCACACGTATTGTCCTTAATAAGAAGTACATGGTGTGCTGTGTTTGAGGAAGACATGGGGTTTTGCTTTTTTCTTCAGTACTAATTGGCTGAAAAAAATCCTTTCCCATTTTAACACAGCCTAATAAAGCTCTGCCTTTCTGACATCACAACAGTTACCTCTGCCCAGATTGACAATCTCATGGGTTGCTGAAAAGATTTGTGTGAGGGAAATGTTCATAAATGGATAACATCATACTGTCTGATTCATAAAATGATAGAAACCTGAGTGAAACCGCCTGAAAGCAGTCACTGTTCCATAATACAGACCAAAGACTGGCTTTGGCAGCTCAGACTTAACTCGGCCTAATCTCAGATGAAGTCAGAACACCCATTTCTTCTGGAAAAAAAAATGTGATCATCTGTGTACTTCACTGTGCCCTGAATTGCCTTTGCACCCAGCTGGAGGCCTTTGCTTCCCCTTCTCCAGACATGAAAGATTTGGAAACAACATTTCTGGATATCCAGCTTCCTTTGTAAGTAAATTCAAGGCCCTTTTCCTACTATTCTGTGCAGAGAAAAAATGCTGGTTTTCACTGGATACCGCCGCTATCACCTTCAACTATCCACAGAGCTCATCTCTGCTGCAAAATAGACAACAACCTCTACAGTTCTTCTAGCCTTTAACCTATTTATGGTCATGTTTATGCCTTCATCTCTGTGACCACTATAAGGCCATGGTTGTAGTGTACAAAGTCTGATCTGTCTTGCTGTGAGTGTGATCCCAGGGGAATCTCATTTTTCTTTGGATCAAGGATTTGGATCAGAGGAGCATGGCTATATGGGCCATTTATGTGTAGTGTACACCATGTGGACCATCAGGATCCCAGGCCATTATCAGGACAAACTACAGGCATTGAAGGTTGCATGCAAGATAGCAAGAGAAAACAATGCCTTAAATGATTTGGAGCTTGGCCATGCGTAATCCAGGAACATGGTTATATAAATCACACAATTTGTGGGTACCTGCAGGAAGCAGGCTGGTATGGCAGATAGATACCCAGGGTCAGAGATAGTTGTCAGATAAGAATAGGATAAATGTCCAGGGCATGGAAGGCCACAGGACCAATATCTAGGATATATATGTCTCTGGAGAGATGAAGTGCAACTCACATACAAAGGCAGACAAGAGCATTCATTACAATCTAGATCAATCAGAGCAATCTCTCCAGGCAGAAACAGGAAAAAACCCCATATTTACAGGGTTTTGAGTATGTAGATCGCTCTTATGTAATGTCTTTTAGTCATGGAAGCTCCTCAAGCCTAGCGATGGTCCATAAATAGTTGTGACATCCCCTCCATCCTGCAACCAGTCTAACAACACATTGCAAACTCCCTGTTTTTCCCACTCCATGTAGCACCATAGTGAAACCTTGGCAGCACATGGTCTTTCACTCCCAGATCTTAGCTGGTTAAGTTTTCAGTTTAGCAGATTCAAAAGATTACTAATACTCATAATTTAACATTGCAACAAGCCAAAACCCAGGTTCTAACCACAAAAACAGACACCTCATGTGTGCTGTCCTAGCTTTCCAGCTCAAATAATTGTCTGTGACTGCCAATACAGGACACATGAGTAAGACACTGGCACTGAAGCGAGTACTGCAAGATCAGTTAGCAGGGTTTGTGAGCTTTTCTCAGCAGCAGGGAAGGCAGCCATCCTTTTCCACCTCTGCAGGATTTCAGCAGAAACAAGCCTCTGTAACTTCATGAAGAATTGATAGCTTTTCAGCCTTACACAATGAGTCATGTATATCATTATAGTAGTGCTACCTGAATACAATCAAAAAATGCAGAGATAAGGGCCTCTATTTCCCCATTACCCATCCTCTAGTCACAGATAACTGTAGCTAATAATAGCTAGACTTTCTGGTCCCTCTTGATTACCTTTGGAACTGTTTCTAAGAAGGTCGTGTCCAATGCCATCATTTGGCCTACATCAAAGTCCCAGCACTTCCTTGAAGCCCTCAGTCTTAGACATGTGGCATTGCCGGGAATTAAGGAAAACAGTCCAAGCCCTGATCCTTATACTGAAGTTTTCCAAGCTAAGTATGTTTAAGTATTTAAGTATGTTTTAAATATTACCTGTAGACCTTCCCAAGCCTTAAAAATACTTGTGAAGACTGCATGTCAGAAAAGAATCAGGACTTGAATCTCTGAGGTATGCTAGGACATCCACATTCATCATCTGCTGAAACATGTCATTCTAAAACATCAATTATGGCACTCATTTCTGTAATCTCTACAAGGCCAGCCAGAAGGGATGTCTCCTCTATGCAACATAGCTACAAACAAGTTACTGAAGCTCAAACATCCTGCATTCCACCCTATCTGCCATCACTGAAGGAACTGTTTTGTGATGGCTCACAAATTGATGGAGAAAAACACTCTCTTGTTAATAGAAAGCTTCACCAGAACCACAATAGAGAGAGTAGAGACATGCATTCTTTCAGTTCCCTTGAAACAGACGGGGTACGCCAGGCACGCCACTCCTGGCCTTAACACATCACTGTTTTGCTGATAGCTTAGGCAACTATCTTTTGCAGTTTTACATATTTCTCAATAGGCTCCAGCCCTTGGCCTCAAGAAATCAAGTCTTGTCCATAGACAGTTGAAAGTCAGGAATTGATAGTTTCTGCTGCTGAGTGACAACTGCATGGGTCACTGCCATGAACATAGGGCTTACCACCGTAGCAGATACAGAGTAGGCTGTCATGCACATCTGTCAGTGTTCTCAGTAATTATTCCAGCCTTGAAACACAGAAGCAAACTTTAATAGCTAAATTTTCTTTATATCTTCTCCCTTCATCTTCACCTGACATGGTTAAAAATTCAGAGTATAATAGATCCATACCTATGTTTTTATCCCCCATTGGCAGAAAGCTTCATTTTCTGCAGACCTGGAGAGACACGTAAGTGTTACAGAAATGGTAAGAAAGATCCTATAATTCTCAGGTATACTCCTGAGCTGATGATGGTTAGTACTTCTGTAACAGACTGAAAGCAGGGAAGTCTCAATCCTAAAATACTGCATAATCTGCAGAAGGCATTAGTCTTGTCTCTTCATGGTTTTCCTCTTGTGCTTACCTTGGAAATAGAACATCAGACCGCAGAGGCAGTCACTCACACTAATCAGCCCTAAACTCATAAAGCAAAGGAACACTTCTTCCACCTAGTACTAATGAAGCTCAAATTCAGACATGTCTCAGTACCAAGCCCTTGCTGCAGCACCAAGCCTCTTCAGTTCAGGAGCTGGACCTATGTCTTGCTTTTAATACCAAAAATTCCCATCAAACTATACATAGTTCCTTACATACAGTAGATTTCTCAGAGCCATGGAATCACCTGGGCTTTTGCAAATCAGCATGGCATTGTGTATTATGTTTAAAATATAACACGCTCCCTCATTGCTGAAGGAGAGCATTTTGATATGGTCATCTTGATAATTCTGAATGGAAAGTTCTTAGAAAGAGATATTAAAGACTAATTAAACTGTGGTGCTCCTTCTTGAACTTAGCAGGGGATGAGGCTTTTCATCACTTTGCAGATTTCCCCTTATTGTACAGACACAAAAAGAACAAAAGTGTGCTCACTAAATGGTTGTAAAAATTCATTGTTCCTCACAGAGTTTTAGCATTGTTTTCAAAGAGGGGGATTGAGGAGAAGGGTGTCAGGTTTTGGCTGGAAAACCATATTTCAGAACAATGCTAATCAAAGTACTAATGGCTATCTCATATGGCCATCATTTTTCTTTGGAAAAAAAAAAAAAAAAAAAAAGTACCAGCATTGTTCAGAGACACTAAACTAGGATTCTTTTCGCTACAACTGACAGTGGAACATGTTTGTACATAACACCATTCTGATGGAGGGGGCCTAATGCTCTTGATGTCCATCTGAACATTACTGGTGCCTCTTCACATTTATTGTCAATGCTGCTTTTTGCCAGCCTTCCTTCCTCCTAAGCAAATAGGACAGACTGCAAGAACAACTTCTCAGTTCCAGCTAAATGAGCAACAGGTCAGCTCTAAGCATAATAACTATAAGCTCTAAGCATAATAATATAATAAGATATTTCTAAACATCCAAAAGATTGTGTTTCATGAATAAGCTGCTTTAAATGCTATTTAAACAAACTTATCCACCACTAATACCAATGTTGACATTGCCCTGGATTTATAATGCATTTTCAAAGGTCATTAATATTGTCATCATCAGATATCCAGCATTTCTTCTCTGAAACGAGAGGATTTTTTTTCTTATATTTGATCTGATAATATCAAAGAGAAACATTTCCAATTTTTTTCTGCAAAAACTTTTGACTCTCTGTTCTAATTCAAGACAAAAATAAACTACATATATTCTGAAATCTCAAACATCCCACCAGGCAGGAACTCAGCTTTTTAAGCAATCTTCATCTATTGTAAAGACAAACTATTTTGAAGATTTCTAGGAAGATTTCTAAATGCAAGTTAGCTTGTGCTACCAGAACATTTGGTGTTATGGGAAGAGAATACGAAATATAAACCACTTTTTCTCATGTGCACACTTTTCTCCCCTTCAAGATATGTCAAATGCTTCTACTCTCTCCACTATACTGACACCATAACTTCATTCGGGGGCATATTCAGCCCACCAATACCATCACTGAGCATTGAAGCAGTTGCTGGGCTCCCCTTTATTCACTCCAGCTCTAAAGGAAGGAAACATTATTTCTCCTATGGGGAACCCATATTGATGTCCCTAATAAACACTCTGTAAGCCACTAGGAAGGATCACAGGGATGCTAGAGATGGAAGTGCAGAAGTCCTGGAGTAGGTTCTAATGGTTCTTATTGTAGCAGGCCTAAGCACAAATGGTGGCATCAGTTTCCTGTAGCTTCACACCGGACTGATCCTGAACACAAGATGTATTTATGAGGGCGATATTACCTATTTTCACACCACTTCTCACTCCCTAATCTAATTTCTCCTGTCTAAGAAGGAGCCTTCTGACAAGCCACAGGGTAACATATTCATTTTAACACTGAAATTCTACAATAAACCTGAGGCACTGATGAGAGCTACCTCTGAGTGGGAGCATCCCAGGCCAGTTACTTGGCACAATTACCCTCAGTACTGTGGGTAGCAGTACTCACATCTGCCTCCATTCTGATCTCTACCTGTTTACAACAGGTGATGTTCCTACAATTTGAGAGGAGTGACAGTAACATCCACAGAACAAGAATGGATGTATCAAACATTTAATTAAAATCATTCTAAAATGCATTAAAAGTGAGATGCACAAAAAGCTGAGAAAATCTGAATAGGAAATTCTTATAAGACTTAAATAACTGCTGAAAAAAATCAGCACTCAACAGAATATAGTGTTAAAATTTGAAAACATAAGTTCTTTCACTGCGTTTTCAGGTTGTTGTAAAATCAAGTTTAAAAAAAAAAAAATCTTCCTGATCACTTTGAGTAGTTTAAACCAAAACATCATGGATATCCAAGACTGATGCACATCACCAGTTGAAGACTGGATTCATTTTCTGGTGTTTTCACTGGAACTAGGATGAAGTTGAAAATTAAATGTTTAACAGCTTTGCTCAGGAACAGAAAGATCCATGGGACTTAAAGCCTAATGTATTAGATGCTCAATAAAAAGTCATAACTGAGATGCCCACTTGACCGCAAACCTTTGGCTCACTCAAAAGATAATGGAAAAGGTATTAGAGAACTTGCAGACTCTTGCAGAAATTTTATTTTGGAAGGCAAATACCTCAGCCTCACACAAGTTTAGAAAAATAACTAAGCCAGTACAGAAGGATGTTTACTGTATTATATTTCCCTTTTAAACGTGAGCCTTATTTCTTTTATTAAAATAGCAGTATGTGTGTGCTTTATCTAGGTTAAGTTATTATTTCATCAACAAACAAGTACTGTACATCCCACACACCCAACTTTGGAAATATCCCAAGTATTAGAAAATAACAGCAGTAAAGGAACATCTCAGCATTTGTGCAACTCACATGATTTGCCCATGACACCCTTGGGAGCAGCCAGGTTGGCTACAAGAATCGGAGAATCTGTCTCATGCTTGCCTTCACCAACTTGGTTATCCTATGGGCAATCCAAGACTTGACACACCAAGTATACTCGCATAAAGTCTAATAAGCTCAGAAGGGCATAATCTGAAGTTTCTGAAGCTGCTGTTGTGGCTTACTTTCAGCACAGCTGGTAAGTCAGGGTTTGATAGTATATAACACAGAAATATACATTATGTGGGATATGAAGCTGTTCATGAAGAGGGAGAGGAAGGACATGGACCTGTTGGAGCGGGTCCAGCAGAGGGCCACGAAGATGATCAGAGGGATGGAGCACCTCTCCTA
>JAOTQQ010000023.1:26926467-26941948 GCA_026546715.1 Gallinago undulata
AGGGGAGATTTAGATTAGATATTAGAAAGAAATTCTTTACAGTGAGGGTGGTGAGGCACTGGAACAGGTTGCCCAGGAAAATTGTGGATGCCCCATCCCTGGAAGTGTTCAAGGCCAGGCTGGATGGGGCTTTGAGGAGTCTGCTCTAGTGGAGGTGTCCCTGCCCATGGCAGGGGGTTGGAACTTGGTGATCTTTAAGGTCCCTTCCAACCCAAATGATTCTATGATTCATCGACACAGTACTTAGTCATTCATACTGCTAAGCTAGCTTTCTTGGGAAAGGTGTCACAAGGCAAGAGAACAGAAGACAGGCTATTTCAGCTAAAGCACAAAGATAATGCAAAACCTGAAGTAAAGCTCTAATCTAAAATAAATACGCTGGTGTCTAAGGAGTATTATATACCTCCTATTGTATACTATCCCAACTGGAATTTACTTCATTCAGAAGGCTCTTGCTTAGTCACGTGGCTCTACATGGTAGTAATCAGAGAGGAACATGTTCAAGTCATGAACATGTTCAAGTCACCAGTTGAATTGTGGTGCGAAAGACACACTGACAACAGGGTCAAGCTTTGTGTTTAAATCAGTCCACGACATAAAACCTTGTGCATAATAGCCAATGTTATAGCACATTAAAAATACATTAGAATTTTTTCTCTTGTGAAAAGAGAAAAAATTGCCATGCTTTATTTTGTAGTTACCAAAACCTCCTTTTTCTCCTTTGCCATATGCAAGTCATTGCTAGAAGAGCCTCTTTGTTCAGGCTAAGAAGGCTGGCATGAGGAAAGGGAGGTGCCTGGCCCCTAAACATGAGATCCCTTTAATATTACTGATAAACTATTCTTTAAAGAGATCCATCTGTTTCTTATTTGGCATATTCAGAATAGTAACTTGTTACATTTTTACAAGAATCTGTGTGATCCAAGAAAAGCAAAACCTCATGTAATGAAAGAAAAAGAGAGAATACTTATTAAAGAATCCCATCCATGCTGTACAACTTAAACATCCATCTCCAAAATGGCTTCAGCCTGTTCCATTCACAGCTGTCAAAATCCTTTGCTTCCAGGCTAAGAGGTTAGGAGGCTACTTATTTCCCTTCAATTCTCCAAAGTATGCATAAAAGTAACATCTCTGAAGTCCAGAATAAATCTTCACTTCTTCAGAGTCAGTATGAAATGCTGCCCTTCATAGCTGTATTAAAAACAACAGGTTCCTTCAGTCAAAGTCCTAAGCTTCTCCTGCAAGAATTTAAGCTGAAAGCAGGAGCTGAGGTATCATGAAGTCAGGTCAGGACCAATCTAGGACAGTATGTGCCTTTGTCTGGATAACAACAGCCGTAAATATAATGAGTTGAAAGTGAAAGCACAGAAGACATGCTGTCAAAGGTGGGAAAGAAAATAGTGTCCCAATGTAAAGACTGAGTCTTTCTTCAAGTATTAAATATATGGTTTCCTAACAACAGAAAGTGCTTGTATTCACTTTGTCGTATATACATAAGCTTGCTCAATTGTCTGAAATAGTCAGGAGCATTATTTCTCAGCAAATGCAGCCAATATAGAGTTATTTGGAATCCAGTGCTTCTGTTTTATCCTAACAAAGAATTAAGTCTAACTATTCACACTATTTATCAGCACTGCCCCTTCTTATAGCTTATAGCTACTTCAACCAACATTACAAAATGTTATATGCCTTGAGGAGCTGGAGACTGTCCCTGCTGTAGCAGGAGCTGGTGGCCCCAGGGGCTGACATGGGGTCCTGGGCCATGGGCAGGATGGAAGAGCCCCAAGAGCTGGGCAGGGACACTGGGGCCTGTTGGTGTCCCCTGGGCCCTGACACTCTAAAGCTGTACTCGTTAATGATGCCTATGGAAGCATAGCTGAGTAAACTGTGCAATTTTATGAATAAAATACATTTAAAATATTACCAAACAGCAGGATTAAGAGTTATTAAAAATGCCACTGCTTTGTTCACGTGTAAGGTAACATACATTTATTAATTGGTAGACATTATACAGTAGTGCTCAGTTGGAGAAGGGAAGAGCCTGCTGAGTGCAAGATCTTTTTGGTTCACCAATGAAGAAACCTCTATTACTGAGTAACTTCCATCTTCAACCCCTGTGAACCAACCTCTCTCTTCAGAGTTCTGAGCACCTCAACTTGGATTTCTCTCCTCAGGCAGGAGAGAAGCATAAGGACTTTCACTGGAATAATTTGGCAGTATTCGTGCAGACCTTACCTAGCCCTTGGTGCTTCCATTCCACTATTCCTCCATCTCCAGCCTGCACAATGGGTGGATCCTCTGGCTACAGGGAAATCTGTGCCTTAGATTCTTCCTATCGGAATAAATGGACCATTCAGTCAAATCATGAAAGCAATTTATTTCTAGGGTAATGCAAATATATACAAATATTGCAAATAAAAGTAAAAAATATTCAGTGTTTGCTTCTAGGTCTAACAGCCATCAAGACTTCTTAAAGCAGGGTTTATTAATAATCCTTCACTTCACATCAGATTTTGTCCCATCAGCACAACTGTGGTCATTAGTTATAGGAAAATATTTCTTTTTGATAGATGTAATGGAAAAAAGCACTCAGTGTGTTAATGAAATTAATTCCTAGCATACACGTAAGTCATATCTACTTGTTTACAAATTGTGAACCAATAAATGTCATGAAACAGTATGTATGTGAAATGGAGAAAAACAAAACATAGAACTATTACAATCTCATGTACTTGTAGGGGAAGAAGAATCCCAATTAAGACCACCACAACACTCTTGGTGTTGTCTTATTCCACCGGATATCCACATCTATATCCACTGGATAAAGACAGTTTCCCAAAATTTATGTCTCGTTCTAATGCATCAGTAGATAACTAAGGCAATCATACCACAGAATTCTGGAAAGTATTGGAAGCCTGGGTTTAGAGTTGGGAGTGAGAACAGGGCTTTCATAGAGAAGAAGAGAGATGGTCACAACTGACAATTCATCAAATCTGAAATTATTCCCAGAAGATCTTCCTGTCCTCAAAAAAAAAAGGGAAAACAGGTTTTGAAATTCTAGAAATATGCCATTTCAACATTTTTAAAACAAAGTCTTGTCTTTGCGGTCAAAAGCATCTTCTCCTGTTGAAACTTAATTTAGTTTATATTAACAGGTTAAAAAAGAAAAAAAAAAAAAGGTCAGCATTAAAATGAAATGTGTTTGTTTGTTTCTTAAGTCACTCATATATTCACTGATCCCCATGCCAGGCCTAAAATTTCAAAATCAACAGAATCCTTGCAGGACAAGAAAACTGTTTTCTGTATATCCACGTAACAAAGGGAACATTAGCAGTTCAAGCTCTTCCCAGTTTCCTTGCAGTGTGGCTCAAAAATTACTTTTGAGAACCACCTTGATGAATGGAAACACAGTCTAGATCTCCAACCTTTCAAATGTTTAGTAACTTCTTAATCTCGTCCCCTCTTTTTTTTATTATTGTTATACATTTTAGAAGAAAGCTACACAGATAGTCTTTAGGGGACTAAAACCAAGGAATTCCTTCAACCAAATCAACCCAAAATCATTCTTGTAGATCCATGTAGATCCATGAAATCAACCTATTAAACCTACATTTTACTATGGCCTTTGTATGGCAAATAGATTAGTCACTGATGATGCTGGAAATGATATTACAAAACTGACTGTTGTTTTTATAAAGGCTAACATATTTGAAAAGCTTAGGAGCAAAGGCCAATCCTCTTTTTCAGCACCCAGCTTTTCCATCTTTTCTCAAGAGCATAAAACACATTAGTAAGAGAAAGTTGAACTTATTTGAATCAGCACAAAATATAAATTTATGGAACTTAGAACCAGACTAAAGCAGAACAGACTGCTCGATAAAGCAATCAGAATGCCTCTATGTGACAAGCATCTGACTCTTACATTGTGCTCCCTTCATTTTATGTGAGTGACACACTGTGTTTGGCTAAAGCATGTCTTGCAGACAGCCCTACAGCTGAGGGACAGTTAAGATATTTAGTTAGGCACAACATACATATATAGAAGTAGCAAGCCACGAAGAGAGTTTTAGGCATCTGCAGAAACAGGGGAATAACTAACCATTGACTACAATCTAAAAACTAAACATCTGCCTCTGGAATTATGCATACCCATTGTGGACACAAAACCATCAGCTTTCCCTTAAATAGTTTAAAAGCTTTACCATGATATTATTTTCAGATCTTCAAGTGTTAGTTAGGACACCCCAACTACATTGTCCTAACTATGCTGCCAAACCTGCCTCTGTAGGTGGAAAACATAATGGCACAGGAGCAATTTTGTCTTACAATTAAAGAGTCACTTTAACCATAATGAAGGAATACCTTTTGTAACCTTTGTGCTGATTGCTGATAACAGTAAACACTATGCATATGCTCAAAGCCCTTTGTAGTGTAGGCTACAGGTTTTTTTTATCAGAGAAACAGTCCAATGGAATTATAAAGACAATGTTTGAGAGCCATCATGAAATGGCAAGGTCTTTCTATCTAGCACGTGGTCACATAATTCCTTCTTTCTTTATAGCAAGTAAAATACATTTCAACATTGAAGAACTATTTTTTTTCATGTCTAGCTGTTCAGCCAGGTACAGCTTTCCTAAACTTCCAACTGTCCTGCTTGATTATAGTTTCTGCATTGCCTAACGCCCCAAATGCTTTTGGTTTAGCTTTTCTCTACTGAAGGACTGATGCAGGGGGACAGGAGGGAGCCGGGGCAGAATATCTTCTTTTAAGGTTCTCTTTTAAGCAGTGAGCCAGGTCACCCTGCAAGGAGGAGAAAATTAAAGTTTAGCTTAGAAATGGTCTACAGTAATGACAACTATCTTAGAATTTCCTTCCTGGGTTGTCTTTTATTTCACTGAGTGAATCTAGCTTACTGATTTCAGATTTTAATGACCAAAATACATCCGGTAGGAAAGCAGAAGCATGAATGCTTACTTGTTTATACACGCTTTCATGAACTGAAGTACATTGAGCTCTTTGGGGGAGAGGAGGAGTCTCTTTAGTCCTCCAAAAGGGATTTCCAATATTGTAAAATTACGCTATTAATATGACTTTTAGTCACAGAAACATGTAGAACCAGTACTACAGTCTGTAATATTTTTAAATACTTTGGAATAAAATACCCCAAATCAGGAGATGGACTCAGATTGGTGCTATGGTCATCACTACTTCTAAGGAGTCTTTGTAAAGGTATTTGTGAGATTTTAGACCTACACTCTATATAGACCTATAGAATATCTCATGTTGCCTTCTCTTTAGTAAAATCATGTCATTTCACCCAGCTGTGTCTTCATTGTTTGCTAAAGCTTACCATCCACTCTCAGTTTGAAAACTTCAAGAAATGGTAAGGTCACTGTTCCACTTAATAATTAGTTCCAGTGATTGATAACTTTGTTGTTAACTCTTCAGCAACTGAGTGTAACACTAATCTAGAGGGCAACCAAAAAATACTGGGAATTGGTCTACCTGTTTAAACCATGTTATTTGAGATAATTAATATCCTTCACAACAGGTCTGTTCATCATAAAAGCAAGACGGCTTTAAGATTTTTTTTCTCTTAAGCAACCACTGCTTTTGTGAACTTTTCGCATTTGTTTCTCATCATTGGGGTTTCTAAAAGCTTATAAAATTTGGAGGCAAATCCACATTCTGGTTTCCATCTCCATAGGCCACAATGCTTTCAAACAATGACTGATACTTTCTTCTGTAGCTTTCTGTGATTTCCATGCAGCCTTTTTTCCTGATAGAATGGAAGCCTTCTTCTCACAATGAAATTATTCCCATATGGACTCATTGCTGAAAATTCATGAGAACTCCTGCACATGGACAAAAAAGGAATAAGAAATGTGAATACTCTTTGGGATGCCACAAAACATATTTCCAGATAAAATAATAGTTTGCATTTTTGCAGACCTTTCCATCTTCAAAGCATTGGACATGCATTCATCATCAGAAAAGATTAGTGATATTAAATGTCATAAACATATTTTACTAAGGTTCTGCTTCACCAGCACTGTCAGATTTAGCTGCTACAGTTCAAGGGGTGATAAAACTATTCTGTATGACTGACTGACTTCACCTCTGTAGTGCACCAACTTTGACAAGTACTTTGCCAGCAGAGTTCTTGGAAATCTCACTTGCTAGAACAGGGTTAGGATATGGAAGGAGTGTGTCACACAAAGGCTGACTGCTACCATATATTAAGACCAGGTGGTCTTAATGGGTGGGCTACAACCCTCTTATCTGCCCTCCCTCTGTAAATCTGTAGTTACTTTGAAGCCTTACCCTTACAAGTTCTGAGTCCTTTATTAGAAGCCGAGGCTCAGCAGCACAGAGGATTAGCCTTTATTGTCTCGGTCATGGCCAGGCCTGTCTGAAGTCCCTTTTTTCTGTAAGAGGTGCTTATTGATGGCAGAAGTCCTGTGGAGGATAATTCCCAGAATACATCCATACAAGTCAATGGACCACAGTGCAGAGAATCCTGAGCAAATGTGACAACTGAGATAGTCCTATAGCATACTGCAGCACCAAGCAGAGAACCTGCTAAGGTCCCAAAAGCCATGTTTTTATGGCCCTGCACCCAGCCAAGTCAGTCTTAGCTCTAGATCAGAGTCACATTGATACAACTCTACCAGTTCAGTGCCCATTTCTCCATGACTGCAGCACCTCTGTAACAGCGACACTTGGCCAGGAACTGCCCACTGCAGTGGACGGTTATAGCAGTCAGCATTTCAGAAATGAACACACAATAATGCTGAAAAGCAAGCAAGAGAATACTTTAAAGTTTTACGTTTAGCATCCGTTACACCCACAGAGAGGGAAGCCTAAATTTGACTAATTTGATCAAACTAAGCAATTCAAGCATCTTCTACCTAATTTTAGGCCAAAGAAAGTTGCAGCAATGCAGAAGCACCTGATAAATCAAAAACAGAAAAATACGAATTAAAGCTCAGTTCAGGCCTTTCATCTTTATTACCCTTCTTTATGTGCATATGGTAGGTGTTCAACACTCTCCAAGTTCTTATGATATTCCCTTGTGCTTCAGGAGCTGTAGGGCTGTAGTTGTCTATAAAAAGGCAACCTAACAGTTTCCTGTGACCGAGAGTTGAATGTGTTATTTGTTACCAGCTGGTTCATGCATAGATTGAGCCCGAGTCTTGGCTTTAAGTGAGCAGACTTACTTTAAGCCACTCACTCATGGGGTGAATTCACATATAGAGAGAATTCTGGAGCAATATTTTATTTCTGACTTACAGCATGTGACTTTTTTTTTTTTTTTCTAAACCAATATTAAAAGCAGAACCTGTAATACACCAAATACAGACTACATTTTTTGGAAAGCTGATACCAAACGTAACAGTAAATGAACCCTTCTGAAAGGTTAAAATTGCTTTCATATAAAACATTTTCTACCAGGAAATGGAAGTGGAATGTTGAAGTAAACATTTAACTTGAAAGAACTGTGCACAGACTCCAATGGTTGCATTATCCTTTAAAATAAAAATAATAATAAAAAAAAAAGGTTTTTATGAGCACACACAGCTCCAGTTTCATAAAAACAGTATTATGTTGACAAGGTAAAATGTATCCCAGTATTCTGCATGCTTCTTTTAACCTTCCAACAGCTCCCTCCCTGTGCACTCACCATTGCAGGGTGAGGTTTTGTATTATGACTGAATTCATAGATTTGTCTAAGTTGGAAAAGACCTTTAAGATCATTGAGTCCAACCATTAACCTAACATTGCCAAGTCCACCATGTGACCATGTCCCCAATGCCACATCTACACATCTTTTAAATACTTCCATGGATGGTGACTCAAGCACTTCCCTGGCCAGAATTGGTCCAGTGCTTGATAACCCTTTCTATAAAGAAATTTTTTCTAATATCCAATCTAAACTTTCCCTGGCACAATTTGAGGCCATTTCCTCTCATTCGAAATGTTCAATTCTATCCAAGAAAAGGGTCAGCTCTATGCAAAGAATGTAAAAGAAAGCTGTTGAGGATAGGATTTGCAAAGAAGTTCCCTAGCAGAGCTGTCTGCAGGAAACAACCATACTGCCAAGAGACCATTGAGCACTAGTTAGAAGAGTGCACTGCTGGGGTTTCATCTTCCCCATGAACACAAATCTTACTCTTCAACAGCTGTCTGTCATAGGAATATTCATTACAGAGGGCCAGCAAGCGATGTCTTTGATTAGGAGTTAAGATCATTTCTGCTTTAGTCCCACCTCTACAGTGGCACCATGAACAAGTTGCATTATGCCTTATGTATAAAATGAGGACAGTGACATTTGGTTTATTGGGTGAAATATTTGAAAGCACATCCCATGACAGAGACTTCTATTTACAGTATTTCAAGTACACATTTTTTTTCCTTCAGCTGTTGTAGACAGTTGCCGTGAGCTGGAGCTGCTCATCTAGCAGTCCTGCTCCTTCACTTCTCCCTGCATCCTTCCTTCCCTGGAATGCAGGCCCATTCCTTCCCTTCCATTTTCTCTGGTTTTCACATGGCTCCTCAGTGAACGCAATTGGATTACTAAACCAAGAAAAATCTATTCATATTTTTATTTTGCCGAGTTAGTTTCCTACCAGCTGGAAAGGTAAACCAGCTCTAGGGGTGATGCAGAAATCAGAACTGGTGCAGAAGATGCAAGGGCTGAGAACAGCACTCCTAGATTTTCTTAGAAGACCGACCCCAAACCCTTAAAGCACCCATTCTAAATAATGTGATTGCCTCTTACAAATACACTTATCATTTGAGATTATGAACCTGTTGCACTAGCTTCTGCAAAAAACTAATGAAAGAAAGTAATCATAGCAATCATATTTATCAGAGATAACAAAGATAAATGGCCAACAGATGTACCATAGGGCGCATGCCCATTCGCCCATGCATGAGAGACCCATGTTTATTAAGTGATCAAAGAGCATCTCTTTACTGGATACAATCTTCTGCTTCAAGAAAAACAAACAAACAAACAAACAAAAAACCATCACCAAAACTCTCACCAACTTTACATAGTTTCCTTGACTCTTGATTTTGATTCATCATTCGGGGTATAGGGAAGCCATTCAAATAAGCTTGGCACATTAAGCTACTGCTGATTTGCCAGATTCCAGTGTCCTCAAGTGTGACACAGTGTTATTATTCAGTGTCCTGTATGTAAAATCAGAAGTGATTTAATCTGGCTCTCTGCCATCCCACTGGCTGACATGTTGACACCATGTAAATAATGCATAGCTGTGTGACCACACTACTTTCATGCCACCTGCTATTATTATTAGCCACATATTAGATACCTTGGAAATCTGCAAAATGAACACCAAAACTAATTCAAACACGTTGCAGTCCCTAGCTCCAGATTCTTTCATTAGGACTCAAAATGAACCTATGCATCTACTGTGATTAAAAACAGAGATTGACGATTTACATCTCACATCCTTTAAAAGTCACCCTTCTAAGACTGTTGCTAAATAACTGAGTTTGTTAACTGAGTCAAGAACTTAAACCAGGACGATTTTTCTCTGTAGAGTGTTGGCTGAAAAGGCCAGCATTTTAGAAGACAGCTCAAAAAGCAACATAACCCAGTTCTACACTGCAAAGTTCTAACTACCTAATTCGTATCAGATACTGCTCGCTACTAACATTAGCCAGTCTACTTCTACTCTTATGCTCACATCAAAATATAAACCTACCAACATCATCAGGCCATGCTTATTAACCCGAAGTGAAATTGTAGTTTTCACTGGAGAACGTTATAAAGCAAAGATAGCATATCTGTCACCTATGTCTTACATGACGATCTTCTATCATTTAAATGTCATACAATCTCAGTCATATTGAGAGCAGACAGCAATATATGCTGCTTTTCACAGGACATTTAACAAGGTTGAACTTTACTATCACCAACTACCGCTACATACATCCAATCTTGTGACGGCTAAGCAGAGAAAGCAACTGATTATACCTTTCCACAGTGTACAACAGCAGAAAACTCACTTGTCTTCATTTCACTGGGCCTATGCTGTCAGAGCAGGACCATGATACACATTCTTCCCGTGAAGACACAGGAGTAACTGTTAAGTCAGGAGAGATGAGAAAATACAATAAACAATGAAAAATAAAAATAAAGTCTTTATAGTTTAGAAGTTATGATGGCTGTGTTGTTGTGGAGAACTCTCTCAGTCCTCACTCCTTGGCCACTGCTAGGGAATTAAATCTATGTAGATACATAGTTCCCTACTGACTTTCAATTTCCAAAGCCTAAAAAAAAGCATATGTGGCTCTCAACCACTGAACTGTGCAACTAGATCCCAATTTCTCAGCGAAAATCAGATATACAACTCAAAATGCCTTGCCCAAATAAATTCCTTCAGAAACTTTGGAAACTAGCAAACATAAAAAAGAAAGGGAAGGTTTGGAGGGGGTTTTTCAGCTCCTATGAGACAGTCAGAGCACAGAGAAATTTGATTTATTTCTGCTCAAGGATGAATACATTGGACAATATTCTGTACTTGTCCACATTGTTCAAAATGATCAGCATTTGAGTGTCCCAGACTGAGACCAATTCTTTCTGTTTTCTCCATTAAGAAGACCAGGAATCTTGTGGTCTTTTTTCAAAGGAATGTCTTTGTCCAGAATCTTGCCTCAGAGATTTATTTGCACTATGTTATTTAGAACAGAAAAGAACACTGGAATGACTTCCTAATTTCTTTAGTAAATCTGTTTTCAATCTACTTTATTCCAAGCATTTTTATAGACAGTTTCTTACATGATGTTCTACTCTGAAGCTCCGTAATTACACACACACACTGGTCAAACTTTCTCTTGACTGGAACAAACTTGTAGTAACTTCAGTAAATTGAAAGTATAAGTTTGGGGGAAAGATTAGGTTGGTTGAGAAGATAACGTACTGCTCAAGATGTAATTTCTGTTCTGACAGTTGCTATGGGTAATGTAGATGACCCTCACACAGAAGTGAGAAAGCCTGTCTTGTGAAGGTTTTGTACGGTTTTTGTTTTGCCTGGGGTTTGGATTTCACAAGGCTAACTACATTGCCCTTGTCTAGGAAACCCCGGGGGTAAAGCCAGATGGTGTCTGTGTGCAAGCTGGAAAGAGTGAAAACTGGAAAAGGGTAGTGGCTGAAAACCAGGGAATAAAACCCACTGAACTAGACAAGCGGGAAAAATATAAAAAGTTAACAAGAAGTTATGAAGTGGCATGACAAGGGTAATGAAGTGTGCTCGCCACAGGCAAAAACGTGAGTATTTTGAGAGGAATGTCAAGTGTATTTAGACATTTTTTCTGAAGTTCATTCAAAGCTTCTTTCAATAAGGTTTTCTCTCTCCCTCCTCAATGGAAGTCTTGTGAGACTACTATTAGCTTCAGAAAATTTTTCTAAATTCTTGTTGCTAGATGTATACCTGTACACACAAGAATAGATGGATTATTACAAGCAAGTCCAGTGCTAGACAAATAGCAAGTAAAAATAGCACAACTCGCACATTCTTAGTACGAGCTAGCTCAGCAGTCAGCAGCACTGCCTGAATGGTTAACTATAAAAGTTCCCGCTTATGTGATAACCCGATTTGATTTTTTCCTCTACCAAAATGTCCTATTTAAGTGACTTAAAATGTACAGCTAAGTCTCATATTTTGCACAGCTGAATGTGCGTCAACACTGAAAGAGAAAAATCTGGGTAAATGTGAGTTACTGACAGCAGTAATAAGTCTCTTCGAGAGGAAATGGTGCACTCTTCCTGTCACAATGGTTTCTCCCTCGATGGTGGAGGGGTAAGGAACAAGGGAAATAGAGACTCTGCCACACTCAAAGGCAAGATCTTCTGATGGTGAGCCTTTCTTGCATTTTATCTGATGTCCATATTTACAAACTTGAGCACATGTGGTTTCACAGAAACGTTCAGAAGGGAAGATAGAGGCGGGCAATGAGCAGCACATGCATGACCCGTTTCCTGTGGTGGCTAAGAGTGTGCTGGGTGCCAGGCCAGGCTGGCAGGGCAGCGAGAGCTGTGGCATGCAGTTGGTGACACCGTCAAAGTTGTAGCAAGAAGCTGGGTGTGGAGGCACAGGATGCACATATGTACACGAGCCCAGTTGGAGTACAGTGGCAATTAATTTCCTTGCTTTTAAAGTTGTGTTGTTTGCAGATCAGTTTCAAGTGACAAAAAATAGCATTTTTTATACACATAAACAATTATTGCCCCATCCATATCGCATTTTGAACATTTCCTGTGACAAGCAGTGCTAGATTTTTAATTTTTTTTCCTACTATCAACACTTTATTTTTCACATCTTAAAAACATGCACAGTTCCACACAGAGGTGTAATCTCTGCTTGACTGTTTACAATTCCAGTGTTATACCCTTTCTTATCTGTTCACTTTGGCTAATGTGGTTTGATGATTTCACTCTGTGTTTTCCCTTTTCAATTGTATATATCAGATAGCAGATATTCATACTTCCCTTCTATCATGTGACACATTTTCATAACGCAGAGTGATGTGGCAGACTTTTGCAAAGAATTAGCCTGGATCTACTCTGCAGCATTTCTTAGAAACTAGCACTAATTTTTACAGTATAAATAAAGGATGCAAGGTATGGACAGTACTGTTCTTGCAAATATTAAATACTATGTGTTACAGTTCTGCAGAAAATCAGTACTCACTGAATTAGTTTGAAGATTCATTTGTTATTTAAGGCTAATTCTATTTCTGAAACCGCCTCTTCAAAACCATATTATCTGCTCCATCTCTGTGCTAGGCTGCTATCTCTCATATGACTGAGGCTTTGGAAGACATTGCTGTGAAAGGAGACTATGCTTGCAGCAGAGCACTTAAAAGCTAATGAACTGTCATCCATCTTCTCTTCTACAGTATGTGCTGGGATAAACAATGGGGAAATCAGGGGCTTATTGAGGCAACATTGAAAAGTGATGATACAGCATTTCAATTAAAATTTGTTGAGGGTTCGAGGCTTTAATTCTAAATGTGGTCATTGTTACAGATAAATGTGTATTTAGCTTCCTGTAAAGAGTCTAGGTACCTTAATTCTACTTACTTCAGCTCAAAGTGAAGGCTTTCAAACTCCTTAAAACTACAATAGGCAACTACCTGAATGCTAAATGCCTAGACACCCTTGAAAATCTGCACCCCTGCTCTTGGTCACCAGTAGTTTTAGACTGTCAGCTCAATTGAGTCTTGAACACTATACTACAATACAGAGTGCCTTCCTACCCACTAGAACTAGTTCATTACCACCCACCTGAACAGTAACTCAGAAGTAATGAATGAGAAAGATTTCTCTTGGTCTGTGTTTGAAGTCGTGACATAGAGGTAAAAAGCTAACCATACCATTATAACCATCCTAACCCTCCAGTCTTACCATCCTTCATACCTCTAATTAAGCTATACTCTAATTAAGTATGCAAAGAATAACAGTCTTTCTGACAGTCTTTCCTCAGGCTTGGTATAAGCGATCTGACAATGTCCAGAAAATTGCTATGATAAGATGTCATGAAACAATTTTTCTTCTAAGAGCTATTTTTTTATTCTAAAAAGAATTTTTTTTAATTTCAAGAAAACATAGCAACACACTAAGCTAGGATCAACATGTCTGAACTGTAGACAAAGCCTATACACTCCACAATTAAAAAAATTTAAGTTACTAGCAATAATTTTTTAAAAAGACAGAAGAATTTGTGGTTTTAAGATTATATCAGTGAAAGATCTAGCAAGTCAAAGTGTTTTCCTTTTCCATTCCAACTCAATCATACACTATTTGGGGTAAAAAATTGGCAGGAAACTCTGTTGGATTGCCCCTACATTGTGGCTGGACTGATTTTTCTATCCTTTTTTGATAGATGGACATCTAGCCGAGCTGTGAATATCTTCAGTGGTGCTAATTCAAAGCTTCATTTGGCAGCTGGTTTCCTAGGCTATGAGGTCTTATGTTTATAAACATTTCCCTGATATATAATCCTATATAACAGAGGTCACTTTAAACTTCCTGGAATTAACGTGATTCATTCTCTCAGCATCGTAGTGTGGGTCTTATTTTGCAAGCCTACTATCACTTTTCTTGTATAGGTCAAGATTTAGCCAACTTTTTTTTAAACAAAATATCTAAAACCAGTTACAGTACTTCAGCATATGACCATAAATAAGACCGAAGCTTTCCCATCTCATTATATATATTTCCATGTATATAAATGGTTACACTTAGCTGATTATGTGGACCTTTCATCATGCTACAAAATGTTAGAGTTTGTAGAGCTGAAAAATATCAGTGGTGCAAAAATAATGATGCTGATCGTTGAGACAAAAGTTGGAGAGACTAATTCTAATCAGCAGAGAAATGAAATAGTAGATCAGTATCAGTGTTAATCCCACTGAATTGGGAAACTGGTGTTTCCGTAGCCACTACAAGACTACAAGTTAAGTAGGGTCAGGGAAGGAGAGATTTATTTTAGAGGGAGTAAAGAAAATGTGAGAAAAGGAGCAGTGGGCTGAAAATTAGCACTTTGAAAGGCTGCTGAAAAGGAGATTCTCTTAGGAGCTGAAAAAGAACCTAAAACCATCTAAAGAGTTTTGGGGAGCTGTTAGTACATTAGGACTACTGAAGATTATGCTAGCCATGCAGTAATGTCACTCAACAACAGTTTATGGCTGAGAAACCTGGGAGGAAGGAGGCTGAAATGCATCCTGAATGTAAAGAAAAGTGAAGTAAGATAAATCCTATCTTTCTTCCAAACAATTCCTACATGCCAGCAGTTTCTTCCCCGGTATGCACAAAGTATTGTGCATTCCTTCCCAAGGTGCCCAGGCATGCTCCTCAGCACAGGATAGTATATCTTTTCTGGATTAATTCCATTAGGTGCATTAGAACACAGAAGTCCTTTGGTGAACCTAGCCCTGGCTTGGATTTTCACAAAAACATCATTAAATCAAAAGTAGTAAGCATCTGGCTTCTGGCAATTCCACTAAACGGCTATTTGCCCTAAGTGTCTTTGAACAACTGACTGCAAGTGCCCTAACTGGTCATTTCAGCTTCATGGATAAGACAACAAGATGTGTAAACACACACAGAAAGATGGATCATGATGGTATGACTCTGGAAGTCTCTTCTATTAACAGGATGAGTACTTGGTTCAGACTGTGTTTGCTCAAGCTTTCGGACATTCTCATCAAACATGCTCACAGAATCACAGAATCACCTACGTTGGAAGGGACCTCTTAAGATCATCTAGTCCATCCAATAAAAAACAAACAAACAAATAAAAAAAGAAAACCCAACCCCCCCACACACCACCACATTCACACCACACAAAACACCACCCAACACTAACCCATATCCTCGAGCACCATGTCAACTCGTCTCTTGAATACCTCCATGGATGGTGCCTCAACCACCTCCCTGGGCAGC
>JAOTQQ010000023.1:26942048-26955852 GCA_026546715.1 Gallinago undulata
CAAGTGCAGGACCCGGCACTTGGCCTTATTGAACCTCATGCTGTTGGTCTCAGCCCATCCAGCCAGCCTGTCCAGATTGACTCATATGACTAACGGGAGCTTTAGCAGAGTGTCTCCCATGCAGTCATTAATATAATTTGCCAAGACATTCTCACACTACTAACCTGGCATGCGTCTTTCTAGTTACCATGTAATCATTTACATTTTTGTCAGTAGTTACACAGTAGTTACACAGTGCCAGTCAGTGCCAAATGTGCCAAGACCATTCAAATACTTTTGACCATTTCTCTAGCTCAGTTCCAACCACGAAAAGTAACTCAGTCAATTCCAAATATAAAAGAACTGATTCATCTGGGCATTAATCACTTGTAGTGACAATTAAATAGGTTGTTTTAGAGTAGGAATGTTATGGCCACTGAGTAGAAAACTCACAATAGCCTCAGAGTTGACCTTGTTTGCCAGGTAGGTTTTAGCCTCTATACCATTTCCTCTGAGCTGTGAACTCTTTAACCCCTGCATGTGCATCTGGGTCAATGTGATCAAGGAGCACTTATTTTTGCATCTCATTGACCCCTATCATCAAGCTGAGGATTACCAAGTTCTTCTTTTCACTATAGGACATGGGAAATGTGGTTCCTTTTTTAAATAAAGGAAGTCTGAGTAATTCTGTAAAGCCACGAAGACCGAACTCCACATACACATTTACTCCATCACCTTACATCATTTCAGCTTTTTAAAGTTCTGATGTCCAAAATAACCTTATTAAAATCACAGAGCTTTTAAGCTACCAAGTCCATCTAGGGGAATTGTTTTCCTGACACTGAGGACAAAATTCCCTAAATCAGAATACTGCACTTGAAAGTTTTCTTGAGACTAAAGGACTATTTGTTATGTCTCCATCTGTCTGCTCAATAATTTGCTGATAAGCTTTACAACTGTATACAAACCATTCCAGGTTGAAGAGCCACTAGATTCAGTCAGACACTGAGAAAAGTTCTGCCTTGCTGGAATTCCTGTTTTTGCATTAAGATTTGCATCTTTCACTGGTTTGCTGTAGGATGCCAGATATCTAGTTCATTATCTGTAGCCTGCAACTGCAGTCTTTGATAGAAGTAGACACACAGATCTGCTCCCTGATGGAACTGTTCTCATTGACGTGTGGTCTAGAGGAATGCCACTTTGAAATCACTGCTGTGTAAAATGTTTGCATGGCCATTAGGACAGCAAGCAAGGCAGGACAGAGAGCAAGCAGGAGACCTCATGCTCTTGGGCTGCTGCGGATGCATGTTCTCGTTCAGGTACTATCTGCTTCAGCCAGTGCCAAAACACTGAAGCAAGGGCCAGAGCAGGCTCACTGGAGCTCAATGAAAATAAAAGTTGAGGACAGCAACCTTGAGGAAGCAACTGGGGACTATCTATGCAGCTGTGGCCAACCTTCTCATATTTGGCCATATTAATTACCCACCTGAGCTTTCCAAAGCAGCAAGGTACCTACCATATACCATACACCTTAGGAAGCCTATAGATGTATGGCAGATCAAGGATCAGTTAGCAGGAGGAGACAATCAGCTCACCACTGCTGATATGATATAGACAGATACGTAGATGCTGAACCTGTCCCCTGCCCTGGGACAACCTGGTAGTATCAATTTTAGCAGCAGACATGAGTGCTAGTACACCATGCTGTTCCTTGCACACTGACCAGGACATCTTGCTGGGAGGCTCGCAGTGCTCTTGATCTGGCATCTCCAGTCCTCTGGTCCCACTGAGTCACTTACAGCCTATGGTCTGATATCTGAACAGCACTTGCTCCTACTTCCATATCACATTTAAGGTCAGTGAGGGTTTTAAAGCACAAATCCTTTATTAAACAAAGGGAATACTGTAAGTGCTTTTTGAGGTTCAGGGACACTGGACCTTGCCATCTCCAAATCAAACCAGTTAAATATGGTGACATTTCAGGCATGAGCTGCTTTTTTGATATGCCTTTGAGGAAGGTATGTTTTTAGGTGGATGAAAGGAGAACACTCAGGCCAACTAAATTAATTGGCTGAATACTTGCTACAATCTAGCTCAGGAGAATTAAGTTCTAATCTGAATAAAGTGTCAGGGAAACTAGAAACCTTGTTAATATGAATACCCACATAAAGTCACTAATTTAAAGCAATTGCTGACAACAATACTTCAAATTTACAAAGCTCTTTGTAGCTGGAGTTTTAATGGAATTCAGTCTAAACCTAAGTCTGACCATTTAAGTCTATGGTAAAACTTCCACTGACAACTGCAGAAGCAGCTGAGGCCTCACAGAAACTTTTTCAAAGAATTTTTAAACTTTTGCCTCACCGCTTTAAAGTATTTTGCAAGCACATACACCTCTGAGGTTTTCTATAGCTGGTGAGTAAGCTAAAACATATGAGGAAGAAATAATTTGTTCTAAGCCACAAAAGAAATCTGTATCAGAGTTAGAAACTGGAGTTAAAATTGTTGATATCCTGTTCTTCTCTGTAGCATGGGAAAGTCTTCTCATTGAGCTTTCAAGTCCACAGGGCAGAAATTATACTATCAGTGAGTTAAAGCTCTTTGAGTTTCTATGATGAAAAGTGGCCATGACGATACTTGGACCTCTCCAGTTTTTGTTTCCCTATTACAAAACGGAAGATAATTCTTATCTTAAAGCATCCATTCAAGCTTAGTCAGAGCTTAAGCGCTTAATGCACTTTAAGTAGCAACCATAGGAACTGTAAAAAACCTAATGTGCTTCATCAGATCCTTTCAGCTGCAATGGTCAAATATTTAAGGCAAAAAATATTTTTTAAAAAAACCAATATGCATGACAGAAACATGCAGAAAACATTTCAAGTTTTCTTACCATTTTATGTTACAGAAAGCAGGAAGGCAAATAGATTCTTCTCCCTGAAATGCTTAACTTTCTCTCTGAAAAAAAAAAATTAAGCATGTATATAAGCAGTTGATTTTCAGTGTGTGACCTCTGATAAATGTCAGTTCTTCCACAAAATGAAGAAACAGTATAAAAAATAATAAATTTTTTAATAACCAAAAAAAAGAAAACCAACAAGAAAAACAGAAATTAGACAGTGATAAAATGGTATTGAGACAGATTTCAGGAAATATATTTTCTTTTCCAGTTTTACATTCCAAGATATTTTTAAATCACAGATATTGAAAACAGATTCCCATACAATTCTTAATCAGTTACAGTAGCCACCAGGGTTAGTGGTTCCTAACATGTGGCAAAAAATATAATATTTCTAACTCAAGCCATGTCATTCTGGTATTTTACCAGCATTCCTTATGCTATTGTTACAATTCCTCTAGTTTCACAGCATTTGATTCTTTCCGAATGTAAGAACACAGAATTTCCCTTTATGATTACACTCCTTGCTGTTAATATCAGAATAACTCTGGTTCTTTTCAACCCACTGTCTCGAGATACTTTGATCCTCATGCCTGATTTTGTAGATGGAGAAACTGCTACTCAGAATTACGAGGTAATTCTCTGCAGTCAGCCAGCGGTAAGCTTGCTGTTGGGCCTGAAGTGCAAAAATCAGCAAAAAGCAGCACTTCCCAAACTTTATAGAGCCTATCTGGTCTCACACACATGATACTTACATTTCTAATTGCCTACTCCTATTCTGCATGGCAGCAATGCTGCTCTCGTGAATCTCGAGGGCAGAGTTGCTTCCTCACCCTGCTGCTGGGATCCCAACCCGCCAGACACAGCTAGTACACAGCTCTGTAACCCCCCCAGAGACAACAGCCTCTGCAGGGATCCCTCAACAGGGGTGACTGTCTCCCTCAGAGGGCAGGGAGAGGGATGCTGCACTGGGAAGCCGACACTGTTGTCCTTCCATGGCTACGTGAGACTGATCCTGGAGAGAAAAGAGCATGGCAAGGCACAACTTGACATGAGAGATCCTGCAACCAAGCCATGACCCACCCCCCACATCTGACATGTGGCACATGCTAGTCCTTACCCCTGTGATCAGATTCAGATGCTAGGAATCCACATGCATTGGGGCAGCACATTGTCTTATGAAAAAATACCCTAAAAAAAGTATTACTCACCTATGAGCCACTCCTAATGATTTAATGAAACTTACTGTTTATACAAAACACATTTAAATAAATCACATTAACAAAACCTACCTGATTTCATAAGGAACTTGTATTCAATATCTAATATTTTAAAAGCAATTAAACACTCCATTTAACAATGGAGTAAATAAAAAATTCTGAGATAAAAGCTATAAAAAGAGACTTGCACTATGCATAGAACAGTGACAGAGATTCTGAAAGAGATCTTGAAAATCTTGCTACAAAGCTCTATCAACATTTTTAAGAGAAACCATTCCTAGTTAGTTATTATAAAACAAAACAGAGTTACATATAAAACTTCAAAACAAGAGTTACTGTCATCTATTTCAGAAGAAATACCGAAGAGGTGTCATTTACAAGACTGGATAGGCTTTCTGTTCTCCATCAACAGTGCTAAGAGCACAAAGTGGCAAATCACACATTTCCACAAAAATTCAGCTTGGGGATGACCAAACATGATTATAAAAACATACAGGAAAGATGGTGATGGGTGAAAGATGGAAAGTGGAAAAGCTGGTTAATTATGTTTCAAAAGTGACATACTATTTTTACACAGACAAGAAAAAAAAAAACCACTTGAGCTTTTAAATTTCAAATTAACCTGATCTGTTTGGGGTTTTTTCAACAACATGACTTTTCCCTATGTTCCCTGAGATTAGAGGCAAGAAAAAACAAAACCACCACCTGACCAACAGTAGGGAAAGGCTCATTCCAGGACACACAAGGATGGTTATCTGTCTCCTACATAAAATACAATACAACAGTCACTAGCAAAGTACTGCTGACTTATCCGATGCAAATGCTGCAGACAAGTTAAACATTTTGAAATAACCTTCTTCCCTTACAACAGCTACTAATGCACTTCAAACGCAAATTTCACTTTTCTTTATCCAGAAGTTCCTGGAGAGCATGTTATGTACCTGGACCAAAGGCTGTCAGTTTCATTTATATTAAATATAAAATTTAAAAATTAAATGCTAGATTTAAAATTAAATATTTGATTAAGGTGATCTGATATTTGCCAAACTTCACCACCACAGTCACAGATGAAATTACAAGAATTTTCATGTATTTTCTTTTTCATGCATTTTCTAGGCAATTTACAGAAATGAAAATAACCCTAAACTAAGGGTGTGTGTTGCCCTTCCAGCAGCACTGATGTCCAAGCGCAGTGCATTTGTTTTCTTGCAAGGACGTCAGCAGTATATTTAGCACCAGGGTGGAAACGGGGGAGGTTAGACTAAAGACTCATATTACATATTGCAGGTCTCATACTCCCACTCTTGTGTTGCTCCTGGGTTTATGGCCTGCTCATTTCTTAGGTTTTTTGAAGCATTTTGACAGACAATTGCTTCTCAGCCTAAAACTCAATAACAGCTTTAGTATGATCTACTAGATGCACAGAGGAGGCCCTCCCCAGAAAGTGATATTATTTTTCCAAAATGAAGTGGTGGGGGTATTTTTGTTCAATGATTTTGTTTTGAAGTCACAACAAGTAGATGAAGCAGCAAATGAAAGGGGAATTAACTGTATATACAATAAATGTGATCATTTCTGCTACATAGATTCAACTTAATTGTAATATAGTATTAGTCTGTATGCGAGCAGGTGAGGCCTTAGACCCATACAGAGTTAAATATGGAGACACTGTTGAGATACTAAAAGCTGAGATATTGCTGCTGACCACAGAGAGCAAATTACAATTAAGTACACATCTCTCTGGGAGGTTTGCCAAGGAAAAAACAGGGAGAGGCAGTCATCACTGTTGCTTTGCCTGCACTAGGGAAAAATGGAGATCCAGTTGCTGTAAACTCCTACCAACAGAGCGATTACACTCAGAATACAAAGCAAATCAGTGCTATGGGGACAAGTCAGGAAACTATCTCCAACAAGGAGTTCAAAGCACAAAAGTAGAAGTCTTTCAGCACTGTCTGCATTATCAGCTTACCACTGGGGCAACTGCACTACTGTTAGCTGTTGCTGTAGCATGTGAGCCAAACTCATTCATTAGTCCAAGGTCTCCTTCTAACTCAAATACTATTCGATAATGAAAAAAATCCTTGGGACCCAGAATTTACTTAACAACAAAAAACAATATTTCCATGTGGTTTCTATAAACTCTCGATCCAGGAACAACATTCAAGGGTTTAATTGCTCAAAAGGCAACATCACCACCCTCTCACTCATGATGACTGAGTCTCAAATCACCTGCAAAAACAATACCATAGTGAAAAAGTAATAGGTCCTGACCTTTGTGCACATTTGTCTGCATGGTATTATCACAGAGTTCAGAAATTTGAACCATCTCATAAAATAAAGAAGGCATTTAAAGCCATTTGGAAGCACCTGAAGCACACGAGGAAGCATGTGCTTTGCTGTTCTCTGGCAGTAACCCTTTCCATGAGTCCTTTGCCAGTCTGACAGTGCAAAAGGCTGCAGGATTGAAGCAGAAACTGATTAAAATATGCTTGGGCATGTGTGTGTGCGCGCATTTATATGTATACACACACATTTCTAAGTATGTGCTAAGGAAAGAAAGGATGCAGGGAGGACTTTAAAAACCTTTTATTCAGACAAGCGTAAGGAAGTCAGGGACAAATGCTCTTGGTAAACTTATCTGAGGTAAAGAAAAAAGGAAATTGTTCCCCTTTGATGAAGGAGTTTAGAATAGGTACAGCTGCATTTAGCAGGAACAGGAACTTGCTAATAAAAACACTCTGATGTGGCATTTACCCCAAAACATCAGTGATTAAAAATACATAAACATCCACAGAGCTTAGGCTATTCTGGTGTTGCTTAAATCTCTTTAGAGCATCACGAGAAGAAATGGGACTTGCTGGAAATCAGGCTCCTAGAGAGCATTTAGGGTTGCTGCAACCAGTTACTGGACATTATGTCTTATAGGTAGTCACATATAACACGAGTGGGAGCAGCATCTGTGGGCAACAAAGTTCTGGATTAGGAACTAGTTATTTAAGGAAAATTAGTCTGACCCTCATCCAGGGTCTATATCACACACATTCTTTGTTGGGTTCATCTCTTTTGCTTATTGAGGTTGTTTGCATGGATTGCTACTGTCCTAAAGTCACACAAACTGAAGTCCTCTTGTTCTTACTCATTTGGGCTACTTTTTTCCAGTCCAGTACAGCTGTCAGTCAGGGTGCGATCTCTTTGAGAGCAACAAATGAGCCAGATGCATAGTTCAATGGCCAGACACTTCAAGTCATAACAAGCTAGTGAAGCGAGCTAATTTTGCTTGCAAAAGAATTAGCCTTTATTAGCCACTGATTCCACTTTTTGCCCTGCACAGCCCTTTAACCAGCTGCAGCTCCATTGACATCACATTTTGGAAAGATTACTAGTGGCACGTCTGGTTACAGAAAGCTTAGAGGGCTTTCTAGAGCAGCTACTAGGACAGCAAAGGAATGAACTTAAATTACTACACTGTAGGCATTCATATGGGATAAATCTTCTCATTCAGACCACAAATTCTGCAAGGCATTTTTGCCTGGTCTAATTTCTATTATTGTATGTTTATCACATGAATAGATATGTAGTTTAAGGCATGCATATTAGTAACTTAATGAATTGAGGCCAGCGCCAATGCAGAACATGTACAGAACTGCATACATATGTATATACATATCTATATGTATAAGTATGCATATAGTCATATATATATTTTTGTGCTTATCTCATCATGATTAGTTCTAGTTTTGGAGACAGTGATGAAATCATGGGTACTTTGTACTTTTCCATCTTCTCTATTTCTGTAGAATTGAGAACAGTCAATAGCCTAACTGCACTCATAGCCTCTAACTTCAGATGTGTTTTATATGACTCACTATGGTTCACAAACCTTGCCTAAACCCAGTGGAATTACTTTTTTTCCTACAGAAGTGTCAGCCTGTAGTGATACCTTACAACTTTGTGATACTGCTGTAGATCAAAAATCACAAATTAACCTGCTGATCTAGATGATTAGACAAAAGATCAAATCTATTTTAATCAACTATGTTACTTCCTACACAGGAAAACAGTAGAAGCTCTTGGGAACCTAATAAGCTGCATACAGGCAAACTCACTTGATTTCATTTCAAAGGGTTCAAAGTCCAAGTAAGGAGCAAAATTATTTTTGAATCTGAATAATGTTTAAAGAACCAGAGTACAAGGAAGCTTCATGGGCTGCAATGCTGAGAGAGAGAAGAAAAAAAAATCCTCAAAAAAATAATAATATCTTAAACAAACCACTTGCAAGTTTTCATTAATCATAGTCTAGCTTTGAGGAAAAGGGAGAACGGCAAGTATCATAGGTTCTCAGTCAAGCTATTTAGGTGGGGAACCCAAACCAGTTGATTTTATAATAACTATTATCATAAAAAAAGACCCATGAAGGCAACTGATGCCTAAAAGTAGCAAAAAGGCCAGTAAATGAAAGGAAGGGAGATTATCTTACTTTCAGAGTTGCCTGCCTTAGAAAAATCAGGGTAGGGGCCCCCACACACTGGGAACATGCCTCAGTCACTGGAAGTAATAGTCCTGCTGTTTCAAGAAGCACAGCATCACCATGCCTCTCCTATATCAGCAAGAAGTCTCCCAACAGACGGGCTATAGTTTCAGCCTCATGTGACATCTTTTATATATATTTTATATATTTTTTTCCTAATCTAATAAAAAAGGAGTAGGTCCTGAAAGGATGCATTTCACCTGGAATATAATAGTAATAATGTACAGCAACCATTAACATGCTCTGGTATAGCTAGAATGGCCAACACACTTTAAATCCAAACTGAGTAAAAAGAACAAAGGAGGTTGAAATGTTTCCATTAACATAAGTGATATTTTCTGTGGATCAGATGCATGGCTAGCAGCGTTTCCAACCTCAACTTTTCATCACTTAGGAAACTGTAAAAAAGGCCTCCCTGGGACTAAACTGGAAATTCTGATGGACGTGTTTCAATATGGAGCAACTGAAATGTGGACCCAAACCATGGTTTAGCATTTTTGGGTAGAATGTATGAAAGCAAGGGAGCCATTTCTTACCAAAAGCCTACCTAAGCAGAGGGAGCCAATCAGACCAGACAATAGAAATAATAAATATATACCCCTTGGGCCGGATCAGGAGTGGTGTTCTCCCCCTCCTGTCACATGCTAGCATGGCTTAGATACACCTTAGCAGTGCCTGCAACAAAAAGCATTTGTCTTTGCCTTTCCTTCAAATCATGTTCTACAAAGTCTACTGTAATGGATTCTGAGCGTGGAAGTTATTAATGAATGCAGTTGCAATCACTCCCTTTTTATCACTAGGCTGAACAAGTTCCTACACATTATATAAAAGGGTAGCCCCTTAAACATTCAGCTTGCACAGTATGCGAAAAGTAAAGAATACAGCAGACAAAATCCCAAACATCTCACGGGAATGCAATTCTTCTCCCATTTTAGCAACACAAATTCTCCTCAACACTGCCACAAGTAACATCTACCTTCACATTTTTACTTTGCTTATAATCATAGAAACACCAACTTGAACACAAGGTTGGTCCTCTAACTAGCTAATTGCTTATGCCATCCAATCTGAACAACATGGCAGCTCCTCTGTCCCCACACTTCCTCTGCTGCTCCCAGTACTGGTGCTACCCAGAGAGGACAACAAGGACAGGGAAAATGAGTCCAGGAAAAGCTGCAAGGAAATACCTGCCTTGCCAATTCCCCTTGCAAACAAACAGTTGCTGTTAAAGGGTACACCTGCTTTGTACTGCATACAGAAAGAAACCAAATATTTTAGAAAGTACATCTGCTGCAGAGTAACAGGAGCAGAGATTCCGTCGACTCCAGTGAAGCTGGCTAAGATCACTGGCAAAAAAGTAAAACAACCTTCTTAGGAAAAGCAAAACAACAAACAAATCTGATAAGATGGTTAAAACAAAGCTGAAAACAAACAACACTTCCTACCAGTGCAACACACCTACAACAGAGGGAAGCAGTAGCAAAGCAGGGAAGCCACACTGACACCATGCCCACAGCAAAGACTGGCCCTGAGAATACATTTGCCATGTACCACAGTCAAAATAAGTGTCATCTGCACTGTGTGGTGCTGCCAGGGATACTGACAGTCTCAGCAAGTTTCCGGATTTGACGCATCAGGCATTGAGTTGCCATTGACCCACGTGGAAAGGACAAACCTGAAAGGAGGGATTACAATTGGCACAAGCAACTTGGATTAAATCTGTATAATGGTAAAAATCAGGCTTAGATTTTTGCTTATATTTCCTCTCCCTTGCCCCCCAGAGCTTTCGTGATTAAAGAGTGGAGAACAATGTCAGATCTCACACAAAGTCAGCATGGCATGAGACAGGGAGTCTGCGCTAAAGCAATTTTATGGATATATGCTTTCAAATGAAATCAAAACTTCCCTATCACTGCAGCTCTTCTGCTCCCAAGGATTTCCCAAATTCTGGGGGTTACTGGCAGTTACCTAAGGACGTATTTTAAGGAACAACTGGGAAATGGCAGTAGTCTGGATCTGTGAAAACCAACAAGTCACAGCCTAATGTGGGACACTGCACTGCTTGACATCCAGGTGATCTGGGAGCACAGAGGTCCTGCAGCTGGGGCTGGAGCGATGAGGGGGATTTTGCAGTTCCCATTGTTTCCTATTAAGTTTCTGGCCACAGAAAACAGGTAGATGTGCTTAAACTGGGAATTTAATCTGGAGGGGACTGCAGTTACACGAAATCTCCATGGAGAAGGATTTTCCCTGCTGCCTCCCCCAGGAAATGGGTATAGAGTTATTTGTCCCAGGTCATACCAGCAGACCAGCTTGGCTATCCGTTGCAAGGACGTTTGCGGGATTTATCAGATTATAAAACACTGAAGTGTGATGATTATTCAGCAAGTGCCCTCTCCGGTCACCAAAACCATCACTTGTGGCTTACCAGCCAGAAACAGTCATGAAAACAGAGGCTGTTGGACTAGCGAGTCACGGCTGCTCATCTCCAGCCCACCAAACTATCCACCACAGCAGAGCCGGAGTGCAGCGCTGGTGCACCTCAACCTTCAGTGAGGCATACCAGTCAGAGACCATTATATCGCGTTCATTCTGTATTTCTTGATAGTTATGCAACGCAGGCTCTTTCATAAATTGTTCACTAAAGGGGTTTGGCAACGGTTTCATTTTACAGGGCTCCTTTTTATATCTCCTGCTGCCTCATTCAGGCCCTATCCACCCATTCCTTGCAACTATTAATAAAGTATGCCTTCCTCCAGCTGTGAGAACAGACGTCGCAGCCTGTTTTTAAGCTATTGTTACACTTTTAACAATCAAGACTTCACAGCTTAGCCTTCATTATTTTCTTTCCTTGAATCCAGAGTACATTTTTAAAGGACCTATGTCACCTGACATCTAGGACTAAAAATAGGCATTCAAAAAACTAAAATCTATAGAAACGCTTCCAGGACTACTGTTGGTTTTTTTTCCTTTTAAACTCAACACCAGTATTTCTTTTAAATAAACTTTATTCTGCAATCCAAACAGCATAATGCTCTGTATTAGCAAGAAAGAATTTGACGGAAAAGTGATCCATAAGCCAACTATCCTGACAGCACCCATGCTCACCTTTTAAAAAGCCTCTTGCTACTCCTGCATTGGCTAGTTTCACCCACACAATGGACAGAAAGAGGAAATACACAGATTACGTATACATTACAATATATATTCTGTAGCTATTACATATATTCCCCATAAGGTATAGTCAGCACTGATCTCAACACCATCTTTGCAGAAGACTACATCTAAATCATAGATAAAGCCCTAGAGCAATTAAGATGTTAAGAAACAGAATTGCAGGGTCAGGGTGCTGTCAGGCTGCTCAGCTTTGCTTCCTTTAGCCTGGACCACAACAGAGTACATGTGCTGGGTTCCAGCACAGCAGTACCCAAATGTGGTCATCTCAGTTCAGCAAACCAAAGATCAGACACTGAAATGATGAAGAGTGAATAAGGATTTTGATTGCATCTTTTTTTAATTCTATTGTTTTTCCATGCCACACTGACACATCCAAATTTTAGAATATCCATGCTCTGCGCTCCCTTAAAGCCACCCTTCTCTAAAATTCCTCACTTTTGGACCCTTAAAAAAATGGAGGCACTGAAAATAAACAATCACTTTGAAAATCTTGGCCTACGTCCCAGTAGGGAGTGAATCCAGTCACGTACACAACAACCTCCAAACTACACAAAAATTAAGCATTAGAACAGTAAAACCATAAGCAGCAATATGGAAAAAAACTCAGTATGGTGAAGCAGGTAAGATCATATAGCTCTCACTTATCTATTTAAATCATAATTGATCGATACTTGGTTTGTTAGTCCCCACCAAGAGCAAAAACCCCATTGACTTTCTGTTCCTTCAGAAGCCACACAAAACAGTTCCTATGCCTTCAAGTTTATTTTAAACTTAGAGCAAATGCTGTGTTAATTTTTACCTGTGCTCTTTCCTCTTCCTTATTGAATGCCTGATGTGAAGATGTCCCAAACTTCTCTTACTCACTGCTGCCTTTTTTCAGCTGACTCAATCTTTCAGAGGAGTTATTACCTTTGCAGTTCTGATGTCATTTTTAATTTGCTGTGAATGTAAAGGTGGACAAAAGGTATATATTTGATTAGTATTCTTCTTCTTTTGTCTAAGCTTACTCATTCACAAAATCAAAATGCATGGCCAGAAGTAACAGGAAGCACCAGTTCTTGAACAATAAAACCACTGAAAGAAAAAGTTTTAAAAGCCAGCTCTGGTCCACGGGCCACAATGTAAAAGCTGTTTAATTAAATTATTTTCATTGTGTAGGGTGGAAAAAGGAGAGAGGGAAGGAGAGAAGGAGAGGAGAGAAGGAGAGAAAATCCTTGTGCATCATTATCATAATTAAAGCTGAAAAAAATACAGGAATTTAATCCTATAAAATACTTTGGTATTCAACATTTTTTCCCCAAACTGGGATGAGTAAGTAAATATATTTTTTTTCTTTTTTTTTTTTTTAAAAAATACTCCAGTAAGAAATAAAACTTTTGGATTATTTTGGGAAGAAACTCCAATTTTTAGTATTCAATTTTGTTTCAATTTGCTGACTATTTTGCTATTGCATTACTCATGACAGCTATAGGTAGGAGTGACTGTCTGTATACCTCATCCTCTTCTATGGGATAATGACTGCCATAGTGTACCAAGCTGCTCAAAGAGAACAAGTATTCTCCTGCTCAGTGGCAAATACCGTTTGGGAAGCAAGCTCAGAGACCAGTGCAAAGACTGGGAGCAGTAGGCATGCAAACTATAAATTTACTAAAAAAACACACCACAAAAGGGAAGCGTAGCATTTACTCAAAACTAAATCATTTCCAAATAGAAGGCTCAATTTTCTTTTGAAACAAAAGTAAAACAGCACAAAGTTCAAAAATTAAAATACTTTCTTCTCTCATAACACATTAATTTTTCAGAAGTTACATTAAAATGTCATCACAAGAGCTGATTCCTGCCCTGTCTGGATTTGCCCATGTGAATCTTAATTATCTTTTGAATCTTAATATGAATCTTAATTATTGGTTGAATCTTAACCTGGCCTTGGATGTTAAAAACAATAAAAAGAATTTCTATAAATATATTAATAGCAAGAGGAAGACTCGGGAGAACCTCCACTCT
>JAOTQQ010000023.1:26955952-26967020 GCA_026546715.1 Gallinago undulata
TTTATTTGTTTGTTTGTTTTTTATTGGATGGACTAGATGATCTTAAGAGGTCCCTTCCAACGTAGGTGATTCTGTGACTCTGTGAATCCCCAGTTTTCCCTTCCCCCCATATTCCCTAAAAGATAACTCTGATATCAAAATAATCTTTGAATATGAGGCAACAAGCAGGTTAGGGTGCAAGTGGTAGAGAAGATATAGTAATATTTGCTTCATGTCTATTCAGAAAGCTCTCCATGTTAGGGGAAAATGCTTCTGAACACGTAGGTATCACAATGCTATTGTAATACAGGGAATAAAGTCAGTTTGCAAGCTAAAATATAGAGAACTGGCCAACATATCTCCTAACTTCTTTTCCAAGCTCTACCTCTGACCCACCATAGCCTTAAGAAGTCATTTTGCCTATATTTGAAAAGTCTAATAGATATATCTTTTCTTCCACAAGTTGCGTAAGACATAACTCATGTCTATGCAATACTACAGAGATCCACAGTCAGAAATGGACTAGGGAAACAGAAAGTGGAAAGAAATATAACAAATGCATATTTTATGCTGTTCTCTAAATCCCTGTTTGATTAAATAACATGCCCTTCCTCCTGTTAGCTGTATTGAGTGGTTCTTGCTGCACACTGTAGGAGTTCTGTCACACTGGAATTGCTTTTCTCAAGCATGATTTAACATTATTTTATTTTTAAGCGATTTTTTAAATAGATAAAACAAACTCATGAGAGAAGCTTTCAAAAATAAGTATTCCTCTTGGGTTTTCTCGGGTATTTTCTTCATACAGACCAGATTGCTGCACTCTCCCACTTAACGCAGGGAGGGAAAAGGACAAGAGAGGAGACAGCTCACACTCTTGACATGCCCACAGTTGTCTCGGACAACCTGGAGGCCTGTCTAGGCGCAGGGCCACTTTGTTTTATTCTTGGGTGAAAATGCTGCTTGAAGCTGGGCAGGAAACAAGCTTCATGAGCCCAAACCACAGATGGCACGCTTACATTCACCATACGATTCACCAGGGGTTGAAATCTGGGAGACGCCATTTGGAAGAGCCCACAATGTCACTTCCGAAGCACACGCTGTGATGTCCATGGGCAAAAGGCAGGCGGGGTGTCTGGGTGCCAGTGTACACAAGGAGCCTGTATGCATGAGAGCCCTTATCACTGGCAGGCTTTAGGACTCACAAAGTCAGAGCAAGGAAGCCCAAATTACATATATATAAATATATGCAGAACGAGCAACAAGCTTTCCACCCCGATGAAAGCACAGTGAGGAAAATCTTTCCGACAGATTCACAGCTGGTTTCAATCTACTGCGTAAGCATATCTAATGGGCCGCCTTTATCAGAGAAGCTCTCATAGGGTTCTGGCTGCTACTGAGGGCAGTTTGCCACTGTGCAGACCCCTCAACAAAAGTCAGAGAGGACACTGTGTACTCCACTACACAAACTGAGGCATGGTGTAATAGAGACCATCTGCTTCAAATTCTGGCCCTACTTGCACCTTTATTAAACCATTCCGGCTCATAAGAGCTTACTGCAGCTAATGTAGCTGCCATATTAAAGTATCAGAAAAATGCAAGATGTACCTCTCAAGAATCTTATTTCCTCTTATATCGCTCTCAGAGGTAAATTATAGGATTCTACTCACGTGAACACAGAAAGTAACACCTGGTCTCAAATGCTCCTGGGTGAAACTCTGGCTTCTCTAGACACAGGAGAAGTTTTTCTCTTAAAAGAGGTTAAGAGAAGCTATCACGTTCCATAAAAGCAGGACCTTTACCTTCTTATAGAGCAAATGCTACTTACTAAAGCAGAAAAAAATTTAAACCCCCATATCCATTTATGATAATTTGCACGCTAGGGACTTGTTGAGAAGTTATTGTGTGCATGTCATGTAGTAAGTAAAAAGCACTTCAAACATAAATGACTTTATTTTTCACCCCCCTGGCTTACAGATTTGTCCTGGGACAATAGAAATTTACAGGAAAGGGGGAGATGTCTGCGATTAAGGCAGCTTTCAGCTCTTCTTCCTACAGATACCCCGTGGATATTGCTGTATTCTCCAGAATCTAAGCTTCCACTTAAAAAACAATGAAGTTTCTAGCCCATCTGGGTTTGCGGAAGCAGAATGTAAACAGATGTACTGTTGTCTTATTTTAGAAGCTATAGCAAGCCAGACTGAAACAATAGCACTAAGAAATGTCAACTGCTCCCATTCATCTCAGTGGGGTGGGGTGTTAACTTTGAAGCCTAATTGTGACCACTTTAAAGCCAACCTTTTAACCATTTCACTGCAATTGCCACACCAGAAACTCCAAAGTAATGAACTTACCCAGCCTCTGTATTTGTATGCATTACTTTGAGATCTCCCATTCACTTGAAAAGGACACCGCATTACAATCGTGCTAGTTTGAATATTCTTTCACTTAAGAAGTTAGCTAAATTGTTTGCTACTGTCTTTCAAAACTAGGGTTAAAAGAAAGTCAAGGGTGAAAGGTTAGCTTCATTGTTGATGCTCTCAAAAATGCAACACGTGGGATTTCATGCCCTTTGCTTTGATCAGGGTGCGTGGATAGCTGTTCATTTCAATAAACTGACAAACAGCTACGTACAAAACTGAAAATAATTGCTATTCAAATAACACAGCACCATCAATTAGGAGTAAAAAAAAAAATAAAATCCTAATGACACAGTAACAAGTACTGGCAACAACAAACAACAAAAGAGTGGAAAGAGGGGAAAAGAGTCTTCATTTTCAGGAACTTGCGACTCTCCCTACCTTAAATAGAAGGTGCATTGGGCCCGGTTCTGAGTGTGCAGAAAAAACACCTTTCTGAAGATGTTTTACATCCAGTTTCCAATAAGTCGAAGCATTCTTCATCAGTAGTCACTCTTAAGTCAACACATGAATTTTTCTCTAGGAAGAGGACTGGTAGCTTTATGAACACATTTTTGTAAACACAACTTCAGGTGCTGTGGGAACTCACAGTTGAAAATTATGAAAAGGCAAGTTACTCTAGTTCGTGTTTCTGAGCATCCAGAAGCCCATTGGCATGCAGCTGGGCACCAGAAGCAGTGGTGCTGCAGGACACAAGGGAGATGGACCAGTTGGTTTGGTGAGGATGCTTGCAGCCCACCCAACGGCTCTGCTCAGCCAGGCTTCCCACCCATCTTCACCACAGGACCTTTCTGCAGTGTCTGCCATCGTGTCTGCCACAGGTCACAGGTGGCGCAGGACTGCTGCGGAACAAGGTATGTGCTACATTAGTAACTCTTCCCAGCTCCTGTTTGTACGGTTACATCTGCACTGATGATCCAGCCACAAGCCTTTTTACTTGTCATTTTCTTCCTAACAGCCCACATATTAGGTTGAGAAGTCAGTACTAACACCGCCACAGCATTACGCTGGCCATTGTTAGTACATCCATGTTAGCTACCTTATATAGATAACGCTGACATGTCTCAAGATGCCCTTAATGCAGCTCCAGCCACCATCTCACTGGGAGTGAAACAGGACAGATAGCATTGTCCAAGTCAGCTACATGGCAAAGCTGACACTGGTATCACCCAGCAAAGGATCTTGAACAAGCAGCTGTAACCTCTCTAGCTCACAGAGCAGCAACTGGAAGAGAGCAAGGTGGAAGCATCTGCATAACCCACACTACATTTGTGAGCTCAGGAAATTATCTTGCTGCATTCTTATTCCTGAATAAAACTGTCTTCACTTGGGAAGGTCTCGAACGGGTAGAGGAGTGCCTACGTGTGGTAAGGAATGAGGTTATTTTGATAGAAGGGGGAAACTTTCCTGTCTACACAATGCCTAGGTGTTTGTGGAAACAAAGCCCTAATTCATGCAGTTCAGGTTCTTTCCCCTGCTGGAACAGACAATACTCTGACGTTGTTATTAGCACGTTATGAATGCACAATCCTTCCATGTGTAAACTTCCACTGTAAGCTGGGCATTAGGCTGCTTGCCCTAATAAAAACACCAAATCCCAAAACCTCTATTATGAAGTACCTGTTTCCTAAATCTTGATTTCTAAACCACAACAGAGTATTTGTAAAATGCTCATGATTGAAAATAAAACCATTTTCACTTAAAAGCCTGCAAACATGACTTCATATGCAAAAGGCCTGGTACAAAAAGACAGACAGACACCTTCATTTTCTATTGACTTCAGAGTGATCAGTTCTCTGCAGAAGGTGCTGAACAAGATCACACATTATTTAACAGAAGTCTTTGAGTACCGTTGAACACATTTTCTGCAGATGTTTAGAGGTACAGAACAAAGGCAGCTGAAAACAGACTTGGTAAGTTTACAGTTTTACTTTATCGCTGTATTAAATTCCCATTCAACATCAATAAGGCACCACACACTTGTTATAGAAAGAATAAACAGCCTCATAAAAACTAGACTCGCCACTCTTTGCTTTGCCTTGCATCCCTCTCCTTTTCAACTGCTAGCAAGTAAAACAACCCCCTGACAGCTGGATGTGCAGAAGCCCGTGCCGGCGATGTCCCAGTCCGGAGCGACGCTGCAGGCTGGAATGCTGACGCTGGCAGGGCTGCCACCGCGTTTACTTAACACTCATTTCTCTCAGTCTGCTTCAGACCAGAAATGCAGGCAATGAAAACCTATTCAACCTTTGAGAACCTCGGCCGTAGCGGTTAGTAGAGCGGGGTCTTTGCAGGTACGTGAAAGAGGCTTTCAGAAGACGCTCCCATTCAAGGGAGGTAGAAAGAGAGCCCCCAGCTGTCTCTGGTTACCTTTTATTGGCATGAAAAGGGGGAGGCAGGAGGGGCAAGGTTTCAGGACAAATGAAAAACAAGCTTTCTAAGATTCACTGTTCAACCTCAAAACAAAAGCTCGGTGAATTTAACCTAAAGGAGCTTAGTTCCATTTCTTTCAGTTTGATAATTTATTATAGTGAAGAGAATTAAAAAGCTGTTTTGAGTAGCGCATTAAGCATTACCCTGAAACAGAAGCAGAGTGGAAAAAATATACGTTACGAATTTGGCAAGTTTCTTGGGCGAATAAATAGCAATTAACAATTACATGAGAAAGTGTACCACATTAGTAAGTATCCAAGGATCTTTGGGTGAAAACATTTACATCACTATGATAGCTGGACAAAACAGCTGCCACAGAAACATTATTAAGTAGAGGGTGCAATCTGTAAGCGCTTGCTGCCCAAATTAAACCAAGGTCTGTTGAGATGGAGGAAAAAGGCCTCATTTCAGGAGGCAGGCATGATGGCTGTGGAGAGCCTAGTCCTATCTTCCTGAGAAAGCCAGCCCCGGGCAAGGTGCGGGCAGGAGAGTGTGACAGGAGTGAGGAGTGTCACTTCACCGGGGGGAAGCATGCGGGCAGACACTCACCCCATGGGGGCAGGCAGTCCGCAGGACACTGCACCATCCCAACCTTGCTACAAGCCAGAATGAAACCCAGTGTTGTAAGCCTTGCATGATGTGGCAGACTGTCCCCCAGGCATGGTGGATGCCCAGATTAATTCTGGGTTCACTGCATGCAGTGCCTCAGGAGAGAAAACGGATAGCTAAAGCTCCCCCAACAAGTATTAGAAAACCCATTGCCCCCTGTGCGACCACGAGCAGTTTGTCTATCACCCAGCCGTGTGCATGGTGGGGCACAGCACAGGGACCCTGGGACAGCTCCAGGCACCAGTCCTGCAGCCCATAGCACAGCATGGTGTCACACGAGGGTCAGCACACATGCTTGCTTGTGTGGGGTGAAGAGTTAAGGCTCCTTTAAAGGATCTTTTAAAGAAATATGAGCTCCTCAGACACTGTGGAAAAGGGGACCCCACAAGTCAGGAATGCCTGTTAAATATGTATAACAGTGAATTTAACAGATTACCTCAGTCGGCAAAACATAATTAATAATTATAATAGCTAATATTTATTTTCGTTCTCTATACAAACCTGCTATTTTTCTGTAGAGGTGTACAAATATCACCTAATCAGTCACCTGAGGACACATGGTCAAAGCCTTGACTTCTTGATGAACTGCAGAAGTCTTAAATTGTGACCACACGCTCCAAGCTTTGTTGCATTGAATCTAGGCAACACAAGTTTAGCTGCACTTGTGTAAATACCTTGAGATAACTCAGAGCCCTTTATAAATTTAGGTGGCCTTCATCCCACCTAAATTTAGGTAGGTTTGCGAGACCTGAAAAATGACATGGAATAATTTATTAGCAACTTTCATAATTTTTCAAACACCAATGTTTATCATCTACGTTACTGTTCTCATTTCATGCCAGCACGTGTCTTGGAGGTAATCTAGCCAGAGAGCAATCCAGCTGAGGCAATGATCTGGATCATTGCATGCTAGCTATCACCGCGATACACAATGAAATACAGAAAACCAGGAAGGTTTCATTTGGAATTCATTTGGCAGTATTGTAGGATTTGCTGTAAGGGAAAATATCTAGGAGGCTATGTAATTTCTTAAATCTTTGAAGAGATGAAATGGATAATTTAGACAAAGTTCGTAGAAACACTTAAGAAGAAAAATATTTTACTCATTACAGTAACTTTTTTTCTAGATCATTCTTTTAGCCTTATATCTTCAAGCAAACATGGCCTGCCAAATATTTTTATCAGACTACTTCTGATCTGCAATCTCTCTGATATGGATCATATCTCAACAAATCATTTCACAGTCTAGAGGAACCTTGAGAAGAAAACTAGAGCATCTGCAGACGGTGTATAAAGTAGTCACTCAGCATTACTGTAAGTGATATGAGAAGATAGAAACAATAGTCAAAATTCAATATTGATACCTGAATATTTAAAAATTGGTGGATAAGGCCTTGACTCCCGTCATTTGTCAAGCAATGCTACCGAGACTGACCTTAAAAGCTACCATTAAATGTCATGAGAGAATATGATGAGGTGCCTTCCTGTAGTAACTTTACTGAAGTCAACAGAAGTCATCCCACTGACATGAATAGAATTTAGTCAAAACCTGGTGTTCAGTGATGTAAAATGCACACTGAGGAGTGAAAAAAGTTCAGAAGCAACAGGATTTTAGTCTCTTACGATCAAAGGCTGGATTTATTATTTTGTGTCAGACCTTATTGCAAGAGACCCAATACATTTTAGACACTACATTAAATAGAGGTAAATAAATCAGTATTGGCCTTACTTTCCTAAAAAGAGCACTTACTGGCACCATACCTTCATCTCTTCTCAGAATTTACATTAGTGGCTAATCTTGCAGGTAGTAGGATAAATAGTACAAAAGACATTTGCTAAACACACCACAGTTGTATTCTGTTATTAAAACTGCGCTCTTTCTTGTGTTTTTGGCAGCATTCACTGTTCTATGTAACATTCTACTTTACTGGTGTCCCAACACATATGTCCCAGTCAATAACCAGCCTGTTTTTCATCCAGGTCATCCTTGCCCACCTGACTCCTCACTTGCAGAGTTCTTTTAGCACTTATTTGGGCAAGCTACACTTCCCTTTCTGTTTTAACTAATGGGCAAATATATGCTAGCCCCTTACAGAGAACAGACATTGCCTGCCTGCACCCAAGCTCCCACCCATGTAAACGACATTGGTCTTCTGGTTCACAGTTCTGTTACTGGGCCAAGATCAGTTCTGTCATGTGCTACTTGATGACTCCTGTTTTCTCCATGATCCCAAGCCCTTTCCTTCTCCTCCTCCCCACCACCACCCCTGCTCCGAGCAGAAAAAGGAGCTGGTCCCACCAGAGCCAGCGAGAGCCTGTCCAGAGGCTGCTAGGAATCTGGTCCCACGTTACTATGATAGCCCTACCGTTAACCTTGGAAGCCCTAACCCATTTCTGGGGAAAGTCTACTGCTTATGCAACACATCAGTTCGACAGATAAGTAGCAGTCTTTGAGGGGATTTAGCTTTATTCAAAATTTATTTTTTTTTTCCTATTTAAACATACAAACAGCTACACCCCTGTTTTAGCATCCCCACTAGCCAGGGCAGGAGAATAAAACATAAAACTTTCCAGGAATGGCCTTCATTGAAGAAAACAAAAGCGACTTAAGAGGCTCAAAGCCACACAGAGAGACTCTTCCCATCCAAGAACTGGAATAATGAAAAAGAACAGTCCTTGTAGCAATATTATTTGCTAGTGAACAGATCCAAGCTCCGAGCAACTCGTGACGTAGCACTAAATGCAAAAAATGATAGTGTCTTACTTGCAGGGGGGAAAAAAAAACTGAAAAATTTAGTATTAAATATGATTAGAAAACACTAAAGTAAAGAACTTAAAAGCTTTTCTTCAGATACCATCACCATTCATTACTGATTGCACAGGGAACTCATGTGAGGAGCTTCCTAGGAAGGTGTTATCATTTGATTCCCAAGGAATTGCAATAAAAGGCCAAGAAAAATGTTTGAAATAATGAAATAAAGCAAGTTACATTGCATGGACATTGAGCAATAGTATTTACAGACCATGAAACAGTGGGTATTTAGGGATGTTTTGGTAAATATTTTACTGACTCACTTTTTAAGGGCATTTCTGTTAGAAGGAGCTCTTGAAAAGGAGACAGTAGACATGCTTTAGAAGATCATGCAAAGGTAGTTGCAATAGAGGTACAGAAGCAGATATTAATGAACAACGTTAATTAAACTTTAGATATCATCAGTTGTTTATCCAAATGTCTGCAGTTTACTTTGGTTTAGAAATTAGGCTTACAAAAACACATGGTATCCGTCAACCCAGACATAACCACCAAACTCTCTCACTGCTCCTCCTCTTTTCCTGCATTTGAATGCCAGACTGCACATGAATACAGAACTATTACTGCTTTTTTACAAATTTGGGGGAAAAATGCCTCCCAGTTTGGGGAAATTCTTTTCTTATCTGGACACGTTTACACAGAATTACTAAAATCCACTATTAATACACTACTGATATTTTATGCTGCTACCACTGTCTCACAGAACAGACTGAGACCAACCTTGTACACAGCCTTAACTCCTATGAAGTAAATATGGGTTACCAATTGCACAGTGCATGAAACAAGAACAAAACTCTGTGGAAGAGGAAGCAACAGTTACAGTATAACTATTTGATGCTGCAGGGGGAAGAAGGCATAATTTAATTTGTTCACAGCACCTGGGTGGAACACCTTATTCTTATCACTTATTCCGTGTAACAGACCTCAGCCAATTAATCTTTCTTTGGATAAGTAACTTCGACAACCTCCAACTCACTAAAGTGTTTCCGTCTTCTATCTACCATTATGCAGACTGAGGAGTGCAAAGTTTTGTGAAGTTCTTGGAAAGGGGTTTTCCTCACAAGTTTTAAAAACACCCAAAGTAATTTTGTTTTCAAAGAAGGCACAGTGAATTTTCATGAGAGATTTTGTCTGCTTTCAAGTACGGTGGCTTTTTCTCCTGGAAGGTGACACTAGTAGGATTAGTTTCTGGAAAAACACCTGAAAATGCTGTGAATACATAATATAAAGTATGTTACATGGAGGAACTTAGGAGATCCAGCTGTACACAGAATTCTGCACCACTTTACAGACTTTGCTAGGTTACAGCTAGCAACCATAGATGGAGGTCTGTATGGTTTCTATTTATGATTGTCCAAAACCACGCTGGAAGATAAAAGACACATCTGTGAGGTACAGTGGGATGGGGTTTCAGAAAAATAACTCCACTTTCATATCTCATTTGGGTCATGCTTACACAACAGGAACAAATGGTTTGTAATTGAATCAGCTGAACTGAACTTGTATAAACAAGACCTGCTGAAATTTAAATTTTGTCCTACAATTTCCAATGTTCATCTGCAGTTTTTTCTAAGAATTTCCTATTCCTGGGAATAATGAATCTTTCATGAGGCCTCTGATGAACTGTGAACATATAATGGGAAATTAGGTGATTGAAATTAATTCCTGTGTCCAATCTGGCACTTAACTAGGTTGGTTTCAAAAGCTGAATTGGCTATTAAATGTGCTAAAGGTAAGCTACTCTAAACACTAATTAAACTATTTGTAAATTGTTCTAGGATGTTTTAATGTGTTTATATGCCTTGTTCACAAATGTTTCCAGGATTTTAAGTAGTTTAATTTAATATCCCCAGTAAAGACTAAGCCTGAAGGTAATTTATGATGATGTGATCAAAGTCTCTCTCTTCCTGAATGAATATACAACCCAGTGCAATATAACTAACACAATGAAATAAGTTCTATCTATCAAGTGGTATAGGCCAACAAATCACAAACCCAGGAGGTCTACAGGTAGAAGACCCAGCCATTCTTCTCAGTATCATCCCACACTTGACTAGAATATCCAAAACTCATGAAAAAATAATAATTCCTAATCCCTCTTTTGTCCAAACACAGACAAAAATGAGTCAAAATAAAGGATTACATGAATGCAATCATCCATCTGTCAGTAACACACCTACCAAACTGTCTAAGCAGAATCTCACTTCTTATGAAGTGTCTGTTTTTTTTCTTGTCCACAGTAGCATTATTAACATAAGTATTATGAATTAATTTTTCCATACAAACAAGCAAATGCCAAAAGTATGTCAATATTGAAAGTAAGCAATCTCAATACCTATATTAATATAGTCTAGGCTATATTCTCTCAGGTTTCCTTGTAAAAAATATGCATATCTAAAGTCCTGGGGGCAAGGAAAAGATAGAGGTTGGACAACTGTTGGAAACAGAAACAGACTTTGCCCTAAAGGTAAGAAGAGGAAGAGTGAGGGTGTATCCCAGAGGCTCTTCCATTTCCTGTCGCCACTATAGGAAAGGACAAGAATTAAGACTGTTCCTGTCTGCTGCTGGCTTACTTCATATATTCACAAGTGTTTCACTGCTTCAGCCTAGGGCTTAGTCAGAGCTTTCTCACCCAGGAGTCTGTATCAGTTATCACCAGCAATCCCACAGAGAGGTAAATCAGCAGCAGCAATGCGGTTACAGGTACAGATGAGGAACTATGGCAAAGAATCTCATTCTTTTCCAGAATATCAGAAAATATCAAACCATCTGTCCATCCACAGCAAGGGGGGGGGGGGGGGGGGGGGGGTAAGAAATT
>JAOTQQ010000023.1:26967120-27066625 GCA_026546715.1 Gallinago undulata
GGGGGGGGAAGTAAAAAATTCTATGTGGGGCATAAGCAGCCATATTCCCCCTAAAAGAATAAGCAGGGCATTTTCTAAATTGAAACATTTCTGACAGCATCATAGTTGATATTGCTGCATTGAAAGAATGCGACCATGAAATCTGTCTGTGGACATTGCTGAGAACCATCACCAATTGTCCTGCAAATGGCCCATGTCTATGTTAACAACCTCTGTTAGCCTATGGAAGGGGGTGGCTGTGTGCAGCCTGTCTATTGGGATGGTCTCTGGGATGCCCTGTCTCCAGGGAATGCTCTAATGGGTCACAGGCAGAGATGACCATGTCCCATGTGTTAGGAACATTCTCTTAACTAATTACTGGTACTTATGCCACACATGTCTTTTTAAACGACCATACATTACCTTCCTCTTTCAGGAGGCAGTCACAAGTGACCAGCAATCTTCTGTTTTTAACAAGTGGTGTTTACAAGGAAAACGATAGGTGCCCTCTCTGTTGAAGCCAGGGACAAGTTGCAGTTTTTTGGGGGGTACCTGAGAAGCAGGTACACCTCCACACCATCAAAACAAACACCATGGAATGGACTCCCTATATAGCGTCTTATAATTTTGTCTTACAGGGCTTTGTAGTAACAATCCTTATAAATTTTGAAGCGCTAACATACGCGCATGCATTACAAACAGTCTCTCACCAGATAGATTTGCATTCATTGTTACTCCTTAACCAGAAACCTCAGGTTTAAATAACTGCCAGCTGATATTATCAGTGTTTGGCTTATGAGTCATCCAGCTAGCATGAGGGGCCAAGGAAGAAAACAGCACTTTGCAAGCATGTCCTAATTTTTCTGCTGCTATGGGGAGTGAGAGAAGCAGGGAGAGGGCACAGGAAGGAATTGCAGCCTGAACCAAAATATACATCCTATGTCAGAGATATACCTGTCAGACACACATAAACTCGTAAATCAGGTCATGAAGAGAACAGCAGAAAAACAGCTCTGGGACATTAGACCTTATTTTTCAGTATAGTTTCAAGTTTCAGCAAGAAACTTTTCGCTAACTTGCTTCCGATTTAAATTTGTTCCTTCACATAAACACCAGATTTCTGTAAGTATTTATTTTTTCCTCAGTGAGGCTCCAGATATTTGAAAAGAGGGAAAAGAGAGAAATCAGTGCTCTGGATTTGACTTGACACAAAGTAAGGTCATCTAAAAAGGAATTGTCTGCCCTCCCACACACATGTGCTAAAGACAGTTTTGCTAAAAATCAGCAGAGCAATCTACTTATGGAGAAGCACAGAACTGAGCTTGTCTCATGAATCTTTCTCTTCTCAGCAGAATTCTGCACCATCCTGGGACCCAGCGGACGCAGCCTTGCTGGGTGCTGAGCACCTTGGCTGGCCACTGGCTCCAACAAAAGCAGCAGAGAGCAAGACGCAGTTGCCAGCCTTGCTTGGACTGCACAGATACACGGTACGCCCAGACTGGAATCATCTGGGATGCATGAGGCTGGGAAACCTCTCATCTCTTCTAGCATACCTGCTTTTTATTCAGAGCGAGTGTTATTGCAACAAGAGTTATACGTTAGACTGCACTGATAAAATCATCTATCAGAATCTGGGATGGTCACTTTTATCTCAGTACTAAAATTAGATATTTCTATGAAAATTAGCCTTGACTTTTGTTGTGCAAAGTAAATCAAAAACCATTTGTTTTGTTTAAACTGGTGGATTGCAGATATCAGAATAGAACATAAGGAGGGTGGTGGAAAATTTTGAAGTATGACACCGGGTGATTTATTACATCTGTATGGCAAAATAATTTTCAGGGGTTATCTTATTCTCTGTAAATTAGTATAGCTTCTAAACCTGATCACAACTTCAACAGTAACAGATAAAAACCTGCATGCAAATACTGACTTCATGTCTTCTGCTCAGATCCTGCTAGAAATTGTTCAAGTCTAAGCATATTTAAATTGCAAGCGTTTTTCTTATCTGCATCCTTTATTCAAAGGTGTGGACCCTTCCTTACACTTTTGGGATGCCTAGTTAAGGTTCAGGGCTTCAGCCTGAGAACAGCAAGGTAACAGCTTCTTCCATGTAACTACCAGTACGTCCTTGCTTCAGCCAAATCAAAAACATAGGCAGTACTGCATTACTCAGACTTTTGCTGTGGACAAAAAAACAGCCCCAGAAAGTCACCTGGGTTCCCTGTGTGGTCAGCTGGAGCAGGCAGGCCCTCCCCAGGGGCACTTCTTTCCACCCCTACCTCCCCAATACCTCCCCAAATTAACACAAGTGGGATGAATTGCCCTCTGGACATGCTTATTTAGCCTCACTGACTATAAACAGGGCTGAAGTGACTAGATGCATTGCTCAAGATAGGCAAGATGAATCTGTTATGGGAACATAAACCTCAAGAAAAAAAGAAAAACAAACACATTCAGTAAGAATGCAAGTGCCTTTTCCTTTAAAAGCAGTAGCCCTACCCTGCAGATGTCTCAGACTGGGATCATGAAGCCACTGGGAACTCTGGAACCACCCTGGCTTCCAGCTATTTCTGGTGCAGGTATTTTGTGTTGATTTTTGACCTTTTGGAGACCTCTTTGTGTAAGGTAATACTGCTCATACTCTCTCTCTCCGAAAAACACACAGAAGATTGAGCAAAGCAGGAAAGTGAAAGCAATAACAGCATTCCATCAGGCAGGGAAAGAGTTAAAGATATGAGGATCAGGAAAGCTGACTTTCTTTAGGAACTCCTACAGTTTCAGTCACTTATTAAAAAAGGATTTATATTTCTGAAGAAAGGATCTGTACTTCCTCCCTCTTCAGAAGCTATACATTTTTCTGCCAGACTGTGATGAAAAGGGCCCTCCCTTGCCCATCACAAGCCAATGCTGAAGTCATCCTGTTACTCTTTTTCACCTTGAACACGTTGAGGCTTCTCTGTGGAAGCCTTGCTGAGACACACATCCCTTATTGTCTCTTGTTCCTCTTTGCTCATGAGCCTTTTTTTAATCCCAGATTTCTTCTGCACTTTGTTCAAGCAAGAATGTTTGTGGGATTTCATCCATATATGTAGACAATGCTGTTTTCTAGCTGCACATGATCATCTGTTAAAACCAGAAGTCATTTCTATGAAGAGGGTATTGTAAAGAGCTCTTGCTAGAAGGTTTTGCTCACCTGCTGTGCTGTGCCTAAACTACAACAGATCAAAGCAGTAAGGTCAGGAAGATAAGTCCCTTTTGAACCACAGCAGGGTTTGGTAGGTTGCTGCTTTTGACAGGTAGATGTGGAACTAGGCACAGGGTGATTTGGCCGCAAGAGGCCCCCTCTCGCACCTGCATGATTAGAGAAAGGCCCAGCATCACTCACAGTACTTCTCCCTGTTGGAACTGAGAAAAGCAGAGGCTACTTCTGCTTTCTATTTTAGGTAATGCTCATCCCTGAGGCTGAACTTAAGCACATAGTTAGGTACTGTCTAGATTTTTTATCTGCTGGTATGCATTCTGGGCTGATCTGTGCATGTCAAGGCACTGAAGGACACACATGGCTGCAGAGGGACACCAGCAGCCACCTCCCCTTGCCTGACCAGGCCACTTCCATGTATCCAGTCTGTCCTCCCAGCAAAGAAAGTGTCTTGCATAAATGGGCATCACCATCATTTGCTGAAGGAGGCAGAACTTGGGTAACCTGAACTCTGCACAGCAAAGACAACAAGCACTGCAGGCTTCAGACCACTCCCAAGATCAGTTCAGATATGATGCAGGTGTAGCCACAGGCTTTCCTTGTGGGAAGGAGAGAAAATTGGATAGCTGTGTGTTATTTATCTTTGGGGTTGTTAGAATGATGAGAATAAAGTGAAGCAAGATTAAGAGGTGTATTAGGCTGTCTCTCACGGATCTTTTCCACTCATCAGGAAGAGTTTCCCAGTAAGCTCATGGGAGGTGCTGAGCCCCTGTGAGGACTCCATGCAGAGGCTGGAATTTGCAACCACAAATGGCCCTGTTTTTCTGTGCAAGGCAGAACTATCAGGGAAGGTATCAGTGCAGCCTGTTGCTACTGATACTGTAAGCAGAAGACAGGAACAGTGGATCTTTTGTTTATCAGCTCTCTGCAGTGTACAACCCCTTTGTGAATAATAAACCACCTTTCTGCAGCTCTTGTATAGTGCAGTGCAACATTTTCAGGTCAGCTCAGCTAAACTGATTCTACAATCACCTGATATCAGTGAGTTAAAGTAGTCCTGATAAGAAAAACATAGGTACAAGAAAATTCTGAGGAGCCCAGCATAAGGATAAGTTAAACCAGAGAGAACATGTTCTTTCTAATAAATGCAAGTTACTTTTGGCTCATCTTTGTATCTCAGATTTGCTACTGGTACTATGGGAATCCTTGTATTGCCTCATGACAGGGCTTATATGAAGCTGTGCTTACTCATGTTTGCAATGCACGTCAAGCTCAGAGAAAGCAGGATACTGTAAAACCATAAAGGATACTTCCTTACCATTATTATTTGACCACAGCTTTAAAAATGTTTGGTTTTTAGTTCATTACTATCTTTTAGTAGCTCTAAGTTTAGCCGAGAACCTAAAAACAAAAACCAGCAAGCTGCAAGGTAGCAGCTTCAGACTTTGCACACTCCAATTTAGGTTTATTTTTTTACTTATTTTTGATACTGTCTTTAATCCAAAGGTAACAAGTAGATGCAGAGGTAAAGTAAAATGGAAATGAATCCAGGACTCACCCTAAAACTTCTGCCTCCCAAAATATTACCCTCTGGCCCACATCCCGAGTTGCGATCCTTCTCCCTACATAAGCTTTTGGGGTCTCATTAACGCAGAGGGCAAGTCTCCACAGCAAAAGGCTGTTAGAGATCCTGAGGTAGCTTTGAGGAAACTGGCTTGTCTACACGGTACATTGCAATGCCATGCACAGAGGCTAGCCTACATCCCAGAGGCAATATAGCCATGTCTGTGTAGCAAAGCATGCACACTAATTAGCCCTGCCCCTGAGGATGCTGCAGAAATGGATCTAATTAGGTATGCTGAGAGGCACCCCTCTTAATTAGCCCAGGGAGAACGCAACACCACTAACAGAGTTTTCCATTGTGGCATTAGCTCAGGGATCTCTATAGTGTACTTGGCTGTGTAGCATAGCTAAACCCATAGGCTCTTTTGAGCATCATCCTAAGAACCTAAATATCTTCTTTCAATCCGGTCTCAGCATCTGACCCTGCTTTTGCAAGTATTCATAATTGAGGTTTTTTCTTGATGGTAGGAAAATTAAGTAAATAAATAGATTCAAAAGATTGAAGAAAAAAGCCAGTATAAACCACACTACAATAATCTAGTATTATTAAATTCAGCTACAGGTAGCAACATGCCTGTAGGGAAGCACTGGATATTCCTAACCCATCTTGATAAAAGGCATGCTTTGGCTAGTGGTGCATGTTTTGCAAGCAGCATATCTCTAAAGGTACTGTTAACTCAAGCCAACTCAGCCATAAATACAGACTATGGTATATTAAGTTGTAATCATGCAAGATTTTCCATTACATGTTCAGGGCTGAATGAAATCATCTAAGCACAGGCCCACACCTAGAAAAAATGCAGCTCCCGAGAGAGCAGTCCCCTTCCTTCTCACCTGGTTGCTCTATGTGAGAGAATGGGTCTCTTCTCCCAGTCTTGCTGCCTCCTCTCTCCATCAGAGCCCCGGCTCAGCAGCATCACTGCCCATAGCTCTGCATGGGAGTACCTAAGGCTCTCCCCACCGCTGCTGCCATCCAGCCTGGCTGCCAATGCTAAGTAACAAATGCAGTTATTCCTCTAACCTTCACAGGTTGCTATACAACAAGACAGGGGTAAATAACAGCCTGCGTCCCCTACAGCCAGCACAGATATGAGGATAGTGACTATTGTTAAGGAGTGCTTCCAAATGCCATTCCAACCACCATATCATAGGTACACTTAAAAACACTAAGTTAATCCCTTTTAAAAAGAAAATGCACAGGTTTTGTGTCATTCCAGGGGTGGGGGTTTTATGGTTCTTGGTTTTTTAAGAACAGATCATAGTGATTTCCAATTAACTCCCAGGCACATACATAAGAGCATCCAGTTCTTTCCCATACATTGCAGAATACTGTTTTTGCACATGGATAACTTATGAATAGGACCTAAGCCGTTAAGTCCTGGCTCAAGTTCTTTATCACACTGCAAAAAAAGAAAAAACGCACAATGAAATTTTAAATCAGCCTCAAGAGCTTATAATGTAGAGCTGCTGGAATCTTTGAGACAACCAAAATTTAAGAAAGCAAATATTATGAAATGACAAATGCTGCAGAAGACAGAGGTTTCTTCTGAATGAATGTTGTTCCAGTAGATAAAATACTTAGGCTTCTGTTAAAGATGGCTACATTTTAGGTGTATAAAAAGCAAAAAAATTCAGGTTCTTAGCTTTTAGGCTCCCAAGAATTTACTATTTGGGATATGTATGTTTTGGGGGGAGGGGTGTATAATATATCTTAAAGTTGAAGTTCAGTATTTAATCTTCACTTCATATCCTTTAGAAAAAAAAATCTTAAAAGCATGGTTTCTGTTTATGTATCTTTATGATACTTGTCAAAATAATATAGTGTGCTGTAGCATTTACTAATGCAAATTGGGATATCTCAACGCAACCTTGACCTTACAACAGGGGTTCTGGATGTATACCAGACGCACAAAATGGTCATTAACTTGATATGATATGAGAAAGGTGTTGAAGTGAATAACTTATATAGTAGTAATAGTGGTTCTGTCTATGGATGTTTTATCTTGCTCTTGAACAGCAAAAAAAAAATACTTTAACATGCCTTGTCTCCAGGCAAGTTTAGAGTGACCTAGAGACTTTTCAGTTTCAGAGTTCAAAATCTGCCCCTCCATTTATACTTGGCCAGCGCCAAAGCTGCGATACATCACATCGTCTCACAGAGACCTAAAAAATAGAAGAGACTGAAATTCTAGGCAGGCGCAACTCCCGACTCTTTTAAAGCCAATACTGTGTGCCAAAATAATGAAAATACCCCAGCTCCTTTTCCATCTGTATAAATAGCTCCAATTTTCAGATTTAATGCCAGAGCTTGGCTATTACCCTTCAGTTTGTCTGTCCAGTTTTACATCTACCAATAACTATTTTCTTCTCTTCTATCTATTCAAAACAAAACCTGAAGCACAAAGGTTATCAACTTCCAAAACCTCTTGCACATAGACAGACCCATAAGATCTCTGTCGATGAACAACAGCTCATCATTCATTCTCATTATACTGGCACATAAATCTTCTGAGTGACCAGGGAAACGGGCAGCTTGCTACCCTCATAACATTCCTTGCGTGCCTGCTGAAGGCATTATGTCTATACATTGCCTGCGATTCCAAAAAACACTGAGTTAAGAATAATTCAAGATACATAAAAAAGAATAATAGAGAAGGGTGACCTGCATGTAAACTTTGTCAAAAGTTCTCAAAACTAATTGCATGAGGTGATTATCAGTCTTGTTTCTCAAAGGTTGACTGGCCTGAGTATAGTTTTACATGCTATCCCTCCCCAGTCTACACCACACCCCCCACCCCACACCCCCAAAAAGTAGATAGACAGATAGATATATAACATCATGGTTAACATTAGAGCCAAGGCTCATACTTTTATTCAATTTGGAAGGCCTTAAAAAATTTCTAATAAAGGTGCTACATGGACAAATTCATATTTCTTGAGTTACCCTGCACTGACCTCTTCCAACAATCCACAGAAGTGAGAGCTCCAGCAGAAAACGGGCTGACTGCCACAGAGCTACAAAGTCATCTGTGAGACAGAAAGGCTGAGCAGGTGAGTGGCAGAGCGCCCTGGGTGCAAACATGGCATTTCCCAAAAACAGCACACTCCAGATCTGCCTAAGGTATCCATACAGACATATCCCATTTCTTTGGTACAAAGAGCTTCCATTTCATATTAAAAAAAAATTTAAAAATCTGTCTGCCCTCCAAACTCTCAGAATTATAAATAGTTTGAGTGACAAATACTTCTGTCACAGCATTCAGGATACCTTAAAAAGATATCTCTAGCACTGTATATGATTAACCATCGCCTGGCAGAGTTCACCCTTATAAATATATTCTGGATAAGCCTGTTGGTTTGAACAAGAATTTATGTGTCTGTGTCTAAAGGAAAAAGAAAAGAAGCAGGAAGGTAGGTTGTGGCAGTCACTTGTACACTTCTCAAGCTGACTGGTGTAGCTTGATATCTGTGCTTTAACAGTAATAAGAGCAATAAATTCCTAAACTTTGTCTACTATGTTGCTCAACAGGTTTCATCACAGAAAAACTGAGAAGTCTTGAATGAAGTTTCATATAGAATAAAGTTTAAAGAAAGAAATTTAGACATTATTTGCATAGATTGCATTAAGTTGCTTGTTTCCCACCCCTCCCAAGTATCTCAGTACCTTAGAAATGAATAATAGTCAGAGAGTTATTAAAATAAAATTTAAGCAAAAAAAAAAAATCCAAAAACCTGAAGTCAATCTCAAATCACAAGACAAAGCAAAGAGTACCGTAGTCTATTTTCAGACCTCCTCAAAGTTAGTCATATTCTAGTTTGTCAAACAACCATGCATCTCCCAGCTGTCTTTCTTCCTGAAATTCTGCTATGGTACCTTCCACAGACACATTTAATTATTTCCTCTTCAATACGTTAAGGCAAATAAAGCAAAAAGCAAACCACCCTAAAGTCACATGTGTTTCTCTTTAAGAAAAAGGGTCTCCCCAGTTCAACTTAATAAGAAGAATAGTCCTCTCTTAATGAAATCATGCTGCAATTTCAGAAATACCTAGATTAGAAAAGCAGCAGTATTGGTAGCAATGTCATTGTCACATAAGATAGAAATATTCCTTCCAACCCTTTTTTAATTCCAGCCTTCCTGGGACAGTGTTTCAACCTGTACAAACAAGATTCTTTGCTAAATTTACAACTGCATTGAGAAACACATCACTTGGGAGAAGTACAAGGAAAGCTGTGTGAAATACTAAGGTTTATATGCTCTTTTAAAAATATTGTCATTCTGACCCAATGGGAAGAAAAAAGGAGATGAAAGGCTCGCAATAGCAGCTTGCCTCTGCTGGTAGAGCCTCAATATGGGATTTTGCCTGGTTTATTTTAAGTGCGAGCAGCTAGCAGCTGGAGTATGTCCCACATGCTAACACTTGGAATTCCCCCAGGAGGTTTGTTTCAAATGTAACATCAGCCCTCCAAAGCTGGTCATCTTTCTGCTTTATTAAGTTTAGGTACTCCATCGCTGCCTCAAATCTTGATGATAACGCACCTATTCTGAGAGATCGAACCTCCTTGCCAGTTTCATATGAACTGTTTTTGATTTAAATACAATCTATTAACAATATCTGCTTGCAGACACATACACACCCGGGCCAGATACTGAACAGACGCGGTCTTGCAGACTTACACAGCAGCTGTGACAACAACTGATGTCACCTCCTTTGCAGAAATTTCCACAAGTGTCTTCCAAAGGCCAAGTTAAACGAGATAGAGCTTATCAGTTTCTTTAAAGTGCTCTGGATGAGACAGGTCCATGTGACCCCCTTCCCAGCCATGGGGGTGTGGTATGTCACAGCTCCCCTATCAGCTGGCGCATGGTGGTAGGAGATATGAGACAGCAGAAAAGCAGTAGTAACAACATCACCCCGACCGCTGAAGACGGAACAAATACGCTGAGTAACTTCAGTGTGCGCACTTACTTTCCCAAAACAGGTGGAGGGTTTTCAGCCCTGACTTCTGCTTGCACATCCCACTCAGCACAGATGGGTGGTAATGTTGCCAGCTACACACTGGAAAGGCTATGGCTTGTTAGTGCCGTATTAACGCCTTTAGCAGTGATATTCATTTTTTTTTTCCTTCCTAAAGTTTTATCCTCTTTTGGGCATTCTATAAATAAAAAAGAAATTATTAGCAGGGACATTTTTCCAAAAGCAATTCCTTGAAATAAATCCCCTGCCTCTGGTTGTTGTATTAAAATATTAGAGAATTTCAGAAGATGCCCTCCTCAGTTTTACTGCTGAAAATACCTGACGTTTCAGGTTTCCTTCACTGCTTTTAGTTATGATTAAATGATCAGCTGCAAAGAGTTAATTTTTAAGCTTTCACAATAACTAATTTTACTCAAAATATTAACTAGCCAATAACATATTAACAAAAGCATATATTTAAACATTTGCAAAACATCTCATTTAACACTTCATCCTTGCTAGGACAAAAAGGCACCTTACTTCCAGCAATTTAAATGCATAGCTATAGTATTGAGCATTGCGTTTAGACAGCTTGCAATTTTCACCCCAGGGCTCTCCCGGCTGCCCTACATGGGCTTGTTAGCAAAGAGAACAGCCTTAAACTCTTACCTCCAGCTAGTCAACATATTTTAGTTAACAGATGTTGGTAAACGCACCTTTTTCTTTGTGAATGTACCTCTTCAATTCCTGAATATATATGCACTTACCCCTCCTGTCACCATTCCACTGTGCTTCATTAATGGCTTCCCCACAGTAAACTTTTCTGATTTTAAAAAGCTGGAAATATGCTGGGGGTAGAAATAAAAAAAAAAATCTAATCTGCTGAGCAAAGACAGACACCTTTCAGACTGGTGTTTTGGTTTTCTTTTTTTACATTTCAGAAGTTAGAGGCTTGTTATTGCATCAACATATTCTCCTTTGGCTTTTTTTGGTTTGGGTTGTGTTTTGTTTTTTTTTTTCCTTTGGATTGTCATGCCATTCTGTTTTTACAGATCCATACTTTGCATACTAAGAATTCACTTTATATGGGGACTTCTTGCACCAGCATAGTTACAGTCACTCTAGTTCACTTGGGCATGTCCCTTGTAAATTGTGCTACCGGGCAAGATAAACACATTTTAGCATACAGCAATGCAAGGTATAAATTCTGTATCTAGCACAGCTGTGGACAGGTTTTTATACAGGTACACAAGAATTTAGTGGCAAAGACAGAAGAGAAGCTGAAATTCAGTCTTACCCTTTGTTCCTGAGGTCCTTCTCCTAGCCCTGCTACTGAGTGTGGGTTGACACAATTTTGGGGGGGTTGGTTGGGGTTTTTTTCCCCCCCATCAAATTTTCTGCAGTAAGATTGAAGCAATCTAGCAATCTCACACCTGTTAAGAGCCTCATTGACTGGTTTAGCCAGCTCATATTGGATGAAAAAAATCTAGATCACCTTTACCCATTTCCTCTTTCAAAGTTCAGTGCCTGCAGATAGAAAATAAGCTTTCTAGGGCACACAGCCTCTCATATTTCAACTATTTTATGCCCAGCACAAAATCGTGGCTGGAACCTAGATATTAATGCCATCTTAAATAATAATATTTTTTCAGGTGCTGGACAGACTTTTAAGAGATAGTTCCAGCAATGAGCATATCAGAGTAGCCAAGACACAGCTGTTCAAAACAGCAACATGCAGCAGTTATATATGCAATGAAAAAAAAGACCTCCTTCAAGAAAGCTGTTGAGGACAGCTGCAGATCAGTCCTTCTCAGGGTTCATTAGCTTTTTTCATTTCTGCAAGCCAACACTGAGCATGACTTTAGAAGATGATTAAACCAAAGGTTTGTGAGTCATTGTACTCTCTTCAACTCCAGCTACAACTTTTTATCCATGAAAGCCTCAGGATTCATGATCGAGGATGGAATCTTTCCTATCTCTGAGATTTCCCTGGCATGCTGGTAACAATCACTTCTCCCACCATCACCTATTTCTGAACTGTCTTTGGTTAAAAATCCTTAATCCTTGCTGGAACTGCATAAAGAGAAGCATGGATCACCAGCCACCTAAAATCACTCATGAGCCCTGGGTTATAACAGACAAAAGACCTTTCAATATTCTCCCCAGCAAGTCTTCCACAAAAGTATAATGACTTTTGTGCCCAAGTTCACTTTACCTTTATGCTATAGAGATGCTCTAAATGGTCCTGTTATGTACAGGACATATATATTTATATGTAATCCTGTCCATACAGAGGGTGAGATGCCAGCTATGAATCAACAGAATTTATAAACCTTTGCCAAAAGTACTTACAGCTGTGAGCTGCACACATGAGTGCCTTAAGTGCTAAAAAAGGCCCTATTTTCTTCACACCTGCAATACGGGCCCGTAGCCCCTACACCTACAAAATTCACAAGCCAGCGCATGATAGCCCTCGCACAATGAATTTCAAATGCAGACACATGATCTCAGATTCCACTCATAAAGGGTGATCTGTACTGGGATGTTTGAGACATACAAGTGCAAACAGAGCAGAGGCATTACAGGGCTTATGTGAAAAAATAATTATTCTATGTAGAAAGGAAGTTGGCTTGCCTTGAGAGCTGAGGTGTTAATAGACTAACCTTTTTCCCCAAGACCAGCCTGCTTACCTGAGAATATGAAAACATCTACTGATGCAGTGTTGTATTTATTTGAGATGGGTGTCATATCCCACACATGTTAAATGTCTTGCTGCATTTCAGACTATGATAGTAGTTAATCTAAATGCCAGTTATAAGAGTCATTTACTAAAAAATAAGCCTTGGACAACTGTGCTGCAATTTTAGTAATTTGGGGGCAGAGAGGCATGCAGATCATAGTATACAAATAGGGCTGAATTTAAAAGAGCAGCTTCAGAATAGATACCTTACCTCCTTCCATCAGGTTGGGGATAGTTAATAAGAGCTGGATCTTGAATGACAGTAACAAGACAGAGTTGGCACAGAGACGACTTACTTCATCACAGAGATCCACCAGGGTAAGAAAAAAAAAACAGCAGCAGCGGGAGCAGGGGGAAAGGGGAAGGATTATGAAGATCATAGAAGATCTGTGGTAGAACACATATTTGGGTCGCCCTCAAAGGAAGCATAATTTTCATCCTTAAACAAGGTTTTCTTCTACTCCTCCTGTCTTCAATATGTTTCCATTTCAGTGGAAATGATTACCATTCAGTGGTAATTCTCTAGCAGTGGCAAAAATGAGAAGACTTGAGCAGACACTGCAGTAGCAAATTAAGTACTGGCCATCAGTTGTTCTGGCTGCACCTGGGTAATGTCCCCCAGTCTCCTGTCCTACATTAGCAGCAAATTCATTTCCTCTGCCAGCATAAGCAAAGCATAAGCATGCACATAGTAAGCCCTATCATAGGAGTCAGGCCTGAAAAAGACAAAAACCTATAAAAATCATTTAAACTAAGTCAGACGTTACTGAAAGAAGCAGTTGTGTAGCTATGCCAGCAGGCTGGGTGGGATCCCAGTGACCCTAAGGGAGTGGGACAACCTTCTCACCTGCTTTCCTTCCAGCCAAAACTGCAATAAGCCTAAACCAGAAAATACCTCACTGACAGCAATACAAATGCTAGTGTCTAGCAGTGAAGCTCTGTTGATCTAAAGGAGGCAGCAGTGACCAAAAGCACTTGTTTGCCCAGAAAATCCCTCATACCTCACGGAGATGCAGGACTGGCATGGATGGGCAAGACATAAAAGTTTGCATCTCCTACCATACAGTTTAAGTATGTAGCTACTCCTCCTTGGTACTGAAGTTCTTTTGGATAGGTTTTGAGTAAGGATAGGAAAGGATAAACTTTGTTGTCTCAGGTTGGATACACGCTTCCTTACATTTTGTTTCAGCATAAAGAGGTTTAGAAGAGGTGCAGTGTCTAAGGTCATACACTTGTCTCCCGAAGTAGGAAAGTAGACAAAGTTTCTAGGACACTCAGTGGAAAATGCTGCTGGTCAGCTGCTAATCTGTGAGACAGGGGCTACCTGGACATCCACACTTCAGTGAAACTCATCCCATGACTGCTTCCCTCAGGACCCCGTTGTACTTTGTTTTAGCATCTCTGCAGTAACACACATTTAGAAGAGAAAAGGCAAAAAATAGCACTTGCATCCTGTACTGCTATCTATGTAACTCTTACATCTGCTTCCATTAATCGGTCCATCTACTTGGCTCTTCCCAGACCTGAGACTGTCTTTGCTCGAGGGAGGACTTTGCTTTTGCTCTGTTTGTGGAAATGGGTGTGTATATTTGGGTGTGTTTGCATTTTTAGTGTTGGTTTTATATGCTCTAAAACAAGTTGCAAGGCTCCTTGCTTTATGCAGCTATACATATAAAGAAGTAACTTCTCACCAGCAGCCCAAGGCAAATCATGCAAGGTCATTTGCTAAGATGTTGGAGTGCTAATATATGGTATGCATGGGCACTTTTTACATGTATCGCACACAGCTACTTGCCTGGAAGCAATTCAATAACTCCTTACACCAAAGGTAGTATTTGTCTGTTCTTATTAGAGTTGGGATGGTGCCTTAAGGAGGGCCACAGGCATTCCATTACTTAGGATCAGTGCCTGAGCAAAACGGAAAGGCTGCTAAAAATAAGCAACATTTGCTCATTGGTATAAATAACAAAAGCAAGAAAGAAAAACAGAAAGAGAACAAGATGAAAATGAAAACTGGCCCCAGACCAGGCCCTACAGAATGACTAGTCACCTCCTCATTGCCAACTCTGTCACTATCTCCAGTATGGGCGAGAGACTTTCCACTGCCAATTACCCTCAGCTTCTTTCCTGAGAGGACCATTACTCACAGATTTACAGTGGGCTTTAGCATAGGAGGTAGCTCCCACAGCACACGTGTCTGTCCCTGAGAGATTCAGGGCTTGGGCATATTGAAACAAGGACGCAGCACTTCACAAGCCAGCACACAACACCAATGTTATCCCTACAGTAGCTTGTGAAGCAAGTATCTAGTTTATCACTGTTTATAAAGGGAATTATTCAAGGGGGGGAGGAGAGAAGGGTTACACTTCCATAAAGCTATCATCATTAAAAACTTTATCCTCTCTTTATTAAAATAGAAATAACTTTTGGATACCCATTTTTCTAACAGACTTTCCTAGCAGATAGTTCCCAGAGCACACTTGGCTACCTATTCTCAAGTACTAAAGTTGAGAAAGCTAAGAAGTGCCTGTCTATAATTGGAGGAAAATAAGAAGACTAAGCTAATTAAAAATTGACCCTTGCCCTGTATTCCTAAAAGCACTGTACACCCCCATGGCACCAGACATTTCAGAGTGGGCTGCCTTTATATACAACTGGAAAGTTTAAAGTCAAGTATGTTTCTTGTTACTTTTAATATTAGGCTGTCATCAATAAAAAGAAATAATTGGGAACCATCTCCCAAGTAGCACACTCAATTTTTCCTCTGCTTTTATTTCAAGTATTCTATTGTAATAAAGTACACACACACCAAAAAAAAAAAAATCTATTAGCCCTGCAATTAAACAAATAATGGTATTAACAACTCCCACTCACCACCTTAAGCAGGTTTAGCTGAGAGAGCTGAAGCAGCTGTTTCTCTCCTGTGTCTCTGCCAGAGGTCATCATCCTGCAGCGGGATCAGCTGATCCTCCTGGATAAACTCCTGAGCAAGTGCAGTCTACAGGCTGCAGCATTAACATAAACCACCTCCAATTTCAGTTTACTCTGGCAGTAACCTCCTAGAAAAATAAAAGGGAGGAAACCTATGGCTGGTAACTGTTTCATCTCTTGGTATCAGATAAATCCACCTTTGATTACATTTCAAAGCCCTAAAAAACGGAACAGTCAAGAGGTTTATAATAATGTTCTGGCTTGCCATGAATTAACATGAATTCTTGTAATGAAAAAGGTCACTAACATAACCATTGATGCTCTTATTTTAGCAGTGTGTTAAGAAAGGTCCTCTAAAGTTTATCCAGGTATGCATAGAGTTTAAACAGTTTCAAAAAAAGCTATAGCTGCTAAGTCTATGAAATTAAGCTATTTCCAAACCTAGGACTGGGACAAATTTAAGTATGTGGCCATATGGCTCTGACGACGTTGCAATATCCAAACTATAATAGCTCATGAATCCTCCAACAGTAGAAAGACAGAGAAGGACAAGGTTTCTACACCGGTGAGGTTATTTTTCATGTCAGACTAACAGATGATTGGCTCAAAAGCTATCAATTTCTCTCTGGCATCCAAAGCAGAGATACAAATACTTATAGCGCATTTGCTTACTGGCAACTATAGAGAAGACAGCAGGTGGTTACAGTTGAGTTTCTAGTGCACACATTTCACACTGTCAGATTCACACAAAACAGAGAAAGATGTCGTTTTTAAGTAACGGTGTGAATGAGGAGAGTGCTAAACAGTAGGTATACCTTGAAAGCAGGAAAGTAAAATAAAAGGAGTCCCATGGTCTGCATAGTGCAGGGAAAGTGTGCCACAAAAGATGATTAAAAAATGAGGGCAAGATATACTATGCTTAGTATAGAGTGTGATGGTAAGGTGTCTGGGGCTGGCAGGTGGGGGAAGACAAACAATGAAGAACTTTCAAAAGGACAATGATTTGTGATATCTGGAAGGGTTTTGTTTTACAGGGCTTGATTCACGCTTGTGTAGCTGCAATACCACTAAGTCCTGGTGTAGGTGCATTGCACTTAGATGAGAGGATCTTCTGTTGTGGCTTTCACTGCACTTGTCCTTGACTTCTACATACGTTTTTCACTGATACGGCTTCACCACCCTCCCAAACAACACAGGAAAGACCTTTTCCTCTTGGTCACATTTGTAGCTCTGAGAGCTTTCCGGCAGCTAAGGTAAATTCAAAGCAGGCATATCTGTACAGAAACAAGCAGGATCTGGTGCCTAACATGTAAACCCTGCCCAAAGTCAGCCTCTAAAACTGCCATGCTACATTTTCAGCACCACCTTATTTACAGGATCCAGAAACACTGTGAGTAAAGAGGAGGAGAGGGAGTGTGACACCACACGTAGCAAGGTCAGGCGAGGAGCCAGCCAGCTCCTGAAAGGCGGGCGAGCCAGCCCTGCTTGAGCCCAAAGCAGCTCTCCCTGCTATTCCCATCACGGACCGCTCTGCAGAGCCGCTGCCAGCCCACGGAGGAGGGCACAGGCACATGATAAGGATAAGGAGGAACTGAAATGAGATGGCACCGAATTCATTTCCCTGTGTGTGACCTATGCACTAGATTTTCTGGCATCTTGAAAGGCGCAAAGAGAAACCCACTGGAGTAAGTAGGGTCCTGCACCAGCAAAACACTTCATTTCTCACCTGAAATGCCCAGGCTGGCAGAGCTGAGAAGGTAAGGATTACTCACTGTTTCCAAGTGTGGTACCACGTGTTTAAGACATGACTATGAAGGAACAGGGAGCACATTCATCTTGCTTTCCTCTCTTCCGTCTTTAAAATAACTTGAGTGCACAATGAAGATGTGAAAGATGTCATTTATGCTCTCAAAAAATCAAGACAAGGAGAGGGAGTCCACTGGTTTATTACCAGGCAAAACATCTACTATAGGGTCTACTATGAAACCCTCTGTGGATGACCAAAGAGCAAATGCAGTGACATCATCACAAGCATCAAGAAAGTAAAAACTGAACAAGACAAGGCTTTATCTTCAACTTGCCTAATGTGAGTACTTCAATCAAGCACAGGGAAAAAAAAAAAAAAGAAATCTTGATAATTGTATGCAGCTAAAAATTGAGGAAGATCTGTAAATACATTTAAAAATGAAGGTCACCAAATCTGACCTGTATTGTTCAGCCACTGAAATTTCCCTCACTTATGCTTTTGTCTATGGCTTTTGCTTGCTGCAACTTTTTACTAAATGTTTCAGCCAACAAAAGGAAATAGCAAAACCAGAAAGGAGACAAGACCTTCTTCTTCAGGGAAATTGGAAACTAATTCAGCAAAGTGGGTCAAAGGAAATGCTGAAAAATACAAATCCATCTTACAGTTTAACTTAAGGCAGAAAGCACTAGTCCACACAGTTTTTGTAGCACTTTATAAGATAGTCCAAATTTGGTTTAGAAATCAATAGAGAAAAAGCAGAACAGTCACCCAATGTGGATAAATAGGCCACAGCGTTTGAGACTCAGGAAAAGGCTATTCTAATAAAATAATATAGTGACAAACATGTATATTTGCCAAAGGTCATACAGGGCCCTTTCCAGCAAGAAAGACCTGCACAGAGAAGTGCAGGAGCCTGTTATCTGTTTATCCACTAAAGCTGCAGGTTAAAGAGAGGTACCTGACAGAGTAAGGGCAGGAGGGGGATGAAGATCAGGAGAAGCTCCAATGACAAACCATTTCCCTCCTTTAGATGAGGATGATGGTGGTTTTAGTTGCATTACAAGGGAGCAAAGCAATGGAAGAAGCCCTCCCTCACAGCTGGAGTTAGAGATTGTAAACAAGATGGAATTGTGCACCTGCATAGTCTTCGGAAAGGAGAAAGTAGCTAAACCAGAAAAAAAGAAGAAAAGAGTGGTACTAGAAAGGAGTAGGGAAAGAGGGTCAAGGGTTTGGAGCAAGGGTTGCCTAGTCCAGGAACGACTGGGAAAGGTTCCAGTTGGCTACAAGCATCACCACCTACTTGCAGGGTGCCTGTTTTGAGCCAGGTTCTTCTGGGGACACTGTGAGCAGCAGTAAGTAGATGCACCAGAGAAGTGGAGAGATCTCATCACTGGCCATTTTGCTGAACTTTGTGATGCTCCATGGCCATGTCTTACGCCAGCTTTCTCTCTTACAGCAAGTTTCAAGGTGAAAATGCTTGCGGCAAATAAAACCTTTGAAAGGAAACAGCAAGCACTGAGGAGGGTTGTTTGCAGCCATCAGATTTGTGCCCTATTTTATGCCTACAAATGCAAAGTAAATGAGGTGATTTGGCAATGGTGCAAGGAGGCTGTCCCTCTGAACTCCAGCCTTTCCCTCAGTTTCAGGCCATGCCATGCCTCTTATTTTACTTTCAAACAGGTAACTGGCAGAGAAAACCATGAAGTAAGCTAGTAACTACACAAAATTATCTCTAGCCAACTGTGAATTCATTTGTTCTTTCTGTTTGCAGTCCTTTGCTGAAACATAAAGCATGGCACAAGTCAGCATATTTCACCACATTTAAAATTATAACAACAAGGGCAAAGGCACAAATAAAAATACCACTAATGCAAAAGATGAACAAAAATCCAGCCTAGGGACAGTACAGCCTAGGAGTGATTTAGTATACCTGAACTACTTGACTGCTATTTTCATCTTTTAGTTCTAGTCCAGCTTTCTTACTCTCAGAAAAAAAAAAATAATTAAGAAAACATAATCACTTCCTATGGATGATACAAAAAAAAACCCAAAACCCAAACCCAAACAACCCACTAAACTAACCATTCTTCACGCTGATTCATGGAATAAAGACTTTTTCTGCAAGCTTCAAGTACTTCTATAAGATTAATAGCAAAATAAACACCACTTGCCAAATAAATCTGCACTAATCTAATCTAACAGCATCTAACCACTCTGTGTTTCCCTATTGTTACACTCTATGGAATGATTTTGCTAGACCTCCCCTAAGCCCATTGCTTCCTGTACCTCCTGCATCTCAAAGGTATGCAAATGAATCTGTAACAGCTTTTCCTCCTTCTTTGACGAATAGACTTTTTTTACCTTTTTTTTGACAGGCTAGAAACAAACACACATGTATTTATTTACATTGTGATAGTCTCCAGCACTGTGGTTAAAGCAAACAACCAATCAGCAAAGCAAGTCCAGAGTTCAAGCAGCAGCAATCACTGTGCTGAGCTCCTACGCTGGCAAACTTCAGCTTGTGGGTACCCACAAAACAGAGAAGTGCTCGCTGGACTCCAGCAGCATTGTGAGCTATAATTACTTCCTCCACTAAATTGTCTGGTATTTGAAGTATCGAAATCTATTTGCTCCTAAATACGGTTTCTACCCTCTACATTGTCATAAAAACTAGTTTCCTCTGTCAATGTATACGAGCTATTGCGATAACTAAGCACAACCCTTATTCCCAGTCAGTTAAATCTACATGGGTAGGTCAAGGATTATTAGAACAAAGCCAGAAAACACAGCCAAATGGAAGTGTGGTTTCTTGACTTAGATAAGATTTAAAATAAAAAAAAAGTCAAGGGTAGCATTTTCAAACATAAGGGCAAACAATAGGCCCCTAAATCTGTACTGGGACACACTAACTGAAGCCCTATCCTTCTTTAGGAATCTCTTTCACGTAAATAGGATCATTTTGCTTTAATAAGATTTATTTTGGTCAAATCCCTGGCAACATACCTATGAAGCAGCCTGCAAGCTTTTAGCAGCAGACCATAGCAGACAGATCCACCAGGACTGCCCATCACAGGAAACTACAAGGCTGTCACTGTTGCCTGATATATACTTGTCCCCCCTACAATGGAATACTTACTGGAATAATCAGCCTATACAGCTGACCTTGCTGCACAAAGCAGTTCTGTACATCCGTCTGAATAACCACAGGATCACTTGTTCTCCCTGGTTGTGTGATACAGCTTCTGAAAATGCATCACTTCAGGACAAACAGCAAGGCTGGCTCCAACACAACAAGAGTGCCCCTCCTGGCCTCCACATCATCACACTTGTCTGTAAAAGGTGATGATCAAAACAGCAAGAGCTGTCAAGGGTTAGTTTTTCCATGGGGTTTACCTAGTAGGAATCTTTAAGAAAATAAATCCAGGCTTCAGATGAGGATGCCAGACTGTGTCAGTGATGTTAAGCAGGGGTCCCTGAAGTGCCCTTTCCACACTTAAAATAATTTAAGGTTGCATTTGTATTGGAAGAGGTAGAAGGTAGGAAACTTACAGCTGTAATTACAGAATATTCCTGAATTTTGAGGCCAGGTGATGTCTACTTGCTGAAGACAAAAGGCCTCTCCCCTTCCCTAATCAATCAAAACAGACATTTCAGGAAAAGTGGGCACCTTCAGATGTTCTCCTGAACCACCTGCAAATATCCAAGTATATTTAAGATGAGCTTTAACCAGATTGCTGGCAGAGAGCAACATCCTGCCCTTGCAAGCTATTCACTGTGTGGCCTTAAATAAATCACTTGTATATGATCAGCACTAGGGAAAGTTTTCTGCTCCTTTTCTTTTCATCTATAGAGGAATTATAGGAAAACAGGCAGAAGTACTGGTTGTTATGGGTGGGAGGGGGAGCAAGGAGGGAAGAAAAAAAGTTTATACTTCTTTATTTGTAGGGAATCATCACTTTCTTAGTTTTAAAAAGACGTTTTTAAATGACATCACTGTACCACAAAAGGCCACTGCAAGTGAGAAAGGGGAATTTCCAGCTGGACCTGGTGTCAGGTATTAGAATATTATTCCAAAATCAAGCAAATATCTGAGAAAATAGTTGAAGAAAAGCTTTCATTAGAGAAAATTAGGGACCGTCAAAGCTCAGAAAGAAGAGAGAGAGCTTGACAAAAAGCGTAATGTTCCTCTCCCTTGCATTTGAAGGTCACCTTTACTGTTGGTGAGATTCTCCCTCCACAGAAGGGGTGAGCAAACAAAAATTTATCCCATACATCTGTTAATCTTCTGTACTTAAGTTTTCCATAAGGTTCCTTGGGTTTTCCTCCCACTTATCAGCTATTAATACTACTCTGCATGTCCAGAAATAAGTTAATCGATTATCAATAAAGTGGGTACATGTCTATAATCAGTCTAACCTGTGAAAGATGACTCTGCCTGTAGATCTGCTTTTAAGAGCTGCCTTTTGAACTAGGCAGCACCAGGGATGGATCAAAAAAAAACCCTGGGTGAGGTGCAAGGTACAGCTGGATCATAAAACGAAACTGGATTTTCTGAGGACCCTCTCCCTGCACCCCTGGCGCTGTGCTCCCCAGGTGCTTGGCTCATGCCCTGTAAATACGCATGAGCTGCAGTACAAAGCACAGTTGGCAGCTAATTTGGATTTAGCCATTTCACACTTGCAAGCCAGTGATTCAAAGCCAAATACCCGGGCCCCCTCCTACTTTCCAACACAGAAACAATTTAAAACAGATCTAACACCTATGTAGTACTGATTTGGTTATCTTCAAAATCCCCATTGTTCTGTTTAAAGAGCATATCCTCCTAGAATAGCCTCCTTTTGATAAACAACTCCTTCTGCATGTCAGCCAAACAACAGTTTTGGTCTTTGTCACAAGTGGACCAGCAGCAGAAACAGTGTGTAGCGAAGCGGGGGAGGAGGGGGTTTTAGCTGAAAATAGAGTTCATTGTCAGCTGGAGTTTAGACTCAGGTTTTAAAATAGGTTTTGGAATGTGGATATGAAGCAGTTAAAAGAGCCCTACCTCCAGCCCTTAAAGGAAGAAACCTCTACTCACGTGCTTAAAAGCATAGTAGGACCTCAGGTACTGGGGCCGTTTGTGCATTGTGCACAGAAGTTTCTTGTATAAGAAGGTCAAAATACACAGGAAGCAAAATATTAATTCCTCAGGAAACAAAAAAACCAAACCCTTTCTTAACTAAAAATACACAACTCTAAAGAAACTGGTTTAAAAAAAAAAGTTTCAGAAAGGGATGATTAAATTTAAATACATATTTTAAAAAAAAAAAACAAAACATATAAACATAAAAACAGATATCTAATTTTAAAAAGCTCTGTAGGCCAGAGACTTCTGTGCCTTTTACACAGTTAGTAGAAAATTAGAGTTGCTACAAATTATTGATTTCTTTTTTTTTTTACACATCCCAGGTGTGCACTTGGGGGAATGTGGCCATTTCTGAAGTTTTTATTTTTTATGAAAAATATTAACTCTTTTCATTAAAATATCATAGGCACCAATCTATTGTGACACTACACAGTTTGATAGTATATTTCACTTCAAATATCTCCTCAGCACAGCTGAAAACAGTTTTGCTTCTTCAATTCTTAGGATTAGTTGGTGTAAGAAAAAAAAGCTTCCACAAAAAAAAAAAATGTCTTATTTTGTGTGTTCCATTAAGAGCAAGCACCCCTAAGAAAGCTGATCTTCGAAAAGATGATATGACTGACTTTAGTAATCATCAGCAAGTGTGGGAAATAATAAAATGGAAAAACGTGCACCCAAACACAGAAAGTGATGACCAAAGTGAAATACAAGCTAAATACCATTTATAGTCTAGCTTCTGGAAATTATGCAACTCTTGCAGTATCCATGTGTTTTGCTCGCAGCTACATAAAATGGTCCTGTAGTTAGAGAAGAGGCAGTGTTCCTATCGTATTCTTATGTTTAAGAAAAAAAAAAAACAACCCAAAAAAGTACTTCAGTCCACAAGCCACTAGGGAAACCACATCACTTTGTCATAAAATGTTTGCTGAAAAGCTGTAAGTGACCCAAACAACGCAAACTTCAACATCTTCAGTAGTGCTATCTCCTGTCAGGACTAACTGACAGCATGCCCAGGCCATGGGGTGACCCCAGCTCACACAAACAGGCCAGACCTCGGATAAGATGGTTGCATTTGGAAAACACTGGCGGTCAGCACTGCCTGGTGTCTAGGTTTCCCACAGATAGAGCATCTGGGCAGTGTTAACTGTGGCATCTTGTAAACACTGACTGGATGATAATAAACGCAGGCAACAAAGTGATGTTGTAAGACTGTTTTCCTCCATTTTGGTGGTAATCAGATGGTGTAGCCAAATGTTGTGCCTGTGGAAACGAGCTCTGGAAGTAGTTAAAGAAGTGTTTACAGCACAGTCTGCAACAGATAAGGAGACAAGATGCTCTTCAAAAGTCAGGAAAACCTATCTTAAGCATAAGGTTTTTTCTCCTGTTCAACACCAAGAGCCACAGATACCTCAAACACAACTCCAGCCAGAAAATTAGACTGGCTTTTTGGCAGATTTCCAGCTAGGTTCTAGGAACACAGACAAAATCTTGGCCCTCAGGTGGCAAAGTTCCCCACTGGTCAAGGAGGCAACAGAAGTTCTCAAAAAAAACCTTACATATAAGGCAATAAACTTTTCAGATCTTGCCATTTCTATTCAAATAGACCCACCACAGCCTATATGCACAAACATATATGCAAATCATCAAATGACATGGGAAAAACTTCAATATAATTGTTGTGTAATTGACAGGAAGGAACTATTTTTTACTTCTTTTTTACTAATGAGTTTTTCTGCGTCTTGGTGGCAAATGTAAGATATTGCCTCAATTGTCTTTTCTAAAGAAATAAAAGTTAATCCCATTCATTTAAGGGTCCATACCAAGAAATGAGTGACAGCAAGGACTCACAATGCCTGAAGTGATCTTCCTCCCATTTATTATCCTCAAACTTCCTTGGAACAACTACAGTAATTTCTGCGGCAGACAACAACTGTTTTAAATCTCTTTTGGTTAGCCTTTGCTGCACTTCGGTGGTCAAATGAAGGAGGATGACTTCTTCATGTGACCCATCTCCAGAAGTTCTACCTGCATTGCTGACAAGCACACACCCACAATATGAGAGCCTAGTCTGTGCAGCTCATTGGAAATTTCATAAGTTATAAAAAAGATGTATCAGAGGAAAATAAGTAACTTTTTTAAATATAACAGTGGTTCATGCTTGTAAAAACTTAGAAATCTGCTATTCCAGTGAGGACAGGTGACATTTGAAAATCATCTCGGATTCAACTGCAAGAAAGTAGATACAAACTATCTACTCTCACGGAGACTTTTGTTTTTACAAGTTTGGGGGTTTTGTTTGGTCTTTTTTGAAACGGAAATAACCTACTTTCAAATAAAGCATATTATATGGTTGTTCTCCATGTAAAGACAGACAAACACTTTCCATCTTTTAAAGTCAGTTACAACTGAAAGGAGCTTAGACACCAAAAAAGGAGAAAAACAATAGATTTCTTTTTAAGGAAAAATAATGGATTTACCTAGAAAAGGAAAGATTTAGATATAAGGACTTTGAGTAATATTGCTGGAAAAAAAGAGTCCACACAATCATGCTATCTATCATGCTGCAGATTCAAAAACATGCACATAGCAACTATGTGCAGATATGTCACTGAGGAAAACTAATACCATGTTAAGGATTTAAACAGAGAGATGAATAATAGCTGCAAACGAAAGGTGGGGAGGAACAAAGTCCAATTTTGGACCTAGGGCTCTGACAGCATGCTTTAAATATTCAGAATACAAGCTCAAGATCATCAAGATTTCTGTGAAGGGAGTCTATGTTCATTTCAATGACATGGAACAAGCCCTTTAAGGAAATCAAATCATACTGCAGAAAAGTAGAGCCACATTAGATAGTGGGAGCTACAGCAAGAATAGAGTCCCCTGTTCTCATTGCCCCTCGGTGTAGCTTCTACAAAATAAACATTTTTCTCCCACTTTCCCTTACTTTTCTTTTTAAGAAGTTTGCAAATGCTTATGAAAAGAAAACAGAGACGAGATTGCATCTGGTTTGTCTATGGCGCCATTTGTTGCTATAGGGAGACGACTTGGAAAAGGTGATGAGTGGTAAGTTGGTGAATGATATTAATAGAGAAACAATAGACAAATTGCTCTCAATGCTGTGGTTAACCCTTTAGGCATTCACATTTTGGTTTCCCCCTCTTCTTCAGAAGGCCCAAGCAGAGGATAATAATTACAGCTCCCTGCACAAGCTGCTCATTTTTTTTCCCCCTCCAAAATGTTAGCATTTTTCTGCTTTTCACTTCCACAAGACTTATATAGTAAAATCATTTTTGGAAGCCCGGGGGAAGCAACCCACTGAAATGTTTTGGTTTTTTCCTGATTTGGGTCCATTGAGAAGAACATTTCAGACTTTAATAAGAAGGATGATTTGTATCCTCAGCACAAGTTAAACACCATCTAATGTTGTATTTTTTTTCCTGAAGGTCTAGGTGGAGAATGCATAGGTTTAAAGGAAAAATTCCACCACTAATACCCACCGAGCAGAGACCTGAAACACACAAACCACTAGGTACTTATTATAAAGATATAACTTTGTTGAATGCAAACAGCATCCCTTCAAGAGCCTTTAATAAAGAAAAAAGGCCACATAGAAATGATTTGCAGTTTCCCAATGAGCACATCAATTTACTTAATTAAATATTGCTTTCCGAGTTTCAGTCACAATAGCTCTTGTCCCTTGCCAGTTGCAGTAAGAAAGATACATTGAATGAGGATGTCAGCTGAATACTAGCATTGATGTTAATGCCAACTGTCCAAAGCCTTGCCAAGTTGCTGACGTTTAGAGCGAGGACTCCCTTGTTTTCAGCTCTTTTTAAGGCTTTGTCAAAGTGCTGAAATTCTAGGAGCCCATTTTTGTGCATTGTGCAGAGATGTAGAAGACCTTATAATTTCAAACAGGACAAGATCCATCTACCCCACTGAAGGTTTTTAATGGAAAGTGTTTGTGTCACAAAATATTTTTGTTTTCATTGCTGACTACCAGATTTTGGTCCCACCTTTTGTTTCATTAGATATATGCTCACTTTGCAAGTGTACTCGTGTTTTAATTCAGATTTAAAATAAAAAATCTTCCCTCCCCAAAACAGGCCAATCAGTCTCTGAATTGAATCTCCCACATTCAGATCACTATAACATGACACCTGCTTTTTTTTTTTTCTTCGTTTCTCATTTCTGCACAGGGCATGGAAACTTAGATGCATTCCATTAAGTAGATTTCTATAGTTTTGCCTGCATCTTCAATTAGCTCCAGCCTACTAATTTTTCATAGAAGAAATAATATTTTCTCCTTCGTCTAAAAAAGCTATTTTTCTAAGTAAGGAAAGAAGCCAAGTATAGACTGGTGTCATTCAGCAGCTCCCTGAGCATGAGGATTGAAAGGTAAGATCATACAAAGAGCAGTAGAGAACAGTGAAGAAGTTGGGTTTTTTTTTCACCTGCTTGCTTCTTTTTCATTTCCAGTGACAGAGGCATAAAAAGCAGCAATAAGATGTGTCTAGTGACACCGGAGGCAACACAGGATATACACACTTATGGAACCTGCTCAGTTACCAGCAGGCTTAGTATCGACCTCAGTTCCTCTGATACAGAAATTGCATCAATGACATTTCTTGTAAATGGGTGCTTCAGCCCAGACTCTTGCTGGGACTGTCTTGGTCCTTGTGGACTTTTAAGGTGAGATGCATAAATAATTGGTCACTGATACAGCCTAATCACTCTCTTTGTTATCAACTTCATTCCAGAGGCAATTGCATTTTAACATTGATGTGCTGAAGACATGCAGCTAAAACTCAGTTAAGTGAATGGAATGTTTATGTTTTCCCCTTCACGTTCTCAAAATCTACTCTTGCACTGTCATTCCATCCAAAGTTAAATTGAGCATACACAAAGTACAAAACCTAGCCCTTCTGAAGTTATATTCAAGGACTCCTCCTTCCTTTTTTCTTTTTAAGACACCTTTAGTTAATCCTATTTTAATGCCTAATATCAGAGAAACGATCTTATCATTTGGGCATGAACCAAATTATTTTATATTGTAAAGTCTAATCCGTATTTGGAAATTTAGGACACATCACTTGTAACTCATTGAATAAAGGTTTTCCTTAAAGAGTAGCAACCTCCTAAAAAGCACAATGTGTCAATACTCATTTATATTAAATTATATTTTAGTGTAACACAAATACAGATCATACCCAATAATATACCATCATTTTAAAAAGCCACACAGGTAGTTCTGAACTCCTCTGACATACATGCAGGTTTTTAAAACAGTATTTCCACTCCTCTAAAGCAGCAGCTTATCCTCATAGCCTTATTATCTGTCTTGGAGTTAATCTTTTAAGCAGAGTCAGAACCTAGGATTCCAAATGTCTAATCTAAATGCCATCTCAGGATTGGAACGAATGTCACTGTGGTATACAGGCATGGGAGGGGGCAGAAAAGAAGTTAAAACTCTGAACTGTCACTCTCCAGACTTACTAGAAGGAACAGAGGGTGCTGAACACCTCTTAAGACTGAGTTCTGCATTTTAATCTAATTACAACTGTAATTCTACTCAGAAAACAAAAAACAATAACTGAATGTCTTCTTCATGATTCCCTAGTGCATAAATTGCACGTTGCATGTTCTCTCCATTGCTTTGTCCAGGCCTCCAAAGCCTTAGAGAGGCTGTTGCACCATTTCTTGAGGCATTTGTCCCAAAGTTTCAATGGCAAACCAAATAAGAGGCAGAGAATAAAAGGAACTATAACAGCAGAGGGTGATTCTCTCTGTTGTGTAACATCACAGCTTGAAATTATAATGAAATTAGTCATACAGAAAAAAGCAAACTTGTAAATCATATTACATATAAAAATGCTTCATCTTCTTAAAGAACTCCTCACATGTTCAGTGAATTCATGAGCAAGTTTTAAGGGATTCGTGTTACAAAATTTTCCCAACTGAACCAGAGAGGCTGGATCAACAAATGTGGGAATGAAGGACTAAGTAGTAAGTCTTTGAACTTACAGGTTCTGTCAGCATGAGCATCACCTGGTAGGCGTCAGGTCTCTTTACTGCTGCATTTTTGCCACTTTCTTGCAATGCTGGCTAACATCTGACTGGTTCTTTTTCTCCTTGTAAAATAATATAGCATTCTTATCCCAGTGGCTCAGCTAACATACCCAGTGCTCAAATCATTTTCTTTTAGGAGGAAAAATCTTTCCATAAGTCATCAAATCTTCTCACCTCCACCCCAAGACCTATACACTCCAACAGATCCTAACATTGCACCATTTAATCAATCCTGGGAAACTGCCATTTATTGCACAATGTAGTAAAGGCAGACTAACAGCATTTATTCGCAATTGGTCACTATTACTTACTTAAAGAGGCTTTTCGTATGCTCCAAGCAATGTTCACATGCAACACATCTGCACTGGGTAACATGCTGGAAGGCAGCAGCTAGCTGCAGTTAGGGAGAAAGAAGAATGTAGTGACTCAGGACAAAAACCCAGCTCACCCAGAAAATGCTGTGTGCTCTTGGATGTTTACACAGAGCAGACAGACCTTTTCTGCTTTATTGTTTTCAAGGACACGTCAGATGCCTCATGCCACAGCAGAAGCCAGAATTTTGTTTCTGTACTTCCAAAGGATAAAGAGCTGAATCAACCATGACTACAGGTCGTGCAATCCCAAGGAGTCTGTAGTTTTTCAAACCTAAAACTGAGAGGCTTTCAAGTACCAGCAGTATCTTCACACACACACTTTAGGAAAAAAAAAAACCAACAACGACGCTCTTCAGCTCTTTCAATATAAGCTGCTCTTGAGAGCCCTACATTGTGCTATGCTTTTTCATTCATCCTTCTTGTTTTTATCAAGCAAGGATGACTAATGTGCTATTGTGATGCACTTTTCTCAGAGATGTGGCCAACTGAGGCTGCTTCCACCATAATTCCAAGGGTGTTTAACATTAAAAAAGAGCCTCAGCCGGGCAATGGTAAGTCATTACACCCCGCTTTAAAACAACAGGCCCCATACATAAACCATGCACTCATGCAAATCTGACCTACATAATGTTGAAGTCTTCCAGTGTCAGGAAGATTTCACAAGTAATCCCATGTGTCCCATAGCTGTAAAAGTGGTGTTACTTTAGCACCACAGGAAACACCTCATTTGCCTCCAACAGCTAGTGGTGGTGTGCTCCAACCCTCTCTCTGCCCTTCCAAGTTTCTTACAGTTTGGTCAGGAAGTTTAGATGGGACAAACGTCTTCAGAACCATTCATCCTATGCCAACAAATACCCTTCCAGCTCAGTTTACACACAATTTAACCACCTGAGAAAGACTGTAACAACTTCTTATGCTAGGAGAAAAAAGAAAAGGCAGAATCTAGATTGTATATATGAGATTAAAATGAAACCTCTGACTTCATCTGGGTGAGGATTTTGCTATTTATCCCTACAGAACCGCTGAATATTCATTTTGAGCCTTAAGATACAAAGACCAAATGACACCCCAGAGCAACAGCGATAAGGAAGATAGTGTTGTCTTGCTATGAGAATACTTCAAATCACTCCTTGAAAACCGGACTAGTGTTTTCAGCTGACCATGTAGGTCAGTAAAGTTTGTTGCAGCATAAGCCATTTCGAGATCTACACTTTTTCACCCCTTTGCCAAATGAACTCTTGCCTTTCCATTTCTTCTGCAGAAGACTTGCAGTTTCAAACTCCCCTCTAAGACTGGACACTTCTATACAGATAAGGACTACTTACTTTTGACTGTGATATTCACATGGGCCTACAGTTATCTACACAAAAAGTTTATTAAAAAAGCATTTTTGAATAGTAGTACTGGATATTCTTAAGCGCGTTGCTCAGCCACAGTAAATACAATCACTTTATGCATCCCTTCATGGAAAGCTTACACTTGTTCATGCCTCATTAACCTAAAAATCCTTCCAGCATGCTTGTCATCATTCACCATCTTTAAAAAAAAGAAAATTTTCTTACCCTAATCAAAGGTATGAAGTGTTCCTCTGAATGATGTTATTAAACAATACATGCCTCCACCTTATAAAGATGTGCTTCCTTATAAGAAGCAGGAACAAAAGGAATAAAAATGTTCAATTAGATTAAGTTGACTAATCTCTTGGGCCCACATCATCCATATCCGAGACTTGAAAGTATACTACTACATCACGAGATAAATGTTTTAGAAGTTGACAGTCTTCAAAACAGTTGGCAACTAGATGTTGCTCAGAAAAATAGTATTGCTCTTGAATTATCCTTTAAACAACAAAACCAAAAGCTTCAAACTTAATTCCAAACACAGAATTTGTTTCCTCCATACTAGGAATTTCCATATGACATTTCACATTTGTCCTAAAACAATTTTTTTTCCTGACCTCAGTGAAAATTCCTTGCATTAGAAAGAAGATTGTGAATAACAAAATTCCCAGGATATATCAGTGGAGAAAGTTTAAGCAGCCAGAAGAGTTTCACTCCAACTATCCAGGCTTGAGAAAAACAAATTTATAGTAAGATCCTCCTTAATATTATGCAACAATGTAACACATTTTCTGACATATTTTATACTAATTCTCAGCTGCAAATAAATATATCCAGAAATACTAAATTTTGGTTGTTTTGGTTTTGTTTTTTTCTTTTGCTCTGACTTTCACCCAGCAATCTTGATCTGAAGCAAGAGGCACCAAGGAATATAGAAAGTAGTTATCATGTGATTCTAAGTTTGATTGTATTTCACTGACTTCTCCTGTGGCAATACAGAGAAAGTTAAGGACGAATTATTAAATGATGATCCTAGCTAAAGAACCTATACAAATTTGAAAAGGTTCTTACCATGCTTGCTGAACAAACATACAACTGCTCCTTTCATTAGCTAACTCTAGTCTAAAAGAGAATGCCATTGCTGAGGAAAAAAAACAGAACCTTAACCTGTTTGCTTTATTTCCCCACATAAATTCATTAAAGGGAGTATAGTCAACCCTCTTGTTAAGATTATTTGACAGAGTTCCTAATGCAAACAATCTTATGTACAGCAGGTGAAGAGGTAGGCAATGCATTCAGCCATGAAAAAATGCTAGTTGTCCAGCTTTTTCTTTTCCATGACTGACTTGGTACACAACAATTTTCTAATGCTATTGCTAACAATAGCAGACAGGAAGACTGCAGTTCAACCTAGTTTATGTTTAGGAAGAGCAGCACTGATTTCCCACAATTACTCCTTGAATACAGCATGGAGCCAAAGGAGCAGCAGAGGAAACAATGGAAGGCTTCCATGTGCGCAAGAATATTGTTTCTCTCCTTTGAAGAGCTTGTCATTAGACAATCATGCAATATAAAGGAGACTTTAGGAGAAAAGAAAAACACTGATCTGTATCTAGTGAATAAAAGCAAAATTACAGAACAGTTGTGCCACATTTATCACCACAGAATAATTTCTCTCAAAGAGTTCCTGGTTGTTTCCAGAGACAAATTTAGGCAGTTAATCAGAAAAGTGTAAAGGTTTGCATAAGGGAAATTCCCTAAGCTTTTTTTGAATTGGTCTTAGCATTTGTAGATCTCCTTTACCTTAACAGTTTGATTCAGCAACCCACCAAAAGCTACCCAGGACCCATCTTCTGCTGCACCAGTGAACTGAACGAGCATAGCAAGCCGGCCTATGTAGGAGTAGGGAAAGGGAAGAATAGGCCCCTTTTCTCGAAGGTGAGCAAGTATATCTGCTCAGCTGCACTCCTGAGCAACAGGACCCAGCAGCTTCTGCCCTCTCTGCCACAGTACAAACTGTTGACAGAAAAAAAAAAAAGAAAAAAACAACAAAAACCCAAACCAAACAAAAAAAACCCCAAACAGCAAAATAAACAAGAAAGAGTTTACATTTCCCCCCCAGACATTCCTTATATTATCTTTATGTCATGCAATTGTTACTGGGACTATCACCATAAAGAGTGTACCTGAGAAAGAGCAAAAGAGAGGAAATAAACAGAAAAAAAAAAGATGCTCTTTGTTTAACTAATGTACCAATTAGAATTTGGAAGATCTACACTAATTTCTGTATTTCTTACATACTTGCTTCATGACTAGATCACACATGACCTGCAATAACTTTTCCAGTTCTGCATAATTAGCTTATCTAGCAAGAATATTAGCATACTTATACATTAATATAAGCTTTTCAGAACAGTTTGCCTATCCCTAGATTTATATGGTGAGTGAGCTTATCTTTACTGCATGAAAGTAATAATAGTAGAGTTGAGAGGAAACATGAGAATGGGAGGAGGAGGGAAGTATGTTTTAACTCCATTGCTTTAGGTAGAAACATGCTTCTAAAATTTCATTCTGTGTTACACATGCAATCAAATCTTATTTTAGATAACAACAATAGGCATGCACAGTATAGTGCATATAGTAATACACAACCTTTGTTAAGTAATACCTATGCACACAAACAAGAAATTTTCTTTCTAAAGTAACTTATCTGTTAATACAGTTCTGCTGTATTTCCCATCCAGAGACATAATTCATTTTATGGAACCAGAGCACTAACAAAAAACAATATATTGACTTGTAAGATGCAAGCCCAAACATATTGTGCAACACACAGAGTGGAGTTAAGCCGTGATGACGCACAGACTGTACAACACAGAAAATGAAGGGTCATAACACACAAATATACATGTACACAGGGGCTGGAAATAAACTGTCAAACATTTAGATATTTGTTCTTTCTTTACATTTTTGGACTTTGGACCTAAGCACTTTGATGTTTATTAATTTATTGGTTTTTGTAGATATAAAAGTAACTAATCAATCAGTCTGCAACAGTTGGGATCTGTTATTGTAAGCAATCTCCATGAGAAGCTCAAGCAGAAAATCCAGACTCTGTGGCTAAAGTATAATAACATTACATATAAATAAGCATAGACACTCAATTTATGTGACAAAACATGATGTTTGTAACAACCAAAGTTATCAAGTTGTCCTTACAGCACATAACAACTGAGTTTGTATTTTTTCAGCAGTGGGGCTGGATAAGCACATTGGAAGGAGAAGAGATCCTGACAGAGAGATAGGCATGTGTAAATTGATTAATTGCGAACGACCAATATATGGTTGATATAATCCAGACTCTCTGGCCTTTTGATGTTGATTGTAAGAATGAAGGCACCTATTTATGTGTTTAAAATTGCAATAAAAGCCCTAAATTAGAGTTGCTTCTTTCAACACTTAAGATTCGGAGGCTGGAAGGTTCAAAGTAACCAGCTTCTCTTCCAAAGATCCAAGGTTAAGCAAATAAAGTTCCTCAAGTCTCAATAAGTTATTATCAGCAATAAAAAAATGCCACCATATAACAATAAATATGGCAGCATAAAAGCAACCAGGCTGAAGAAACTGAAAAAGCTTATCAAACTGAAGGGAAGAAAGTAATTCCTGGTCAATATCAGCTCTGACCCACAACAGAAGCCTTCATCCATTGCTTTCCTTGTCCTTTAGCCTACAAAAGGCACAAATAACTGGTAGGTTACTGATGTATAGAGCACTCATCACTGGATTTCAGTTATGATGATATAACCGATTCCAAGCTGAGGTCCAGAAAACTGAAAGATTTGTGTTTAAACGATGGAAGATTCAGGCACAGTTATAGTATGACACTGCCACCACCAATAACACTTTACTTTCTAAGGGCACTCTCCTGCAAATATCTCAAAAACTGTTGTAGACACCATTGCATGAGCTAGTGAGGTGGGTAAGTATTATCGCTCCTCTTCAGTGAGGAAGAAAAAAAAAAAAAACAACCCCACCACAAAAAAAAAACCCTCCACAACACTCTGATCTCCTAAATCCCAAAGCCTCAGCTGTCCTTCCCCAGTAATGTCGATATCTGAATCTGAGAGCAAAAGGAAACATTTTGAGACCTACCCACAACAGGCTGTGCTGAGAGAAGCAGCTGAAGGTGAATGGGAAAGCTGCCCAGGAAATATCAATATAAATACAGCTAGCAAGGGCTTATCTGAGGCAGAGGAAGAGCTGCATAATGCTTTAGACCCTCAAGTCGTCCAGCACATCCAGGCTGGTCAGGCAGCTCAGCAGATGTGAGCCACTTCTGCAGATACAAACTCAGTTGAAAATGCAGACTTAGCCAGAGAGACAGCACTGCTCATCTGTGTCCACGTGGGCAGTGACTGTGTCAGATAACCCCATCGCAGCCAGGAAAGAAAGAAAAAACACAAAGCTCAACTCATCTTTCTTATGTATACAGGACTTTGCAAGCAGTGCAGGGCCTCAAAACGAAGTCCAAATTTAAGCCTAATCTCACTAGATTTTGGAAATCACTTACACACATGGTTTTATCCCTTTATGTCATTAGTATTGGTGAGGGGAAAGTTTTTTGGTCTCTTTAAAATTGCATCTGTAATTTGTTCATTCTTGCAGACATTTCCTGTGCAGACTTGCACACTGACCTTTATCCATTGAGGATTTTTAAATTGTCTAATTGCCAAGGGGCTTGTGAACTGCAATGAAGAGTCTATAATCCTTAATATTGACTGAAACATGAAAAGCCAATTGTGTTATCCAGTTACAAAACGTATCAGTTCTGCAGGCTTCTAGATGTTTGCTGCCTTCAGAAGCTGACAAAATTCACTACATCGGGATGATAGCAAACACTCAGTTCCCCATTGCTCCAACAGTTATTCATTAGACCATTACCAGTAATGTTCAAAATACTGAGAACAGAAAGAGCAAGTGTTTTCTGACAAAGGTCTGGGAAAAAGACATAATGCAAAGTCCAAGCCCCATAAGCATGAAGAGATTAAAAACGTGTGTCTGTTCCAACTGAGATGGCCTCCAAACATACAAAGGAGTTTCTAATTTGTTTGAGAATGCATTTTAAGTTTCATTTTATATAGGTGCTAAGTACATGCAAACAGAAATACCATAACTAAGATGATCAATCTGCAAGGAGGAAAGCACATAAAAGAACATGCATACTTAAAAGGGTTAAGTAGTCATAATAGTAATTATTAATTGCATTGTAATTATTAATTATAACATAATAGATCGCTGTCTGTTCTTTTGCAAGGAGTTTAAAATAATTTCCAGGTACTACATTAAATTATGCAATAGAAAGGCATTCCTGAAACAGCTTTTGAGCAGCAAACCCCACTTCAGCAAAGCCATTTCTTTCCACAGAGTATCAAAAGCCCAATGAAACATTTGACTGCCTCAAAGAGATGTGTTATGACCGAACAATAACAAATCTGGAGAAGAGGAAATATTCTGCAATGAGGATTTTCATTATCAGGGTTTTCATTATGATTAAACTGGAAAATAAATCTATATATTTTTATATGTATGCATAAAGTTATGTTCTATATTAAATAATGATATACATAAATACACACATATGTACATATATATACACCATTTTAACCTCTGCTGTTTTTCTGGGTCAAAAGTCTTTTTTCCCCACCAGTTCCGTTCTCAAATACTCTCCAAGGCAGACACTGGAGCCGCTAGTTGTAGATGGGCAACTAAGAGCCAGACTCAAGAACTTGCCCAGCAGTCATTCAGAGTCAGTGGAACCATGGAGGGCAAAGCCTGCCTCTGGCCCTCCAGCTTGCTTTGCTGTCAAGGGGCAGGAACTCGCAGTGAAGTCTGTGGCAATGTGCCAGAGGTGGTGCATTTGTGTCACGCTGTGTTGGTGGTGTGTAGAGTTGCCTTCATACAAAGGGCAGTTGGGCAAACGCCGCCACTTCATTCTCCATGGCTGGAGGGTGTGGGTTTACACATGGGGGCAGTGGCAGAGGGAAGCTGCTGCTCACAGACAGCACAGCACCCTAAAATGGATTTTATAAGAAGAATGCAAGTGTCAGGCATGGCATGCTGCCTATCTCTTACATAGATTTTAAATCCCTTTTAAGCGCTTTTACATGGTGGGATGTCCTTACAAACATGTCACTTTTGTGACAGTCTTGTGCGTGCTGCAGCCTTTTAAGCTCCTGGGACTGAGTGCTGCTTTTCAGAGGCCCACTCTTCTGTAACGCCTCCAGGCAACTGACGGGATGCATGCAATGTTATGTTTCCTAAAAACTTGAGTTTCTACCCTATGCTGTTTATTTGTCTAAATCAAAAACTATCATACCAGAAAGCGGTGTATCTATTCTTTTCAAATGACTAAGCAAAACAGATGATTTTAGAAGGTATGGGGAAAAAAAACTTCACTTGTAGCGTGGAGCTTATATCCCACATTTAAACATTGCCAAGCAATGAAGCTATTTTATATCATTGAATTTGATCATGTTTGAATCCACTGGGAAACCTGCCTCAGTAGCATAAAGAAAGACATGGTTTGCTTGGACCCTGGAGTGGTCCTCAGAGTATACAAGCTACACCCAGAAGGACCTGCATCAGAGGTATTTGCTCCACTTCCTGTATTAAAGAACAAACCAGGAAAATAACATTTTTCTATAGTCATCTGCGACTCCAGCTTTTTCTCTCATGAAGTCATAAAACCACACAACATACTTACATCACTGCCAAAATTCAAAAACTATAAATAGGTCTATAACCTTTTGGTTCAAATTGGAATATGGGATTCTTTTGAAAAGACAGAAAGGAAAATGGAAAATTTATTACTCAAAAAATAAACAATGTGCCTCCTATACAGGCATTGTAGCACATATGTACAACAGTAACCAAATGTGATGTCAAAAAAAAAGAACAAAAAAAGAAAATAACCCAGAGAATTATGATTTTTGGGTGAGGACATAAACAGCAGGAACAGATGAGCATTTAAAAATAAAGAGCCTATTATATTCAAATGAAACAAAGAATGAGGAGAGAAAATAATAGGCTATAAAAATATATCTGTCAGCAAAGCTGTTTTGGGACTAAACGCTTCCCCCATGAGATTCTCAGGAAGCACCAGGCACCCTCCAGGTTTAAAGCTTTCATCCCTGGGCTCTGAGCTATATTGGTTTCCTGTATAAAAGGAATCGAGACAAGAAGAAAACATTTGACCGACTGCCCCAGCAATCATATAATGTTTTATACTCTGTGGAGCGCTGCCTAACACAACAAAACCGAGTATTGTTACAGAGGACTCAAAGAGTCCAACCAATTATGTCTCATCATGGGTACGGCTATACTAGCCTTTGATCACCAGTTCTAACTACCAGCAGTAAAGCAAACACAAATCTGCAGACAGCATCAATAAACCTTGCAGTGGGAGGGAACAGAGACACTCAGTGCCCAGTTGGCTTTTTCTTTCCCCCCACCCCCCCTCTTTTTTCCCCTTTCCCTAAATCCCCATCAACATTATCTACTAGTTGTCTTCTCTAACTGAGGCAGATTCAAAGCAAGCAAATGGTAGCTTTACTCATTTTTTAAAGTCAGTCACATGGCATCAAGCAGAAAATTTAATTTAAAAAAAGCACAATTTTTAGCAGAATCAAGGCAAAATTCAGCCTGCTAATTACCTGGAATTCATCTGTGCTTTTTATTAAAACCTGTTTTTACACATATGTGTGTGCATGATCAAAGAGTTTGGACAAACATTTTTGTCTTCGCTGTTTATTTACTGTGTGGACTTTTTCCTGAAGATTTTCCTGCTAAGTACAATCTAAGCACTCTAAATTTTCTGGCAGTTTGTGCTATTATTTCACAATGATCTCACAGTGCAGGATTTAATCAGTGAAGAGGTCTACTGCTCGCCCAGCACCATAACTCGGGTTTTTTGTTCCCACAGAGCAGAAGTTCAACAAAACAGACCTGCCATACCCAAGACACACAGAGTCTTTACAAGCTCAGAAGCGCAGCTTCAGCATAAAAAACACAGTGGTTTTCATCACACAGAACTGACAGGTTTAAGGCAGAGATCAGAACAAAAGATTAGGGAAGGCAGTCTGGTCCAGTGGTTAAGCCACTGGCCTGGGACCTAGAAATCCCAGCTCTGCCAGCACTGCCTGCGACAGCCTGTGCTGCTGGTGTAACACACAAAATCACATCAGCCTTGAGACTCAGAAATATGCAGGGCCCGAATGCCCTTGAAATCATTTAGAGTCAGGCAAAGTACCTTTGAGGGTCTGGGCCTTGTTTAGTTTGTGCTGCAATAACTGCCCATAAAATGAAAGATAATAACATTTCCCTATCTCACCAAGTGCACCAGATACCCACTGTAAGAAGGACACCCAGCATACCTGCTGAAGCTGGCTGCTGTACCACTTCAAAGGGGCACGCAAGCAAAAATGAAGCTTCACATCAGCCACATGCTGCACATTGAGCCTGAAAGAAGCATGGTCTAAGTAAAAGCATGGGGTTGCAACCTCACAGACCTGTGAAGAATTAAATAAAATCCAATTCTCTCAACCTCGTGTCTGTGGTCAGATATTTCTTAATAACTGGTGGATGCTAACTGGGCTTTACGCTTGGTGTCTGCATTGTCTGGCACTTGATTCAGTTCCTGCCACTGCATAAAGCACTCAATTTATTTAGCCGTGTCTCCCCAACTGGCAGAGCCAGTCCTCCTTTCCCTTCCAGCTCTGCTGTTTTAAACACCTCCCAGTGCATTTCACTTGGGAGAAGCACTGCTCCCATGGCTGGCTGGCAGGACCCCTGTCTCTCATATGTAAATTAAGGCAAGACAATGCTGTTTTAACCACATTGCCCAGAAAATAAGGATCTATTTTAAAAGTTTTCCATGTTATCCTCAGGTAAAAATTTACCTACTATTATTTAGAGTACTTGTAACAACCAGCCAATCCGAAATTTAGGGTGGGAGAATCTGGAGGAAAGGGATATGGTTCTTAACTTGTAATGCACTGAAACAGGAACAACGTGACTTGGATGCAGTTTCCAACTTACTATAAACTTCACATACATTCTCACCACATCTTCCTGATATCCGTGTTCCTGTTGCACACAATCCAGGTGATATGGCATCTTTTCTCTCATCATTTGTCTATTTCATCTATTCAGAATATAATCTGGAGATAGCAAATTTCTTTCACTGGAAGTATCTACATCCCTTAGCACAAGAACTTAGTAAAAAGCATTACTACAACACAGCCACAGCTTTTTCACTTACATCTGGATGAAAAAGTAGTGCATGCCAAATAGGTAGTAAAAGCCAAAACACATGGGTGATATCCAAAAAGACAACTCAAGCTTTATAATTTACAATCTGTTAAACTCACGCCTTTAAGTTTTTTTTAAAATAGTCTGTATAAATTCTAAGCAAACTCCCATGAGAAACGAAGAAACAAAGCACTAAAGAGAGAAAAGTCAAAGAAAAATCAAGTGTAAAATGAAAACTGAACAGAAATTAAAGCCAAGCCCTTATGTAGAAACAGAGTAGGTAATACAGCATCTATAGCAAAGCTGCATTTGAATAATTACAGCCCTATAATAAATTGGGAACACAGTAGATGTGTGAGCAAGACACAAGGTGAAATTGCATCAAATATGCTGATTCATACTTACTCAGAAAATCTGGTTGTTCCTATACTAGTTGATGCCAAGGTGCATTTTATTCAGACCAATAAAATCTTTTGTGTGGTCTCCTGACCTCACTAATTATCTAATTTACATTTAAGACAATAATGTTGCTTAGTAATTTAAAAAGGAAGTGTTCCTACCCTGGAGTGTTATCCCTGCATCTCCTCTGAAGAAACTTTAAACTGGGGAATGCTGCAAGTGAATGGGAGTTTGCAGCAAGCCAGTTCGTAATTATCTCTCTTAATTGGTTGAGCTTTGGAGTGTTTAAGGTTTTACATATCAATTCTATCTGCTTTCTCAGAGAAGGCAAAATCTGGAGTTATCCAGATTTACCCGATTCTGTGGAGGTTAGAGGAAAAGTAAAAGTCTCTTGTAAGCAGTCTCCAGAGTACCAGTATGCAATCAGACACTTAATATCTTTTCATAGCCTTGCTTTTAAAAGACTAAACTTAGCTTGAATATTCTGGTCATCAATTGTCAGTACAGAACTCAACGAACATAGGCTGGGACCACTGTGCAGTGTCTTCAGCCAGACCTTACTGTACTAGAGGCAGGAACTGCATAGGCTGGGATAAAAAGCACTGCACCTTGAAAATAATTCATTCTTTCCTATATTAGCAAAAAAGGAGGTGAAGAATGCTAAGAGATCTTCAAAAGAAGCTGCCTCTATCTATCATCTTGTACTGGGGCATGAATGGAGAACTTGGGCAACTAAACACACAAAACTGAGCTCAAGTCAGTAGCCTGGTTTTTCAACTTTATATTTTCCTTCCAGTCGCTGTAAAGAGTTGTGTTGCAGGGTTATTTTAATATATAATATAGTTGTTCCTATTCATACAGTCTGTGAGGCGCTTTCTTGCTAAATATAGAGCAGGTGTAAAAATGTACCAGAATGACACGGACCCCCTAAATGTCATGTTCAGTATTAGCATACTGACAGGTAGTCCACCAGCTGAGGCCACTTCCCCCTGGAGCCTCTGGGTGTGCGTATAAGCCGAAAGCAGAAGCTGGCTCAGGCCACAGGGTGCATCAGGAATTACCAGTATCACTGGTTTACACACTTCTGTTCCAACAGCCTCCTGTTTTGCCACCCATTCCCCCTGGGTGTAAAGCCACCCACCTGTACCCTGTGCCACAGTCCAGTGACACCTCATGGAGGGCTGTATATAAATAAAACAGACTGGATCTGCAGATGTGAATTAATAAAAAAGAAAAAGTTTTGTTGCTGGATATATTTGTGTGTGGAGATGTTTAGCCTGGATCTTTTCAGCACAGCCCCACAGACGGCTGCATCAGCACAACCAGAGCAGAGATGAAGTGCAGTGCAGGAACAGCCACAAGAAGCAGAGGTGGGAAGAGGGAATTTCTTAGAGTTTGTCTTGTGTCAAATCCAATTTATTTAACATCTAATTACAATCCTAAAGCTACCAAAGAATGGGGGAAGGAAATGTTCATTAACATTTAAGAAAAGATCTGATTTAAGATATTTTAATAGAATCATAGAAAAGTTTGGGTTGGAAGGGACCTTAATGATCATCTTGTCCCAGCCTCCCTGCCATGGGCAGGGACACCTCCTTTTGAGGTGGTTGCTCAAAGCCCCATCCAGCCTGTTCTTCAAGAGATAGGGTATCCACAACTTCTCTGGGCAACCTGTTCCAGTGCCTCACCACCCTCACAGTAAAGAATTTCTTCCTAATATCTAATCTAAATCTCTCTGTTTAAAACTGTTACCCCTCATCCTACCGCTCCACTCCCTCATAACAACTCCCTCCCCTCCTAGGAGATTTTAAATTGCTTGTACTTACACAGGGAACAAGACTTGGACATATTGCGTTAACTTTCTAGTTCTGTTCTGAATTGAACTAAGCAAATTGTTCCTAAAATGATTCCTGGGAACCAACTGATCGTGACTAATGAAATGCTCTCAAACTTGCCAATTTGTGAAATATTTTCCATTTTTTCCGAAACAATGTTGTGTTCATCCAGCAGTAAGGACACCAAGGCACCTACAGTAGCTGATGCAGTGTGCCCCTCAAAAGATGACACACACTGAGATGTGACCATGATCCTCACAAAAAGAGGGCAGTACACTCCTTTAAAGCTTTTGCTTTTAAAAGGTTCAACAACAAAAGGATTGACAGTACTGGTTAAAAACGGTCATAGCCCCTGCTGGTCTTCCCACCTCCACTCAGAGTTGCTGCCCAGTCATGGGGTCTACGTACATCTGTTCAACTGCAGCTCATAACCCAGGGTAATTACATAAAATAAGTGGTACTGAAGTTAAAATGCTAGGCAGGGGTGGCTGAAAAACTGATACATACACCCATTACAGAAAGTTCTACGACAGAGCAATGTTTCAGCAAGACAGAAATGCCCAATAACAGCTAAATAAATAAGTCTACCGTATCCCCTAATCAAGACACAGAACTAAACCCACAGCAAAGCTTAGAGGAATACTTCCTCCAGTTTGCAGCATATAACTGCAAACATACTTCACCTCCCAGAAGTAGATCATACCATGGGAGTGGTGAGGGCTCAGCCCTTTTATAAAGCAGACTGTGCAGTTCCCACCACTACAGCTGTAATTTTTGCCAACAGCGCAGGCCATAAAAGGCTGCACTACCTCTCACTTGAAAAATTTAATATAGCTTAATTTATACTGGTTGACAAAGTTATGAATACTACAGAGAAGACAAATGAGAAGCAACCATTCACCTTATCTTGGGTACAAGAAATAAGGAACATCCAATGAATTTTTCATAGAATCATAGAATGGTTGGAAGGGATCTTAAAGATCATCTTGTTCCAGCCCCCCTGCCATGGGCAGGGATGTATCCCACTAGACCAGGTTGCTCAAAGCCCCATCCAGCCTGGCCTTGAACACTTCAAGAGGTAGGGTATCCACAACTTCTCTGGGCAACCTGTTCTAGTGCCTCACTGCCCTCACAGTAAAGAATTTCTACCTTCTTTCAGTTTAAAAACAATACCCCTTGTCCTATCACTGCACTCCCTGATAAAGAGACCCTCCCCATATTTCCCGTAAGCCTTCTTTAAGTAATAGAAGGCTGCTATAAGGTTTCCCAGGAGCCTTCTCTTCTCCAGGCTAAATAACCTTAACTCTCTCAACATGTCTTCATAGGAGAGATGCTCCAGCCCTCTGATCATCTTTGTGACCCTCCTCTGAACTTGCTCCAATGACCTTCTTATGTTGGGGGCCCCAGAGCTGGACACAGCACTTCAGGTGGGGTCTCACCAGAGCAGAGAACACAATTAAAACAACATTGAATAAGGCAGAAACCCACTGCAATGGGTTGTTGCAGAGGCATTCAAGACAGGGCTTTTTTTAGTTCAGACAGACTCCTGTAGGCTAAGTCCCTTGGTAACTGTTATGATCTGGAGACAACCTAGTCTAGAAATCCCACTTCTCTGCAGCTGCTAGTGTGTAGCATGTATAACAGTGCTACACATTCCATATTTCCTGCACCCTCTCAAGAAGCCTCCCTTTGGGGCACAATACAGGGCAAGAGCAGTGAGGGACTTTTCATTAGGAACAGCATGGCTCTTCCAAACAAAGCATGTTCGTATTGTCATTGGTCGTGTTTGTCTGTCACATCTATGGAGACTGCAAACACTGTGCAGTTTTCCTCTGCCATGTACACAGAGCCAGGCACAGAGGTGCTAGTATCATGATTGCAGCCTCCTGATATTACTGCAGAACAAACATGGTAATGTTAACAATTAGTGACTCTGATAAGCCCTCAGTTATAAATTCCCCATCCAAATCACTGAGGTTGTATGCAGTATGAACTCTTTCGACACACAGCTAGGGCTCTTCCCTAGGTGTTCCCACCTATCTCCCATGGACCTTCACTAACATTTACATGACCTCCTGGGGAGCAGCTTCACACAGCTCATCACCTCTTTTTCAGGTCACTTTTTGGCTGGAACAGCTCTCTGAAACAGTGCAGGAGGAGTTGCGTGAGCACTTGGTGCTGCTGGAAAAGAAGGGGTGATCATGTATTACTGCAGATGGGAGGCAAGAAAAGGATGAGACTGAAGCATAACCTGACCTGAAGCCTATCCTGAATCTTTACTAAAAGGGAAGGCTGTGGACATCATGAACCTAAGGTGTTTTCTAAGATACAGAATTGCAAAAATCAGAAAGAGCTCCATAAGGCTATAGAGACACAGGCAGATCAGAGTGGCCCACGGGGCACATAATTGGCAGACTATGACAACCCCAGGCATTTACAAAGACAACAGCGACTGCCAGAAATTAACTGTTATGCACAGGAGTTTTCCTTCCAAACATTAAACAGTGAAGACTATGTTTGGCGGCTAAAAATTAAATGGAGTCAAGCGTTGTCCTACAACCCCATCATCTCACATGCTGCTCTTTCACATGAAGGACTGCACCTGTGCCTGAGCCAGGAGGCAGCTGGAAGCACTTGCTGTGCTGGTCAGAGGTTCACTTTCCATACCAAACTGATCAGCAAGGCACCAGGACAAACCGATTTCTCCCAGACGTCCTTGACAATTCATATTACTGCCAGTGTACTCCAGGCTCCAAATACAACTCTCTCATCTGCAAAGCCTCCCCATGGCCTTAGCACACCAGTCGCACAAAAAGAAGACTGAATGTAATTTTACTGATAGGCTTCTCTGCTCAAAGAAGCTTTTCATTTTTCAGATATACATGAATTTATTTGTTCTCTAAATGCACCTCTTAGCAGAAAATAGCTGTCAAGAGTAGAAAGCAATGAAAAGCTGTAAGTAATACCAGGCTACGATTTACATGTGCCAAAACACTTGGAGCTATTTAAGGAAAGGCTCAAGTGCAAGGAATTCTTCCTTCAAACAGAGCTGGGCCAAAGTAACACCTCAAGGGGTTAGAAAAATCTGCCCAGAACATTAACAAAGCAGCCCCATGATCAAAACAAAAGGGAACAAACAAGTCTTTTGGGACAAAAGGCTCATCCTCCTTGCTCCAGGTAGTTTGTCTGAGCAGTTTCCATTAACCCATGGCAGAAAACACAAGGTTTAGTAGACACATGCTGGAGATGGGGAACTAATCAAGGTCAACAGCAAAAGGTCTGCAGCCACTTTCTCCAGGGCATCTCTCTAACTATCTACCCGTTAAAGTTTAACTAGCTTTCTATTTAAATTGATTTACATTTGTTTTACTTGTTAATGAACCTACCCAAAGGGGTTTATAAACCCTGGGAGTATTCCACAGCTGTCTCAAGCTCAGGCCCTTTTCTGAGCACAGGGACAAGAGGCCCAGGGTTTGGCCATCACTTGCATTTCAACAGCTATCAATCACACTGTTTCATATCACAGAAATGGTTCCAAATAGTTAAAATATTCCCCCTCAAACCACTCAAGTTAAATTTCTCTCACAGAAAAAAAAAAAAAAAATCAAAGAAACACTGGCATGTTTCTTCAAATCAAAACATTGTCAGATCAGACACTGGCACAAGTTCAGACCGAACATTTGTGAGGCTGGATCAAAGCAGAGCCCTAGACCTAAAACTCAAGGAATGAACAGGCCTGGATCTCTGTGCTGTGTTTTTTTGGAAACCAACGTCTTCCCTACAGTGTGCATTTCTTAAGAGGTAATCAGTTAGGCACTTCCTGACCTAACAGGAGGGTGCAGGAGCACAGTGCTCCCAGGAATCGCACCCAAACAGAACAGAGAGCACCAATACACAGGGGAACTAGGAAGGCATGGAAGAAAGAAGCATAAAGAACCAGTGAAGGCTGAGAGCTAAAGGGAGAAACTGTTTTTCAAGTATTGCAGTGCCTCAGAGCGGGTGCCGGGAGCCTCGGGCAAGTGGCTATTGTGTTGGCCAGTAAGCAACACCCTGTTTTACCATTTAAAATGATGATGATGATTTGAAGGGAGCTCCCACTCCTACAGCCCTGAGGACTATCTGCTCAACACTTGGTCTGAAAGTCACTCTTCTCCCCGCATCACCTCATGTGTGTAACACCAGTACAGCACTGTGAAACGCGGTACAGGGACAGCGCTTGTGGAGACCTGTCCAGGCATTTTTAATCATAGTGTTGCCTGAAGCTGCTCAGAACAGATTATATTATGCAGATGTAAAAACACCTGAGGTAAAATCCTGGCCCTGTCACATTAACAGCACCCATCAAACGCTCGCTGGAGTTTTGCACAAAAAGAGGACCATGCACGCAGTTTTGGCTGTATACAGAGAAATCAGAAAATTATTTCAGCCTATGTCCCCCAGATTCCTGGTCCCTGGCCTAAACCACGGACAAATAACATCCAGCAAAACATCAGGGGACCGAGACATTCAGGTCTACAAGCTGGCCTGTGCCTCTACCAGAACAATTGTGGAACTCTGGGAAAAGTTGACAACTGAGATCCTGTTGACAGTTGTCGGCTTCCCACTATCTCTTTTAACATCATCTGAACTCTGTCTGGCTGCTGAAAATATGTGAAAATGTCAGAGACTGAGGGCCTTGCACCAAAGTCAAACTCACATACCTGCAATGGGAGTTTACAGCCCACCCGGGATGGAGCAACCTGCTACCCTCTCACAGGCTCAGGGACTCCCACCCCAGTGGGACTTCTGGGAGCCCCTGGTGCTCAGGATCAACTTCTCCAGAGGCAGCAGAATCAAAGAAAATATTGAACCATTACTCCCCCATGGTCCTGCTCATGTCAAGAATTAAAATCCAAAGGTGATAGCCTAGACAGTGTCATAGAAAGCACAAGCACACAGGCCCAGGAGAAGGTGACTCTAAAGTACTCTCTATTTCTTTTCCCTGAGCTCAAACAAAAGAGAAAATGGAATGAAACTTTTAGGGCAGAAAAGAAGAGCAGATCATTTTGGCCTCTGTAAAGAGGGGTAAGGAAATGCTAAAGGACCCCCATCAAGATTGTCACTCTAAAGTCCTCTCTAATAATGCTGAAGAAAAACTTAAGGGTACTTGGAAAAGAATATCAGCATGTATCATGCATTTTATAGTAAACCTTGGCTAAACTAATTTGCCAGGCTCAACAGTCCTATTGAGTTCTGTGTTTGGATTTTGTGGATACTTCCAGTTCAACACAGATTTATCCAATTTCGGGCTTCAAGACACACCGACCTTTTAGGAAGGCTTAAATATGGAGATTAGGTGGCCTACACCTGGGTAACTCAGCTAGGCCAGTCATCAATCCCTACTGCTGTCCACACAAAAACATCATATTTTAGCCATGATTATTAAAAAAAAATAATCCGGATGACATATGAGGAACACCTACAGCTTTTTGTGCATAATTCACTAAATGTGTTGCTCCAGCTGATCTAAATTATATCTTGCATTTGCAGATTTATTTCAAAGGGCATTTATAACTAAAAGAAGAAAAACCTGCAATAAAGGGTTTTGTTTCGACAGAGTTCTCCTCCTGTGAATAAAGACTATTGCTTCTTTTGAAGAAAGAAGAAATCACAACACTAATACCATCAACGTATGAAAGCTAACAGCCAGCTCAGGTCAGAGCAATTGATCAGCAACTCTTGCTAAAACTTGACAAACTTTTCAAATATGACTAAACCATGGCAAACCCAAGGTTTCCTAAAGCCACAGCAGTACCTGAGGAGACACTTAATTCCTGAAGTTGCTATAAATGACTGTATCAAGAACAACTGTAGAGTATCTGGCTCTTTCTAATGTCTTTACCCTAGATCCTCCAGCTATACCAATAAATGCTACAAGTAAGTTGAAAGAGTGTTGAAGATGGGCTGGTTTGTTAAAGTGAACAAAAGTGTGTGTTTATTTTTTGAAGTTTAAGGTCCTATCCCTTTAAGTGTGACCAATGCAAAAACGTGTGGTTCATTCCTTCTCTGATATACCCTGGGCTGAGAGACCTTTGAGTGACGTTCTATTTCAGCAGGAAAGCTGGTAGCTGTTTGAAAGGTAACGCTGCAATGTGTGATGTCCTCAACTGCCATTTCACAGTCTTAGATGGCAAGTTAGTATCAACAGGCCTTGTTTATCTAGGTAGAGCTAATCTCAGCCCACAGACTGCTTCATCATAGTCATGCTGCACTGTACCAGAGCCTTTCCAAGGCTGGGTAAGAGAGAGTCATCCACCTCTCTGTGGCTGCCAATCCAGAGGTGAAGCGCTTGCACCACTTCTGCCAAAGACCACAGAGAGTTGAAAATGAAGCACAGAGGTGCTGGAAAGCACATCGATAACATCAGGTGCAAGCTGAGAAAGGATGTAGATGTGTGTGTGACTCTGGGACACTCCAATTCACTGTCTACAGAATTTTACTACTTGGAAAATGGTTTGACCTTACATTTTGAGAAAAGAAAGCCTTCCAAGTAAGCAGTTTGTCCATTCAATGTTAAGTTTAGCTGTATTTTTTGAATGAAAGAGGGCAACATGAAAAAAAGCATACAAGATAGGGATGAAATCACAAGAGAAAAGACACAAGATTAAAAAGCTTAAGGCTAAAATCTCTAACCTTCTTCCTTTACTAAAGGAAAGGGAAAAGCTTTCCACTACTCATACTGGTTACTACTGATATTCATTAAAGACCTGATTGTTCAAACTCACTGAAGCTGTGAACACACTATGAAATGCAAACTTTCTCTTTCATACTTTCAATAAATTAGAACGTAATTCTCTGTCCAAATTCTTGGGTCTCCTTCCGAGGCAAAGGTCTCAGCCCTGACCTCCAGCACAACACAACTAAAAGGAACTTGTCTAGCTGATATAAAACAGATCTTCCAAAATGCTTGTCACATGAGCCTTAATAAAGCTGTGATAAATGCTTTTCAGAATGAAACTAAATGAGAACCCTGGCATACTCTGAAAGCCCAGTCTAAGGAAATTAATCTGTGATTAACACTTTTTAATCATATTCTACAGACACAGTGTTTCTTCTTTGGGAGGACGGTACTTTCATTGGGAAATTGGGAATAAATGTCCTTTCATCTTGATTACTTATTTCCCCCTCCCCCCAAGTAAATTCTGATACGACCTTCACCTTTACAGTGCCAGAATGACTTGAAGCTGTGCATTCAACAGTGTGTCCAACATCTATCATGTGTGCTTTGCCCTCTCTCTGAATGAAACTGGGAGTCCTGTGTGTGCACACATACCACTGGCTGTTTATGATATTGATGGGCAATGGCTCAGCTTCTGCTAAAAGCAGTTCTTGTTTCACAGGAATCCTGTATTAAGACCCTCCTGGGGAAGATACATGTCAGAGTTGAGTCACTCTCACAGTTCATCATTGCCAAAAGTAGCGAGTCCCATGCTCCAGTCCTGCCCTTTCTTCTCTCCATCCCAGTCATACTAACCCACCCTTTCTCTTGCATGAAACTAATGTTCATCAGAGCCTTCACTGAGCTCATTCAGTTCATTAACCCAGGAGCAAACAATTCACTTTTTTGTCACGTTAGTTTTTTTCCAGGCCAATGAGTTGGATCCATTTAACCTAGGGACTCACAAGCACTAGACTTACTGCTGGCCAGGGGGAGCAGGCAGCCAGGGGCAGGGGAGAGGAGCAATAAGATGAGGACGGGGCACCTGATGTCCCCAGTACAAAAAGAGACATGTAACATGTAGCTTTACCCTCAGCAGTCTGACCCTAACTGAAGGTTTCTTTGCAGCCAAGGAGTGAAACCACCAGCTGCAGGTCTCCTCAAGCTCTCAGCAGTCTGCCACAAACCCTTACTCCACACCTATAAGAAACCTGACAATCAACAGGAAGACTCTGGATCTAACCTAATACCCTATGGAAAGCCAGCGCAAATAGTAAGTTTGATGCACTCAACGACAGCTGCTGTAGGCAGAGAAATACACACTGCAGCTTTTTGTGTTTCCCAGAGGCTAACAGTTTTAAGACTTCTTGTATTGACTAGGAATTTCATCACCTGCAACCAACTTGGGAAAAAAAAACAGGTCTGCACAGAGTGAGTGACAAAGGAGATACTGAAAAGGCAAAAAGAGTTTGCCATATTCTTAATCCTAAAGGCCTTTCTCTTTCTATTCTTATTGTAGATCACCCACACCTCATTGATTACTCCTGTTCCTTGCCAGCTTTTTACACAATTTCTTCTGATTTGCCTACTTCCTCATGCACAGAGACCCTCCCTCAATACCTCTACAGCTGCCACAGCCTGTTTCTTTTATTATAAAGCTACTAATAGCATTCCTCTGCCATACATGTCTACCAGACATCAGCAACTGATAGCCAGGAAGCAAAATCTAACACTTAAATGTTTGTATTTGCACATGAATATGTATCAAATGTATATATACTTAAACATACATTTGATAAATATACATTAAATATGTACAGTATATTTAATATCACTGTTTGCACTTTTCCACCCATTCATTCTATGCCAGGGCATCTATCCAAATTGCACTAGACCATAATTCCTATGACTTGTTAGGAAATCTCATTTTAAGGTGCAATGATTTAATACGCTGGAGGTTCGTCTAATTCCATCCAGTTTATTCACACAAAAAATAACACACATCACTGCACCTGACTCTGTGTGAGCTGACACTCCCTTCCAACAATGAAAGCGATTTGTTACTTTTTCTCTAACAATAGATCTGAGAGAAAGGTTCCTTCTCCACAGCTGTTTCTTGAAAACCTGCTGACACACTACAACGATTGACAGACCTTGCAATAGAGTTGGTTGGACACTTATTCATCAAGAATTGATCCAAGCCCTTGATAACCTGATAAAAGGATGCAGCTGACTGTTTTGTAAAACAGTCAGGATTTCAAAGACCCTGTAAAACAGCAGATATCATAGTATTTAACCTATTTCCTCAAAAGCAGAGTTAATCTGCATAATTCATTTGTTCAGTGATACTCATCTACGTATTAGCCTTACACATACAACCTGACCTCTGCCACATGTAAGGTTTCAGTTTAATTTTTGGTTTCTCTTCCTACTGTGTTTAGCATCCCAAATGCATCGCTGGTAACTTCTTGGCCAACCTAAATGGATCCAATTCATATAGCAGTTAAAGCTTGTATAAGTAGCTCCCTTGAAACCTTTCTCTGCTGCCAGCACCACACCATCCATGATACCATCAGGACTGGGTAGAGTTACCATCTGTAACAGGAACTTTTCCAAAAGCCACTCTTGACACCTTTCAGATCCTCAATAAATTGAAGCACCACTGTTGTGCAGGGAAAACCCCTGCAGCTCAGAACATTATAGAGGAGGAAAGTAGACAGGTCCCTTTAGGTGGTAAAAGAGGTTACGGTTTCCTTCCAATAACAGTTACCATATCCTTTGATATTCTATCTACTTTATCATTTTCCCTAGTTTTGCAGAATAGCAGCTGTAATAACATAGAGCCCATCTTCTGCACAGCCTGTCACTATGCAGAGGGAGATCAGTGAGGATGCAGAAAACACTTGTTGGGAGCCCTCAGCTTGCCTGGGCTAGGAGGCAGAAGATGAGTCATTGCCTGACCCAGGAGCCAGGGGTCACCCCCTCCGGGGAGTCACTGCCTTGTTCAGTCCACTCGCAGCTAATCCCCAGTGAGTGGCTCTTGCTAAAAGATTTCTTTATCCCCTTGGCTGAAAAAAAAATAACAGAGTTAACAAGCCCAGTAAAAATCCATGACTCAGGCAAATCCTTAAGGATCAAGTGGGGAGGGGGAGGGAACATAAACTAATCCTAGAGTCCAAAACGTCTTTTGGCAAAGCCTTTTAAAAAACAAAAACTTCACTAGGTTCTCCTCGTTAGTGGCGATTACAGAGGCGGCATTTCTTTCTTTCTTAACTAAGAATCTCTTCTCAACAACACAAACAAGGGTGCCCATTGACGTGGTGCAGTGCTTTCTAATCCATCTGACCAGCTGGCTTTGTATGTCTTTTATACATATTGCAGGAGAAAAAAGAAAGGCCTCTCAGGGAGAAGAGCCTCTGTCTCCTCAGCGGAAATACTGGTTTTACTGCTGGATGGCGTGTAGTGTTTCTGGAGAATAGATACAAATTTTTCTTTAATAGAAACATTTACAGTACACAGTTTTGAATATTAGCAGTGACTCACACAAGCTATAAATGATCATTTCCTCCTTTTTTACCCAGAAAAATTGCATACATCTTAGATGTTGGGTCTGTCACTAGTTTCCAAACTTGAAAACAACAGTCCAGGTTTCCTGGGGTTATAACAAAAGCATTAGTGATGTCACTAAATTTCAGTAGTTGCCTCAAAGATGAACATGGGGACAATACAGGGCAGCATGTATGCAGCAGAGAGCAAAAGTACATAAGAAGGGCCAGGAGGGCCCTGTGAATAACCTGCAATGCCAATTTACAGTGTTCATTTTTCTAGGTCAATTTCTGGAGTCAAACATGGGAGAGATGAACCCTCAGCTGCTGTCACCCCTTTCAGTGGTTTCTAGTTAGGGCCAGCACCAATGCCACAGCTCAGCGCTGCAGAAGGTCAGCATTTCCCTCCATTCCAACCCAGCCATGTGGCCCGCTTGCCTCCCAAGGGCACCATCTCTGACATTCACTTTTTCTTTCACAGAGTCAATAATAGCCAAAACCAAAACCAACCATCAAAATAACCATGGGGGAGGAAAAAAAAAAGCTGTCAGTCCCACAACAGCTGGAAATGAACACTCATGTGGGGGCGGGATCCTCCCCTTTTTGTAACATCACTATTCTGTTTTGGCTCAATCTATCCTCCAACACCATGCCCCAAGGTGTATCTTTACCTTCCCACTCCAAGCCCTTAGTCCACATTCACTTTCTTTTCTTAAAGTAGTGTCTCTATAAAGCGCTTTGGATATTGGCTTTCCTGTCCTACTGTCTACACTTGTTCTCCCATTTTTATTTTTTTTCCAAATACCAACACACAAACTATAGCAACATTGCTGGACCCAGCACAGCTTTTTTCACTAACATTAATTGTTGTGGACAGAAAATTTACATTTTTCTTCCAAAACTTGTATGTGGGTTCATGGGTCATGAGTTTCTACATAGCACATCTCAGACACGGGAACATTCACGAAAGGTTGGTACAGAGCCCTGAACAAACCTGAAGAAAATTAAGTTGAAATTGGTGTTGTTTCACATGCCCTGTGCTTTTAATCGAAGTAGTTGTCTACATTTTGCTTCACATCAGGGAGCAGAGAAATTTCAAAACCCTTGTTTCCCTAGCAAAGCTCTGGGTCCTCCTCCTAATTTTAGGGTGCAGGTGTAGGTGCTGTCAGGGGCAGCACCAGGAGGTACTGGAGAAGTGCAGAGCTCTGTTAGAGCAGGTGCAAGATGAGACTTGGAGTTGACAGTTCACTGTTTTCTCAAGTGCTGTTAGGATTCACAGCTGTGCTTTGACCAGCTTCCATAACCTCATGCCGACATGGGAGCCCTTCTCAGGCATGGCTTCCACCAAGACCCTGGAGCAGTGCAAAGCCTTCAGTTGTGCACACTTGGCAGGGCTAGTGCAAACATGGCCTTTACTAGCTCTGAAGATGTGAGTCAGAGCTCACCTCTTTCTATAGACTCCTTCCCCTCCCTTCACATCAGAAATATTTCCATCTGCCTCCTGGTGAAAGATGTCTTTCTACAGCAAAATCTTTTCAGATGTTTGGTTACATCTGTAAGGACTATTCTGCCCTAACTTTAAAAACAACACAGAAAAAAATGGTTTAAAAGGTGCTAGCAGAGGAAATTTTAACTTTATGAGCAATTAAGAACTCACGTGGTTAATGTTTTCAAAGAACATATGTGCACATAATAAAATGATTGGGAGGCATGACTAAGAACTAGCATTTAATCCTAGAAACTTTGAAAAATAGTTTAATCACTGTTTGGATGGTCCCAATCCTTTCCAGAGTTGAGAGATCCAAGAGTCAAGTCACTTCTCCTTATTGTAGCACAGGAGTGAAACAACACAGGGAAACACTGCACCAGGCAGTCTGGGCAAAGATAGTCATCTACCACGAGCGGTCTGGCTATTCTTTTCCTCTTAAGCCAGTTTCCCCTCAAAGCTGTGAGTAAAGGAAACAAAAGGCTGGATACTCTAAGATTTTTTTTTTTAAACATAAGCAGGTTGCTTCATTTCTCATGCCTTTCATTTGCCAGGGCTTTGCAGTTTGCCTCCAACCTCCCCACTGAGAAGTCCTCAGTCAAGTCAAACCTGTTTGTGTGTGCGAGTGCCCTTAGACCCAAACCCAGCCAACAGTTTAGAGTAAACAGACCTACCCAGGGAGGAGCTGGAATTTGAACTGCAAATCATGTGTCCCAAACAATTACTCCCTCTCCAGGTGAGGGAATGCAGCAACATTTCTGGTGTCTAAGCAAATTTCTCTGCAGCAATTCAGAAGATGGGATACCCGTCTCTTTTCATCACAGTCTCTTGGAGAGACTCGTCAACAAAAAAAAAAAAACTGCTTAGCTAACTAGTCTTCTCCTTTTGCTTGCCTACTGCTGATTTGTTGAGCTAATATTTTATGAACAGTGGGTACATCCTGGAACCACCCTCTTACCTCAATGATTATGTCTAAGTTGTTCTGCTGAGCATCTTACATAAGACTTGCATAAGTAATGCATTCTGCTCCTGGTAAATTTGGCTGCTCTAGCTAATGAGGAGCACTACACGATGAACTTCCCAGACAGTAGAATGCCCAAAACTGGACTGCTTAACGCAGTGCTCATCTTTCTTTAGCACATGTCTGACCTTTCAAAGTAAATTAAACCTAGCCAAACAATTGAAAAGCCTAAGCAAGCCGAGACCTGGCAACAAAGACAAACACTAGCACAAATGAATCACAAAGGAGAAAGAAAAGGGTAGAAATAAATAAGGGACAGTGGTAATTGCTCTCCATCTGAGAGCAGGAAAGACAGACCTGAGCATGGAGGGGTTTTAGTACAAGCACTAAGATTTCCTCCTATCTCCCCCCTCACCACCACCACAGATTACAGGACGCTCAGGTTCAGATCTGTGAACTCACCAGCTACATACTCATGTTCTAATTACACCAGAGAGTCCACTCGCCTCTTGACCACACCATTTGAAATGTAAATGACAGGTCTCAGATAAAGGCTGCCTATTTGCCGGAAGAGCGTGTCCTGTGTAAGACTTGCATATCCTGCTCCCCACATGAAAACATCTGCCTCTGGATCGACTGAGAAGATTTCTCTGAAGACAGGTCAGGGTGGTGAAGACTGCAGAGAACAAACTACATAATTGGTGCGGGGGAATACCAATTCCAGGATGTGATCTGGAAGAGTAACTTCAGAGAGCTCCATTAAAACATGAAGTATTACTCAAGATTTATTCTTTTCTGTCTCTTTTCCCAAAGCCCAAAGATTCAGGCTTTGTATGCACAGAAGTGGAAGACGATAAGATGCACAAAATACATGGCCCACATTTGTAACACATATCCTTTTATTCATAAAGGAGAACCCATGGAAAATTTAAAAAAAAAAAAAAATTAAAAATTGATACCAGCCAATGATACTTTGATAATCACAAAGATAATAAGCACAACCTTCTGTATTAGAGAGTATGTACAGTATTATTTAAAACTTACACTAAATCTGTAAGGAAGGTAGCCAATGAGACAAAAAGCAAAAGAAAAACAACAAAACCACATACCACACACACAAAAAACCACCAACCCACAAAACTCACACTGGTTGGGAAATACACTAATGAAGGTGGATGGTGCAACCATCTTTTGCCTGCTTTGTCATTATGAGGCAGTCCTTATTACACGATCACACACCATTTTTGCCTAGACTCCTGCCTCATTCACTGTGCAATTATAATGAAAACAGAGATAAATATTTTAATGCTAAATGTCTGATATGCTTAATCTAGTAGTCATTACAGCTTCACTTGTAAGACACTTAGCATGTTTCCATCTACACTGAAATGCAATCAAGGCTAAAAAAACGAGTGTTAAACACCAAGTATTTTATTCAGTGTAATCAGCCTGTTTACGTAGCAGGGGTCCGGCCTGGAAGATGAGCAAACTTTGTATCCCTATTCGCTTTGTTGTCAGCAGGTGCTACACTGTGTTGTGACCTGTTCCAGCCACACCTATAATCACACAGCGAGCTACAGGTAACTCCTGAGATTGCCTTTTATCTTTAATCGCTTCCTGTTCACACTTCTTTCTGCCAACACCTCCTGTCAGGATTATTGCTGTTTATTTCCCATGAATATCTAAGAATATCATTCATCCTGGCAATAAAGGTTTCCACGCAGTGAGGCATGCTTCAGAAGTGACCTGCAGTGTTTCCTAAAAGGTTTCTTGACAGACTTGTTGGTTGGGAAAGTAAACAGGAAGACCTACATTGTCTGTCATAAAAAGCAACAGTATTAGGCAGGCAGAGATCACAGAAGCAGTTATTCCAGTGTAGTTCTCTAGAAATGAAAGTCTCATACACAGATTAAATCATCTACTAGTAGCAGTAGTAGTATGGTCTGATCTTGAGAGTTCTTAGATTGAATTGCTTCCTCTTACAAATACTCAGATGAGACACAGTTGCAGATTTTAGATAAACTGTGTTGGTCACTAACTACTCAGACCTAAGATTTCTAAGAGATGCTAGTTAAATTTAGTTTGTGATCCTAACTACACAGTACAACTGAGTCATACCACAGCCTCTTTAGAAGTCCACATCTCCCTCTCCTAGCTGCAAATAACAATACCTAAGCGGTCAGCCTAACTGCTTTAAAGATAGACCCGAAGAGCCTAATAATTAACTTCTCTCTTGAGGACCTGCAGGTGTCAGCACCGATAAGTCCCATCATCCTTGCTACACCCCACCACACAGCCAACACAATAGATGGACATCACTGATCTTCTACAAGTGTTGTTTATCAAACACTTCAAAATACCAGAATCTGTTTGGGAGGCCACATGGCAATCCCATATCAGGGTATTTAAACATCTGAAAACAAACCCTTTTTTACTGCAGAGAGAAAGAATACAAAAGTGAAGGGATTTGAAATAAAACTATCAGAAGATTACGCTGAAAGGAGGAGAAAAAAGACTGCTTCTTGCACTAATTATTATCCATATAATAATATGATGCGGTTGAAAGAGGTCCAACAGCAACTGCACACAGCCGTGTAAGAGAGATCCATCAAGGGCTACTGATCTCAAGGACATCACCCCTGACTCCAGAATGCAATGCACTACTGAAAACTGGGAGAGAACACTATAAAAACATCACTAAATCTATCCTACTCTTTTAGCTCATTAGAGACCACTGTCAGAGGCAGGACAACAGGAGCCATTCTTATATGTTATTATTACATTCTCTATTATGCAAAGATTTCCAAGTAGAGCTCGGCTTTCCACCATTCTTCATATGCCTCCTTTCTCTGCTGGAGCAAATAAGGCTGTGATAACCACAGTTCGGACATTCTGCCCCCATGAAGGACCGACAAATAGCAGCAAAATGTCAGACACTGGCCATGTTAGGCCTTGCAAGTCTCAACATTCAGACCCTGGTCAACATCTCCATCAATCCCACAGAGTCTGACCAGTGAGAATTATTCTGCATCTTCCATTTCATGCACTCTTGCTCTCATTCTCTCTCAAGTCATTTGCCTCTGACCAGACTCATCTGTTTCCCACAGGCTGACAAAATAGCACTTCAGCCTTGCAGCAGTCATGGGCACTTCCCAGTGTTGCTCTTTTCTCCTGTTTAAAAGTGTCCTGCTTTATATTCACTGTAAGCTGGAGTGGTTTTCACTGCTGTGTGGAGCTTCCCCTCCTGCCGTTACACACTTTCATAACTAAGATTTCTCTGCCTGAGTCAACTGAAAACTACCGAAAATGTCAAGTATTTCAAAACTAACTACTGCCAGAAATAGTCACACTGCTTTCAGACAGACTTACCTCTGGCAGTCACCCCTTGAATGCAGCAACTAAAGCAATTTTTAAGACTCCATCTATCCTCCATGTTCATCAGTAATTGATAACACTGGTTTCTACATAACTATTGAGTTGCAATTATACCTTTAAGAGGCTTTCAAAGACCCAATTCCTCTCCCTACGACATTTGTGTATAAACTGACTACATTCTGCACTATCTCTTGTAAAAATGTACTTGGCATTTTCTCGGTCAATAACTCCACGTTCCTTACGGTCCTTCCACTTTGTGATGGGGATCAGCATTCCATATATGCAAGAAATAAGGAGAGCTACGTGAAGGATCAAAATAGAGTCCCGCCCATTAGGTGGATTGATTTACCAAAGACCTCAGGGACCTTCAGGCTCCACACTACCAAATTTAATATCTTTTTTGTACTTGGCACTACTAATCCTCCTACCTCTTCATCTATAAATTATGGCAGCTTCCCCTGTGAGTGAACAACCAAGCATGCTCAGCTCTTCCTTCTTCAGAAAAATCTTAGACAGCTGTTACGAGGTGACTTCATGGTTTTAAGTAAAACAATATTGATTTTTATAACAAGTCTAATGATGTCACATGACATTTTTACTCGTATTTCATTTCATGTCAGCATTCTCACTACACCATGATCGAAAGGCACAAAAGAGTCTGCCATATCTTGTAAACTACAAAACATTGTTCTCCAGTCAAACTGCTTGTCTAGTTGAGGAGCTGCTGCCTACAGCTATTTTGTACATGAGAAAGAGATATCAGACTTTGCTAGTACTTGGAGAAGCAGCATAAAAATGATGGCCAGATACTTTAGAAAAGCATCATTCATTAATCACTGAGTGGTGGTTCTTCTGGATTGCTCTTTAAACAAATAGCTATCTGCAGGCCAAGTACAGAGAACCAGGATAAATTAGAATACACCAAAGATTTATTCTTAAACAGAAGTCAACCAGTCAACAGGACTCAATCTTTTTTCTTAAACTTCTCACTAGTATGGATTTTATGAAATAGTGAGAACTCAAAGCTTAGACCTTTTGCTAACACTTCATGGTGCAAGGTATCCATGGAGATTTTTAAAGTCCGCAAGTATGTGAACCTTTAAGAAAAAAATACTGTCAGCAACAATATATTGAGCTTTTGCCTGGATGGTTGGTTTAATATTTTGGTAGACACATTTGACTTCCTCACAGTACTTTCGATCTTGTCTTATGCAACATGAGTTTGAAAACTCAGAATGTTTAATGGTTTATTTTAACTTATGTCACCAAGATACACAAACACCTCTTTAAAACAGTGCCCTGGGAACAGAACAAAATCAATCCTTTCCATACGGGCACTTGCTTCTTTAGATCTTCCTTTCAAGCAGCATAGTTCTTGTGTCCTCTCCCTACAATACACAGGAGGAAACAACCCAAGCTAGAGGCAATGTTGCCAGGCATGTTTCCTTTTGTTTTAGGCAAATCCGTCTGGCAGGCTTTTGTATGGCCTGGAAAATGTATGCTGTTACAACTTTGCAGCAGCTGTTGACTGTAGCAGCCCTGTCTGAATCCGGTCCAGTATAGGTCACCAGGTGTCAGAGCTAGAACAAGCACTTCTTAGCTGTGAGCAATTGCATCACATCACTTCTCAGCATAGTGTCTTATCACGGATCATCTGGGGAACAGAGATTTTTGTTAATTTGCCAGATGGACCTTAGTAGAGCAAGTTCTTTCTGGAATACCTGAAGGAAAGAAAAGCTACATGTGGCCACTTTTCTCATTTTTATTTTTACTGAAAAGTAAAGCAATCCATGCTAGCTTCGCAAGAAGATTCTCAAGGTTATCCACAAAACCAGAAAACCCCAAGTAAGTAAATGCCTAAAATAAAACAAAACCCAGCAACAAATGCATTGTTTTCTCTTGCTTCTAACACAATACATCCCACTAAGCCCCTAAAACCAATACTGAATGTATTTAATTGTGATCATGCTGAACACAAGATTACCAGAGCCAGAAAATGTCTTGGACTTGAATCAACAATTGTTTTCCATTTTGAAAACTTCACAATGAACATGGCTGGAGACTTGGCTTCCACTCCCTGAATGAAACCCAACTTCAGCCCTGGATCCCCAGAGTCCCAAAACTGAAGTGACCCAGATGCGGCAAAAGGTCAGTGCAACCAAGAACCACCACTGAATTTACTATTTTTGCTATCATAATGCCCAAAGTCTTTAGTCCTGAGCCAGGGCCTCCACTGCATTAAGCAATGTGCAAACAGTCTTGAAGCAGTGCCTCCACCAAAGACCTTACATTAGAAGTTTTAGCAGGCTCTATCATCTACATAAAATAAGCAAGGGGAACAGGAGGGAGACTGGGTAGCCCAAATGCAAGCACATATGGGCACAATGAGCATTAGTCATGGCTTACCACCAACTAATTTCAAAACAAAATATTTTCCAGTAACAGTTCTCACTTTTACCAACAACGACATAACAGAGCTTTTTTTTTTTTTCCTTTCTGAGCTCTCAGTAGTACTGAACCACCTACAGACAGAAAACTCTTTTTAGTTAGCACCACACCATTTTTCTGCATCGTGCACTGGCAAGGAACGGAGGGGGGAATGCATGGAAGCAGCATCAGCAAAAAAAGTAAACCATGGGAAGCCAATCAATTAGATGTAGCCTGGCCTTTCTTTTCGCAGTGAAAGGGTTTTCTTCCTTCCCCTCCTCTCCCCCCCTCGCCCAAGAGTGAGAAAACTCCAAAAGTTAGTCTTATAAGGAGGTGCCAATGATGTTCTTTATGTAAAAGTTGCATTTAAGAGGGAAAACTCACAATTCTCACAAGCACATTGCTTTTTTCCTCCCATGTGCTTTGATCTGAGCCTGCTCTTCTATGTGTATTCACTGGACCAGTTTTTATTAATAAGATTTGGTACTCGGCATGATAGCTCAGAGAAAGTGGGTGATCTTCTATGCACTATTCATTATTTTACTAAATTTGAAGGATCCTTTGCTTACATGCTTATGCTCTCAAGTGTCCTGTTGGGTCAAAAAGGCAAGCCACAGATGATGGTACAAGGTGCAGTTTGGCTCCAGAGGGGGGGAACTGTAAACATGCCATGAGGGCTCACTTCTGGTGGGACATGAGCTTGGGAGCTCAGTTTTGCTCAGCCCGGGATTATCCCACGTTGTCAGGAGGCACTATTGCTATGTGATTCAGTCCACCACCTTTGTTTTCACCTTGAGGAACTGCAGAAAAGGTTTGCCCTTTAGCCCCTCTAGCACAGGGGTGGTTTGTTTCAGACCTCTGGAATTCCCAGATCCTGAAGGAGACTTCAAAAAATACAGGAGAGGCTGGACTCTCCTTGCAAAGCAGCACTACTGCAACATACACAAGCCCATATTCTATATTGAATTAGGAAGTGCTTTATCCACTTCTCCCTAAGCCGAGGAATGCTAGGTGAGCCAAGCAAAGTAAGTGGATTCATGTGCTCCATAAAAGCACACCGTCCAGACAGATATGAATCCTTCTGCCATTCAGAGCAAGACATTATTTATAAGTTAACTAAATATTCCCCCATGGTCACAACATAAGACAAGCATTCATTCTCTCTTTGACATGATATTATAGTTCTCCAAGCTTCCTCAATATAGTGGGTTCAGGGTAAATTCCCCATTTGGCCTGCCCTTACAATTCCCAACAAACGAGTGCCAGAATGACAGAACACCATTTTATGGAACTAACTAGCTGCTTTTGGCTTTTGTCTCATTTCTCCCCTCTAACACAGAGCCTTTTATCTTGGGGCTGGCTCCTCCTGGGCATGCTTCCAGCTAGCCTTAGTGCCTGTTGCACACGAGCACTGTCTATGCAATATCATCATTGGTTTAAAAATGTACCAAATGCAGGAAAACTGTTTCTCTCTCTCTCCCCCACCCACACCCCTTTTTTTAATAAGAATTTTTCCATGTGGTTAGAGAAATAACATCTGGAATTGCTGAAGGCTGCCAAAAGGAGAGAATGAAAACAATGAGTTGAGTCACACTTGAACCTGCCAACTTCATATAATTTAGACCTTCTTGAGGCAGTTTGAAAATAAAAAGAAATATGGAAAATGTTTTAGTTTACTTTTTATACTGCCTTTTTTTTTTTTAAAATCTGCTGATGTCAGTTGCAGTGTGAGCCAAGACATAGCACCATGGCATGGGCATTCATGCTTGATATCACAATCTTTCTATAGTTCATCTATACATACACAACACCAGATCTAGGTTTCTCTTCCTGAGCAGAGTCTCACTGAGCTATTTAATTTTCTCCCACTAGCAGATGTGAAACTGCACTGGATCTTTTATACCAGCACAGAGAATTTGAAAGTTTCCTAAATGTCCCTTCATTTTTCATGCCCATGAGCAGTACTGGTATGCTCCAGTAAATTTTAAAATGGTTGCATACTGTTGCAATGTAGTCTCTGTAAAAGATCAGCTCCCATACAATTGTTTTAACCCTAATTAAGGACATTTCATTTCTCTGCCTAGACTAAGAAAGGCCTTCAAGTGTTTCTATGGTCAGAGTATTGAATCTTTTCACATTGAACAGTTAACGCCATGCTACTGTGCAGTTGGTGTGCACACTGAAGTTGGTGATTGCAATGCCAGTGCAGACAGAGAAAGCAGTTAAACTATCTAATGAAATGGAAAACTCAGGTGGTAGGAAACACCATTCCATGAAAAAGTCACAAATGGAAATCAGGCCAGGCACAGCCTGAGGAGCTCTCAATGGGATTTAAATTCAAACATATGTGTGTTGGGTGGAAAAGAGCAAAGTTGGAGGCTGCATGCTGTTTGTTGGAGCCTTGCATGTATGAGAGAGACCAGCAAAGCACAGGAATCAATAGACTGCAGAGAAGGATTTGTGGCAACACTTTGGGGGAAAAAACTAAGAGAGATCTCTGGAGAACAAACTTAGCTACAAAGCCAAGAAATTTTGTCCTGCTGATTGATACACAACATATCTAGGGTTTTATAGGTATTGTTGCTGTCTGAATTGTAAACTGTCTGAATCCAAGACATACCCAACTTCATAATCCATTTTTATTCCTTTAAGAAACCACTCAAAAGACTTAACTGTAGATAACTGCTAAGACAAGCAGGATTGTATGGTTATATCTAAGCAACGTATGTAAAATTATTATCAATCCCTTAGAGTGTCATCTGACAATGGAGAAAAGGTGATGTACAGTCATGCTGTATGACCACAGGAGATGTTACACCCTCCTCATGAGGGCAACTATAGTATAAACTCTTTTACATGACTGCTTTTACTGGTGTTTCAAGAAGTCCTTAGAAACAGCAATACTAGCATTTATACTAACATCACCCTTGTCTGACATTATCTTACTACCATTGTTACCCATTACTCTTGCAGGAGGAGCAGGCGACACTCACAGTAGCTTTCGCAACAGTGTCCCAGCGTGATAATTCCACCCTGGCTTCAGCAACCCATTACTGACTTGGGAGGAAGGCATCTACTCCCCTCCTTTCATTTCACAAAAGTTGCCATTTCATCAGGCTATGACAAACCACTTTCTGTGCAGCTATCATAGCTCCTTCTCCTCAGTGCAAAGCTACTGGAAATTCTTATCGGGCTTGCCCACTCCATTGTTCCACACTATCACATGTTATCGGAGGAGTCACTGCACATTTAGCACATGTTGGCTTTTTTCTTTTCACCAAGTCACTTGGCAACAGTTCCAGTAGCTCTCCTTGCCTCAAAGGCTTTAAACAATCCTACCAAGATGGCTGAGCAGCTAGACATGCGTTAACACAACTCCCTCACGTGGATAGACCTTTGTTCCAGGATCAGGCAGGATAAGACTCACTATTTAGCATAAAATTCATCATAACTAGTAAGCTAAAATAATCCCATCTAGTTTAACACCAAAACAGGAGTGTCAACAAGATGTGGGTACACTGATTTAGTTTTACCGTTTTAAATTTGCTCCCTATCTTATACTAAGAACTTTTCCATTTAGACAAAGTGTTAGCCTGCTAAACGGTAGTTAACCACCCACTATTTTGTACTTATTAACTTACTGTCATTTAACATAAAATGTTTAGGCAAACCATGAGAGAGATCAGAATTCTGATCCTCATACTAAAAAGGAAAGGGCTCCAGGCATTAGATTGTGAAATACGATTTCCCAGGATATATTAAATTCTGGTTTAATGTTCTTTTTGATATCACAGAAAGTCAAACCTCATTTCATAAGAAGGCACTTAAACATGTTTTGCATACAGCATGCTTTCCCTTGATAAAGTCTCTGTGCTGCAGCAAACTTGGAATTTGATCAGAACCTCTGGAACACCCAGCGGTGGGAGTGGTGAAGAGCAAAACCCACACCATGAACCTCATCTCACAGAAGTTCCTTAGATAGTTTTACAGCGAACACAAACAAGAGGAATGAGCCAAGGGGCTCAGCAGAAGGCATCAGAGACTTGAATTATGCTGCAGGACAGACTGCAGATGCAGAGCCAAGCTCATGCAGCAATGCCAAGTACAGCACACATCATACGTGTATCCACAGGTTGACTACATTTCTGCAAGAGTCATGGCAGAATGACAGACAGAAGCATGCACTTAGGACCATCTGTAATCGAAAGGATACCAAGGCCTGAACTTTTTCTCATGATAACTGTCAGTAACTACAGAAGAACTGTTAAGAAAAACTTATGAACCAACCCTGGTTACAATATGTCTGCTATACCTCACAGTTTCTCACAAAGTACAGAGTTTCAGAGGGAAGTTCCCTTCTGTCCTCACAGTCTTGCATAACTCTTTCATATGTTCCATTAGCTTTTTTGCATGCTTCAACATGAAACAGTGAGTTGAAACACAAAAGCACAATTGTTTACAAGAAAATCTACTATGACCGATGTTGTTAGAGGAAATCAGCAGGAAGCGGCAAAGAGGAGGGAAGTTTGGAATGAAATGGAAAGAGCACCCTGATAATTTGAGGATGGACAATTTACTGCAAGACATCACCAACCACTCAATTTTTTTCTACTTCTCTGCTTGGGCACACAATTCTCCAGAAGACATGATATCCTCAGGTCAGAGTAGGTTTTACCCAACAATTTCAAAATAAAGGCCTGCTACTTACCATCTTCTCCTTTAAATTTATTACTTTGATTGTGCCATATTCTGGACTTACTCCCCGTATAGGCAGCTGCCCAACATGCAGGCTGACACAGCCACGTGTAGCATATTAAATCCCTTCACAGGGCCACTGGCAATTGTTGCATAACATCATTTAAAAGCAGTGGGGGCAGCCACGCAAAGAATGAAATGGTCAAGAGCCTTTCTTTAACCATTCTTCAATTTGCCTCAAGTCCTGAGCATCCTCTCTGGCACACGGTGTCACGCCATCTGAGCATTAGCAAGACGTTGCTGGCAGAAAACTGCTGACCTGCCAATACCTGCTCTTCTTTCGCAGAAAACCTTACTGCTATGCAACCAGGTCTTGAGCTAATGCAATGACTGTGGTTGAGGCTTTTCTCTGCTGCTCCCAGCAGTACACTTTCAGCAGACAAAAGTGAATTTTCAGGACATTCTCAACAGCAGATCATGACTCATATCATAAAGGAAGGTTTCCATAGCAGTCTGTATGGAAAAAAAAAAAGTGTTAATGCTAACAATAATAATAGTTTACTGCACAGCACTCTAGAAGTGGTTCACGTGTTGTTTGGAGTCACAAACAGCGGCTTTGAGAAATTAATTAGCCAAAGATGTCTGTATCTTGTAAATCAGTTTATACGCTTATAGAAAACTCTCAAAGGTAATATAGATAAAAAGCAATAAGTTATTATTTATATTTTGTTACTGACAATTGTTATTTAATGAACTTCATTATGTTTCATAACTGATTAAGACTATTCTATATTAATTCTTGCAAAATAAATTGCAAGCCTCATCTCTAATGAAATTTTATCCCCTTCCTTCACCCTCCCACACAGTAGGTGCCTTGTAAATTGTGATTACCTTTTATCACACATTCTTTCATTTGTTATAACTCATTTTGATGGATATCTTGTTGATGTGATTTGATACTTTCTTTTTATAAAAAAGACAAGACATGCAGCATCAGAAATTTACTTACATTCAGGCACTGTTCAGCTGCATCTTCCTGTGTTTCATGCTTCCCATTGCCCTTCCCTAAGACCTTCTCTAGTTTAGGAGGAAAAAGGAGGGGAAAACAAAATATTTATGAAATAATTAAATTCACTATTCTCTGCAAGCCCATGTTTAGTCTGAAAGAACACATGAAAGTTTAAGCATATCTCTCTCTTCCTTTTAGCAATCCCCACCATTAAAAGAGTGTTTTCTAGGGAGAAATCATCATTGCCAATTAGATTAGGACCATAGTGTGTCAACTGGACAAACTACTCTGACATAACTTGTGCTGATCTAGGAAACCAAACTTACTCTTTGTTAGTGGAGCTACAGAAGTGGCCCAGTTTTCCATATACAGAAAAAGGCTACATTAACTACAGCAATCATTTCTAGACTTCAAAATCTTTTTTTAGTTAATATATCTACCAAGTCCCTCAATCCAGAAACCACTCAGATGATGGAAAAATCAAATCCTTTAGTAGTGGGCAGCAACACTTACTTTTTTTTTGGTAACATATCTTTGATCTTAAAAAAAAAAGAAAACAAAACATAAAAAAATCAAACCAAACAAAAAAAATATCCATCACACCCCCTAAAAACCAAACATGCCTTTTTCCTGTGTGGACAGATATGGCTTAGCTTTAGCATAATCCTGTTATGTTCCCTTCTTTAATAATAACACAACTAAATAGACAGATCTAAACAAATAATAGATCTTTGCAATTTGCTTTAGCACAAAGTATTGCCGATATTAATCTTTAACACAACTACTTCTGTGGCAAATGAGTCCATTTAGTTATGTAATGGCATACACTCATATATGGTAGGAGCTAAAATCATGGCTTATTTCACAAAATATTTGAGGCCACATTGCAATGTATTCCAAAGACACTAGTGTTGAAGGAAATGAAATTGAGCGTTAAAACAGAAAAAACTTTTGGGAATGCAGAGCTCAAATCCACTGTCATTTAACTTATTCATTTGAAGAGCTGATTTACCATACACATTCCCCAAACAAACTATTAGGAAAAGTTAAAACTTAAATATATCTTTGGGTTTATTACTAAAGCAGAAGAGCTAAAGAGGAACAATGTTTACTTTTTGTCCTTTTACTGGTTCTTGAGAATATTTTACTTTTATTCATAATTACTTTGTTTAGCACAGTAATTCTTACTTAAGAAATAAATGTCAAGAAAAAATTAGGCCTCTTTAGAAATTATTAATAGGCTTATAATGCGCTGTTGATACATATCCTCCTGAATGCATTAGCGAAGGATATCAAACTATGAGAGGGACTAAATACCAAATAACTATTTAACAAAGAGTTAAGTGAAAATATTTGAACAAGCCACAAAGATTTTAGTTCAATTTTTGTGCACAGTAGTTATTCGGAGAGAGAAATAATGCAATGCAAGATAAAATCTTTGGGAAATATTCCTGCTTCTAAGTGACTTTACACAAGACCATTTTTTAAACTATCTTGCAGGCTTTATAAGCCATTGGCTTCATTGCTTGTCAGGGCCTTCACACCAAACAATAGGTGTTTTGTCATGAACCTGAGTACAAATCTCATTTTCGTTACCCAGTTGGGTAATTCCCATGTTACTCCAGGAGTTTCTTAAAACCTTCCATCCAGATGATCAGGTGAGCATCTTAGCTTTTCTTGGGGGGAGCCAGGAGAGTGGGGTGTATGGATGGATTGTTTCTAAACAAATGCATCTCTATCCTTTGTGGTTGTGGCAAATAATCGAAAAACATGAGCAAGAGTGCACCCCACAAGTTCAAATACACCAAAAAAAAAAGTTTGTTTCTACTATTTAATTATATGGGTGAGTTTGACAATATGAAGACATAGGGAGAAGAAGTATGAAAAACATAAGAGTATTTTCTGTGAGTAGAAGACAGCTATAAGCCAGAACCCCTCAAGCCCCATTAAGTGAAGCAAACTGTAGTTTACCTCACCCTCAGCCTCACCCTGACACTGCAACCTGGGGATGCAACAGGCAGTGGCATCCTATATCAGCCTGGCTCTGCTTCATATTTAAGTGCTCCAGCTGTTTTTATTCTTTTGCCTAAATTCTTTTCACTCTCTCCAGCAGACAGCTCAGCTACAAGACACTAAAACAAAGGAGCAGGGATGATTACATTAATCCTCAGGTAATATGCTTTTGCCTCTAAAGCTACACATGAGCTCATGTTGAACATAAAACACTACAACTTGCAATAGTTTCTTCTCCATCAACCAGTACACCATCTTCATTTAACTGGAGCACAGAAGATACCTTTTTGGTTATTTTGTCTTTTAAAAAAAAGGGGGGTGAGAGAGCAGAATTTATTTGAATAAGGTCCTTTCTTCTTTCAGACAAATAACATACTTCTGTTGCATCTAGGACAATTATGGAGCTTTTCCCAAGATATTAAAAATAATTCAGCAATCATCTCTGTATCATGGTTACTGTTGAGTAATCATTACTGAAAGGTAACTGCATCGCTGAGTGACAACATACAACAATATCAGTTTGTGGACTGTCAGGAGTCCAACATGCAGTATCAGTAGCTGCTTTCACAATAATGAAAATAAGAATAGCTGTCGTTATTCACTGAAATCAAAGCTCACAAACACCTTAGATGCATGCTAGTTTAAGATTCAGGTAAGATGTTCATGGACCCCATCTTGCTCCTATACCGAGTGGTGTCCTCCTGATGTACAATAAGTTTGAAATGTTTTGTAAAACTGGTGAAAAAGGTGTCTGGGAGGGTTAAACAGACAAGCGAGGAACTGCAAGGTGGTGAATGGAGCCTGTCCCTGCAAGCCTTCCAGGTTATCTTCATTTTCATGCCCACTGGGAAATGACTCACAGGTGTTTTAGGAAGAAGCAGCTGCCTACTTTGTGACATTTCAGCTTTTGCCTCCAGGTTGAGAAGAGTTTATAGGATAAGATACACAGAGAGGAGACAGTCTGCCAGAGATATCAAACTGCATTTACTACATCCAACGTAGAGCTTGTCTGGCAGGAAAGGTTTCCACATTTCAAACTCAAAAGGAGGCCGGTCCCATCCCTTTGACAAACGGCAGAGACTTTGAAAGGGGAAAAGCATTTAAAGCAAATTAATGCCATTAGCAAATTTAGAGCTGCTGAAAGCAGCTTGACACAGGCTGACATTTCTGGAGATGTACAACCTCCAGTTGCAGAACAGACAGAACAGGAGGAGACATCGTCCAGCTTCCTCCTCCGCAGGTCCTGGGGCAGGAGTGGAAGGTGGGAACATGCACATGCCAAAATCCTGCCCAACACTGAGTGGGGCCTTCATGTTCAGTAGTCATGCATCACATCACTCCTGCCTTGCTCCACACCAAACCCTTTAGCTCTTCCTCCTGTGGGCAGGAGGCACACAAGGAAATTGCACCGAGGAAACAAGTATTCCCAATTGGTGGGCAAATTGAATCAATGAATTTACATTTAAAGTAATGGATCAAAACATCAACACAACTTAAGCTGAACTCCAGGAGTTTCATGGGTTTATAATAAATAACAGCCTATTACCAGCAGAGACATGGCAGCATTTATGTAAGCAATATCACACTTTTAGATGGAGTTTTCCTTTTTGCAAGCATAAAACAAACAAACAGACTCATAGCATATCTGTTAGAAGATAAACTCCACAGAGAGGAATCTCTGAGGTTTTATCCCACCTTGCCCCAAACTAATTAATATGGTATTATCTTGTTTTCTAAGAATCACTGGTGATTTATAAGGTAAGTAAAAATTGTCATTACCCCTACCTGACACATGGTAAAACTGAGATATGTAGAGGTTAAATGGGAAAAAAAACAACACAAAAACACAGAAGCTAGTCTTTTAAGGCAGTACCGAATTACTGATATCTGCACCCATAGTCCAACTCCAGAATCCATAAAGTTTGCTAGTTACATGGTTTTGCAGTTTTACTGTAACCTTTGTCCTAGGAAGATTACTTATCTGCAAGTCAATAGCAACACAAATTTTTATGAAGCAAAAAACAAAATCTGAGCCGTTTTTTTCTTTCCCTCTTTTTGTTCTGTTTTATTGTTTTGAGGTTTTGTGGGGGATTTTGGGGGGTTTTGTTGTTGTTTTTTTAACATGCAACTTCAAACTCCAAAGTTACATGAAGTCCAGACCCCCAATAACCCCCTCTTCCCATCTCACCCCCCAGAACATGCAAGCAAAGAAGAAAGAGCCGAATGAGCGGAAAAGAGGCATTGCTTGGTTCAAAGAGTCACCCATCCTATTTACAAAGGGGGCCGAGAGGTCGGAGCGGCCCCGTGCAGCCAGCCAGAATTACCCTGGCCAGGAACAGCCGCTGCATCGCTTTGCAGTGTGCTAACCTTGTTCTATCAGTGAAACTATAGTAACTACATGACCACTGGGGATTAGCGTGACCCTGGGTCATAAAACTTGATCGCGGTAGATTAGCAAAAGACCAGGCCAGCACTGCAGAGGAGGCCCTTTTTTTTTTCCTTTCTTTTCAGAAGAAAGAGCATCACAGGCGAGATGCTAATTCTGCTTTGGATCAGGAGTAAAACACACACATGGCAAAACAAATGTGTGCTTACAAATATTTTGTCATATTAGATTAAATTATAGCACACAGACTAAACAGAGAAATCTGAAATGCAGGGTCTTTTGTTTGGGATATCCTTGGAGCTTTTATACAAAGAAAGAGAGAAGTTTATACTTTGGCATTGCACGGCGCACAGTCATCTCATACCTGCATCCTAACACAAACAGCTCACTGTACAACAGCGATGTATCTGTCAGTGCAAGAGCACATCGGTTTAACTGTCAAAATCCTTCTCCTCGCCTACTGATTTGACTGTACCACCCTTCTGCTTGTCTTCTGATAAACAGCAGCCGGCCCTCTCCTCCTCAGGGCTCAGGTTGGGTCCTTCTGCCCTTATTTCTAGCCTTATTTCCTACTTCTTTCCTATTTTTGTCTCATTTTAGCTCAGCACATCATGCAGAGACCCTATTCTAATAGGTACAGCAGCCTCCCACCTTCTACCTACCTCCATCTCCCACAAGTACCACTCCTTCATGTGATGCTTTCTGATGCCCATGTCCTCATCAAAAACATTTCCACACCTTCCTACCTATTGTTGCTCTGCACAGCAGGCTGGGCTGAGTCAAGAGGAAGCCTGTTGGGGCAGAGAGCAGGCAGAGGCGGGGATAGCAGAGGCCGGGACACAGGAAACAGGGCAGACAGGGAGTCAGCATGTCGGGCCAGGTGGCTGGCACAGGGACCAAAGGGTACCCAGGCACCAAGTTTAGCTGGGCATGTGGCAAGGCAGCTCCTGGAGGCTGACAGACAGCAGTTACCTCTGCCAGGCAGAAGAAGCTACAGAACATCACTGACATTTGATGTCAACTGGATGGTTTTGGGAGTTTTGTTTGTTTCTTTTTTTTTTTTTTTAGGCTACAAATTGTAAGAAAGTTACTAATCGCTAGGCTAATCCAATGGCTTCCTTGTAGTGTTCTGACTCCAAAAAAAATGCATGGCTTTTAGAAGAAACCTCATGAATTCAAGAAAGATATCACACAAGTGCAACATGCTTGCTGAGACAGGAATGCCTAGACTCATTAACTCAAGAGGTCCTTTCCAGTTCTGTCTGTCTTTTTTTTCCAGGAAGTAAAGGGTGAGGAATAAAGGAGCTTGTTAGACTGGTATAATTTTCACAAGGGAGGAGGAGGAGAGAGCAAAAGCAATGCCTGAGCTTCAGGGCTTTTTTGGAGAAGGAAGTTTCAACCTTTTCTTCTCCTTTTTTGAAATATATAATGGCCCAGGCTTTCTGTTCCCAGTTATCCTGCAAAACAGTATGCACCAAACTCCTGAACAAGGCCTTTGCTCCAAGATCTCTTCTCTTCCTAGGGCTGCTAAAGGCTGAAGAGGAGCATGGGGGAGTTCAGTGGGGCCAGCACATCCAAGGAGATAAACTGGGCAGAAACCCAGGTTGGCAGAACTGGAGGGGCAGCATTTCTGGGATGCTTTCCACAGGGCTGCTGACTGGTCAGCATGGTGTACTATGCAAATGTAGGGGGGAATAGCAACAAAAATTGATTTTGCCAGAACCGCAAAATAATTAGGACAATTCCTGCCCTGCAGAAAATATATCTAGGAGAAGCTAATTACATCAGTGGCGGGCTAGAAGCCTGCACTAACTGCACACAGAACAGTGTCAGCAAGACCAGAGCTACACCTGCCATGAGTGTTCATACACAGTTCCTCTTATTTCTGCTACCCATCACCCAGAATATCCCTTCCTACCTCACCTCCACCCTCTCAGTGCCTCCTCCAGGAGAGAAGGTCCTCTCCCCTTTCAGCTCCTTATCAGTCCAGGCAGTGGCCCCACGTTTCTTCACAGAAGAACATTACATCTTGATATTGAAGGGAGTAACAATAATGGGCATCCAAAAGGCTTCTGGGACTGCAACAATGACAAGGTCCTTGATCATCCCCTACAGAATAAATAACCCAGAATACATGGGTGTAATAGTTTCCCATGGGAGGCCCTGGTGGAGTCTCAGCATACCTTGTTGGCATCCAGCAATGACATGTTACTGCAGCATGTAGCTGTTCCTTGACAAAAAATTTCTGCAGAGAAGTTACATCAAAAATTTTGCCACACCACCACACACGTGTCTCTCTCCTTGTTCATCCTGACAGCACCTCCTTCAGTCATCAGTGTCTTCTCTGGTCCCGTGCTGTTGCCACCCTTGCTTAATGAGGTGTTTTGGTGGCAGCGACAATGCACAGGAGATGAGGCCCTACAAGTCAGGGTGAGGACAGCACTGAGCACTGGTTCTAGCACCAGTGTCATAGCTCTGCCATCACGGCACTGGTACCTGGGATGGTGCAGGCAGTTATGTTAGCACAGATGAATTCAATCCCCTACCCTGCAGCAGCACCCAACACTGCCACCATTACTGGATCTGGGGCCTAAGGATGCTGCTTCAAATACCTCCACTCCTGTTTGTAGCAATGTAAAGCCAAAGCATCATTAAATCTGCCACTTTCCTCCTTTGTCCTAAAGCTCCCCAGATGGCTTTGACTTTCACAGGGCAGACACCAAGCCTAGTCCCCGACACTGCACTCACCTCCCCAACATCAAGTCCCTCCCCAACACAGCCAGCATTAAATAGCTTCCTTGCCTGGGTTTTCACTTTTGTTCTATCTATTTGAGAACTGATCCCTGAAATAGTAAAAGAGTCAGTGTACTGATATGGCAGATTAAAAAAATGAAAATATTTTCCCTTAAAAAAAATCCATTAATTACCTAAAATGCTGCTTTTACAGAGGAGCTTTACTCCTCTATAAGGAAAAAAAAAAAAAAAAAGAATAAAAATTGACATTATCTAATATTTTAGATAAGGACTTTAGCTAAACTCTAAATGGGAGACAAGGGTGAAAAGCTTTTCCAGCTGCGGGGCAATGCCCCACAATGAAGTCTGCACCATTGGCTGCCTTGCATCCCTCAACTTGGGTTTCCAGGTCCCAATGGAGGCACTCGACACAGTCCAGTCAAAACCTCCTCTAGCAACCTTCTTCCACCCACAGAGCTGTGCCTGCCCTAAGTGTCTACAAACAGCTTCTCCTCTTCTTCTTCCAGCCCCTGCTGCCCACAGGCCCAGGCCCTGAATGCCCCTTTCCCCTGTGGCTGGGCTCCCACCTCAAGGGTGCTATACCCACACATGCACCTCTGTAGACACGGCTAATACGCATCTGACAGTGCGGTCTTTGGTGCCCGATAACTTACAAAAAGAAAAAAAACCTCTCTTCCTGCTGTCTGCGGTCAAGAACTGTTTTGCCAAGTGCCATTCACCTGGTAGTTATAGCTACATATATATTTATATTTGACTTGCACTTGACTTAATACCACATGAACTGGTGAGAGTAAAAGGACGTTGATCTCTGCCTTAATGCTTTGCTTCATAACAAAGGTGTAGGCACAAGAGGTGGGTTCAACACAGAATATTCATGGATTGCAGTTTGGGCAGGAACAGTTTGTAAACATCAGAAGAAACAGCAAAAAAATATATTTGTATTGTGAAACAGTAACATGTCATTAAAAGACAGTTTACTTTTCAGACATGTACAGTGCTTCATGTTGTTCCCATGCTTTTCAAAGGAAATGATTAGTGTTATTAGCACAGCAGTCCTCTTTTACAAAAGCAATTCTAGCCAAGGTTAATGTTTAAGAAGGAATTAAATATTAACTCAAGGGAAAGCACAGAAGTCACAATGGTTTCGTACTATACAACAGACATGCAGAGAAATATTGCTGCAAAAGCAAAAAAAAAAAATAGCAGGTTTGGTTTTCAAAACTAAAAAAAAAATAAATCAGAGTTCTCCTGCCTTATTGCCTTGGGGTTCCCCGGGACAGCATTACCTCTGTGCTTTTCACCTCGGGACAGGTAATTTTCCTCCTGCATTTGGTTTAGCAATGACTCCTTAACAATAGAAGGTGGATCACAGTGACTTAATCTGCTGAGGAGAGCTGCAATTTGATTCCCAGCCTGAGATTTGCAGGTAAGATAAAGTGCAAAGGTGACTAAACACCACAACAAGCAAGGTCTAGCCCTGTGGCTTTGCCTGGAAGGGAAAACGGATTATTATTATTATAGCAGCAAATCTACCAAGATCTGTTCCTTTTCTCCTGTTCCAGCTCCAGTAAATGAAAATCCTTGCAGCTCTCTAAAGATGGTTTTATAGTGGCAAAATGACTTGTTATATTAGTCCACAACATGCATTCTGCCCTGTTCTACAATAATCCCTTATTCTCTTTCCCATCTTTGCATTCTCACTGCAAACTTCTGAGCTGAGAACAAAGCCATGAATATTAATTAACTGCACCGCTATAAATGCACTTTTTGATATTGCACGTTGCACTGGACTTTCAGAATAATAATCCCATTAATATGAATGTTTGGTCCTAGACTATATCTACACTAAACTTTCATCTTCAAAGCATTTTAAAGACACTAACTAATTAATACACTCAAACTCCTCTGGGGGAAGCAAACTATCATCATCGTGTTGTTCTTAATGTTTTTACAGATAGAGAAACTGAGGTAGGAATTAACTTATTCAGTGCTTCAGACTGAAGGAGTGTGAGAAAATTCTCAGGGGTTGCGGCCTCCCTGTCCTAAACCCCAGCTACTACTGTAGTTCATCTGCACCTTATCACTTGTCACTGTGGCAAGTGTGCCTTTCTTCCATGCTCACATAATTTTGCTGCAACTCTTCAGCACATAGTCTTTAATAAATTACAAACACCAGACAAGCAGCTCACTATTCACCATAGGAAAGGAGAGGAAAAAAATAAAAAAGGAAAGAAAAGGCCAACAAATCACTTGGGCCAACTCACAGGCTGTTTATTTCAGCTTAGAGGGAGACTTGCAAGTACCAGCCATTATGTGAGCAGTGCATGCTTTTGTTAAGAGCAAGTGGATGAAAACTCCCCTTCTCTAAGGGAAGCAAAGTGGTATGAAATGAAATCTCAATTCTGAAAGTGTTTATTCACAGGAATGGCTACATGTGTGTGCCATCTCTGGAACTCAATGGGACTACTAAAGTGTATAAAGAGAAATCCTGCACATTCCAGATTGAAGGATGGAGCGAAAAGCTCCCATGGTTTTTGGTCACTCACTAAATGCATGCCTCTGTCAAGCCCAGATTTCTTGAAATTCTCCTCTGAAAGGCCTTTCCCTCTTTCACCTCTGAATCCACATCATGCTTTTCAAGTTTCTTTTATCCCTTGCCTTATAACGGAAATTCGCAAAACGGTACAGAATGGTTTCTGCCCTACACTTCATCTGAAAGTCAGGATACATTGCATCTTGAGGAGTGAAACGCTAACTTGGGCCCTAATCTTTTAAGACTCAGAGGCTAAATAAATAATGATTTTCATAGAGAACCACCCATACAGAACCTGGAAAGATAAGTCTAAACAGACTCTACAGAGCACCAAAACACAATTAGTTCTTAGACAGTTGTTGCAGGCTGGAGCAATACACTCCAAGTCCAAGCACAACTGGACACCAAATTTTGTAGCAGGACATTCTTATGTTTTCTCCAAGTGTGTGAGCAGTGGCTGGAAGGAACTGTGGAACTTCTTCAGGGAAGAATAACTTTCCATCCATTTTCTTTCCTTGCTGCAGCCTTGTCTAAGAGAACCTTAGCAACCTAAAATGAAAATTTAGTCCCACCACTTGAACAGTTGTGGAATGACAATAACATGACTGATTTATCTTTGCTGAGTAAAGTTCCCAGACTCAACACAAGTATTGTGGAGTCCACCAATGGCAACTACAGTGTCAGGGACACCTCATTACCTGGAGGCATCATTGGTCTGTCCATGCCGGTCACAATAACAATATATAATAATTCAACTGATTTCTCAAAATCCAAACAGTAATTTACAACCAGGCGATTTGTATGGCTTCAGGTGAAAAGGTCTCTGAGGCCATTCAGAAATGCTGTGTATTTCTTTATCTTTTTTTTCTCTTGGCTTCATTGCATCAGTTTTATAACTGCTCATCAGGTATTGGCTAACCAGCGTTATTACAACAAGACTACGATATCACTAGCATTTTAACCCATTGCTTCACTATATCTTTCTTAAATATTTTCTGCTCTCAACAAACTGATCCAGATGCTTTCAGGTGATGTTATCTTGGACTTTTTGCTCATTTTGATAACTCTGGGAGATAAGTGAAACTCCTCCCCTGCATCCATCCCTTCTTTCACCTCTGTCTGCATTGAGCAGCTTGTTCCACAGTTCCTTCCAGCCACTGCCCACACACTGGCCCCTATCTGGCTTGGCTTATTCTCTATCAGGCCAAGGATCTCACAATCTTACTTAGTTGCACAATTTCTTGCTGCAAACTCTTTTCACATAAGGTTGTTTATCATATACTCAGTCTCTTTTATGGGACTGTACACTTTATTTGAAGGACTGCCCTAATTATAGATTTACTACCAGAAGTTTTAGTGACACATATTCTTGTAGTGGATGTGTTATTTTTTTGCTCAAATGCCTTCACTCCTTTTCTCTAGCTGGGCAGATAACCAAATCTGCAGCTAGACTCATGGAGATAGGCGCACACAGGTGTCCAGAGTTGTTCTGACAGTGGCATCTGCAACACCACACTGACCACTGCAGCCAGGGGTTGAGACAGGCTCATGGGGCTGTTTCTCAAGCACGTTCTCACTCAGAAGGGAAGTGCCAGGCTGAGGCAGGAAACAGGTACTTCCCAGTAAAGACCTTTCAGCTGCTCTTTATAAAAATTACAAAGTTGCCCAGTTCAGAGGAGACATTTCCGTCATTCAAGTTCACAAGGGTAGATTTCAAAATTTCCTCAGGTGCTTACGCTTCTGATAGTCATACTTATGTTACAGTAGACCATCTCAATATAGACAAATTTACCACAAAAGTGGGAAGAGTCAGCTGTCAAAATAGAGACATATGAAGATTTAAAAGCTGCAAGATGCAACTGATTTGACATCCCTGTACTCAAAATTCACGTTTCTCACAACAAAATCCCATTTCAACGTGATTGACTCAGCTCCGTTAGTCAGTGGTGTGACATAATTACCCTTTTAAAAGACTATCTCACCTGCATCATGTTTGGTATAATTTCCAAAGGGAATAGCGGGATCACCAGCACATTTATGTAAGCGATGGCTGCTCCACTGTCTACAGATGTCACAGGCAAGTATATCAAGTGCAGTATGTCTGGAAAAATATCCCAGGCCACATGTTTGTATCCAGATCTCCAAGTGGTTGCTGAGAAGTTGGGAATAAATACTGTCAGTGAGAATCTGAGAACCCACAAGAGCTTAAATTGACCAGTTCACCGTGGGTATCTACCACAGAACAGGCACTACTAGGGTCAGGACATAGCAACCCTGAAATTGCATCCTAAATATAATATTGCAGACAACCACGATTTTGTCTTACTTTCACTCTGCTATGGAGTTACTTCCCTGACTATCCAACAGGTTAATGAGATTGAAGTTTTTATTTGACACAGCTTCCACTCCTCCATCCCTGCATCAGTCCACAAAAGTATCACCAGTAACAGATCCTGTATATTAATATATCTTATTTGCAGCACTCATAATCTTCATTTTAACTTTGATCTTAAATGCCATCCTTAACCATCTCCGTTTACTCGCTGGTGCCCAGAATGCGGTAAGGTAGGTTTTTTTCCGCATCCACTTTCCAGTACCCTTAATACTCAGTGCCAAAAATGGCTGCTTTTCATTTTTGCCACTGGTTCCTCAATCATGCACACTTTCATAGTGAGCTCCAAAGTGCTCAGATTTGCAAAATCTCAGCTTGTCTGGTATTTCCACAATGACCATATGCCAATTTCCTCTGTAGACTTTGCAACCAGCAATGTTATCTTTTTCCCCACCTCAATTTCTCTATAGCTCACATTTTTAACTCCTCATGCAGCAATCACTATGTGGGGCAAACGCTGTAACACCTGAATTCTTTAATCTTTTTCCAGGTGCAGAGTGCCTGAAAGAAGTTTCAGACCTTCAAAAACATTTTGATAATATTTCAGTAGTTTTGCTGTAGGGCTACCACAATATATGTTTGCTCTGACTAAATTTCTAGAGTTCCATGTGTCTCCATTATCTAAATCACTTTTCTGCTCCATTCTGCATGTCACAAGGCTTCTGAATTTACTAGTATTGGTGACTAACAGCAACTCTGGCATTGTCAGTACCAAATGCACCTTCCTCTTGTAAAGCTCCTCTTTGTGCATTCCCTGTGTTTTACATTGGCATAGTGGAATGAGGATAACTCATTATGAAGACTTAAATATTTGCAGTGCTTGATTACATTTTCACATTTTTCCATTTAATAGTGCAATGCCTTCACTGGTTACATACTGTCTACATGGCATACAGTCTCCTGTCAGCATACAGCTGCCCCGTGCTGGTGTTAGATTTAGGTTTGCAACTTTCGCATTGTTATTCTAGAGTTTGAACATGGTCTTGTACAAGAATTATTGTGCTGGGGTTTTTGTCTGCACATGCTTACAGACTTCTCAGTGATATTTTCTGCCACAATCAACACAGGTGGCTCTGTACTCAGAGCATTTTTCAATACAGCAGGTTTTTCTTCTCCCCAGAATATGGGTTCCTTCAAGCTGCCAGTTCTGCTGCTTCTACAGCCTATGGCAGCTATTGCTCACCAAGACTTCAGCAGGATCTGCCCTTTCCTGTGTTTTTTTGTATCCTTAGAGCAATATCACAAGCTTTCTTGTTTTGTATTGCTGGTGTTTGAGTTCTTTGCCTGTATGTATTATAAGTATTCTCAGGTTTCCAATTTCACATGCTTACAGGAGGGCACTTATTTCTGTGTTCAACATTTAAGCATCAAGAGATAGGATAAAAGCCAAAAGTCATCCAGCATTTATTACTTCCTCTGCATGAACTGTCATTTGTCATCAAACCTTTTCCGAAAGCAGTATTGTCTAAATTTCTAGACATTACCCTACATTCAGTGGTGCAAACGGTCACACAGACAAGAGAAATCTACCGTAGCAATTCTCCAAACACCAAACTACCTATCCTAGTACACTTCAGAGACGGTTTGTTAAAGAAATCACTTTAACACAAGGACTGCTAAATATATGATAGAATTTCAAAATTTCTGCTTTGACAAGTATCTCAGTATAATCTCTTGCTGTAACAACCCATATAGGAGTAATGACAATGAGAAAGAGCAAAAGATATAACTCCCAGTAGACAAATTTTAAATAGGTCCTTACAATAGTAATACAGGATGTGTCTTCTCCACCTTGAGTAGCTTGATGGTTTTACATGTAAAGGCTACAGTCTTGCTGTGAAATGCTATTTTAGTTCCTGTGTGCATAGGACAATGTGTGAGGGGCAGCTGTGCATGAATGTCCTGAGCTTGGTCTGGAAAGACCAACAGCATCATCACGGAGCCATCCTCACAACCACAGTGTGTATTTCTATATTCCTGTTTCAATTAATCTAACAGCAGATCTGTTTATCTGCCTTGAGTAGATAAGGAAGTGAAACCATTTGAGTAGAGAATGACCACAGGCCATGAGAACATATTGTAAGAGTTATTGATAGCAACCCCAAAACTTCTAGAGTGTATTACAAGAATTGCATATATAACATACATAGGTTCAATGTTACTTCTACCTGTGCTAGTAGAAGTAACAGACAAAAAGGAAGAGACATGCAAAGTTCAAAGTCTATGCTATCTGATAAGGCCTGTCAGAACGAAAACCAGGAGGTATTGCCAGAATTAAATTATTTCCTCAGGACAAATCATGCATTCGGAATCAAACAACATGGGCTAAACAGATAAAGCCCATTTGTATAACATAATAATGGATAGGCATATATTTCACCAAAATAGTAAATATATACACTCTACACAAACGCAGGGCAAAACCACAGACACTGCAGACAACACAACATCCTTTCTGCCGAGACTTGAACAGCAAGATGTGAAGAAAAAAAAAAAGCTAAAAAGCAACTGATTGATAGATATGCATACGCTCTGAAAACTCTACACCTCTGGAGAAAAAAAAAAAAGTCAAAGCTGTCTCCCCTCTTGCAAAAAGGGATTACGCTTGCTCCAACATGAAAATACCTTCAAAGACTACCCAAGAATTTCTAAAATACCAAGGCATGAAAAAAAGCCCAATATGCAGCCATCCCCAAACTAGAAAAAGGGTTTTTTTTCAGGTAAATGAGAGTTAGTCAAAATAAACAAACAGTTCAAGCAGAGACAGAGCGTGTCATATATGTGATGAGAAATTTTCAGGGACTACCATATTTAATATGCAGACAGGCTTCACTAGTTACACTGAATTTTCTTATCTTGATGGAGACAAAAGGGGTGCTGTAACAGCCATCTCTACAGGATGGCTTTATGAACAAACGGGGCTGCATGTAGGAACTTGGAATGCTCATAAAATGCCTGATAAGGATGAGATCCTTCCTGGGTGAATTCAGAATTGTGCAGCAGTTACCAAGACAGTGCTACCACCCTACAGACCAACCAAATAGCTCTTGCAGGCAGTCCCCAAAACAAACCAGGTGGGAGAACTTGCTGCCTCACCAGCACCAACACTGCACTCTGCTTTGGGATAATCACATATGCTCCAGACTCTACTCTTCTTTTACTGGTACAGAGAGGTTTTATTTCCAGTAAGCAATGGTGTGGAACAGACAATCCACCCTGCTTTTTACCCTTCATCTCTCCACAAGTGGATGAACTTAATGGTCTACAATTCCGTCTACTCTGCAGCAAGGGGTCAAGGAATTATTTTATACTCAGCTCATGAAAACATATCCTTTCCAGTTATAGATGAAGAAGCTCATTTTTAAAAACATACAGCTACTGCTTTTCCCAGCATATCAGAGAAAATAGTACAGCAGTGAAAAGGAGAAGTATTTACAGGTATTTGTTCAAGAAAACCCTGAAGATTCATGGTGTTCAAGGTTCCTTTTCATGAGCTTACTGCAAACATTCATAGGAATTTAGTTCCATCTTCAAGAAGGTTCACAAACATGGATAACACTGCAGGTTCTTGTGCAAACATATATCCATTAATGAAGATATGCTAAAAGACTGGCACAACTATTTGCATTGAGAGCATTTGCAGAGCTAATGTAAAAGCTTCTTGTGGTTTGGGAATTTCCAAGGCAGGTATCAAAAAATATAATTAAAATACATAAAATGAAAAAAAAATACAGTACACTGCAAGCAACCAATGGAACTAGAGCAAATAACAAATATTCAAATCATGTACAAGTACTCTCCAGACTCAGCTATGTTCCTTCTAACCATTCACTGAGCAAGATGAAAAGTTGCTTAAAAAATTTTAAAAAAAAAAAATAAATCAAAGAATGTTTGCATAGTATTTGTAAACAGAAAGGCTATATCCACCAAATGCATTTTTGCTGCAATTAGTTCACTGTTCTTAGCCAGATTCTTCTTATTTCTGCCTACAAGAGCCCTTGCTTTTTCTTTTTTGCTCAGCTCCATGTTTGACTCAGGTTTGCTCCAGGTAAACAGAGTCAAGACAGGGCTAACGGCATAGGGTCAGCCCAAGGGGGATGGCACCACCGATACAGCCTTCAGCATTTCACTCTGGCCTTTGTGTATTCTGCTTTTATTGACTTTTCACAAAATATCGCCATAACACTGTGCAACCAACAGCAAAAAGGAGAGAGGACAGACAGTAGAGACCATTGCTTCCTACCCAGACCTTGGCAGACATCCTGGGAGACCAGGAACCCTTTGCTCTCCACGCTGGGGAAAAGCCAGCAGAACAGTCGGCTTTGCAAACTCTCACCCCTGGATCCATTGTGGTTGGCCAGTTCCCCTTCTACACTGAAGCTCCTCACTCTCTCTCCTCCTCCCACAGACCCAGGGGATGGGGTTGATTTAATCCAGGATGTTTCTGTGTAGTTCACACACTGCCACAGTACCGCCAGAGTGCCAACCTGCACAGAGAGCAAAAAAGCCTGGCACAGGAGTAGAATGAGGAGAGAAGGGCTGGGAAGAGTTGTCACCCAGGTCTACCACTGAAGCAAACATGTTGTGCAACCTCATCTTGCAAGGTTACAGCAGCTCAGGGTTCCTAGAGAAATCATCATTTGTTGCCAAGACATGTTTCTGACAGGGAATTTCTACTTCCTGGGGACAAACGAAGCTTTCTAAAACCTTTGCTTGCTTATGACCTGCTGTCCATTGTAGTTCCTCTAAGAGAAGCACCCATTTCCATCAACCATTCAAAAGTAAAGTCAGTGTCAAAACAATCGGAGCATAACTTGAAATGAGTGGTCTTTTTCTTTAAAATAAATAAAGAAAAAAAACCCAACAAAAAACCCCGAAGAGCAGGAAAAAAAAAAAAAAAAGAAAAAGAAAGAGACAGCTAACAACTCTGGGTTTTATTTGCCTTTAGATTAAACCAAAAGCTGGCCACATTTGTTTAACCCCAGGCTTTGGTGGCCTAACATGCCTGAACAGACCTTAACACTGCCAGGGCTGCAGATGCTAAGGTAATAGGAGAAGAAGAGCAGAAATCTGTAGCCTGTTTCTAAGACCAGGCAGCTTCCAAGTTCTAACCATGACCACAACAGATATCCCATTTGAAGGAAAAGCACATACAAAGGAGAAAGTGGTTGAGTTTATGCCAGATTCTTTTGCCAGCACTTCTAAATGCAGGGAAAAAGAAGGGTGGGGGAGGGATAGAGACAGAGGGGTTACAGGGAAAGATCTGAGGAAATTTCATGTTGTTCTTTAGCTGGCAAAGAGACACAAATATATACACCTACAGTGACTTATGCTGTTAATCACACATGTGGATAAAAGAGGTTGCAAATACCAGAAGCTTAAAACAGCGGTCAACAAAAACAATTTGCTCAAAACCCTTCGTTATGTCCCGTTCCCCAAAAGTCTAATAGTGAAACTATTTCCAAAAGCCAGGCACAATCCTAAACACAGAACCATAAAAATAAGAATCCTGGACTGAGACAGAGCTGTGCTGCAGGAGTTACCACCACGAGCCCCTACTCTGGGAGCGAGACAGGTACATAGAGAAAATGTCTGTTCTTCAAAACTTCTGGCTTGTGCCAACACCATCAACATGGTCAGTCGCAGAGGCAGCCAAACCTAATGACAAGGTTAACAACACTGAGAGGTGGTGTTGAAACAGCACTAGCAGGAGCTATTTTAGCAGAAAACGCAGGTGGGAGAGAAAAGGAGCTCAGCTGAGCCCCTCACCCCATGGAAATGAAGAAACACACCCTTTGTGCTTGGGTGAGCTTAACTCAAATATTCTTCCCCCACTCATCTAAAACTGTGTAAATATTTAAGCCAGATGGGACATCATTTTTTTTTTTTTTAAATTCCCCAGCCCTCCCAGCCAAGTGTGTACATGCACTTCCCACCCTGAGTTATACAGATAACAGGTAAGACTCTCCTAGCTACCTGCCAAAAAAATAAATCGGCGCTGCTTACTGGTAGCCAAGTTTGGGATTTCACAGCTAAACAGATAACTAGCTTTCCTGCTTGCCTTCCTCTTTTAACTGTACTGGATTTTACCAGATACAGAAACGTTTATGGGTTTTTTTTTGTGGGGGAGGAGGAAGCAGCAAAATTCATTAGATGAATTCAAGTAGCAACATCTGTCCCCAACAAGTACAGCCCATCCAGTTGCAAAATGTAGGGAGGGGACAGGACCCTGGCCTCACTGGCACGGGGAGTTTGCTAAATGAATTGTACACAAGCTACAAACGACTCCAGTGTGCCGGGTCCCCGGGTCCCGCAGCTGCAGCCACTTGCCTTCCCCGGCTCACGCATGCCCGGCGCCCTGCCAGCAGCTCCCCCACGCACAGCGGCCATCTCCAGCACCCGTGGACGCGCACTGGGGATGATTCACTCCTAAAGCCAAAAGCATGGCACAATTAAACAAGCAAGCCCATTTAACTCGTCATTAAAATGCATGCTTGTGAAACAGGACTTGGGCATAATGAGCGCTAAACTGAACGCTCAGCCAGTGATGCCACGCTGGCCCGACTACTTCGGGTTGCCACCTTTTTGGCCTTAGTTTTGGCTCACTGGAAGGGCCCCATGCTGCACCTATCACTAGGTTATTAGCAAACTCACTAAGCCAGGCACATCCCCATCTACATTACAACAACAAAACAGATCTGAAAAGGGTTAAGAAGACAGCCAAATTCATCTACCACTATTAAACTACCAGCAATGTCTATACAGCTTTAGGCCACAGCTATAATGGGAAAATACCTTTATTTTTTACCAGACTGCTTTTTATAAGTAGCAAAATTTTGAATATATATTATACCTTTTATCAAAAAGGAACTGATCGTATTTAATAAGTTTTTAAAAATGCATACGTATACACATTGTTTGAAATATTATTTTAGATAGAAGTTTTTTTAACCAACATTAAGCATGCAAGCTGACATATTTTAAAAAAATTCTGTTTTCATGGTCTAAACATGACCTGCAGGAAAACATGATTTTAATATGCTTTCTGGTGGTGGTTAAGACCTGGCCAAGATTAAATCTGTATTAGACAAAAGATTGTTCCAGGAACCCAGGGAACTTCTGTTCTACCACCAAAGCCACTCATTACTGAAGAGTAGGTGGGTCGCTGGATTTGGGTTTTGCTCTCTCTTATAACAATGCTGTAGTTACAAAGGCAGCTCAGCAGGTTCTAATATCACAACTCATTCCTACTACCCACCCACTTTTTTAGCAAGCTTTTCATATGCTAAGTGACAGCAAATCAGATATAATCATCCTACCAGTGTATCCCCACATCTTCCTATACAACAGGCGTCCTCATAAAACATTGTCCTTGTGAGGAACAGGAATGCTGGCCTCAGCAGACTGTGCTACCAGACCTTCTTTTCTGCTTTTATTTCTAATACACATGCTTTGTTTCCCTTCCAGGCAGAGATCTCAATACACGATGGGCCTATATGCATTTTTCTGATGCTTATTTCTCATGCTAATTTGCGGACAGGTCAGCAGCAGCTGCTCATACAGACACAGGTCACTTCCCTGCCTGTGGCCCGCAGTCTCCACACTGTTCCTCATTAGAGCAATAAAGGCATGTGTTTATGTCTCCAGGTAGCTGCGAAACCTGTGTCTCTTGGTGAGGGCTCTGATTCATGCAAGGAAAGGGCTTACCCTGCAACTTCTCCAGTAGCTCCCCAGGTTTCCCTCCCACACCTACACCAGAGATTTTTCACCCTTCCTGCCAGGACAGCTCTGCGGCTCATGAAACAACAGCTGATCTGCCACAGTTCACAGCCCAGCGTGAGACAACAAACTATTACTGGCAAAGGTGCAGCATCATCCCAAGCTAAGCTGTCCCCATTTCTCCATCCAAACCCTTCCCAGTAGGCAACGCTTCTTCCAGGACAGTGGTTACAAAAGTTTACTACAGCTAAAACCTCCTGACTTGGAAGATACAAATATCACAGCTGCAAAACATCACCTCTATGTTCTTTTGACTAAGAAACCAAGATACAAATCTCTCTTGAATCATGTCACCTGGACACTTAGACCTCTCTGGGCAGAACACTGTTAGGGCTGTGGAAGTGATACAGCAGCATATGAATTCAGTCTTTGCTGACCCCAGGCAGTTAGCCAAAATTGTTTCCATTAAGTGGAAAAATTGATGACAGAGTCTGTTCTCTCATTGAGGCAATAATGTGTACGTGAAAGAAAAAAATAAAAAAATTAACACTTACTTTTTTTTTTTGAACAAAGGCTCAAGAGATAGTTACTTTGCCAAGCTTCAAGCCTCATGCTGCAACTACTTAATACACAAAACTTTTTTTTTTTTTTCTTCCTTTAGGGCCATTTAAACAGGCTTCAATAGCTATGTCTGGCTGGCATTTACTGTTTCTCTCTGGCTCAGTTTCCCCATGAAAAACCTCACAGAGTGTTACCCCTGCCCCCGACCCAAGCTCTCTTTGGTTGTTCCTACTAATATTTTAAATGAAAGGTGGCTGTTGCTCCTCTGGCTAGAAGCCAGCCTACAAAAGCATGCCACTTCTCGCTCTGCTTTCCTGTTTTGGCCTCCAAGGTCAGTCTCCATACCTGCTTTGTCCTGGCTATAAGGAAGCACAGTTTTTTTCTAACAGTGCTCTGGGATGGTCACCCCTGAGTAGCCCGAAGTCACGAAGTGAACCCCACAGGATCATGAGGTTAAAACATACAAATGCAGTAACACTTGTGGATTGACCCTGCAGCTCCTTTCAAGCTTCAAAGAGCCCAGGCACCAAGAAGAAAAACGAGTTTGCCATCCTGTCCATGGGAAGGGGCTGCAGCCAGTTGGGACCGTCCTCTTTCCCTTGGTTTTCAAAAGGCAAATTGAGATCAAGAAAGTGTTGGGGAAAAGAAGTTCATGTTTTTCCTGATGAAATCCAGTGACAGACTTTGCTGGCTACCACACAGGGCTGAGCTCTCACCAAAATACCTTGACAGTGTGGTTACGTGGGTCCAGTGCTGGGTGCCCTGGAGATCCTGCCACCCAAATGCCTCATTCAGCATCCAGTACTAATATAGGTACCGTTGTACAAGATTTTGTCTACTTTCTTTGTAGATTTTTCCCTTCAGGTTACTCTTGCTCAACTACCCACTCCATGTAATTAACTTGCATAACCTAACTATTTTTTTTCCCCTTCATGGGAAAAGCCAGCTTTGCTATTTAAGAAAAAAAAAAAAAAGAAATCAAACACCACTAATTAATAAATCAATTCTGAACAAGAACAAAAGCTAAACAGAAATTGAAATTTCCAGCCAATCAAAATTTCAAAATAGACTGAATAATATCAAAGACAAAACTGAAGTAATTTCAAGCCTTCAAAGTTAGACTGTAATGTTATGGAAATGGTTTTCAATCAATCCTTCTAAATAGAGTTTATTTGAAATTAACACCTTTGCAAAAGGCTGGATGAATCAGCATTTTCTGTTGGAAAAGCCTTCCACCCAAAGATTTCTAGCCTGTTCTACAGCTTTCACTGAGCTCAACTTTCTTGCCTTTCCTGTACCATGTTTATTTTAGCATTGTAACATCATCTTTTGTCTCATTCTCGCAGTTCACCTTTCTGTTTCTTCCCAGCTTGACAGGGCCAATATTTAAATAAGGCTGAGCCAATATAAAAATGAAGGGTTACTGGTAGTAGTAGACAGTGAGACACAGGGCTCAATGCATTCCCCAGTTATGTGGGCGTAAATCCCAAAAGAAGAGAGGAATGTCTACAACTGCTCTACTTAAATCATTAACTTTCTTATGCTGATTGAACACGTGGTTTGATTACTTTACTAAAAACTCCTCCTTCTGAATAAGTTTTATATATTGGTCACAGGAATTGGCTAGTACTTTCTATTGATACTAAAATGAGAACCAGCTGGGATATTGTTTGATACCATATAACTGTTGTACAATTAAAATGCAGGTAGAGTGAAACACTATGGTATGCTAGAGGATGGAGGAGAATGGGAAGAATAAGGCAGGAAAGGATGAAAAAGGAGTAAAAGCAGTCTAGAAAAAGAAGGTCTTGCATAGAGCTAGTACCTTCTTCACATAATTATGGATGTTCTTATTCATCTGCTTGCATACAACTGAGCTACTGTTTCCTTCTAGGATTCTGCTAAGACTTTGAGGTGTGTTGATTCCTTGTGGCAATAAGATCCCCAGCTTCATTACGTGTTGTAACTTGGAATCAACAGTAGTCAGCCCTGAGCGAGCTAAGGTCAAATTTAGCTCTGCCAAGTGCTATTAAGTCAGAAGTATCAGGCACAAGCAAGGGAGAACGACAACCCTGGAGACCACCTTCTTCAAGTGTACTGCTGCTTAGGTAGGAAAGGAAATTTCTGTGTCAGGCAGAATATAGTAATTGCCTCTCTAATAATTACACTGCAAGATTTTGGGCATGATGTGTAAAATAAGAAAGTGGCAAAGGGATCACTGTCTTTCAGAAGTTCTGATCTAGATCTGTGATTGCATAAGGTGCTTCACAATAGCAGCCCCCTGTGCTTTACAGTGTCACTAAAACCAAGAGTTCTTCATAATCCAGCTAAGGCTCACACAAGGCAGTACAGACCAGTAGAATGGTGGCCTTCAGCTAGAGAATGCATTTCTAGTGAAATCCTGCATCTGTCCATGTTGTGCTCACCACATTCCAAACCCCACATTAATAAGCCAAAGAAATAAGTACGTATAAAGCAACTGCAGGTAACATTGGAAGTGACGAAAACATGATTACCTACAGCGAAGACTGATCAGTCTTCTGGCTTGTTCTAACAGCTTCCACAGTAAGTTCATCCAAATAGCATGATACTAAAAGCAGTGTTACATTTAGGAATGTTGCAAAAAAAAAAACCCCCAAAAAAAACAACAATAAAATAAATGGGGCTCTCTTGTGTTCCCAGATCTAAAGAGACCATTTTTGGCTAAGCGTAAGTCTGGAGAGCTTGACATTGATAGATGCAAGAGGATCAACATAGCACATCAAAATGAAATTTAAATATGTTGAACAGTTTCCAGTTATCAACAGGAAGTGTAATTAATCATAGAGATAATAGATCTGTAATTTGGCAGAAAAAGTGTCCGTAAGCTGAAACCAAAGAAGGCAACAAGTTCTGACGTAGAAAGAAGTATCAGTAGAATAGCTTCACTTGGAGTGGTGTAGCACTTCTTCACCTGAGTTCCTTACCAAGGCTGATGCCTTTATAATTGTTGGAGACATAATCCTCCTCTTATAGAAACAGCTGAGCCCCTTTGGCCTGTGTAACACAGCGGTTCATAGCAGGATGTGGTTACGGCCCATGATATTCCCATTTATGATACGTGTGACAAATGTTCCAAGCAGAAATTCATCATGATAGCAGGGCTAGTGCTCCTGATGGTTTTCTCCTTGTCAGAAGCTCTTGAACAATTACAAGTTTTCACTATTTAAATTTGATGTTTCAGTCAAAGACAACAACCAAACACCACCAACACCACCCTCTACCACCTCTTGCAAACAACCACCAGCATTTTCCAAAAGCAAGAAAGGGGAAAACTCCCAGCTGATGAGTATTAAATATGGTCTGAATAGCTTTCCAAAAGCCTGTTTTGATAAAACCACAATTTCTTCTTAAAATTCAATTAATGCTAGGGAAAGTCCCACAGGAAGAAGTATTTAAAATTTAATTGAGGAAACTTAAGAAGTGTCATTTAAAATCCCATTATATGACCTTTAATGTTTCTTATTCCTATACTTTTGCCTACAATATGAGCACAGAATAGCTGAATTACTCTGGTGGGAGTTTTTTGTTAGAAAACCTATTATTACTTCAGTTCATCTATTGATTGAAACACCATTCCAACGCTGTTAAAATATCACATGTTTGGCACTGAAACACCCTGAGACTATTTTGAACATCTAACAGACAAAAATTCAGAAATTAAAACTTTGTGGAAATGATCATAACTGAGGAACTCTCAAAACCGGTAATTTTCATTTCAGCTCCAGATCAGGAAGAAATTTCAAAGTGACATGATTCTTCACGAAACTCATATTATAGGTTTGACTGGCTCTACTTGACAGGTTTCATTGTGGGGGGTGTTTTGGTGGTTGTTGTTTTGGTTTTAATTTTTAGGGAAAGCTGCCTGTTACAGAGAAAAATAACATAATTTTCTACTTGATCGGGCTTGAAGACAGACTTGGTCCAGTAATAGCCAGTACATCCCCACTTAGACTCGGGAAGATTCTTCAGATTCTGCCTCCTACAGAAAAGTCACTTTCATCTGTGCTCACCCTTTTAGATCTGTATCTGTGAATCAGCAAAAGAAACAGTGCCTGGCCAAAGGACTCCTTTCTTATCTTGCACTCTGTGACCTGATCAAAGACCTTTTGTTGAAATAACGATGAGTGAACTGGCAGAGTCAGAAAACTCAGACACATCTCTTGTGTGTGCCCAGGAATGCAAAGCTGGTTACTGTCCGACCATAACCACAACCACACAAACACAACTTTCCATTTGAGGGTATGCACGTGCTCAGCTCTCCCTTCTTACCTTACTGTGCACCTTGGCAAGATGCTGGGGAGACACAATTGCAGATAAAAGCACCAGCCTCACTATGAAGAAGGGTCTTGCTGCAATGAAATATTACTGATTACCTGGAGGTGGGAAGTGCATGAAGACTGGTCCTGAGAGGGGAGACAAGAACTCCAGATATGTGCAAGAAAGGAGGGAATGAAAAGAGGGCTGATCCTCATAAGCATTTATTTTCATGTTCCACACCACAGACTTACTGAAGAACATGAAATAAGTACAGTTTCTTTAATCTATAATATCCCAGAGGATGGTCCTTCCAGCACATGGATGCCACAGAGGTGGCAAGAACCGTAGGCCTCTCATCTACATATATTATTAATTGCACACAAAAGTGGAGTAGGTGACAAAAAACACATTTTTGGTAACCTCCTGGAAGATTAAAACATAGACATTTTTTAAATTATGGCTATGTAAGGGGACTTTTTCTGTGTGTGTCTGCACGCACGCCTTCCCTTAAATCTCCTACAGACATGTTTATAGAAGGAAGAATAAATATTTTTCCATAGCTTCATGGAAAATTACTATGAGAAACCTTGGAGGAACACAGCTGTGGGGTCCTTCATTACCTCAGCAAGACACCGGAGCCTTCTATGCACTGAAATTTCATTGTGGTTTGCTGGATATGGTCTCCCAGTTGCATTGCTCAGCCCTTCTGAACACCACACCAAAAAGCTCAATATTTTTTCAATCCACTTAGTATTTCAGAGGGAGACATCAAGGGGGAGGATTACTTTCTGACCCAACAGACTGCATAGTTTCCCAAAATCATACCCAATTCTATTATATGAGAAAAGAGGTCAGAGAGATACCATCTCAGATAAGACCCAAGATAGTACCTAAATACACAAAGTCCTTCTACATCTTCTTAACTCCAGAAATCTAACATCCTAGAAATTTACTTCCCAGTGCTTCACACTCTGATTTCAGGCAGATATTTTTGTCTTACACCTTGTCCCAAACTACAAAAATAACACCTTCATCCTCAGAGGCAACTGCATTTTTGTAACACATTAAAAACCAGTTTGGTGCTTCTCAGCAAATTCACTAAAAGTGCCAGGGATTCTCTGCAATGAAGGGCTCTTTATAGAAATAAAAAAAAAAGAATCCTATAAACAAAGCCATGCAGTAGGAAAAAACAACCACCCATAAACTGGGCAGTTTTCACGGCCTCCAATCCCTCAGATGAGGGCTGACCAATATTGGCATGAAGCTGATAGGCAAGCTGTAGAAATAAGGAAACAGGAAAAAATAAAACAAAATCAGGGTAAGAAAATATTTATTATTAAGGGCTTGCTGCCGACTGAACAGTTGCTAACAGATAAAAACACCCTTCACACTAAAAAACACTCAAGTCACTGTTTCTTCATACTGTCTCTGTAGCACACATGCTCAAATGCTAACTAAATAATTAGGAGGATAGTGGGGTTTATATATTAAAAATTTTATAGTGTGAGTATTTTCATTCTGTATAAATATTAGTTTAAACAGAAAACCGGAAGCTTGAATATACAAGACAGGCTAGTGATTTTAGGAGTGAATAAGACCTTGATATCTACCTGTAGCTTTCTTTGGCATCTTTGTATGCATTTGCTCCCCTCACTGAAATACTGCATCTCAACTCTCAACCATATTTCAGTTCACTAATCAGCCAGTTCTGAGCTGTCCTTTTGACAGTCACCTGCTGAATTTGAGAGATAGGTGCTAACAGACAGAGAACTTTTTCACAGATTTGAAATTAACTGGACAACTAGACAATCTGATGCTCCCTTTAGCAGTGCAGTTGACATGACTAAGGGACAAGATGCCATCCAGAGGGACAGAGCAAGCTGGCAAGCTTGAGAAGTAGGCCCATGTGAACATCGTGAGGTTCAGCAAGGCCAAGAGCAGGGTCCCACACCTGGGTTGGGGCAACCCCTGGTATCAATCTAGGCTGGGGGTTAAGGGGATTAAGAGCACTCACCAAGAATGACTTCGGGGGGTACTGGTGGATGAGGAGCTGGACATGAGCCAACAATGTGCGCTCACAGACCAGAAGACCAACCATATCCTGGGCTACATCAAAAGAAGCATGGCCAGCTGTTTGACAGAAATGATCCTGCCCCTCTGCTCTGCTTGAGACCCCACCTGGTGTACTGCATCCAGGTCTGGAGCCTTCAGCACTGCAAAGACATGGACCTGTTGGAACAGGTCCAGAGGAGGGCCACAGAAAACGAAATGGATCACTTCTCCTGTGAGGACAGGCTGAGAGAGTTGGGGTTGTTCAGCCTGGAGAAGAGGAGGCTCCAGGGAGACCTTACTACAGCCTTTCAGTACTTAAAGGGGGCTTATAAGAAAGATGGACACAGATATTTTAGCAGGGCCTGTTGTGCTAAGACAAGGGGCAATGGTTTTAAATTAAAAGAGTCAATTTAGACTAGATAGAAGGATGAAATTTTTTACTATGATGGTGGTGAAACACTGGCACAGGTTTCCCAGAGAGGTGGTAGATGTCCCAATGCCTGGAAATATTTGAGGCCAGGTTGGACAGGGCTCCGACCAAGTTGATTTAGTCAAAGATGTCCCTGATCACTGCAGGAGGGTTAGACTAAGAGACCTCTTAAAAGGTCCCTTGCAACCAAAAGTATTCTACAATTCTTTATCCTGGGTGACTGCCTAAAATTCCTATGAACTCTACCTATTTTAAATATATGCACGGTCAGAGGGAAGAAGTTTGTGACACTGTATATACTGATTTTTACCTTTCTTTGGGCATTTCAAGCTGCACAGTTTCTAAAGCCTTTTCTTGAAAAAGAAGTTTATAATTAGTCCTCTCATTCCTTCCCTTTTTAGCTTCATAAAAAAGAGACATGAAAAATAACAAATCCGAAATGTAAAACCACAAGAAATTATCTGTATTGTTTTGTCAATTCAATCATTAAAAGTTTTCTAAAGAAGCAAGCATTCTTTTGCAAAAAAAAAAAAAAAAAAAAAAAAAAAATAAAAAAAGATAATGTTATAAAAGACCATTTCTGAAAAGAACAAAGTTTCCACTGACCAAAAGCAATTGCAAGGAAAGGAAGCAGGGCTGGCCAATTGCCTCCCTACCCACCACTCAAATTCTAAGGAAAATATGTTGGCCCTAAAAGGCACAATATTGATTAATTCAACAAGGTTCTGCTGACTTTACTGGAGCTTAAACTAGATCCTACATAAGAAAAGGACAGTAATTAAGCACGCAGCTGGTCAGACGTGTCTCTGCAAACATAGCCAAGTTCTGTGATTTGGTTCACCCATTTGAAAGCAACACACTTGATACATCAGCCCAAGCATAGCTACGTGGCAAGCTGCTGCCTTTCCAGCTCTCCCTTTCCACCCCGTAACCTCTTGAGATCTCTCCATCTCACAGTTGCTCTTAACATCTCCTGGGGATGTACCTGCATCACCCGCCCTGTTCCCTGACACTTCCATGTCACAGACACCCCACGGTCTCCCCCACTCCCAGCAGGAGCTGTGCAAACCTTCCTCCTCCTCTTCCCACCCCCATGGCAGGCAACTCTCCCTGTGCTTCATGCTGCACAGGTCATGTGCAAAGGGGCTGGAAAAGCCCCTGGCACCACTCAGAGAAACCATATCTGACCTAGGGAAAGCAGCAGAGATGCTGGAGGCCACAGCCATGCTGTGCAGGTGCAGGCACCCCACCTGGGCCCTGGTTTTCCTCTCCTGGGCAGTTCTTCTGGCTCTGCCCCAGAGCAGAATCATACCACATGCAATGGAAATTTTGGAGCTGGCCGGATGAGGCCATTGGACCCAACCACCAAGCACACACACACTGACATATCACCCAGCAAGGAAAGCCTTTGGTTGTGCCGATCCAGCAGATGTACCTATGAGCTTCTGCTCCCTCTTCCTCGCCTGCTTACAGCGGCCTGCGACTGTGGCCCAGCTGCTGAGCTCCCTCAGCTGTTGTTGCCCTAAGCCTGGGTCACAGTGCTTCATGCTATCCCTCCCTCTTTTCCTTTCCTTCGTATGTAAATAGCAGACAGCATTAAAATGATAAGACTGTCACAGGGAAAGAAGAAAAAAAATAAATAATGTTTTCCCTAGAGCCTCCCATTTCAGGCCCATAATTGAGAAAAGCAAATGCATATTACATTACTGTGATTAGTATTGAGTGAAACAAGCTCCCGTCTTCGGTTTCATCTAAGTCTTTACATGGAAGGCTGAAGACAAGCTGTTTTCTGCCTGCAGAATAGGCTCGGACAGTTTTTTTGTTTTTCTATGTGCAACTAGTCAGCCCACACCTTAACAGGAGGTCAAATTAATACACTAAAAAAAAGAAAAAAGCTGTCACTACTTATCTTCGTAGCAGAGCTGTGCTGAGTGCTGCTGAGCCTTTTTACTCACAGCGTGGTAAGGCAGAGAGATTGAACTCCTGCTCCGTCCCCTGGCAGAGCCTGGGTTGGAGCCGCTCTCCTCTCACAGGCCTTGGGTCGCCTCAAGCACTTTGATGATCTGGAGCTATAGCTACGGTAACTAAGCAAGTGTTTAAGGCCTGGACTCTGCTAACAATCTCATTGCCGTAATTTATTACCAGCACCATCCTATTATAGTCATCAATGGCAGAAGCTGTTGCTTGTTTGAGGCCCCAGTGCTTGCTTTGTTAAATGACGGGGTTGAAAAAAAAAAACAAACAAACAAAAAAAAAACAACAAAGAAAGCCAATAACAAAACAAAAAAAAAAAAACGCAAAAAACCAAAACAACAAACGAGACAAACCGAATGCCACACATCTTCCTTTTTCTATAGGTGTCCACATACATTCACACACCAAACGCTCAGTGGTTTAAAGTCTTAGCCATTTTCTGGCCCCCCTTTCCTTCCCCCTGTTTGTTACTGCCCTTGCAGCAGAGCTGGGAAACCAAGAACGCAGCCGTGCCTGCATTGCTTCCAAGTCTGGCAGCCCAGCTTAAACCCATCTTCCACAGACATTCGAGGCCCGCTACATAAACCAAGCATTAAACTTTGATATGTTTATGGGGACCTCTCTGACCATTTGGCTGCCAGTTTTATTGCCCTTTGCGTAGGCAAAGGCAAGTCCAGCCCCCACATCTCCTTCAGCGTAACCACCAGGAACGTCTGTGAGCAGATCCCTTAATTCTCCTTGTAGGACAAAAGGAATTATTTCAACAAATGTCTTAAAATCCAAGGGATGTTTTTCCACCTCTCTGCCTGTGGGATCTGAAGTGGCTCAAAATTACCTACATGAATTTATTTATCTACTAGCAAAAATAGCCATTTGAACTGGCAATCTTTGCCAACTTTTTCTTCATCATTGAAAGCCTTGTTTTCCTAAACAAACAAACAAAAATGCTCAATGAATTTAGTTGCGTTAGTCAATGAGAATAAGATTGTTGTCTGACAAGTTTGGGGTTTTTTTTTTAATTTTTTTTTCTTTTCCTCTGTGGCTAAGAAGGAAAAAATGGGAAAATATACAGCAAAGAAACTAAAAAAGATATTCCTTAAAAATAAGAGATAATTAACAAGTTTTAATTTGTGTATAAAAGTACATTTCTTCCTGGCATTGCAGATGAGCAACTCACTCTACGCTCTGTGGCATTCAGAGAAAGGGAAAATGCTGAACATGCCACAGACTTTGCTGTTTAATTAGGCTGTGGTTGCCACCGCAGCTGAGCTCGGTCTAACAGCTACTGTTGACTAAAGGGGCAATCCCTCCCTTCTCGCCACTGCTACCACCTCTTTGCATGGGCTCCCCTGCTTACCAACCTCCCAGTGCCAGCTCAGCTCACTAAACCTAGAGGGGAAAAGAAAACCACCACCAAAAAAACACACACAAAAAACCTCAAACTCAGCCAGACCCTCCCCCCCCACCCCCCATATTATTTCTGCTCTTCAAGTGACCTGAACCAACAGATCAGACAGGTGCTACTCCTTGTGCAAGAAGGAGGTAGGATCACAACTGCAGGTTGGAGGGAAGAGGGGGGACATCCCCCTTCAGTGGTGATAAGAGAAGCTGCTGGATTGACACAGCTGTATCACTGCTGAGAAACCCTCTGGCACAATCAGCTGACAAAGGCTGCCTGAGACACTCCTGCTTGCCCAGAAGCAGTTGAGATGCACGCACTCACCCTATTCCACATCCACCTTTACCTACCTGCAGTCTCTAGTGGAAAAGCAGTAAGGAACAGCTGGCACAGCAACTTCTTCCATTCCCCCATGACATTTCTTAACAGACACTTTGCCCCAGCCATACAGAGGGATAAATGTCAGGCTTGTTAAATCCATCACATCAACAGAGAGTGCCCAGACTGCAGACAGACACTATGATTTATTATTTCTGTGCAACTTATCAACTAATAGGTATTTGGAGAAAGTCTTCAGGGGAAAGGGGAAGAAAAAAAAACCAAACAAACAGACGATCACAGTTGGCTCCTTGCAATATTTTTACCACTGTTTGTCAGAGGAAGAGGTTATGGTTGTGTGGTGTACCCGTCACACAGGCCCAAGTGGCAGTACAAGAGCAGCAAGCAACACTCACAACTCCAGACTAGCTTGCCAAGGGAAGCCCTCACATGGGAGGGCCAGGACAAACATCTGCAAGAAGTGCCAAATCCAAAACGCCACTGACAACACCTTATTGGGGTAGAGTTTTCTCCTGCTTTCTTGGGGGGGGGGGAGGGGGTGAAGGGGAGAGGAGAAGGAGGGGGGATTTAGTAAGCCTTGACACCAAGTGAAATACAAAAGCTGCCAGCAACACACCTGTCAGTGAGGTAAAAGGAAGCCTAACTTTTTTTTCATATATTAAGAAAAAAAAAAAAAGGTACTTGGCCCCCCAAAGTGGACTTCATGACCGTTGTTAAGCACCGTGCCCCTGGGACTAGTGCACAAACAGCATCCAGCACCACAGTTTGTAGCTGCCACATGCAGGCAGCTCTGCCCTCTGCCCATGTGCCATTTCACTCCATGTCAATGAAGCATGAAGATAACCAACTACTGACTTTCCTTCAAAAGTTGTCCTGGACTTCATCTTTTCTGCCAATACATACCCAGAGATACCTTCTCCAATTCATAAAATAAAGGTTAGGGTTTCTGTCCCCTTTTCCAAGCAGTCCTGCAGAAGCATCCTCTGGATTGGAAGCAGAATCCAAAAATCTTTCCCCTTAGAAATCCCCAAAAGGGTAGGGGGTCCACACATTCACCGGGCACACAGCTGTTTCACCCATCCAAGAAACATCTGGGCAGAAACACACCTGAAGAAGAGAGGTTCTGGTGTCTGGGGAGCCGAGGAGTTTAGGCATCAGGCAAGCAGAAGTTTTCATTTCATAATTATAATTTTAACTCCCAGAGTTCCTTCTGGCTCTGGCCCAATCTCCCCAGAGCTGCCTCACCAGCAATTTTCCCCAGGTATCTTTTTTATGTCCAGGAAAGAGATTGTGTTATGAACGTATTCTAATATCCTAGCAGCTGGCCCTGGGACATAACCTATGGGACTCTGGTTGCTTATGGCCTAGTTTACGGTCAGCTTCCCAGAAACATTTTCATGGTAGGGTAAAGTTGAGTACAACAATTAATCTTCAGTTCCAAATAATCAGAAACATTTAGTCAGAGGCAAACTTCATGAAAGACAAAAGAGGCTCCAGGACAGTCAGCAAAACCAGTACAAATTTCTGAAATATCATGTATTTAATTAAATCATCATGGAGAATACTAAATATGTAAAACAAGAAAGACTATATTCATTATCAAAAAAAAAAACCCACCCAAGTCTCATTTATCTGTAGCCAGTACTTCAGAGCTCAGAAGCACTGTCTGGATTGTTGTTATCTGGTTAGGAAATATTTTCCAAACTATAGCTTATTTCCCATTTCATGGAAGTCCTTTGCTTTCTAAATAACCTTTCTGGATTTCAGAAAGGACAATGAGGGATGACTGACCAAGATTAAAGGTCTGAAGCTTTTTTGCTCACTGGAATCTGCCTTGTTTCCCGAGGAATAAGCGAACTCAGAGTTGAATTTCCAAAGACTGGTCCTCTTAGCCAGCAAAAAGAAGCTGTTTGCCAGGCTGTCTTTAGAACATCAGCAACACCACCATGATCAAACATTTGGGAAGGAAATTGGCCCATCTATAAAAGATTTGGCCAGGACACAGAAGAGCTCAGCTTTGCAAACAGCCACTCTCCTTCTCTTTACGACAGCAGCAAGGCGCAAAGCGGATACAGAGGAGTTCACAGCTCCACAGTGTGATTGTTTTCACACCTATCAGATCTGATCCTAACAGTACGTTCATCTATTACCAGATTTCCTACTGTACAGTAGTAATTTAGAAGGCATAGTAGTAAGACAGAGAGAAAACTGCCCTTATATTTTCTGAAGCTTTTTGGAATATAAGGTCTGTCATGCTGTTACAGAAAAATACCATACTGAACAACTTCACCACAGCGTGGTGAAAACTACATTCTCTGGTGCTGTATATAAGCCAAGTGTCTTCTATCAGAATAGCAATTAGGAAACTTGTATACTGGTTTAACAGTAGCATTAAGCCCGAGGCTCCCATGGTACAAAAAAAAAAAAAAGTGACTTTTTGAAATACAGTTGTTGAAATTCTCCCCTAAAAGACACATATGGACAGATTTTCATCCTCCACTAAGTGTGTAGTGCCCACACAAAGCTACAGTAATTTATACTAAACTACCTCACTTGAAATGGGAGCTGACAACAGTGTCAGAAGGATCCATGGCCAGTGGCAGGACAACACATCAAGGTTGGCAGAATGTAGTTATAGCAGTGCCGCACAGACACATGCTATGAACACTGTAATAAAGGCAGCATCTTGCAGAGATGGACCAAGAGACCCTGAGACAACAGGATATAGAAGGGTAGTTGTCACAAAGCACGCTGGGGGCCCCTCTAAGAAGGAGACACAGCCATCGGACCAGCTAAAGTGTCTCTACACCAATGCACGCAGCATGGGA